>JAMXBB010000008.1:71533113-72137223 GCA_024138015.1 Lumnitzera littorea
TATGTACATACATGTATACACAACCTAATCTTATATTTACACATATAATTAAATTTAGGTATTCATGTACATAAACATATACTATTAGTATTATATGTAAAAAAATATCATAAAATACTATATATAATACTATATTTCTACATGTATATACTATAATATACATCTATACTTTCTAAAATAAATCACTTACCTTGTAATTTTTTTTTCTTCTTTTCCTTCTTCTTTTTCTTCCTTCTTTCTCTCTTTTCTTTCTTTCTTTTTCTCTCTTTTTCCTCACGGTTTGCAAATTTTGTGTGTGTGTTTGTGCAGATTTTTTTTTTTCCATATTTATATGTTGTTCTTACTCATGTGATTGTTAGCTTAATTTTTAAGCTAAGTTAGCCTTTCATTAATGTAAATAAGACAAAAAAATAACATCACATGACTACTGATTTTTTTTGTCATAACTTTTGTTCTTTCTTTTGCGCAGGAGAAGGATTGATTTGGAAATGAGGAAGGAAAATGAGATAAATTGGAAATGGAAGAGAAGGAAAATGAAAATTATTAACAAATATATGTAATTTTTCGAATCATAAAAATTAATACGATTCTCCTTGTAAATTAATTTTCAAATTTTTGTGAAATTTTATCTATTTAATTGGTATCCATTACGATTATAATTTTTACAAGTTATTGTAACAATTTCGTACGAATAGGCGATTTAGTCGAAAATTACATTTGACTATAATTTTATCACTATTATGTAATATTTAACTATTTTATAGGTTTATATTTATAATTTTAAGGTTTCAATCAAATTCGAGTTCAATTTTGGTTAATGGTGCTTAAAGTAATTTTAAGGTTTTAGTATATGATTTAGGGTTTTGATCAATTTCTAAGGTTTTTACTATTTATAATATATTTAAATTTATGATTTATTAAATTTTTATTTTGCTTGACTTTAATGACTCTTCGAATCATCTATAATATTAGGGTTCAATTCTACCTTAAATAGCTAAAATTGCGGGGTTTATAGTGTGTGTGTGCGTGTGCGTGTGTGTGTGTGTGTGTATGTTTAGTCTTATGTGCATATACATATATTTATATTAGATTTTCTATTGGTATTCATAGACTTCATATATGTACATATTCTATACATATATATATACTATACAAAAGAGTATTCAACTAATCAAAGTAGATACATGTACTTACATATGTATAGATATTCCAATATGTACAATCACATGTGCATATAACATCATTTTTAAGAGAAATGAACTTACATACACATAATTTAATACATGTATATGGACTTCTACTACAAAATACTAAGTTAGATGTACACTACTTCCACTATAATAGTACACATAAAGACTTAAGAAAAATTCTTAATAACTAGTGTACATAATACAACAAACATAACTAATATTCAAGAAAATACAAAAGAAATACATATTTACTTGATTTAGAAATAGTTTGATGTAGGATCCTTCTTTTGCTCCTTCTCTTATTCCTTCTTGAAGTTGGAAAAGTGGATATTGGATGATGAAAGTGTAATTGAATATTTAGAAGAGAAAATTGAAAAATGAAAGTAAGGAAAACAGGGAGAGAGAGTTACGTTGGAAAGGAAGAGAGAGATGAGATTTTTTTGTGTAATTTAAGTATATTTTAGAAGATGTAGGAGCGTTCTAAAGGGTGTATGGAAAGTGACTGCAAGGGAAAAGGAAAGGGAGAGAGAAATGAAAGAGAAAAAGAAAAGGAAAGGAAAGAAAAAGAAAGAAGACTCTAGTTGATATTGACATGTTAACCTGGTCAACTCCTAAGATATTATATGTATTTATTTTATATATTTTGAAAATAAAAAGAAAATAGAGGAAAAGATGAAGAAAGAAGGAAAATAAAGAATTACATGTAATAAATTAATAAAACAAATATTTAAATTTTCCTCAAATATTTCTAACCCTATAAATAATATCTAAAATAGTAAATATTATAAGTATAAGGAAAATTATAAATTATGATATTAATATCCACTACATATTGTATAAATAACAAATAAATATCTAAATTAACATAATACTAAGTTAGGGTATTGATCAGGTTCGAGGTCAATCTCTTACAGTTACAAATATTTATGGTTTAAGGTTTTTGTAAGTGATTAGAGTTTCAATTAATAAAGTAGGGTTTTCACATTCATTTTAGGTTTAGAATTAAAGTTTTAATTGATTTTAAATTTATCTATTTTGTTGACTTAAGGAAATTATCTACAATACACAAGTTTGATTCTATACTCAAAAAGCTAAATTTGCGGGGCTTACACATCTAACCCTCATTTGAAGCCTCAAGCCTTAGTTTAGTTTTCGTGAATCATATCGAAATCCATTTCAGCTAAATCCCTAATTGTGTTTGTGTCTTGGTACGCGACATCCATCGACATCCACATTCAAACCCTCATTCCATTTGCTACTTCCTCATTTCCATTTGAAGCTTAGATACCCATTTAGGTTTTGATTAAGGTTCATATTCGCTCCGTACTCCAAATTGAATCAATGGCACTCTCAGATACTAGGATCTAGCTAATTGTTAGTCCCCTTTACATACACCAACTCCGATGGGATTGGGAAATTTCCCCTTAAGAATGTACATTTGTAAGGACCATGCCAAACAAATGCTAACATGGTCAACCTATGATCATTTTATATGGGGACCAACACTTGACAACAAGGAAATCCACCTTGTCCTCTATAACATGCTCATCATATCCAATTTGGATAGGGAGACAAATAACTTCAATAACTCGAATAGATTGATTATTAAAAGCATATAAATCATAATTGTAAGATCTTAGCTGTGCTTTGATCTTCAACTTCATCTAATCAAAGGCGTATTGGAAAATAATGTCTGCTAAACTCCTAATGTCAACCAACATATTTTTTACCTCAAAGTTAGCAGTCCTCACACTGACTATGGGTACATCATCGTAGGGTGTTTAAACACCTTCAAAATCCTCTTCTATGAAAGAAATGGAATTGTTAACCTTGACCTTCTTACCCTATATATTATAAACATAATGTATGGTGTTAGTCAAGCTTGAAGGGCTTAACCAACCTAAGGTAGTAGGTCCATCCACAATAGTGTTTATTATGCCATTTGATGATCTATTACTACTTCCATCCCTTGCATGCCTTCCAACTTGAGAAGGCTGCATTGTATTTTCTTCTTCATCACATAGTCTTTGAGTTTGCCATTCATTATTCTTGACATCAAGGCCGAAGAATTTACTTAGTTATCCTCATTAGATTGCATCATCAATTGCATTTTTGAGTTGAATACACGCACAGCATTTTTACCTCTATTACAATGAAAATCTCAATATCTATTAGAATTTCTACATGATGTATTTCCTCTCATTCTTTTCAGCTACTACAATACTCCCCTCTAGTTGCATACTTCCATCAAAATGTTCGTGATTAGAAGATTGAGTAGTGTATAAACAAAATAAGTTAGGATACGTAGCCTCTTTCTCTCATCACTATTTCCTTCAAAACACTAATCATCGTGTGTACCAATTTGATCTTTCACATTCTTCTTCTATCACTCTTTTAGTTGCCTCTGCTCTGGTTGGCTTCATGCCAAGCTTTAATGTTATCTTCTTGGTAAATATAAGATGTGGCCTTAGCCTTAAACTTAGTGAAATTTTTCGGCTTATTTTTTGCTAAGGACTTAAAAATGTCTCCATGAGGTTTAACTCTATCAATAACTGTATTTAAATCAACACTAATGTCTTATTCTAGAATCTAGACCATCTTGGCCATAAACCAAGACAAATAGTCTCTAATAAACTTGTTTGATCTTTGTTTTATGGTGTTAAGGACAAAAGAATCTTTAACTAGAAGCTTACTTAAGAAAAAGTGCTACAAGAACACTTCTACTAAATCCTCAAAGCATGAAATTATATTTAGCTTCAAAGGTTTAAACCATGTATTTGCCACATTCCTCAAGGTCGAGGGGAGTACTTGACAAGCCACAACAATGGTCAAGCTATAAAGCTTAACTAAGGTGCAGTAGCACTCAAGATGATCTTTTAAATCCTTTATTCCATCATAAGTCACAAACTGTAGCAACATGATGTGCCGTGGTATTACTTCCTCCAAAATTTTGGGAACAAAAGGACTCTACTTCATCTGATATTGTTTACTCATCGAAGCAGGGGTGCTAACATGTGACTGTCCCACATGGTGCACCTAATATTGTTTCTTTCCTTTGTTGCCCTTCCTAAGAGTAGGGGCCAAAGGTCCAAATGCAGCTTCAACTTGCTTATCGAGCAATTCAAGGGAATAAATTGAATCATTAGAATTATCAGCATTGTTGTCATTGTGCCCCTAGTTTTGGTCTGGTTGAACATCCTTATGGAGAAGACTAATAATCTATTGTGTTTCTTATTGAGCTCCTAATTTTCTTTGCCTAGATTGATGCAAAGTTGCTCCAATTTAGCTAAATGTTATTCATCAATATGCCTACTCGCCCCTACCTAAAATGGTGTTGGGGTAAAAAGCCAACACAGCCATATAGGTAGGTTATTAAAAAAAAGATGATGCCAAATGTTGTCAAGCAATTTTAGAGTCAAGCTTTGATCTTGGAAAAGCACAAACAAAAGACTAGAGTGGTGTCAAAGCTAGTCCAGTGTAGCCACTTCAATGCCTAAGTGATTGTTTTGTTGGAAAAGTGGGTAAATAAGTAAGTAGAGTATTGAAGGGCATAAGAGAGTTCTTAAAATGCTTTCCTTCCCTTATTTATAGGTGAATGTTGGATGTATATAATAGTAGATAATCATTGGTCATAGACTATGTAGCAATCCCATGATTAAGCATATGTCTAAAAGATACAAGTAATGGATGGTTATGTAAGAAGATTATGCAAGGTCATAACAGTTTATGCCACTTTCCAGATTCAAACCAAATTTATAAATAGGTTAGGCTTTGAGGCCCATGAGATGGGCTAAGCCATTGTTGGCCAAAAAGGTGCACTCTACTTACTAAGCTACAAACCAAGCTACTAAGGTTAGCAAACATCAAAGAGCAATATCCTTGAGACCCTCATTTTGGCCTAATATATGAACAATGCAAAGAAGGAAGAACAATAGATGAGTATCATGTAGAAGATGGCCACCTATTTCAAAGTGGCAAGCTCAATGTGTCAACTTATTCCATTGGAGAACTATTGGTGAGAGAAGCTCATAGTAGAGGACTCTCTAGGAATTTTGGAGGGAAGAGGATACATGAGTTATTGAATTCACAGTTCCTTTGGCTTAAGATGAGGCAAGATTTGCATTGTATAATTGAGAGCTATGTAACCTATAAGAAGGAAAAAAGTGGAGCTGAATAAGGGAGAGCAATGCCTCTACCTATCCCAACTAGACCATGGGTTGATTTGAGCATGGATTTTGTTTTCAACTTACCCTAGACTACCCGAGGCAAAGATTCAATGATGGTCATCATGGACAGATTCAATAAGATGGAACACTTTGTACCCTATACTAAAACTAATGATGCTTTGACTATTACTTTACTACTTTTGTAGGAGATCATCTACGTGCATGGAATGTAATAGGAATCAAGGGCTGATCACTCGTTCCCAAGTGCACAGCCTAACCTCCCTGGTTCACCAAACCATTGAGAAGCAATTTACTTTATAGGAGGAGTTGTTTATCAGATATGACCTGACGCGCCTCCTAAGCTCCCTTAATTTCACTTTCTTACAGCTGGTGGGAAAAGAAGAACCTAACACTATTGAGCTTAAAGATGCTCGAAGCACAACCACCCTATTACTGAGCTGAACTACTGATGTCGACACCAACCTTCCTCCTTCTAAGCTGAGGCAACCAGATTCCCCTTCTTGCCAAGTTAAGATCCTAGAGTTGTCGCGCTACCAACCTAAAGCAAACCTAGCCATTCTAGCTTTTCTCAACAATCAACATCATTTAGGATAAAAAAAAAAAAAAAAAGAGCAATTGACATGCGTCCATTTTCTAACATCCATACAATCCTTTCTATACTCAAATATTCTCTTGTCTGCTTTACAAATTTACCCTTATAAACTAAGTATCTGTCCCTTTTTAGTAGGAATCCTTTTTTGTAATTTACATTAACCTAAGGCTTGCTCTAATTGGGCTTTATAAATACTTGTAATATGTAATGGCCATAGAATAAGTAACATTGAACTCCAAACATTTTCCCTTGTGAGTTAAGTATTCCTTGCTTACTCTCATTTACTCTTATCTAGTCCATTATGAGTGTGAATTAGTGGCGAATGACCTCTAACTACAGTTGTACATCATATCAAGTGCAACCTGTTTTCATGTGAGGTGTTGATGTGTAACATCATGCGTCAGTACACAAGACCCCTACTTAACCTTCGACTTCCATTTAGTTTTCAGACCATCTTAAGGTTCAAACCCACCCTTGGTTCGTATGATATCGATAGTCATGTGTTACCTTCCTGGCAATCCATATCATCTTAGCATAAGAGCTTAGCTACGTTCAAGTAAGTTTTTTATGCTTTCTGCTCTTGCATAATTTACTATACTGCACCATGTGTAACTAACTGGTTGAGGTTTGGAGTTGTTTATGAAGTTATGAGTCTTTGTCATGAGTGATTAGAGTGTTGTTTTAAGAAGAAGAAGTTGGTGCTCTATTTTTCCCTATTTTGTTAGTTGTAAAACAGAATACATGTGAGGTTAGTTAAATACCACTATGTTAGGTAGTGTCTTCATTGTGTTGGTTATTAGAATTGCATACTATGTTAAGACTATTTAAAGCATGGTTTTATGTTAAATTTGCA
The DNA here is from genome assembly GCA_024138015.1 of Lumnitzera littorea. NCBI lineage: Eukaryota > Viridiplantae > Streptophyta > Magnoliopsida > Myrtales > Combretaceae > Lumnitzera > Lumnitzera littorea. Next base: position 71,539,936 of record JAMXBB010000008.1, read on the forward strand.
AGTATTGGACAATGTTTGAATCCAGTATTCATGGGATTCTTAGAACCCAAGAAAGTGATGGTCGAAATGGTTGTGGTCAATAAGGAAGTTATACACCCCAGTTAGTTGATAAACAAGATAGGTTCACCAACTTGGTGACTAACTTAGTAATTGTTATGAAATAAGATAGATGATAAGTAAGAGAAGCTCTAAACGAATTACCTGCCTAAAGGAGATAATAGCTAACCAGGCCAAGCCAATGCCCTAGTTCGACTACCCCAAGTTAAAGGAGTAGGAAAAGTTACGTAATGAAGACTTGCCTTAAGGAAATTGAAGAAGAAGGAAAGGATTTAGGTGATGAGGAATGTGAGAACTATGAAACCAAAGAGGAAAGTGACTAAGCTCCTAGGGTCAAAGGGCTAAAATTGCAAATCTTGAGCTTTTATAATACTGATGATGTAGAGGACTACCTAATTGGGTAGACAAGATTGAAAAACAATTTGAGTGCCATGACGTACTTGAAAATGCTAAGGTTAGGCTTTCCGTGCTATAATTCACTAGCTATGCCACCCTATAGTAGAAGAATCTATAAGCCACCTGAAGAAGAGAAAGAGAATGTAAGGTAAGGGAATGGGATGAAATGAAGAAGATAATAAGAAGGAGATTTATTCCCAACTACTATCTATAGGATGCATTTAAGAGGTTACAAAGTTGAGGCAAGGAAGATCAAGTGTTCAATTATATGTGAAGGAATTTCAAATGTTGATGATCTGTTGTGAAGTTTTCGAGCCCCAAGACCAAACCATGTCTCAATTCATTAGTGGGTTAAAGTATGAGATTAGAGACATTCTAGAGACTATGGATATTGGTTCACTTAATGAAGTTATTTAAGCTGCTCAGAGGACCAAGCGATGTTGGATGAACATCTTATGAGATCCTATTAGCTGAGATCTTATTAACTGAGCTCCTATAAGCCGACCTATTACACGCATACCTATGTGATTGAAACCAAGCCAAACTAGTGATGTTTTACCTACTCTAATTGCTTAAGTAGAGGAAGAGGCTTGTAGGAAGTTTGAGAAGGGATAAAGTTCTCGATGAAAGATGATTGATATCAAGTGCTTTAAGTGTCAAGTCTTTGGACACATGATCCCCCAATGTCCAAGCAAAAGAACCACGGTGATCAAAGATGAGCTGCCAACAATTAAGGTCAATAGCACCAATGAGGAAGTAGAAGAGTTGAAAAAGATCAGACAAACTGACCTATCCAAAGAGGAGGAAATTATCTATAGTGAAGAAGGGAATTTCATGCCTATAACCATGGTATTGAGGCGAGCGATGAGTATGAGCCTAGCACCAAAACATGAGCAATGAGAGAATTTATTCCACATTAATTGTAAGGTAATATGTAATTGTGTGCACCTATTATTGATACTGGTAGCTACAATAATGCAGCATTTACTTTCATGGTCCAACAGCAATTAAAGTTGCCGACCTCACCTTACCCTAAGCCATACAAACTACATTAACTCAATGATAAAGGAGCTTTATAGGTGACTAAGCAAGTTGCTATGCCAATCTGTACTGGAAACTACCAAGACAAAGTGCTCTATAACACATTATCTATGAGTGCATCTCATATTCTACTTAATGGACCATGGATGTTTAATAAGAGGGTTATGTATGATGGTATGAAGAACACCCATTCATTAGAGCATGAAGGAAGGAAGGTGAAGGTAAACACTATGATGTTTAAGCAAGTTAAAACTAAGTAAGCTCAATTAAGCCAAGTTTTGAAGGAGACTTTATCGATGACCCAAGCCAAGCTAAAGAGGGAGATGAAGCTAGAAGAATTGACCTATCTACTAATTAAAGATTACTTAAAATGGGGGAACTTGATGTTGAACTACTAGCCAAGGTGAAAGCCCTACTAAATGAGTTTGCTAACCTGTTCCTAGGTGAACTATCAAAAGGTTTACCTCCGATTCGAGGCATTGAACATGCAATAGATGTGCAACTAGGAGCTACACTACTAAATAAGGTTGCATATAGGCTGAATCTTAAACAAGTTATCGAGCAGCAAAGGTAGGTAAATGAACTAGTAAAGAGAAGCTATGTCCGAGAATCCCTAAGCCCTTGTAACATGCCAAACCTATTAATGCCAAAAAAGGATAGGACATTGAGGATGTGTGTGGATAGCCAACCTATCAATCTTATTACCATCAAGTATAGGTATCCCATACTTAGGCTTAATGACATAATCAACGAGTTAAACGGACCAAGGATATTCTTTAAGATTAATCTCAAATCTGGGTACCATTAGATCAAAATGAGAGAGGGAGATGAGTGGAAATAACATTCAAGACCCACAATGGATTGTATGAATGACTTATGATGCCATTCGGACTATCACATGCATCGAGCACATTCATGAGAGTAATGAACCATGTAGTCCAAGAATTGGTTAGGAAATATTTTATTGTATATTTTGATGACATTCTAGTCTACAACCTTGACTTAGAGACTCACTATGAGCATCTCCAAGCTGTTCTCTCAAAACTCTTAGCTGAAAAGCTCTATACTAATTTGAAGAAGTGTGACTTCTACCAATCTAAAGTAATCTTCTTAAGAGTTGTTGTGAGTGGAGGGGGTATACGAATAGACAAAGAGAAGGTGAAGGCGATTACTAAATGGATTGTACTAACTAGTTTAGTTGATGTGAGAAGTTTTCACGACCTAACATCCTTCTATTGCCGCTTCATTAAGAATTTTAGCACCATTGTAGCCCCATTAACCGAATTAAAGTAGAACATTGAGTTTAAATGGATAAAGAAAGAGTAGAAGAGTTTTGAGAAGGTGAAAGAGAAGCTGATTACAGCTCCTATCTTATCTCTTCCAAGCTTTGACAAAGTATTTGAAGTAGAGTGTAATGCATCTAGATTGGGCATAAAAGCCGTATTGATGTAAGAGAGTCAACCTATTGCTCACTTCTATGAGAAGCTTTGAGGCACTATACTCAACTATTCTGTATATGATAAGGAGTTTTACTTCTTGATTTAAGCTCTAATTGTCTGGCAACATTATCTATTGCTTAAAGAATTTGTGATCAATGCTGACTATAAGTCACTGAGGTAATTGAAAAGTCAACCTAAGTTGTTTAGGTGACAAGCTAAATAGATAAAATTCATAGAGGGATTTTCTCACGTCATTAAGTACAAGAATGGAAAGAACAATGTAATGGCTAACATCCTATCATGATGAAATTCCCTCTTAATTGATTTTATCCATTTAGCTTATTGGATTGAACTTCAGAGCATACTTCTTAGATTTTCTATAATCAAGAGTCTTTATGATGAGGATCCATACTTTGGACCAATCTATGCTTGATGTGACGATGGCTGAGCTATTGATGACTATCACAGATAGGATGGATACTTGTTCAAGAAAGGAAAGTTGTGTATCTTAACCAGTCTTATAAGAGAATCGTTGGTACGTGAAGCACATAAAGGAGGACTATCTAGTCATTTTGGAAAGGCTTAAATGTTTTATGTACTTAGCTCAAGATTATTTTGGCCAAGAATGATGAGGGACATTTAATCAGTATTAAAGAGATGTGTAACCTATCAAAGAGCAAAGAGCCAAGTTAAGCTTGCACCTTATACATCGTTACCCATCCCGACCAAACCATGGTCCGATCCGAGTATGGACTTTATGTTAGGATTACTAAGGACATCTCATAAGAAGGACTTAATATGGTGGTCATTGATTGGTTCATTAAGATGGCACACTTTGTCTCGTGTCAATAAACTAACGATGCTTCAACTATCTCTTTTCTCTTTTTATAGGAAATGGTTCAACTTCATGGGATACTGAGAACTATAGTGTCTGATCAAGACCCTAAGTTCTTAAGTCATTTTTAGAACACCTATTAGAAGTGATTAGGAACCAAGCTACTATTCAATACATCCTGCTACCCTTTGATGGATAGGCAGACCGAAGTTGCCAACAGAACATTAAGCACCCTGATCAGAGTTGTTATTGGAAAGAACCCAACTAATTAGGACATGTGCTTACCAATCATTAAGTTTTCCTGTAATAGAATTGATCGTAGCGTCACTGAGAAGTCACCCTTCGAATTCACCTATAGGTACAAGCTCGAGCTACTGCTTGACTTGATTACCCCATCCAACTAAGCTAAAGACCTATAAGCTATTAAACAGTTCAAAGCCATCTGAACGATGCATAAGAAAGTTGTAGATCACCTTACCCGAGCTGCATCCTAACTTAAAAGAAAGAGTTGAGAATAAAGAGCTAAAAGATTTCAGTCTAGAGATCTGGTGTGGATTCATCTTATTAAGGACTAGTTTCCTTACCTTAAGAAGAGCAAGTTATCTCTATAGGCAGATGGACCAATCAAGGTGATTGAAGAGATCAATCCAAAGGCTTATAAAGTTAAACTTCTAGAAGAGTGTGAGGTCTTCAACTCCTTCAACATTGCCAATCTCTAACCTTATGTCCTTGAGGATGAGCTACTTATACTAAGCTAAATTTGATCCTAAATCTCAAATACCCTAGAAGGGATGACAAGAATCAAGAACCAATCACTCATCCCTGAATGTGTAGCCTAGCCTTGTTGTTTCACCAAACCATAGAGAAGAATCTTACCTTGGAGGAGGAGCTGTTTGTCCGATCCGACTTGCTGCATCTCCTAAGCTCCCCCGATACTTTCTTATAGCTAGTAGGAAAAGAAGAAGAACATGACACTGCTAAGCTTAAAGATGCTCGAAGCTAAGCCACCATATTACCGAGCCAACTTACCAATGCCGACACTAACCTACCTCCGTCCAAGCTAAGGCAACCAGATTCCCCTTTTGTTAAGGTTCAAAAGCTGCTGAGCTGCCAACCTAACTAGTCCAGCTCTGATCGACAATCAATATCATTTGGGACCATAAAAAGAGTAGTTGACATGCGTCCATTTTCTAACATCTGTGCTATTCTTTCTATACCTAAATATTGTCTTGTCTACTTTATGAATTTACCCCCATAAACTAAGCATCTTTCCTTTTCTAGTAAGAATCCTTTTTTGTAATTTATGTTAACCTATGACTTATCCTAATTGGGTCGTATAAATACTTATAATACGTAATAGCTGCATAATAAGTAACATTGAACTTCAAACATCTCCCCTTATGAGTTAACCATTCCTTGTGTACTCTCATTTACTCTTATCTAGTCCATTGTGAAAGTAGATTAGTAGCGAGTAACCTCTAGCCACACTTATGCATCATATGAAGTACAACCTAAGTTCGTATAAGGCATTGGTTCATAATACCTTATGTCAGTGCATGAGACCTCTATTCAACCTTTGACTTCCATTTAGTTTTCGAACTATCTTACGGTTCAAACCTACCTTTAGTTCGTATGATATGAGTAGCCATGTGTCACTTTCCTGATGATCCATATCAAAGTACCTAAGAGAGAAGTATCAAATCGAGACCTAAAGTTTCTGAGTTATTTCTAGAGAACTTTCTAGCATCAAATGGGAACCAAGTTGCTTTATAGCACTTCCTATCATCCCCAAACTGATGGTCAGACGGAGGTCGCCAACTACACCTTGGGTTCATTACTTTAAGCTATAGTAGGAAGGAACTTAACCAACTATTATGTTTGTTTACTTAAAGTAGATTTTGGTAGAATTTGCTTACAATCGAGCAATATACACCACCACTAGACATATACCTGTTGAGGTCATCTATGGCTTCAATCCCAAGCTATCTCTTCATCACACCTTAATGCCTATGCTCAAATTAGAAGACCCTAAAGCTAAAGCCAAAGCTTACTTCTTTTAGCAAATCTACTAGAAAGTTGCTTAGCAAATTGATCAAGCTACCTAGAAGATGGAGGCAAGAGGGAGAGGAAGAAAGGTAAAGTAGTTTTATTTTGACAACCTAGCGTAGATGCACTTAAGCAAGGAAAGATTTCCAAACAAGAGAAAGAACAAGTTATCTACCCAAGCTGAAGGACCATTCAAGATACTCTAAAAGATCAACGATAATGCCTATTAATTAGATCTACTTAAAGATTTTAGAGTTTCTAATGTGTTCAATAATGCTAACCTTAACCCCTACCAATATGAAGAAGAACAGAAGATAGAATAGCCAAATTTGATTCTAAATCCAAATCAACTTAGAGTGAATGATAAGAATTAAGCCATTGGACCCTTAACTCGAGCTCAAGGTCGAGGACTTGAGAGCATGGTAAGACACATCCTCTTATCCCAACTTACACCTAAAGAACCCAAGTTACTTCTAACTACTAACCTGTCACAATTACTAAGTTGAACCCTGTCCTATCTATCAGTTATCAAATGCTGACCCAAAGACTATCCGACTAACATCTTAGCCAACTTATTCATCAATTTGATTACACCTATTCCAACTTCCCAAGTCCAAATCTAAGCTAATACAACCCTAGAATACTTGCAAATCAACTCGATACTCGCTGGATCTAACCGTATCCTTTTGTCAACTTCTCCAATGACTGTCTACTACGCATCTTAGGCCCCTGCATGAAAAAATATGCCAACAAAGCTTCTATTTCTACAATTTCTATTATACCCTTATCTATTTCTTGCATTTACTTATTTTAGATAGCAACTTTTAATCTTTTCCATATTTAGTGTGTTGCCTTAGAATTTTGGGTATAAATACCCTCTTATATGTAGTCGTAGGCATCATCTTCTATTATTATTGAATATACGAAATTTCTTTTTGCATTAAGCTTTCAGTAGCTTACTCTTTTACTCTTATCCTATTCCTTGAGCAAGTTAAGTGGCGATTGCCCTCACTCAACTACTCGTGTGTCATATCAAGTTAGTTTGTAAGTACATGAAGAGTCTTAAGTACACCATATCCTTGGATTTGTTCATGGTTTGCTTACTTCATGCATTTATCATCCTACATTTCAATCTTTCTATAAGCTTAAACCCATCCCAATAGCATCGCCCTCATTTACCCTTGGCATGGCATATCAAAGAAACCTCTTCAAGTCCCTAGCTCATTTCGAGGTCCATTAACTACTAGCATGCTAATCATGTAAGGTTTCTATGACACCAAGCCTCTTAAGCAATGAGTCTATAAGTTAGCCATGGCCATTTCCTTATCTATTTTTTATCTTCCTTTTTCATAATTGTAAGTACATCAGCTAACATGTCGATCTCTGCATATAAGTGCCATAAGGCATTACTTGAAATATAACATAAGTTTTCTCCAAGTATTTAGTGTTGCATGTTTCATCTTTTAGTTCTATGTAGCATAATAGGGACAACTGCAGTCAAACATAAGTTCAATTAGTAGAGTACCATAATTCCATGGCAACTAGGAATCCTTCTCCCTATAGGAAGTGTCCTCTATTAGACACTAGCCTAGTAAGCCAACATCTAAAATTATTGGTATAAGGTACAAGCCTAACCAATAAGTTCTTCTCAAAGGTTAAGCCTATTTAGAAGAACTCCATCCTTGAGCTTGTTAGTACATGGGGGATCGCTATACACTTGTCAAAAAGTAAGGGTCACCATCACCCCATGCGCCCATTAAGAGATAAAGTCTATGTCCTTAGCCTATTAGAAGGTAGACGCTTTAATAGCTCATAGGTCACTAAAAAGTATCCAAGTGATAGTATCTTAGTTAATCACACCAAGTTATCGAATATTAGCTTCTAAGGACTTTACTCTCTCCTTTTGGCAACCTCCTATATGATGCCAATCATATTATTTAATATATTCCTAAAGATAGCCGCATTTTCATCCAAGCCATTCTTAAGCTATGTACATTCACTAATAGTATACTCCTTATGTTAATAGAGTGCATAGTATATGTTATCGTTCCATCGAGCAAGGTTGTTGCTCATCTTCTTAAGCTAATCGAAGATGTATCAATCCCTAACCTCTTCTAAGATCTAGTCTTATGGCATGAGGAGCCAATAGTGCTCATTAAAGATCAAAATGCCACATTTCTTAGTTTGTAGGCTTTGACACTTTGATTGAGTTGGCTTACTATTAGTGATACAAGGACTGAATCAATCTATGGTGGATGGTTAGTCTCTAATGTCTTTCTTCTTATAGTTAATACTTAGACTATCTTCTTGCTAAGATGTTATCTTCCTATTTGACGTATTTTACAACTCAAGACTAGAATGTTACAAAGTTTTACAATCTCTTTTTCATGATAGAGTAAAAGAACTAATAATGGTCTCTTACACCCAAACTAACATTAAGTACTATGTCCACATCAAGATTCGGGATCTTGATCATGGTGGTAGTATAGTGAGCCATGTACTCCTAAAGTGTTTCGTCAGGATGTTAGCAAATAAGCATTGAAGATGAGGTTCTTTCTTGAGTTGCTTACTTATAATGAAGTCTTAGTGAAAGGAGTAGCATTTATGTCAAAATAGAATAACCACTTAAAATAATAAAATAGAGTTTATTTGTTTATAAGTGCAAAACCATATAGATATGCTCCTTTTTGTTGCATTTTTATCAATTAGATCATTTCTTTATGGATTCCTAGATGAAGCATTTCTAAATGTGCTTCTGAGTATTCTTTTATCATTTCTTCTAGAAATAAGAGTTCTTCTAACTCTGTGAATTTTTCTAAAATACTCTTTTCTTGAATATCAACATTATAATAAGAAAGATGCTCTATGAGGTCAGTTATTCCATCATACATCTTTAGCAATGGGATCCAAATTTGAGAAGGAAGGGCCTCATTTTAAATTGCCTAAACAAAAGGAAATTGGTCAATGATGTATATATCCCAAAGGTCAGTTTGCTTTAACTCCTTGAAGTCAATTAATATCTTGATCATGTTATCAAGTTGATCAAGAGGAGGATTATCGAACAAGCCAAGCAATAAGGCTTAAGATTGTGCAATTGGGGCTCAATTGGTATTCTTGGTGTGCTGAGAAAGATTGCTCATAGGGTAAGGGGAGCTTCCATTCTCCCGATGGTCATGTCATAATAGAGTAATGTTAGTTATTGGACGTTCGCAAAATGTAGTTAAATCTACCTTGAGATATTGATTTTCTTAGAAGATCTCATTCACCCGAAGCGATATGCTCCTCAACTTAGTGTTTATCCCCATTTAGGGGCCACTATTCCTCATTCCCAATTCTCCATGGAGGATTAGCTATAAAGAAGGTTGATTTTGTATTATGCATTATTTTAGTCATAGCTTCATGATCAAGCCATTAACGGTGGGTGCAAAATGTTATTGTTGATTTTTTTACCACCTTAAGATTTGGCTTAAGAGATGGTCTATATAAGCTTCTAAGGATTTGCAAAAGAAAATACCTAAGCTATTAGGGGGCACTAAAGGTGATCATCAAGTGTAAACTCCAACTCTCAAGATAATAATATGGTAGAGAAGACCAACGACTTTATAGATTTATAAAGTTGAGAGGTATAAGTCACTGATTATGGATTAGTTTACAAATCAAGTCCCCTATAGAGAAGGCTTGCAGGGATATTTATAAACATGGTATGTTGAGCAACCTTCTACCTACTATACCCCCCACCTCACCACCCCCTACCTACCCAACCAAAAAGAAAGAAAAAAGGTCCCCTTTGATGCCTCTAACCGCATTCAAGTATAACTCTCAATCTATGACACATAAACCATTAGAAATCCAAAATAAATGGATGCAATCCAAGGCCACTCCAAGAACAATTGATATGTTATATTGTTTGCATAGGTTTTGGAATAAGAAAAATGATTTCTTTTGTATTTTTTTTTTTTTTGGTTATATTTGTGAATGAATAGTAAAAGATGTGAACAAAGTTAATATTTAATATTAGGTATAAATATTGAAAATGAACTGGGTTGCAATTGAATTACTAATTATTATTTTGTATGATTTGTGAAACTTCCATGAGTGTTAAAAGAGCCATTATAATCATGAATTCAATCAATGAGATTAACCACAATTGATATTCAAATGACAATAACACGATTTGAATAAAAATATATACTCAATATTTCGCGCCTAAGACTCAAAGTTCTCAATGATACCTATATCAATAAGAAACTCAATAATCATAATAACCATTTATCTATTACATAAAAGGCCTGTTGTAAGCTTAAACATAAATTTAGCAACTCTAGCAATATATATAATTATTAAAAAATAAATAAATAATAAATATTATTAAAATTAAATGATATAATAAATAGCCATAGGAACTAAACAAAAAGAACCAAATAGCATATAATTGGAAAATTGTTCAACTAAGCCCATGTGATCCATGGAACTTACCTAGGCTAGTCTTATTGTATCTCATTTAACCTTCCCCTATTCCATCTCTTAATCAAGCCTTCTATGATTGATCATGCTTAAATTGATCTCCTAAATCTCTACGTACTCCAATTTGCCTACAAACTTGACCCAACTCATCTCACTTAGTTCTTATCTTTTGAATCATTCCACCATTTGTATAATTAACCCTTTCTTTGGAAATATTTGTCCTCAAATCTCATTTTTTTTAGTCATGGAAGTTAGAGTTCTATTACCTCTAATAAAAACGTTTCTCTTGGTACATGAATAAGCTTATTTAGCCTTTAGTCTTCTTAATAAGCTCAAACCTTTGTTATTGTACTTCTTTTTAGCTCATAAGGAATAGGTTAAAGAGTTTTCCACTCTTTTGGACGGCATATTGGTATAATCACCTATAGCAATTGGGACATGCATTTGTTTATGAACATGTATCACTCCTTTATTACTAAGCCAATGTAGACATAAGGTATTGATGTGGTATAACTTAGAAACTCATTTTCATAGCAAATTCTATCAAGATGAGATTAGCACAACTATCTCTACTTATAACTAGGTCACATGTTTTCCCTTATACCAAATATCTAGCAAAACAACTTTTTTCCCTTTCTTGAGTCTTCCTCATCTGAGTGCATGGACCTTTTGTTTCTACTAACATAAAACCACTCATAGTAGGAATCAATCCTAGCTAGTTTCTATATTCCTAGATTTCATAATCTCCATACTTCTAACTACCTTTTTGGCTACCTAATTTAACACATGATTCTTTAACAAATTTACATCTTAATGTACATGTTCTTTTGTCATTACCACTATGACTATTTTTCTTTGCTATATAAAACAATAGAAGTTCTTCATAGGATCATACGTAACATTAAGATAAATTTGTCATAAGCTACACAAATCTACATGGAAATTATTCATGAATGTAATACCACATAAGTAAATCCTCATAGGTACTTAAAAAAAAAAGGTTATCAATACTTATTTCATAACTTAGATTATTTCATCGTAACAAACTAGCTCATGGGGACATAGATGATCCATAACCTCTAACCAAATTTTGACAAAAGCCATCATTGGGCACAAGACAAGCATATTTTTTAATTCTTACAATAGTAATGAAATTTATTTTTCATCCCTTGACCACTCTAAAACAAATCACCTCCAACAATCAACATAAAAAAATCAATGCTCTAATCGTACTAACAGCAATCAATTAAATTCTTACTATTTAAATCAATGACAAAAATTTGTTAATTTCACAAACAAACAAAAAATCTCAAAATCAAAATAGAAAAGATCTCCTACTTACCATGGAAAGTTCATTCCTCAAAGCTTTGATACTAAATGATGCAAATACGAGGTTGCTTTGAGAACAAATAATATGCTATGTTGTTGTAGGGGGTTTAGAATAAGTAAAAGGGGCACCTTTATAGATTTTGGTATATTTGTGAATTAAAAGTAAAAGGTATGGATGTAAACAACATTCAATATTATGCATAAACGTTGAAAATGAAGTAGGTTGCAATCGAATTGCAAATCTATGCAACATACAATCTATAAAACTTTTATGGATATCAAAAGAATTACAATAATCATGGATTCAATCGACAAGGTCCACCACAATTAACAATCAATTGGTTATAACACAATCTAAGCAAAGATAAATACTTCTTTTATTTTGGTAAACCAACAATATATTAAATAAAGAAACAAAGTACACACCAAAGGGACTTAGCACTAGTCTACTCGCTTACAAGGAATCATAAACTCATTACTAGCCAACTCCACATATGGAGTTCCATAGAAAAACAATTATTTACTATACTAATCCCTACCTTTGTTAGAGCAATAGTAAGGTAATCCTTCTCTCTATAAGTCCATTGCATCTTCACTTTATAAAACTTCGACATCTTATCCCTGCAAATGAGAATCACATCATAAAGATAATACTCATCCAACTGTTTATTTTGCAGAATATGAAAAGCTTCCAAACAACCTGTTATAATCACAATATTAAAATATTATGCGGATGATAAAATTTGTAATCCTTTTTCAATACTCCACATTTCAACTTTTAAAGGAGACATAGATGAAATTTTCTTTACATGCCCAGCAATGTAATTATGTTAATGTTACACAAAAATACCTCTAAGCCTACAATTTTGTCATCTTTTGAAGTTGCATCAGAAAATATATAGATAAAATTTGAATCGACATTGGAGGGACTTGTATTATCTACATCCAAATGGCTTACATCACATCATCTCTTTTGCTTATTAGCCTAAAATCCGTAGATATCATATTGGCATTTGGTAAACAATTAGGATGCACTCTAATATTAGGAGCAAAAATCAAGTAGTTTCAATATTTCCAAAAACTCTACAATGGACTTGAAAATTTGCAAGCCTAAGGAGGCTTGACTTAATCCACTTAAGAAAAGGTCTACTAAAAGATTAGACAAATGATTGGTTTGTATTTTGTAAACACTAGAACTATTTAGTTTTTAGGTAATCTATAAGGATGTGTTGAGATGTTTCTTCTACCAAATGAGAAAACATGCATAAAATATCAAAAGTTATTCCCCTCTTTTCTACTTTTGAAGGAATTGCATTTTGGAAAATGTGCCATGTGAAGCATTTAATTTTTGGTTGCATTGTAATTTTCCAAATCCAAGCCAAATTGTTAGAATCACTAATAGACAACATTCAAATAACCACTTCTTATAAGAAGCACATAGTTTTAGTTCCTTAGTTGGTAAGTCTTTAAAAAACACACTATCTCCTGCATTAACACAGTCCTCTACAGATAATGTAATAATCCTTAACAAAGTCTTTTATTTTTTGTCAATAGATTAATAGGAAATCCGATAGATTCCTCATTTAAGACATTCATATCTACATACACATCAGTCACTGTTAGCTTCTGATGACTCCCATAATGTCCTAACAAACAATTTCCTTGGTGTTCTCTCTAACACACAAATATAATGCTAAAATAATTTATTAGGCCTATTTCTAATATTTCTTCTTATTTATGACTCAACACATGGTAAAGCCGATGCATCTGTAACACCATTGTTGTTTCATCCTTAAGCTCACCTATAGACCAAAATTTCCCATACTTTTGTGCTAATAGTTGCTTCCATGGCTTTCTTTGCTTCATTCCTTGCCATACCAACTTTGTCATAGCTACTTCATTTCTTATTTTCACATCTACTAATCTTAATCCTCCCTATATATTACATGAAAAGATAAAAACCTAATATTCAAATCCAAGACTAAAAGTTCTCAATAATACTAATTTCAATAAAAACTCAATAACCGGGGTAAACTATTCTTCTATTATACGAAAGACATATTTATAGACTTAAACATAGACCTAGAAACCCTAATATGATAGGAAAATATTAAAAATGTTACAGAATGAAATCAATGTAAATAATTTAGTATAGTAATAACTAGGCATAAAATTAATTAGAGATTCTTATTTATAATGTATTCATAATTTAGACAGCTTAAACTTGTTTATATGTGTGTATTATTACATTTGAAATAATAAGTCAAAAAATTACATTTCATCTTATTAGTTTACATAGTATCAGAGTGAGAGATCTTAGGTTCAAATCTCTACGATGTCATTTTTTTGCTATGTTTCGTCATTTTACTCCCATTTAAATTATTCTTCCACTTGATGGGCCTCAATCAAGTCTAACCCATGAGTAAAGGGGAGTGTTAAGTAATAGATTTCATAATGTACACCAAATCTACAAGTTTAAAATTTTAGATTAGCCATGATACTATTCATAACATGGTATTAGAGTCACTGCCTTAGTAAGCAATTTATTTTTTTTTTCTTTTTTCTCGTATTAGTCATCAAAATCAAGACACTAGTTTTTTTTAAAACAACTTGAGAGTGTATCTTTTCTTCATCACCACCTAGCTAGGGAGGAGCACTACCCACCAATTGGCCTTTGAAGTCTTGCTACCAAAGACCCTTGCATGATGCTCACACACCACCTAAAACTTTAGTTTTATCCTTCACATGCTGCACTTGGAAATTTGTCTATGTCTACTTGCTTCATTACTTGCCATCTCTAAAAGAGGCTACTCTTCATGTTTGCTATTTATAGAAGAAGCCCTTTATGTGGTTTTTGTTTATTCTGGCATTCTCTTTTGTTCATAGTGTTTTGTCTACTGTAGTGCATTTGTAGTTTTTAAATTTCTATAGTTTCTTTTATAAGTTTTTGAACTATGTATCGAGGAAATTTATTCTTAGGTTTAGAACATTTAAGAAAGTAAAAGAAGGCTAGTTTTGGGGCATTAATTATGATTTAAACAAAACATTATCTATAGTTGATATGATTCTTATGATGCCAAAAATAAGAAAACATGAACTTAAAGGGAATGATTATATTGCATGGAGTAAGAATATTTAGATATATATACAAAGTATTGGAAAAGATGATTATTTTATTAAAGACCCACCTAATGATGATGCTAAGCAAGCATTGTTGCAAGATGATACTGAATATTTGTACATATGAGGAATTCCATCGATATTGAGATAGTTAATTTAATTGATCGCTATGAATTTGTTAAAAAAAATTTTGGATTATTTAGATATTACATACTCTAGGAAAGGAAATATATCCCATATTTTTTATGTGTATAAAAGTTTTTATCAGGCCAAACAATAAGATCAATCTCTTACAACCTATTTGATGAACTTCAAAAGGATTTATGAAGAACTTAAAATTCTCCTACTATTTAGTGTTAATATTAAAGTTGAACAAACTGAACAAAAGCATATGGCAATAATGAGTATTTCAGCAAGTCTTATCTAAAGTCTAACACTGCTAAATCTCATATTCTCTCTAGTTATGAGATTCTTTACAAGAAACTTTCATTGGGACAAGTTGTAGATGTTCCTTTTTCTAATAGTTCTCTTATCAAAGAATAATGTCTCTATACCATCATACCATCCTAGTAATGCTCTTATTAATCAAAGTGGTAGACATTCCTTTCCTAATAAAATAAGGGGCAATAACAATAATCATGATAGTCAAGGTCAAGATTCAAGAGGAGTTATGTATTGTTATTGTAATGAGTTTGACTATACCAAGTGTACCTATAGAAAATTACAAAATCACCAAAAAAAAAAAAGAAGATAATTAGCATACGATGCATCTACAAGTGCTACACCCAACTCATCCTCTGAAAAGACAATTGCAATCTATGTGGATAACTTTGTTAAGTTCTCTTAATCCTAAGATGCATTGAAGACTTTATCTCATTCTATCACTGCTATTGCTAAGTCAAGTAAATTAGATACATGTCTCCTTTTGGCTTCTTCTAAATGGGTCATTAATTTTAATGCAATAAATCATATGACAAGTAATTCTAACCTTTTCTCCACATTAAGCCACAGACATCTCCTACAAATGTCAATTTAGCAAATGGATCTACTTCATGTGCTCTTGGGTTTAGCACGATTAACACTACTCCTTTGCTTAACCTATCCTCTATTTTGAGTCTTTCACAGTTTGCTTTTAATTTAATTTCTATGAGCAAACTTACTCGTACCATAGGTTGTTGCACCCCATTCTTTCCTTATCATTATTTATTTCAAGATCTTATAATGAACAAGATTATTGGTAGATAACATTGGATACTTAGGTGCTAAAGTCTATTGCCAATCTCAATATCCAAACACCTTTTGAAGCATATTGTCAATTAGGCCATCCCTCTCTACATATGTTGAAAAAATTATGTTCTCAATTCAATGATATATCTTCTTTAAATTGTTAATCAATTTGCTAAGCATTAGCATTTGTCTAATGTTCATCAAATCAATAAACATGCTGGTTTTCCCTTTAAATTAGTCCATGCAGATGTTTAGGGCCCTTATATTGTCATGTCTACAACTAGCTTCAAATATTATGTTACTTTTGTAGATGATTACTCTCATATGACTCAGCTTTATCTTATGAAAAATAATTCTAAAGTATTTTCTCATTTTACTACTTTTTTTGTTGAAATCAAAATACGTCTCTATGTATGCTTAAGGAGTAATAACGCCAAATATTATTTTTCTTATTCTTTCCAGACTTACATGATTTAGAATGGTAATCTCCACCAATCACCATGTGCGAATGCACCATCTCGAAATGGTGTAGTTGAAAGGAAAATAACCATCTTTTTTAGAAAGCCTAAGCTCTCTTGTTTCATATGCAAGTTCCCAAAAAATTCTCTAATGCAATTTTTACAACTATTTTTCTGACCAATCATCTACTTTTGTTCGTTTTTTACGGTGGTACTCCTTACAATGTTCTTTTTCTTACCAAACCTTTGTACCCTATTGAACCTACAATATTTGATTATACTTACTTTGTTCATATTGTTTGTCCTCTAAAGGACTAAATTAGGTCCCAAATCTCTGAATTGTGATTTGTTGGGCTACTCTCAAGTTCAAAAGAGATATTGATGTTACTATCTTAGTCTTGATAAATATCTTATGCCTATTGATGTTACCTATTTAGAAAATATTCTCTTTTTTTTTTTCTCTTCTTCCTCCACTTCTTCTACATAGGTAGTGAATGATGACATATTAATATATCATATCACCTATCAATCACTGGATGTTTAACAACTATTTGGTACATTGCTATCACTGCCAGCCCTATCTCTATTGCTATTACCTAAACCTCTAGGTATGAGTCTATGGGTGAACATACAGCAATCGATATCATACTTACTAAGAGTAAGCCCACACTGCAAGATGGCTTGAAGGATAAATGGTAATCAATGGGGTTTCTCGCATACCAACGATGAATATGACTCACTAATGCCTCATGCGAACATAAGTCACACTTGATATGATGCACAAGTATGGCTAGAGGTCACTCATAACTAATCCACGCTTAAATGGCCCAAATAAGAATAAGAAGAGTAAGTAAATTGATATCAACTTATGCATTTTTCGAGGTGTTTATATGCCATAATTTAGGTAAGTCCTAAGATTCTTCTAATTACAAAATTAGATACATACTTGAAATGGGAAATGACTATAGAGAAAGATAAATTAGTAATAACAAAAAAAAAAAGAGAGAGAGAATATCCCTTGCTAAGACAATATGGATGTCAGAGAGATAAGACATGTGTTCACTTCTTAGTGCTACTGTCCATACTATCCTATATGCTCATTAGAGTTAATCTAAGCAGAGTAGGTTAAGTCGACAACTCAACAATTCAGGGCCTGGCAAGTGTCTATCCAATAAGTAGTCATTCTTCTACTTAACCTCAGTTAGATTACTCGACAGTTGGGTTGCTCAACCTCATATTTGCTAACCATTAAGTGTTTGGCTCGGCAATGGGTTAGTTGCCTCAAATGACTCTGTGATAAGATAGAAAAAAGGTTGGCATGGATCAACTCAACAAGTTAGGGTGGAGAAGGCATTGCTCTTCAAGTCTCAACTCTTCTAGAACAACTTAGAGGACTAACATGGCAAGTCATCGAGCTCAAGAGCAAGTGATTGATCCTTAATCCTTATCATCCCCTTCCAGTTGTTTGGGATTTAGGATCAAATCTTGTTGAGCTTCTAATGGCTCTTCATCAAGGACATATAGGTGGAGGTTCGCAATGTTGAAGGAGTCCAAGACTCCATACCCTTCCGATAGTTCGATTCAATAGGCATTGGGGTTAATCTATTCAATCACTTTGAAAGGTCTTTCATCTCTTAGAGATAGCTTAGTCTTCTTTGAATTTGAGAACCAGTCCTTACTAAGATAGATCCAAACAAAATCACCAGGATAAAATTCTTTATCCTTCTATCCTTGACCTCGCTTCTTAAGCTTAGAGGCAACTCGACTTAGATGCTATGTAACCTTTTGGTACATTGCCTAGATGGCCTTAGATCTTTCAATAATTGATTGGTCTTCTTGTTGGTGTGGTAGGGGCATCTAATCGGGTGGAAGCCTAAGCTTGATGCCATAGGCAACCTAAAATGGTGACATGCTCATGACACTGTACATAATCCTATTGTAGGCAAACTCGATTATGGGCAGACATAGATCCTAATTAGTTAGGTTCTGACCAATAACGACTTAGAGTAAAGTCCCCACTATGTTGACAGCCACTGATAAATATAAATCACTCTGCACTTTTAAGATACATTTAGGCATAAATTAGCCATAATTATGTTCATTTCTTAAGTTCTTGGTACTTAATTGTGTAATGTATTGATTTCAAATGTCTCAAGAGCAAAGAATTGAAGTTTACACAAGAACAATGAATTATAAGGCATTCATGACCATGAAGTGAAGAAAACCTTAAAGTAAAACCAAGATATACTCCATCACGAGCATGATAATGAAAGATTAAAATAGCTAGTATTGATCACGCCCTCCATCACAAGCATAATTGAGGAAGTTTTGTTGATCCTCTTATCAATCACAACTATAATTGGTTATCAAGAGGATGATCACTCCTTCGATCATGGGCATGATAAGATATGATGAAGCAACGAGGAGTTCACGTCTGTAGTCACGGCCATGATTAGTGTAGATTTTTTTTTTTTTTTGAGACTATCACACCCCGAGTCATGAGCATGATGGAGGTGGACATGACTGTTCTTCTTTGACTTTTTTACACGAACCAGTACATGGAACATGTCTTAACATCAGGTAGTTTCTTGAAGTGGTATAACTCGAGTCCTTTGACAAGTCAAGCATAAATATACCACAACTTTTTTAGAGAGAGAATTGACATCAGAACCGACATCAAAACTAACATCATCAATAGACACAAAAGATTATCAAAATCAACACCATTAAATATCTTATTCGTGTTCTTATTTTAGTTGTACTGTAACATGAGTTTGTGTAACATTCTTCACTAAATTCAAAGGAATTGTGAAGAATGCAACATCTGTGTATTATTCATTCTTTTTCTATCATGTGAGAGTGATAAATTAGGGTTTATGAAGTCATTTTAACATTATTGTCCTTTGATTTGTTGTTATTCCTAATAGTTATGAATTTCTAAAGATTCAAACTTCATATAAATTGAGATAATGTAATGCACGACACAATCTTGCAATAGATCTCAATGGAATACGTAGGGAAACAATTCCACTAAGTAGACCTTAGTCACTAGAACGAATTACTCTTATTAATGGAGATATTATTAGGAAGTTCGCTGCATATTGTATGGAATTCAAGGATATTAGTAACTTCTTATACGATCTTGACTTGTCCATTGTTTTATAAGAGATTCTAAGGAACACAATCGGGATTAGAATTGAGTAATTCTAAGAAGAATACTCATGAATAGAGAATTCCTACAAATGAGTAATTGCTAAGATAGATAGTTTATAATTCATGTTAATATGATGGAATAAACCTACCTAGTAAATTGTTGTTTTCGTGTTATAATTTTATTTTGTTGTGTTTTCTTGGTGTAATTGTAGAATCGGTATAGTTTAGTTGTAGAAATGTTAAATTACTTCATTCAATCATTTAGTTGCTAGTTAATAGGAAGAATAATTGATACTAGTTTTTAAACCTTTTCCCACTAGAGATGACCCTATACTTATCCGTATTAACAAACGATAGGCATACTTACCTATTTAACTGAGTAAAGGATAAAATATAGGAATTTAATTTGTAAGACTCGGTAGCTTTACTTAGAGGCGATCAGCCTTAGTATGTCCATCCATCTAACGATGACATGATGTATTGAACAACAATTTGATTCCCATTCACTTCCACAATGTTCTCCAGAAGTGGCTCGTAAACTTTGCATCTCGATCTAACACAATGGTTCTAAGCACTCTATGGATGCTGATGTTTCCTATGAGGAAAGAAAAGAGATAGCCAACACATCATTAGTTCTAGTAAAGGGCACGAAGTATACCATCTTGCTAAATCAATCCTCAACCATCATGATGGAGCCCTTCCCTCAGGACATCCTCGGCAAACCTAACATAAAGTCCACACTCAACTTGAACCATGGTTTAGTCAAGATCGATAAGGGTTTATAGTGTCCTTGTTCAGGTTAGCTCTTAGCCCTTATACACCTCTCCGACATAGCTTAGACATCCTTCATCATTCTTGGCTAAAAGAATCTAGAGGCTAATACCTCATGTGTTCAATGCTTGTTAAAGTGTCTAAGCAGTCCTCCTCCATGCACCTCACCCATAAGTAATTCCCTTATGAAACAGGTCGAGATATACAGCCTTCTCTTCTTAAATAAGTATTTGCCCTCCCTGTAATACTCATCAAGAGTTCGACCATCTTCACACCTAGTGTAGATTAAACTAAAGTGCAAATCTTTAGCAAATAGATTCTTGATCATAGAAAATCCAAGAAGCTCTACAATTCAATTAAGAGGGAATGTTATCTAGATAGGGCATCAATTACTACATTATTCTTGCTATTCTTATACTAAATGACATAAGAGAATCCCTCCATGAATTCAACCTACTTAGCTTACGTTTGAGACAATTTAGGCTAGCTCTTTAGGTATTTCAATGATTCATGGTCTTTGTAGATTACAAATTCTCTAGGCAATAGTAATGTTGCTAAACTATGAGAGCTCAAATCAAGGAGTAAATCCTTATCATATGTAAAGTAGTTGAGCACTGCTCTTCGAAATTCTTCATTGAAGTGGGCAATAGTTCGGCCTTCCTACATCAGCATGGCTCCTATGCTTTGTTCAAATGCATCGCACTCTACTCCAAGCACTTTGTCAAAGCTTAAAAGAGCTAAGGTAGGGGCAATAGTCAACTTCCTCTTCACCTTCTAGAAACTCCTTTGCTCTTTCTCTCCTTACCTAAATTCAATGCTTTTCTTCGACGGTTTGGTGAGTAGGGCCATAATAGTACTGAAGTTCCTTATGACTCGATGATAGAATGATGCCAAGCCATGGAAGCTTTGCATGTAGGTAGAACAAGTCAGCACAAGCCACTCGGTAATTGCCTTTACCTTCTCTTCATCTACTCGTATACCACCATCACTCACCATAAATCCTAGAAAGATTACTTTAGGTCAGCAAAAGTCATACTTCTTTAGATTGGCATAAAGCTTCTTAGCTCGAAGTTTCAAGAAAATAGTTCAAAGATGTTCACAATGAGTCTCTAGGTCTAGGCTATAAACAAGAATGTCATCAAAGTACATAATAACAAATTTCCCAATAAGTTTTCAGAGCACATGGTTCATCAATCTCATGAATGTGCTCAATGCATCCGATAATCCAAAAGGTACTACAAGCCATTCATACAACCTATGGCATGTTTTGAATGTGGTCTTCCACTTATCTCCTTCCAATATCCTAATCTCGTAATATCTAAATTTGAGATCAATCTTCAAGAAGATTCTTACTCCATATAACTCGTTGAGAACGTCATTAAGCCTAGGTATGGGGTATCTATACTTAATGGTGATACTATTAATAGCTAGGTTGTCTACATACCATCCTTCTTTAGCATTAACAAAGTAGGTACAACACATAGGCTTAAGGATTCTCATACGAATCCCCTCTTCATCAATTCATATGCCTACCTTTGTAGCTTAATAACCTATTTAAGATTCAACCTATATGTAAGCTTGTTCAGTAGTGTAGCTCCTAATTGTACATCCATTGCATGTTCGATTCCTCTAATCAGAGGTAGACCTTCTAGCAGTTCACCAAGAAACAAGTCAAAAAACTCATCTAATAAAGCTTTCACTCAGCAAGCAACAATTCCACATTCAATTCTTTCATGTCAAGTAACCTTCTGACTAATAGATAGGTCAGCTCTTCATTCTTCATCTCTCTTTAGCTCAACCCTTATGCTCTAATCAACACATTCTACCTTCCATCATAAATCACATTCCGATCAAACAACTACAGTTGTTCAAAAAGAATATGAGACGCACTCATAAGTAACACATCACAAAGCACTTTATCTCAATAGTTTCCAATACAAATTGGCATAATTACTTATTTGGTCACCTGTAAGACTCTTTTATCACTAAGCCAATGTAGTTTGTAAGGCTTGGGATGTGACAAGGTCGACAACTTCAAATATTAGACCATAAATAGAGATGTCAAATTAGTGTAGCTAACACTATCAACAATAAGTGCATAAAATGGCCTATTGACCTTACAACCAATGTGGAATAGGTTCTCTCATTACTCGTCTTCTGGTGCCAAACTCACACTCATCATTTGCCTCAATACCTTGGTTGCAGGCATAAAATTCCCCTCCTTACTATAAATGACTTCCTCCTCCTCTAACTAGTCAGCATATCCAGACTCTTTCAGTTCCTCTATTTCCTCATTAGTGTTATCGACCTCTATAGCCATCACTTCTCCTCTAATTACCATGGTTCTTCTATTTAGGTACTAAGCTGCCATGTATCCAAACCCTTAATACTTGAAGTAGTTAATCTCACATGACTTCCGACTAGAACTTTGTCCCTTCTCAAACTTCCTCAAAGATTCTTTCTCGTCTACTCAGACAACTAAAGCAAGTTGGACATCACTTATCCCACTTGGTTCCAACTACACAAGTCTACTCAAGATAGTTTGGCTTAGAGGAGCTCAAATTCAGTTCATCTATTGTCACTCAATCCTCTACATAGCTCAGATTGCCTCATCAAGCGTACCAATATCCATAGTCTCCAGAATGTCTCTAATCTCATACTTCAATCCACTAATGAACCGAGATATAGTTTGGTCTTTCGGCTTAATAACTTCACAACTAATCATTAACATCTAGAACTCCTTCACACACACATCAACACTTGATCCTCCTTACCTCAACTCTTACAATCTGTTGAAGGTATCTTATAGAAAGCGCTCAAAATGAATTTCCTTCTCATAACTTTCTTCGTTTCATCCTAACTTATAATCTCATACTCTCCTTCTCTTCTTTAGATGGCTTGCAAACTCTTCCACCATGGAGCGATATAGCTAATAAACTCCAACACAACAAGTCTAACCTTAGCATTCTTAGGCACCTCATGACACTTAAATTGCTTCTCAATTCTATCTACCCAATCGAGGTAGTCCTTGATATCACTACCACTTGAGAAACTCGAAATCTATATCCTCAACTCATCGACCTTAGGAGTTTAGCCATTTCTCTCTTCAGGTGCATAATACTCCTCTTCCTCATCAGCTAGTTCCCCATCCTTTGCTCCAATATCTTCCACGGCTAATCTTTGCTGAGCAAATCTATCCACTCCTCCAACTCAACATAGTCAAGGGCATAACATTATCTTAGAAGAACACTATCTTGGCTATGGATTAGGGCATAAAATTTCCTTATTGTCTAAGCCCATTTCAAACAACACTATCTTGGTTACTAAGAGTTCCTTAAACATTCAAGTCCAACATTATATGATACTTTCAATATACTAACAATGGTAATACACTTCAAACATCCTCCATCGAATAATAATGAACAACACTAATACACTAACAATTACAACTAGAAAAATATCACTATACTCAGCAACAAAACCAACTAGTCATGTACACTCTGTTTTATGAATATAAAATAGGGGAAAATAGAGCATTGAGCTTCCTTAACTTAGTACACTACTCCAATACTTGTTACAACCATACACAGCTTCTTCAACACAATGCTAGTCTCAACTCACTAACCTCACACACAGTACAATATAGGAAATTACTCATGAACACAAATGACCAAAAGCTTACTTAAATGAAGCTAAGCTATAATATCAAGATAACACGATTCCATAAGTGAACACACGGCAATTGATATCATACTTACTAAGGGTGGGTCTGAACCATAAGATGGCTAGAAGTATAAATGATAATCTAAGGTTCAGTAGAAGTTTCTCGCACACAAATGATCGATATGATACACCAACACCCCATACAAGCTTAAATCACGCTTGATATGATGTACAAGTATGGCTAGAGATTACTCGCCACTAATCCATGCTCAAATGACGTAAATAACAATAAAGAAAGTAAATAGGGGAACACTTAACTTTAGGGGAGAAGTTTTTGCATTCAATATTCTTGATTGATTTCAACTGATATATCTTACAGGGTATTTGTATGCCCTAATTAGGGTAAGTCCTAAGATTCTTCCAATTACAAAACTAGATACATACTTGAAATGGGTAATGACTATGAAGAAAGGATAAATTGTTAATAACAAAAAAAAAAAAATCCCTTACTAAGACAGTATAGATGTTAGAGAGATAAGGCACATGTTTACTTCTTAGTATGGTGGTCTACATTATACTATATGCTGAGCAGAGCTAATCCAAGTAGAGCAAGTCAAGTTGACAACTAGGTAACTTGGTAGCTCGACAGTTTAAGGCCTAGGAAGGTTTAGTCTAACAAGTGGCCATTCTTTTGCTCGACCTCGATTAGACTACTTGGTAGTTGAGCAAATTGGCCTTAAATTTGCTCGTGATTAAGTGTTTGGCTCTGTGATTGGTTGTTGCCTTAGAGGACTTTGTGATGTGATAGAGAAAGCTCAACATGGAACTGCTACACAAGTTAAGGTAGAGAAAGGATTGCTCTTCAAGACTCAACTCTTCTAAAATAGCTTAACGAACTAAGCTGGCGAGTCCTCAGGCTCAGGAGTGAGTGATTAGCCCTTTATCCCTATCACCTCATATTTAACAATTGTATCCCAAACAACAAAATCCCTTACTATATGTCTTATATCAATCTCTTCATCCTGATCAAATCCAAACCTTAGTAACCTTAATTTTCCTATTGCTCTTTAGAAAGGTGAATGTCAATGTACCTATCCTATTTCATCTTTCATTTCCAATGATCACTTGTCATTTACTTCTTGTTCATTTGTTGCATCACTTAATTATATAAGTATTTCTGAAACTATTTATGCTTCCTTATCTCATCTTAGTTGGCTTAATGATATTGTAGTAGAGATAGATGCTTTGTAAGCTAATGGCATTTAGGATTTAGTAGATTTACTTGTAGGTAAAAAGATCATTGGTGGTAAATGGGTTTTAGCCATTTAGGTTAATCCTTGATGAATTTATAGCTTAATTTAAAGCATATCTTGTGCCTAAAGGTTATACTCAAACATATGGAGTGGATTATTCTAACACATTTTCTCATATAGCTAAATTGACAAGTGTTCACTTATTTATATCTTTGGCGGGCACTCATTCTTGGCCTCTCTGTTAGAAACGCTTTCTTCCATGGTAATCTCATGAAGAAGTCTATATGGATTAATCACCTAGGTTTGTTGCTTTAGGGGAGTCCGGCAAGATATGTCATCTTCGTAAGTCATCATATGGGTTAAAACAAAGTCCTCGAGGTTGGTTTGGAAAATGTAGTCAAGTGGTTGAAATTTTTTATTTCTAAAAGAGCAAATCTAATCACTCAATATTTTTTAGCCAGTTAAAATTTGGAATTATTCTTATTGTTGCGTATGTTAATGATGTTATCATTACCAAAAATGATAATATAGGGATTTTATTCCTCAAATCCTTCCTTCATGCTCAGTTTCATACAAAAGTTTTGGGGATGTAGAAATATTTCATAAGCGTTGAAGCGATGAGGAACAAGAAAGTTATTTTCTTATCTCAGAGGAAATATGTGCTTGATTTACCAATTAAGGTAAGAAAAATGGGAGCAAAGCCATGTAACATGCCTATACTTCTTAATGCATAACTTACAAAGGATGGTGACTTATTTGATGTTGAGAGATATAAAATATTGGTTGAGAAATTACATTATCTCAAAGTCACTCATCTTGATGTTGCATACTCAATTAATCTTGTGAGCCAATTTATCTTCTCCAATAGTACATCATTGGGCAACTTTATAGCAAATTTTATGCTATTTAAAGGGAGCTCCTAGACATGGTATATTTTATGAAAATCATAGACATAATCACATAGAATGTTTCTTAAATGTAGATCAAACAATCTATAAGACAATCAAAAGATCTACTACAGGGTATTACATATTTATTGGATGAAGTCTAATTTCTTAAAAGTGTAAGAAACAAAATGTCATATCTCACTTAAGTGCAAAATCAAAATACAAATCCATGGCAAAATTGGTATGTGAAATAATGTGGATTCATCAACTATTAAGTGAAGTTAGCTTTAAGGTGCCATTACTTACAAAATTATGGTATGATAATCAAGTAGCTCTCTATATTGCATCTAATCTCATATTTCACAAACAAACTGAGTATACTAATCATTCATGAGAAGGTACAGCAAGGTTTGATTTATACAAGAAACGTATACGAACAATTCAAGATATCTTTACAAAAATTTTGAATGAGTCTAGGGCCAATTATATTTGTAACAAGTCCAGCAAAATCAATGTGGGTGCTTGAGCTTGAGGGAGAGTGTTATGGAATGAAATCCATAGAAATTATTTTAGTATAGTAAAAGCTAGGCATAAAATTAATTAGAGATTCTCATTTATAATGTATTCATAATTTAAACACCTCAAACTTGTATTTATGTGTATAATTACATATGAAATAATAAGTTAGAAAATTACTTTCTATCTTATTAGTTTACAAGAAAAAAAATAACATAAAATAAATCTTATTAAAATTAAATGACATGAATAGATAGATAAAGGACATAAAAATAGAAAAATGGCTAACAAAGTCTGTAATCTATAAGATCAACATAGGTCAATCCTAACATAGCTCAGTCGATCACAATTAGTCAACCTCTCCTCATTCTATCATTGGGTCGATTAACATCAACAATTTTTTGGTTGATTCCACCTAAGTTGACCTCTTAAGTTTGCATATGCTTCGATTTACCTTTGAACACAACTTAAACCATGTCACTTAGTTTTTATGTTTCATTTCATTTCATGATTCATAAAAAGTGGAAACTTTAAGTAGTCCACGAAGAGGAGAGCATCATGTAGCCACGTAGAAGCATCCCTACCATAAGAGGGAGGAGATCAAGGATGCCAACAAAATTAGGTGAAAGGTCGCCATAAACTTCACATTCAATTCAATATACGAGTATTTAAGTATTAACTTTAAAGATCGAGTAAGTCACTTGCTAGAAGTCGCTCGAAACCAGCGGGCATGATAGGAAGATTAGCCCTCCCAATTTAATACCTATGTTATGGACTTATGAAGAATACATATATACCGCTAAAAAAAGAGAGAGTTGGAAAGGAACAAGTAGCCTTTTAGGATTAGTTGTTATGTGTCACTACCTCCCTCCTAACCTACACATTCGATCAAGGTTGTCACTATAAAGCTATAATCAAGCTATACGAGGTCTTATTGTCTAGCCATTGGTACTCTACATCTTCATGGAGAATTCAATTTCACCAAGATGATAGAAGGGTCATGTGATGCATTAATAGTTATGTGCTTAAAGCACATTGCACTTTAATGTATTGCCAAATATAGACCTAGGCACGGGTCGAGTTTAAACTATGACAAGCCTTGAAACTACCCCGCTTGGTCCAAGACTCAACCTAGTCCAAAACCAATCATATAAGTTAGACTCATTCAATTAAACTGCCGGGGTGGTAGGTCTAAGCTGAGTCAACCAACAAGAGTCGTAGGTGAAGTGGGTTTTGATCCACCAACATTAAAAAAATAAAATAAAATAAAAATAAAAATAAAGAAGAAAAAGAATGAAAAAAGGTAAAATAAAATAAAATTAAAGATAAAATAAATAAAATTGAAAATTTTTAACTAATTATATGTCATAGGAAAAAATTAGTTCCTATCCATAGCATTTAATGCATTACTATGAACAACTCAGTACTAAAGATACATTTAAAAGCTTTTGTGGCTTGGTATATGTAGACTTTCACCAAGAGAGAAAAACCAATTCTTTGCAATGTGGAACTAATTTTTGCTTTGTGAACTTATTTATAACCTTAAACTCTTTTCTTCCATATTACATATGACAAGTCAAGTTGGGTGTGTCTATATATAAATAAGTGCACATCCTCAATAACTATTTTATAAAATAAGCTAAAGATTACATGTGTCTTAGCTCAAGCTTTTTCGAATTAAAATTTTATTTATTCTTAATTTTAATTTTAAATTTAACTATACAAAATATTAATGGTGTTAAGATTCACAGTCCGAGAACCAGACTCATGAACTAGTGGGTCCAACACCCAACTAGGAACTAAGAACCAATCCTGATTCTTCATATGAGAACCGTAACCCTACAAGTCTTGTCCCGGTACCTTGCTAAGTTGAACCTATGCTTAGGTCTAGCCAAATATGTGCTATAATTTAACTTAAAGGATGTGATGGAGTAGGTGCAAGTTTTTTTATTGTAATGCAAAGTCTTATTGAGATAGATTAGACCAAGTATAGGTCAATTCATTCGAATCTCATTGACAAGGGAGAATGGGATAATTAGGTCATATATGAAGGAAAAGTGTGTTTGGTGTTGAGCAAAAAGAGCCCTTGGGGGGAAATTATGATGGTTTATGGTGATGGAAATCCTCATAACATGATAGCAAGCATCTTCAATTTGGATCCAACATTGGGATTTGATTAGAAAGTGTAAAGGATTGTATAGCAAGTGTATTATTTATTTTATCACGTGTTTGCTTAGTCATCTATTGCTTAGTTAACTAATTAGTTATTGCTAGGTGTAAGTAGCTTGTTATTTCTATTTTCACAAGTGCAAGCATGGTATAAATACACAAGTCTTGTAATAACAGATAAGACCTTTCAGTTGTATTCATTTTTCATTCCACAGCCACACTTTTTCTCCTATTATGTTCTTCCTTGTTCATGACTATGAGTAAGGAATAAATCTAGTTGCAGCAATTCCTTCATGGTATTACAACAAGTAAATCTAGGTATTTCTGATTACACAACTCTACTATAGTGATTGATATCTGATTGCTCTTTGATTTTATTCAAAATTGATGAAAGATGAATAATAATCAAGAATTAAGGTTTATTGATCCTTTCTACTTGTCCAAATCAAATATTTCAAGTATGACTATAGGAAGCATAATTTTTAATGGTTCCAACTATAATTTGTAGAGTAAATAGATTAGCTTAAGGTTAAGAGCTAAGATGAAAATTGGATTTGTGAATGGATCTATTCCTAAGCCAAAAGATAATAGGAATGACCAAATTAAGTGGAATCGGTGTGATTATATGGTTTGATGCTAGTTGCCTAACTCTATGACAAGTGACTTAACTTAGAACTTTCTTTACACGAAATCTACCTTTGAGCTTTGTGAAGAAGTTAAGGAGTAGTATGGTGTTGCTAATGGTCCATTAATCTTCCAAATATTACATGAGATAATAAACCTTAGGCAGTACAATAAGTTGATTAGTGTATATTACAATAAACTTCACAAATATTAGGATGAGTTGCTAGAGTTACATCCATTTCCTAAGTGCAACTATAGGAGATTAGAATTTTGTACATGTACCTTTAAGGAGAAGGTTATGGAATTTGACTCGCATAACTTATTGATATAATTTTTTATGGGTTTAAATGACTTGTTTGAAGCTATTAGAAGCCAACTTTTGTCAATGGATCCCATGTCATTGATGAGTAGAGCATACTATTTGGTTCATCAAACGGAGAAATAGAGATTGGTAACTAGTTCTATGGGTTCAAAAGTTAAAGCTTCTGCTTTGGTTTCAACTAATTTAGGAAATATTACTAAAAGCTATGTTAATAAGAAAAAACAAAAGAGAAATTTGTTTTGTAAACATTTTAGATCTGAGGGACATTCAGTTAAAACTTGTTTTCAACTTGTTAGGTATCCTAATTGGTATAAAGGTAGAAGGTTAACAACAAGGGATAAGTCTACTATTTCTACTGGTTATGCTAACACTACTTTTATATAGACTTCTCTTGATGAACAGGTTTTGTATGGTTCTACCACTATTAGAGCTAATACTGGTGCACACTCAGCATAAGGTTTTGATAAAGAGATTCTTCATGATATTTGTCAAGAAGTTTATAAAATGATGAGAGGACAAGATCTCACAGTGGCTCAAGTAGGTTTACTTCAAATTCCTCATGTTGCTTTATCTACAATTAGTAATAGGGTGGCTCTTTCGGTAGTTAATACAGGGCATCCAACCATATGACACCTTATTCTCATCTTCTTGACAATCTTATGCAATTAAATAAACTGGTTCATATACAATTTCCAAATGGAAATAGTCTAAAATTTGAACTGGTCAAAAGTGTGCAAATTAATGAACAAATTGCCTTATACGATGTTCTTTTTGTGCCTAAGATTGCTTATAACCTACTTTCAGTTCAAAAACTTGTAACTTCACATTTATTGCAAGCAATATTTGACATTAAATCTTGTAAATTTCAAGACTTGAGTAAAAATATTGTGATGGCTTCAACAAAGTCATAAAGTGTTCTGTATGTTCTTAGTTCTATAACCAATTCTGTTTCCTTTTAATAAACCTAGTTGTTCTAGTTATTCTACTTTATACACTTAAAGTACAAAAACACCTGATTTGATACATAGCAACTTATGTTATGTGTCTATTTCTAAGATGAAGCACTTGCATATTTGCAAGAGTTTAGACTTAAATAAGCTTCTTTAAAATGCTTGCCAAAGGGCAAAGTTTCATAAGTTGCCCTATGTCTCTACATTTTCTTTTGAACTTTTTCATGTTGATATTTAGAGGCCCTATCATGTTGTTTCCATTACTGGTGCAAGATACTTCTTGACTGTTGTTAATGATTTTTCAAGAGCCACTTAGACATTTCTAATGGCTCACAAGTCTCAAACTTATTCTATATTGAATAGGTTTGATTTGTTATGTTAGAAATCAGTTTTCCATTACTCCAACAACATTTTAGAGTGATAATGGAAGGAGTTTATTTCCAAAGATTTTGAGCAATTATTTCATAGTTAAGGAATCATACATCAATATACTATACCATACACTCTACAACAAAATGGGTAAGTTGAGCACAAATACAGACACCCACTTGAGACTTCAAGAGCACTTCAACTTCATGCCAATTTACCTAAAACCTTTTAAAGTGAGTATGTACTCACGACCACATTCCTTATTAATAGGATGCTAATAGCTGCAATAGGATGGAAGACACCTTATGAAATTTTGTTCAAGAAGCCTCCTACCTACATTAATCTAAAAGTGATGGGTTGTCTTTGTTTTGTTGTTGATTTATCTCCTAAGCTCGATAAGTTTGACCCAAAAGGAATTAAGTGTGTTTTCCTTGGCTATGCAAATAATCATAAAGGGCATCGAGTATATGATATTGAATCTCAACGAGTCCTTCCTAATAGAGATGTCTAGTTCTTTAAGTACATTTTTCCTTACAAAGAAACTTCTTCTATACATAGTTTTTCATTGTAAACTTGTTTCTCCTAATATGTTGCCTTTTGTGTCATTTGAAACTACTTCTCGTCCTTCTAACATATCATCTTTTCAACATCTAGATAACAATTATTATGATTCTATTTCTACTGTTCAATCATTTTCTATGCTTCATGAATGCCCAAACACTATTACTCTTCACAGGTTAACTAGAAACAAGCAATGCCCAGTTTAGTTATAAGATTTTGTTCATTCAATTCTTACTTCTATGCTTGATGCTAATTCCTCCCTTCCTTCTCAACCAAGTTCTTCTACCATCACCAAATATCTACTGTCTTATACTGATTTTTTTATTCATATCCTAATGATTTTGTAAACTATTTTGCCAGTTTTTTAGCTACCAAAGAGCCCAACACTTACTCTCAAGCAGTTAAGCAACAAGAGTGGGTAGATGCCATGGTCAAAGAACTTGATGCTCTTGAGTCTAATGAAACTTAGACTCTTACATCTTTACTTAAGGGTAAAAAGGCCATTAGGTGTAAATAGGTGTATAAGGTTAAATATCAACTAGATGGTAGTGTGGAGAGATATAAAGCATGGCTTATAGCTAACAGTTTTACTTAAGTCAAGGGTGAGGAATTTCATGATACTTTTTCTAAGATGAATACAATTCTAATTTTGATTGCCTATGCAAATACTCATTCATGGCCTCTTCATTAAGTTGATGAGAACAATGCATTCTTTCATGGACGCACTAATGAAAAAATATACATGTTGCCTCTAGAAGGTTATAGCAAGCCTTAATCAAACCAAGTTTGTCATTTACATAAGTCTTTGTATGGACTAAGGTAAGCTCATGACAATGGAATGTTGAGATTTCTTGCTTCCTATTATCTTTTGGATTTGTTTAATCTAAACTTGATTATTCTATGTTCACCCAAAGCTCTCATGATGGTTTATTGTAGTCCTTGTGTATGTGGATAATATTTTGTTCACAGGGACAAGTGAAGTTCTCATTAATATAGTTAAGAATGAGCTAGATACCACCTTTACAATCAAGGATCTTAGCCAAGCTCGTTACTTTCTTAGTCTAGAGTTATGTAAAATAGCATCTAGTTGTCTACTTAATCAAAAAAAGCTTCTCAATGATTTGCTTAAAGAAACGAGACTTATAACAACTAAACCTTCTATCACTCTGTTGCCTTAAGGGGTTAAACTCACTCATGATGGTGGAGATATGTTTCCTAATCCTACTACTTTTAGGTGTTTGATTGATCATTTATCTTATTTAAACCTCACGCATCATGATATTAACTATGCAATTCATCAACTCAGTTAATCTTTGTCTATCCTACAAACTTCACATAGGATAGCAGCTTTACATATTCTTAAGAACTTAAAGGATACTCTATCATTTGGTCTCTTTTATGCTACCAATAATGATTTGCATTTGTAAATTTTTTTGGATTCAGATTGGGCTACTAGTGTTCTTGACATGAAGTCCATTTGTGACTACTGCATCATGTTCGGATCAGCATTAATTTCTTGAAAAACTAAGAAACAAGCCACCGTCTCCACCTCATCTACTAAAGCAAAGTATAGAGCTCATGTTACAACAACCAAAGAAGCCTTGTGGACTAGCTACATTCTGCATGATTTAGGTGAACAAGTTTCTATGCCAATCACATTATTTTGCAACAAGTCTACTCTCTTAATTGCATCAAATCCTTGTCTTCATGCTCGCACGAAACATATTGATATTAATGTCCATTTCATGCGCGACCATATTGCTTCAGGATTCCTTTCTATTCAGCATGTTTCCTCCAAGTTTCAGCTTGCGAATCTTTGTACTAAGAGTCTTACTAAGGAGCAGGTGCACTTTTTGTGTGACAAGTTGCTTAGTCATATGTTGCTTAGTCAATTCATTAATTATTAGGTGTAAATAGTTTGTTATTTCTGTTTTCTGTTTTCACAAGTGC
This sequence comes from Lumnitzera littorea, assembly GCA_024138015.1. NCBI lineage: Eukaryota > Viridiplantae > Streptophyta > Magnoliopsida > Myrtales > Combretaceae > Lumnitzera > Lumnitzera littorea. Next base: position 71,573,536 of record JAMXBB010000008.1, read on the forward strand.
AGGCATAGTATAAATACGGAAGTCTTGTAATAACAGATAGGACCTTTCAATTGTATTCATTTTTCATTCAACAGCCACACTTTTTCTCTCGTTATGTTCTTCCTTGTTCATGACTGTGAGTAAGGAATAGATCTGATTCCAGCAATTCCTTCAGAAAGAACCTTTGAAAGTTATGGGCGTGATCATGATGCGTTTACCCATGCAATCGTTATTGTCTATAATTATAGAAAGTTCCATAAAGCCAAGAGGGTCCAAATTAGCTGTTATCCAAGAAGATATGGCTTTTGGTGGCAGCTTTCGGTCAAGGAACGTCGTAAATTTGGGTTGGATCCTATGTCAATACATAATGATGCCTTACAAAGGTCACCAAGAAGTCATTCGCTTTGCGGCTCGTAGTTCACCGCCATTTTGAAAGATCTAGTATGAACTTGAGTAAGCGAATATTGAAACAAACAATTTAAGCCGAGTCATGGTTCTTGGAACCGTGAATCGAGATAGTAATGGTTCAGGCTGGAGGCAGGCCGGGCTCCATGTCCAAGTCTATGTGTGCTGCCAACGGTTAATGGGTGAAGATGCAAGCCCTGTGCAACAACTGCTTTCAAATTTGAAGGACTAATTAAAGCCCAACACACAGATTGTTTTGAAGACAAGATAATATTTATTTACAAAATTATGTAAATTAATATTTTGATTATAATGAATGTATATTACATTTTGGCTTAATATGACTATTGACGGTTTTTTCACTTTTGTGTGAAGTAATATACCTTTTAAAAAGAGTTTGAAACCCTTCAAAAGGCTCCTCTATAAGTATCAATTTTTTTTTTCCTTTTTTGGGGGTGTAAGTGATAAACCTCTTAAATACATAACTAGCAGCGACACGGTCACCATACGTGCGCCTAAAAATTATAAAATAATCATATAATAAAACATTACATATCTAGTTTATATTATCTTTAGAGCAACTTGTTCTCTTTCTATATAACTAACCTATTTTCTCTTAAGGAGAGAAGTTAATCTGGTAATTCTACAAGTCGCACCAAAACCAATCCTTCCCCCGAAATAATACAGATATAAGAAAGGCAACTTTTAGGTATTTATAACGAAAAAGTATAAATGACAACTAAAAACTACAAACGGTCCATAGATATTACTAGTGAAAAATATAAAAAATGAAAAAAGCTTAAGAAAAAATCCATAAACAATCAATGCTATACTTCATGGCTTGGGATAAAGATGAGGAGGGTACCATCATCTACTACTAGTCAAAGGCTCCCTTAATTCCCTCAAGGCTTTCACCCAGTGATACCCTGCACAGTAGGGGCCATGTATAATAAAATGTTAAAACACTGAAATACAATATATAGGTAGGGTGACATATAATAGCATGTGGCAGTTTTATTGAAAAGGAGAAAAGACTCGTATTAATGGATTGACGCAGACCTTGGACATGAAATTCCATTACACAAGCCCTATTCCATACTAACAAAAAATAAAAAAGGAGGAAATTCCATAAGACCAGACCAGCATGGATCTGCTCATGCGATTGCAACCTCCTGCTGAAATTTAAATGAAGATTTCATACCCTGCCTAAGCAAGGGGGAAAAAAATGACATGCAGGCAGGCTTCTATTTTCATTTTAAGGAGTTTGTAAGGACTTCCAATGGAGGCGGAAACAGCTTCTACCAACATCACAAGCAGGCAGCAGCTCAACTTAATCCAAAATGGAAGTCTGCCTTCATCAAAGTCAGCATAGGTGACTATTAGCATGGAATTAGATTCTTCTTTGCTTCTCACAGCAGTAACATGTTATGACAACCCAAATTTAACATACAACAGATACATTATACCTTTCAGGTTATACAAGTTTCCTAACCTAAATCTAACATAAAGTACATGACCCTAAGATTCATCAAACTTAGCAAGTCTCCAAACTTTTTTTCCCAAAGGGCTCTGGAGAAAAAGAAGAAGAAAAAGGTACATAGACATTTACCAGAAAAGCTGACATAACCAAAAAGGAGTGCTCAATTCATCTACATCTCCAATACAGATTAGTAAATTTTAAGTGCATTATGGATTTAAGAATATAGGATATATTGCAATATAATTTGTTATATTTGCTCCATGTACACACCATCCCTCCTTATGTTCAAAATTGAGATAATTTTGCCCTTGCTTATAATAAAATCAAAGTAAAAATAAATAGATAAAAATTGATATTAAATATTACAAAATATTTATTAAAAAATATAAAAAATGGGAGATCGCTCTCTTTTATTTTGCGTAACTTTTTTAAATTTATCAAGGGTAAAATGGTCGTCTAGGGATCTAAAAACACATTCTTGAAAACTTGAGTTTAAAAGCTCAATTTCAAAAATAAGACTATTAAATACACATGAAAGAAACATATGGAGAATAATTACAATTTACCCAAGAATGTAAGAGAAGTAGATCTCTTGCCCATTGTTCTTTGAGTGCAAAAAATCCAATCATCATTTAACTGCATAACACACAACATACGGGCAGCAGAACAAAGTCACACGTTTCTTGACTGCACTCCCGAAGACATAGTGTTTTTGAACTGGTTCACTTGAGCTCAAAAACTTAGGCCCCCCTTGTTTCCTATAGCGCCTTTCCTTATCCTCAATAAGTGGATTTGTTCCTTAATTTTCCTACATCATCCTGCTTCTTTTACCTCCGAGCACATTCTAAGGAAAGCTGCCCAGAAACATTGTACTCAACACAATGGGGTAGAACCCATTTGTACTTCACTTGCACCACCTCAGCACTTCCATACGCACACACTAGGTCAAAATAACTGGGAAAACCTACTGGAATCTCCATCTCCACAATAACTAACACGTACTTAATCCTCTCATTTTTCAATGTTTAAATATTTGCTTGCAAAGGCCTACCTGATGCACTAACCGAACCCTACTTCATCCTCATGCATTCCATCTGAGCTCTCCAAATTTTAATCCATAAAGGCATTTTGTAGGGTTCAACATTTGTGAGGGACATACCTAAGCACCACCATAAAGTGGTTAGCAAACAACTGGGGTTGCGGGAGGATTCAAGAAATTGGCTCATCATTCACAAACTTGAAAAAAGGAATCCACATCCACTGCTGAGCACATCCACAAAGCCCTCTTTCTTCCAAAGGGTCTTTTCAAAAGAGAGAAAAGAGAGGCAGAAATTCAAGAAACAACCCACTGTGATGTTCCTATAAGGGATTATTTTCACTTTTTTAGCCTTTAAAAGCCCCAACTCCAGAAGGAAGGCAAAGGCCACCCTTCTAACTTTACTGAATGTTCTTCTAGAGTTGAAGGTCCAAGATATCTTTAGGTGGAATAATTTTGATTCTATCAACAGCTTTGGTGGGTGGATAGTGATCATGAGTAACATCCACATTTGGTCAGAAGAAGGACTAGAAATTGCTTGAGCATAGGAAACCACTTGTGGCATTGAAATTTTGTCAGATATACTGGAAGCTTCCAGTTTTGCCTTTGAAAGATGTAGCACTCTTCTCCAAATCCTCTGCCAATTTAACCATGGATTATAGGGTAGAGTCATTGATTGAAGGATGTCACACCAAATTGGATAAAAGTTGTCTCTCTGAGGATTCCTCAATAGGATGGCTAGTATAGGGATTGGGAAAAGCCCATGAAATGATAGGTACATTGAAGGAAGGACAGGAAAAGGAGATTGATATGTCCCAACAGCTCTTCTTGATATTACAGGCCTTCCAACAGCTGATTTTACTTTCTCCTTCTTGAGGTAGTTTTGGTAAGTGCTTTGACTTTTTTGGGATTTTCATGAGGTTTGGGTATTTTTTCACAGCTAGTGTAAGATTTCTTGAAAATGGAGGAGGATGATGGTTTGGAGGAGAAAAAATAGATGCTGGGAAAGAAAAGACTAGGATGAGTTAAGAAAACTGGGGTTGACGGGTGGGGATGGGCAGAAGTTGGCAAAGAAACACCACATCCGAGAGGAGTTGAGGGCAGAGAGAAGGATGATCTATGTGATTCTGAAAGATTGATGTGTTTAGCATGGTTCTCTAAGAATAGTGGTTCATAGGATGGGTTTCTAGAGTAGGCATGGCATTTTTTCTCTCTACAACTTTAAGTGAGATTAAATTTAAGCTCAATTGAACAGGATTCTTTTAACCGTTAAGAAATTACTTTATACACTTCCAGAACATTCCATGCATTGGATAACTCGATGTAGCATTTTGTTAGTATCAAGTACTTTATTTAGCCGCACCAACAAATACGCCTTGAAAATGTGAAATAATTTCTTAAAGAATGCCTGTCCTAAGGTCACTCGCTAAAAGAACCTAAACGAAATATCCAAATTGAGTGATCCACCCATGACACCATCAAAAACATTCTAGCTACATCAGCCTCTAAGATTATAGGCACTCTATCCTTTGAAATCTGTCCATTTGTCTTCTTTGCTCTTTCCTAATTATAAAAATTTCAGTATGAAAATTAGTGTTTTTCAAATTCACCCAACCACATAGACACTAAAGCTTCTAAATCCATGAGACATAGCATACACTTAATGTCTCCACCAAACTAAATAGCAAGAGAAATAAGTGAGGCCAATGTCCATGGACATGCAGCAGCTTTAAAAAGCACTTGAAAGTGAAGAAAGCAGCTATATGTTGGATTTTGAAGTGACAGAAATTTATAGATAGAAAATTAAATAGCATGCTGACCACCATAAAAACAAAAGATATAAAAAGCCTGTGTAATGTAACTTGCTGTTCCAAAAAGAATCTTCCTAGCCCCAGTTGACTTATACAACATAGAGAAGGGAAGAAAGGAAAATAATTTATCAATATAAGCTGAATCAAAGATGAACAGCATGCAAGTGTATGCTATATATACCAATATATACAAAGAGAAGCGAAACTTACTTATGCATACAGTATTTATACTCCTGACTTCTGGCAAGATCTTTCTCTCCTTCTTCAAGCTACAAGGGTAACTCGTTAAAAGCAACAGCATCAAATAAAGTAGAACATTATATATGAAAACTAACACCAAAATAATGGTACTGCAGGTAGTTCAACTCACTGGATCACTTTCATAGATCAATTCATAACAAACTGGAGAAAGACATTTCAAAGCACAATTCTCTTTTGCTATCATGGAAGACTTGCATTGCCAACCCCATAGTCCACTACAATCGTAAAGAATAGCAAAGGCATTTAGAAGACACAAAATAGCTAAAACAAAATATCCAAAATCACCAAATGCTGCAAAAGAAAAGTAAGCTTTTCTGTGGTAATTATTGTGAACTAAACTTGTTTGAGCCAATCAGTATTGATGTAGAACACATTAATGCAACCTTACAAATCCAAAACCAAGACGTTTACTTCTAGTTGAATCAGGACGGTTGCTCAATAGGTATAAATACATATATCCTAATACATGTCTCAGCTCAAAGAAATAGCCATTTGAACATGAAGAGGGACATTGTTATTTCAGCCATAAGAAACACGCCCGCCCCAACCACCCCAAGAAAAAAAAAACAAAAGGACCTATAATTCAATCTAACATACGCCTAGCTATCTAAGATAGATGCATGGCAATGAACTTTGCTGAAAACAGTTAAAGCAACAAAATTGCATTAAATCCTTTATGATGCTAATAGATGTCGCTACAAGACAAAGAAACTATCTAAATACAATCAATTTCACAACTTATAACAATAAAAGGTTTGACTCCAACTTATATAATATGAATGAAATCATATCATGACACAACAAATAAGAAAAAGCCGTTTGAAGATGAACAGGGACATTGTTATTTCAGCCATAAGACACACCCCCCCAACCCAAAAAAAAGGACCTTTAAGTCCATCTAACATACACCTAGCTATCTAAGATAGATACATGGCAATGGACTTTGCTGGAGAAACAATTAGAGCAACAAAATTGCATTACATCTTTTATGATGCTAATAGATGTGGCTACAAGACAGAGAAACTATCTGAATACAATCAATTTCACAACTTATAACAATAAAAGATTTGACTCCAACTTATATAATATGAATGAAATCATACCATGACACAACAAATTGTCAATTCTACATTATACCGACATTAAGCTACATCCTGAGGAGTCCAAAATTTGCACCCATCACTTGGAATTTTAATACTTCCTTTTTTCAAAAAGAACCCCTTTACTAATTAAATCACGTTAATATAAATATATATAAAAAAAAGGGTGTTCCAAAACCAATTTTCTCTTCTTTTCTAATATTTTGGTAATAAAGTAACACATGTAATTGCACTGGCTACCTCCCACCATATGAATTTGCCAATGCATGAACCATCCTACAAGATTACTATTTATGTCCACACCACACACTTTGCGCTTCATAGGTGGCTTGTACATAAAGAAAATGAGCCAATTGCATGCGAAAGGTAACAATTTCACTGCAATCATATACCTACAGCTCGCCATATTATCCAACCTCGATATAATGGGATTCAAGTTAAGGAAACAAAGTTCATGCACACAGCATAGCCTAAAATATTACAGCCACCCATCCATTAAGAAGAGAAGTTCCCGATCCTAGCTCAAAGCCGCGAAACCTATTCAATTATACCCAAAAAAAAAGGAACAAGAAGAAGAAGATGCAAACCCACATATGGATTCCATTATTAAACTTTATGGATGGCCGTAGAAATAGGTATTTTTGTTCATAGCATTGATTGAACAACTTCATGAGATACAAGCAAGCAAACTTTTTTCCTGAATAAAATACAGTAAGAGAGAGAAAGAGTAGAATTACTAAGTACCTTTCTATATCGGCGTAGCAGTCATTTTTCTTCTGCCTGATCTCTGTATCCTAGTAATACCCCAAAACAGAAATTGAAACGAAACCATGGTTGATTAAGAAATTGAAAGCTAGAAAGAAAGAAAGAAGTAATTAAATAGTTAGTGGCTTACGGATATGGGACGAGCGGATTTTGCAAGGACTGAAGGAGCTGACACTAATACTAATACTAGGTAGCAGATGAAGAGGAGATGCAATAAAGGGGTTTTAGTCATCATGACCATGTTTGGTGAGAAAATCAACGACTTTGGATAGAATTTTAAGCTGGGTTGTGAGAGATGAGATGATCAACAACAACTAAATTGCACAAGCCTTAATACGATTTTGCTTCCTATTCATTCATCTATCTCAAGGTCGGGACCTTCGTATGTATCGATTAAAAGTTTGGATACTTAATTTAGATATATAAAATAATTAAAGACTAAAAAGATGAAATTTGATTTAATTTAGTTTAATCGTAATTTAATGGTGGTTGAACAAGAATTCGATTAAATAGATTTTATAATTTAATTGGATCAAAACGAATTAAACTTAATCATTAATTCAGTTTTGACAATACATTTTATATATATATATATAAATTTGTGGATGTGTGTTATGGATTTTTTTTATACTGTCTTCTTTTCTTTTTCAATATTTTTATTTTCGTACCAATTTGAAATATGTGCACAAACTATTATCCTTTGGTGGTGATTCCAGAATCGGAAATGCCTATCACTTCTCTTCGAACATAGGAATTAGAAGCAGCGAGTGAGCATGTTTAACCCGGAATTAATTATACTTAATTAGAAAAGGAAAACTATTTTCGCTTTTTTCTTTCCTCAACAAAACTAGCTAAAATCCTGTGCGGATATTATTTTAAAGTATGTACGATATTAAAAAAAGTAAGAGATTTACTTGAAAAAGTTATCACAATCTAACTTTTTAAACGGTTTGTATTTGATCATATAATTGCACATCACATACTGGTTTTATGGACTTTTTTTCCCCCTACTATTGTCAGTTTTATATGATTGTTAATACTCTTCTGCATATCTTCCTTGAAATGTTATGCTAGGTTACAGCTCTTCTAGCATGTCCACTGTAGGGGATTGGTCAATTCTCTCCTTATTCCTTTTGGCATTCCTGTTACATTATTAGCTATATTTTTTATTTTAAAATTACAATTTAGTAAGAATCTTTATTACTTAAAGTTATGGAATTGTAATTCCTTAGTGCTACCTAAGAATCCCTATTCCTTGTAAGACTATCTTTTCTTTTATTAAAATGATCTCATCCAACCTTTCGGATGATAAAAATATCCTCATCTTATTCATTTCTCCACTCATCATCTTAAGTACAACTTCCACAATCAACACCAATCATCGTTGACCACCAACCATTTAGCACCATCGACCACTGACCACGAACGTACTTCTCGAGTTGTACATGAGCTTCTTCTTTCTCCATCTAGCAATGAATAGCCATGGAAGCACAAAGATGGGAGCAATAATATGTTGAATTTTTTTTTTTTTTTGAATCTAACAACTTCTTAGTTAAGGTTTCCTTTTGAACAACTTCCTTCAAATAGCTTCTTGGTCGAGTCAGGGTTTTGAAGTCAATCGGGTTTCTCCTTAGGTTAAGTTGTTGAATTGATTAGGTTAGGGTTTCTGATTCTTAGTTGCTTCAAAGTTTATCAAAGGGAGCTAGTTAAGATGTTTCGCCCTTCACTTCGGTTGGAGTCTCAATCCCAACTTTCGTAGTCTGCCCAGGTGAGCTTTGATCTGGATGTCTTCTATCTTTTCTCCAGGCTCGCCTCTTTTAACCTACCTCTCCTGCAAGCTTGTTTCCAAGACTACCATTCATGTGCCAATAAACAAGAATGATGAACTTAAAATTTATACGTATAGAAACATCTAGCACAATATCACTTAATCTGACAGGAAGCTTGTTAAGTCCCTTAATTGGAACTATCTTGCATGATTGGATGTACATACTGTGTACCGATTATGAATCAATCATGGATAATGTTCACGTACGTATGAATAGGTTCTTTGTTGCAAGATTAAAGATGTCTTGCTCATTCCAATGACCCTTCATCAAAACCACCTCTGTTACCACTTGAGGAATGGTTTAATCTCACATGATGCCTTTCAAGAAAAAAGTTTAGAATAATATCAAAACCATCACTTAAAATTTGAATATATATATATATATGTGTATGTATATATGTGCAGGCACTCACTGGCAATTGGTAATAAATACAACATATTTGACTATATTCTTATATTATAGATATATACATGCATACATATATATACATATAATATGAGGGTTATACATAGAGAAATGAGAGATTTATGTCTTTTGTATTAGACTTGGGGGGGGGAGGGGCTACATACTCTTTTATGGACTTCTTTCATTAACTTCTCAGCCTCCTTATTGTCCACACACCTTAAGAGTACTAAACAGCCTGCCTTACTCTATTGGGTCTACCTTATAACATTGAATATGCCTTACTCTATCTTAATTAAGCTCTCCCATAGACTTATCTATGAGTTGTTCTTAGATTTTCATTATCTATATGCAAAACTTCAGCATCAATTTTTAATGTATCATTTTCATCAATTATCAATGAGTTTATTTGTAACAAAGCATCTTTTTCACTTCTTAGAGCTTTAATTTCATCATCTTGCTTAAAATCTTTATTATTAAAGCAAACTAGGTGGTTTCATCACAAGCGAGTCATTTCACCACAATGAAATGTAAAATATAATGACCAAAGTTATAGTTCCACTTCATTAGCTGGATTGTAGCTGCTTGTAGTTGAAGGCTAAAAGTCTGTGATCATAACTTCAAGACCACATGTCGAATTAGCAACAGTTAGCAAATCAGCACAATTTAAAGAGGGTAGACTCTTTTATCGCTCGAACCGTGAATGTAACTTGCTTTGAAAATGCTTTTAAACTTAGAGAGTAATGGCTAGCTTAATTGATTTCTTGGACTTAGAATGTTTATTTAGCCTTATCATCGATAATAGTACCTTAACTACCTCAAGAAGATGTCTATTTTTCCTTTAATTATACCATTTTGAGATGCTGTATGTCTAGCTAAAGAGGACTTCTTTCCCTTCTTCAGCGTATTTAGCCTATTAAGCATGTAACTCAATGCTTGAGTATTCAGCTCAGCCTACGGTGTGGTCATCTTAGATTATTCTACGAGGTATCTCACTGGATCAGACTCTAATCATGCCAAGTGGCTCAACATAGCAATAAAAGAAGATTCCTGCAAGAAGACAAGATTTATATAAGCAATCGACTGCTCAAGGTACCCTACACTTCATTAGGTAAGAACCTTAGGAAACAACATGAAGAGAGAGATAGTAGAGTATGTGTCCAAGTGTCATATATGTCAACTGATCAAAATTAAGCATTAAAGGTAGGCTAGTGAATTGCAGTCATTACCAGTACCCGAATAGAAGTGGGGATTAGATTCCCGTAGTTCATTTACAAAAAATCTTAGCAGGTTAGTTGATTTTAATTTTTGAAAGGAGATTGAGTTTACGTTTTTACCCAGTTCCATTTATTTAAGGAAATTTCCTAAATGGTCCTAGATCGAGGTTAATTGATGCCAAGTTCATAATCTTTTATCAATTCCAACCATCTTCCTTACCTCATATTCAGTTCCTTTAAAGCCGGCCTAAATTGTTGGGCAAGTCTAACCTATCTTTCTATGGCACTGTTATTACATATTATATTAAAATAATCATTCACGATTGGGAATGGGCCTTTGTAGCACCACATCCTAGGACATATAAATTGCATTAGCTAAATGAGAAGAGAGCATTACATGCTTCTTTTTAAAATTTGGAATGCAAAGAAAACTATCATAAAAAAAGCTTATAATGAGTTAAGTGGAGAAAGAGTGTTCTCTAAGATCAACCTAAAATCTAGATACCATTAGATCCAAATGTGTGAAAGTGATGAGTGAAAGACCGCATTCAAGGCACAAAAAACAAAAAAAAAAAAAACCAAAGGGAAGGAAAAAAAAAAAAAAAAACAAGAAATTCAAAAAATTTTTAAAAATCACAAAAAATACTGTGCTGTGCGATTAACTAAAGAGTTCAATTGGAGGAAACTAATAGAAAACATAAGTATGTTTAGATAAACAATTACCTAGAATAGCTAGTTCACTTAATTACTTATTATTGCTTCCATTTTCTAATATATGTAGTAATGTCCTACTTGCAAGTTGGTTAATTAATAATTAAGTGTTAGGGGATTATTCTTTACATTGTAATCAAGTTGGCATGATCTTGATGTTTGGTTCCTTTGATAACTCAACTTCAGTTCGATTCACATGTAATGTAATCCTGAATTTTTTGTGCCTCTTTATTCTTCAGACCATCTCGAGGTTCAAACCCATTCCCTTGGTTCATAAAGAAATTTTCAACTTTAATCAACCATGAATATAAATTTTCACCCGTGAACTAAGGTATAACAATTACTGAGGAGCATCCAAGCAATTGCTTGGCTCACTCGATCACTTGTTCAGGTAACCTAACTCTAAGCTATCTAGAGCATGTCCAAGCAGAGTTCACTCAAATACATGTATGTACAAAAATATAATAAATAATTATTACAAAGTACAGATACTATACATAATAAAAACATACCTGTATAGTATCATGGGAAAGGTAACCCCTCAAATAGTGTTGGTGAGTAAAGTCTGGAACTTGGTAAGAAATGGTAACATTTCCTTCATTTTTCTAGTCGCCTGAAACGTTGCTAAAATTCAAATCTCACTAATAGCTTCTACTTAACTTTGTTAGAAGTTACTTGCACAGTTATGAGCACAAGCAATAACTTAGCAAAAGTAATACAACTAAAAGTAGCATACTCACACTTCTTCTTTAAGTGTTCATCATTTTTTTTTATTTTATTGCTTAATTTAACAAGGGTAATTTAGTCATTTTACTTTATATTCATGTCTTATTACATATTAAATTTTATAAACCAAACATTGTAATACTAATTTCATTATACTCAATTAAACACCATTATATCTATTCACTACTTATTATACCTCCATTATATTCTCTAATAATTATAATTTCATTCTCCCCTTATTCCATTCAATAATGTGATAGAAGTGTTCAAGTTATAAAAATGCAACATTATATGATAAAATTTGCATTATTTAATATTAATCATGCAAATGTTACAACTCTATAAATACCTTTTTTGCATAAATTATATGTCTTTTAAATATGCAATTAAAAGAAAATGATTTTTGTTTCTCAAAAAGTTTAGTTAAAAAAATAAAATATTATAGATGGTTAAAAATTATTAGTGATGAAAAATTACAAATAAAAAAAAAATAGTTCAAGAATTATATTTAGAAAATATTCAAAAATCAATTGTTGCTTTTAAAAGAAATAATGACTGAAGGTTAAACCAAAAAGGTACTTTATTAAAAAGGTATTAGAAATGTTTGACATTATATATTGATGTAACTAAATCTACAAGACTGGACCTAAACACAATTGAGATCTTTCTAAGGATAGGTTTAGGACCAACGATCACAAAGCACTTGAAAAAACAAGAGACTAGAATTAAGATCTTGAAATAATTCAACCCTTAAATCGAACAAACAAGAATATCTTAGATTTTCTGTAATAAGGTGCAACAAAAATAAAAAATAAAAAAAAGGATATAGACAGTTACTCTAATTAATATGATGCACTAAGGAAATATCAAACTATGCCTCAAAGAATGTATGGTTTGCCCACCACAATCTCTTAGAAGACTGATAAGAGTGTTTATATTGTATGAGAAAGGAACTAACATAATTTCAAGAAAAGAGGGTAAATTTCATTCAATCACTTACCCTTGTTCTGTAGAGTTATATCAACTACTTATACTAAAACAATTAAATGAATAGAAAATAACTAGAAAGAAAACTATGTATTAAGTAATAAAAGAAATCAGTAACTAAGAAAGTAAATAAACTTAATATAAGAAAAAGAAATATTCAACAATATCTTCTAACATCTTCCTTGATAACTTACCTAAATTCTTTAGTGTAGTGTAACAAAGATAACTTCCTTGTCTGGTTTAAGAAAGATTTTCTTTCAAATCTCCTTATTGGTGCTTTTTACTTGGATCAAATTCTCATTGTTCTTCAAACTTAAGTACAACATCAGAACCAACATTAGTACAAGATTCATAACCACTTATGGTGCTTTTGATTGGAACCAACAATATCATAACCACCTTTATCTTCTAATTGAATCAAGCCTCTGCCTAAGTTAATATGACAGACTAAGAAGCCTTTTGAACACTTTCCTTCATCCTCCAAGGCTATAGCCTTCAAAATCCACTCCACTAAATGGTTCAATCCTTTTATTTTTGCTCAAGTCATCAGTAACCCGATCCCCATCATTTCCTTGGGGCTAACGAAGATTTCCCTTAAATTTGTTAGGTCTCCTATAAAATCCTCCTCATGATCTAGAACAAATGTTAATAAATCTAAGATATTAAATGTGATAGTAACTCCACCATATCCATCATGCAATTCTAGCTACTAAACATAATCATTAATTTTTTTAAGAACCTTGAATGGACCTATATCTAGTTAGAAAAACCTCTGTTTTGTTAGGTGTAATCATGCTAAATCCCGAGTTGAAACTTTATTACTTTCTACCTCTATCCCATATTGCTTCTACTAGGCTATCATCTTCTTCAATTGTTCAACCATCTTCTTATTACAGTCATTTAACTTTCGAAAGTTGCATTAATAATATTTCAAATGTATTTTTATCTTTCTCACAATTACTCTAGTTAGTATGCAAATTGCCATTGCAATTAAATTCCATTGTTATTGCCACTTTGGATTTCCAAGATAATTTAATTATTATTTTTAAAAAAGATTTATATTAACTTAATTGAATAGAAATATACTATTACAAGATGGAAGGCAAGCTTATAGGCTTATCTTTGTCTATTTCTCAACTTTAATTAATATAATTTTGTATATACACGTCTGAATTCAATAGCCATATCGAGGCAAGATATGAAGTTTTAATTTTAAAAAAGCACGCAAATAAAATTGATTTCTTACTCGTACATTGGAAATATTTGCAACTAAAGTCATCGTTTGTGTTAAATTACTCAAAAGTTAAACTAATAAATTTTCATTTTTAAACTCTAAGCAAAGCCAAAATTATGCCCCATTTATTGTAAATAACCACACATGAAACTATTTGGGTCTTATGTTTATTTTTTACCTAAAAAGCAATGAAAAAGGCTATTGAATTAACTGAACAAGCGAATACAAAAGGAATTCAAGTACAAATTGCAGGGCGTATTGACGGAATAGAAATCGCACGTGTTGAATGGATCAGAGAGGGTAGAGTTCCTCTATAGAAGTTCCCGGGGAGTTCATTAAAGGAATGTTTCCCAGAAAAATTGTTTGTTCTTGCCTAAAATTAGGATTCATTTCTTGTCGTAAATATTCACTTGTAGCATACCATACCTCAATGGATTGGCATAATTTTTCGACTGCGTGTTACTTTAAAGTTCTAGTAAAAGGAAACTTTTTGTGTAATATTAATTCCATCTATCTAGATTGTGCCAAGTTTCATAGTTCCACTTAGGTTAAAACCCTTTCTTTTATTTGAACCTCAATGTTTTCAAAACTTCAAAGCTCTGTTCATTTACTAAATGTCCATCTATCTTAGGCGTGTATTAGCTTCTAATTCATTGTGATACCCCTTAAATAGAAGCTGAAAAAATTCTAATTATCGAAATACCTTTTAGTGTAATAGCTCGGATTTTATTGAAACTCTGAATTTAAGCATATTCAATAAGGAGCACTCTTAGGATAGGTAACCTCTTGGAAAGCAATTGTTACATCAGCTTTCGATAGTCGACTAAGGTAATTGGGGTTTGCACAATTTTTTCTAATCACCTTCTTCTATTTATTAATTATTTTTTATAATTTTTGTTATATTCATTATATTATATAAATAAATATATTAATAATATCAATTTTTATTATATTAAGAAATTAAATAAATTCGTTGTTATCTATTTTGTATTGTTAAGCCAATACCTTCTCTTTTTGGACTCTACATTTTTCAATCACAATTATACCCACAAATTTATTGAAAAATGCAATTAAACCATATCTTATTGTGCTCCAATTTGAAAATACCAAGTGCAAAACTAAAACTTTTCTAATAAGAAATTTAATATATTCTCTCCTTTTCTCTCTCATATGGTGACAGTTGAGCAATTTCCTAAATATAAACTACCATGAATTTCTCTCTCTAAAACTAAATAAATTCTATAAAATAGTTCCCTTTTTAAAACAGACCTTTTGGGATTTTGGTTTTTCTTATATTAAAAAATATGTTCATTTTCATTTCCACTATAATTATATTTTTCTCTTAATTTACCATGATAGAAAACCATATGTCAATCTCTCTGTATGCTTCTCTTTTTGATACAACAAAAGTAATATTTTTTCTCTTATTTCTCAACTTTCTTTTAAGTGGTTATGGTAGGGGAATAGAAGTGGACTTTGCAGCATTTATTACCATGAATGATGGAATACCATGAAACCTTTCCTCAACGTGAATTTATTTTGAGTTTATGAAGGTTCCTTTTCTAATGAATAAGTTAATTTTAAGTTGTTATGATATTTTAAATTTTGTTTGATCATTTCTTTTATTGTTCAAATAAAAAAAGGATAATTCATTTATAGTTTTATATAGAATTTGAAATGTGGTTTGATCTGTATTTCTTTATTTTCATTTTCTAAGTAGAAGTTCTTTGGAAAAATCCTTGTGTTTTGATATAGAATGGGACTTTCTTTTTTCCTTTTTGTGCCAAAGATGAGATGTTGTTTGATTAGTGCTCTTTGCACTTTTTTTATTTATTTCTACAATTTTTCAAATAAAACATTTTTGCACAGTATTGAGAATTAGATTATCGATACCACCACTAAAATAAGTTCTTTTTTTTTTTTTGTTATTTTGAGGAGAAGCAAAAATCATATAAATAAAAGAGAATCTCCTTTATTAGAGTGCCAATGGATTAGTAATAAGATATATATTATTTAAGACATGAATTACAAGAAATAAATTATAGCAAGAGAAGACAAAAATTAGCATATAAATTAAAAAATTTTGAAATATTTGAATAAAGCTTTTTTTTTTATTCCCACTAAGATGATTTGTAGCCTTAAACCTCTTCAAAGCTATAAAGTAATGACAATATCTAGGATCATTGAACTCTTATTTAAGTTAATTATTATCTCTCTTCTATAATTTCATATTATCATATCATTATGTGTGTTTTCAATATTTTTCGTAATTCTGTTTTTTCCTTACAAGTTTATATGTATTTTAATTTTTGCCTCTAATAGTTACAAAATTATTCAACTTCTTTACATTTATTTTTTATAGGTTGTATCTATTATTTTATACACAATTCTATAATTTAATATCATAAGGTATAAATTCAATTCAACCCTTTTTTCCATAATTATTTGTGTAGTAAGTTTGTTTTGAATTTATTTTTTCAATTACCCGATACATAGTATCATATGTGGTTATTTTACGTCTTAACTTAAATTATTCTATTATATTTATTTTTTAAACACATATATTGTAGCTCTATAGCTATTTTATGCTTTAACTTAAATGTTTATTGTATTTATTTTCATTACAAATTCTTTTTGGAGCAATTTTAGATGCCATTAATTTATAATATTATATTGTATTTTCATTACAAATTCTTTTTAGAACAATTATATATAAGGAATGTCAATCAATAACTTTCAAATTTATTTGTTGTTGAATCCACAACCTTGAATAGAGTTTATTTTCTACCATACACATGTATAAAGAATTTTAATGTTTTGGATATTCAATAGTTGAAAATGTAAAAATAAAAATTACATATAACTTCTTTTGATGTGTTTCAAGTGATTATAGGCTAATATAAAATTATTATTGTAGTATCTTACTTTTATTATATATATTTCTATATCAATAACACATAAAAAAATATATTTTTAATTACACATAAAACGTAGGTGCACATTTTGCTATATTTCATAAGGCATTTAGTGCTTTTCTAGGTATATTATGCTAGTTAAGCTATTATTGTATGATTTCCTATTTTATAAGTGTTAATGTGTGTCTTGTGGAAGGGTAGTTGAGGTTAGAGGCAACTTGCAAGATGATTAAGTGTAAGCTAAAGAATTACCACAAGTGGTTTTGGCACATACACTCTAATGCTTAAATCTATAATGGGCATAAGGAAGTGTATAGAGAGTATATAGAATGTAAGAGAATGAGAATTACTATCCTTTGCCCGTATTCTTCACTTGATATTTATAAACGTAGTACGCAAGTTAATTATAGAAAGTGAATCATCATCCCAAGGTCCTCTCTTTGACTTAAGATCTTATGGAGATGATCTTGGGCTAAGTGCATGCTAGCTATAGACATTCCTTATCTGACCGAGTTGTTCCTACCTAATATTCTTTTCAATAAGTGGGTCAACATAGGCTTCAAAGCCCATGCTCTCAAGCTCTTAGAAGCTTAGTTAGGGCTTGGGAGAGGTCATACTTGACACTAATTACTTAACTTAAAATGTAATAAGGTTGGTTAAGCTTTAGGGAGCTCAACTAAAGTTTTAGTCATGTTGGTTTGGGCTTATGGGCTTTGTCCATGATGTATATAGGTTTTCTTAGGATTGGAGGCTCATGTTCAAAATAGCCTATCAACACTTGCTTATTAGTTTAATGGGTTGGTAAGGAGAGTAAGTGATACGAGATGGAACCATATCGGCATTGTGAATGAGCAAATAAATGCAAAGCAATAAAAATTGGATTATTTTGTGTTTTAAGGTTTTTTTTTTTCCTAATTTAGAAACAAGAAAAATTGAAAGGATATGGATAATTCATGAATTTGATGTGATACATCAATTCACAAACTAAACTAGGCTTTGTTTAATTTTAATTGATATCATGGATGATTTAAGGGGTCACAAAGGGGCCCTGGTTCCCCCAGACTTAGAAAAAATTAATTGTCTAAAATTATTTTAAAAGTAAAAAGTATGTATTATATTTATATTTTAGATTATAAATATTATTATATAATTAAACATGGTTAAGTGTTTAAGTTTTTAATTTTACATCCATAAGGTCATGGGATCAATTTCCACTAAAGTAGTTTTTTACTTTTTCAAGTTGCATTTATTGTCTATCATAAATAACTTTCATTATTTTTTCACTTTTCTTTTTTTTTTTCACAATATCTAATAAAATTAAATTTCACTAATAAAAAATGATATTTAGTTAAATAACATTTCATTAAACACTGTTTATTCACTAGTAATTCTACTTTAAGTAATAATTACATTGTCCATTTTAGAAACTTTCAATAAGGTCATTATAAAGAAATTACCTAACACTATTCATGATATTATGTTGTTCTTTTCATTATACTTGTAATTTTTTGTATAAATACTTCTTGCAATTTATTTTTCTTAATAACAAAATTTACATGATTTTTATGTGATGATTTTATTTTTTTTATAAATTGAAAATTTATTTTAATTTATATATATATGACAAAGAAAAAACAAAAGGTTATTCCTCTAAAATTTTACAAAGTAAGAAGAGTACCAATAATCAATTCATAAAAAGACTTAGATTTTTTTATTCAATATTAAATTGTATTGCATGGTGTACTTTTTCAATAAAATACCTTTGTGTATATAAGATGCTTTGAAATTATAACAATAACTATATTTTTTTACTTGGAATTCTGATATTAATTTGAATAATGTGAGTTTAGTCCTCCATTATCACAACTCTACATTTGTCCTTGGTTGATATTACATACAATTGAAATCAAATATGGTTTTAATTTAATCGATTGATTCTACGTACAATCAATTAAATAAAAAAGACTCTGTTTTATCTGTTGGTCTTATGCATAATCATTAATCAAAGGAATGAAATTTAGTCAATTGATATTACATATGATTGATTAATTTCAATGAAAGGGTTTGAAGAGAAGAGACTCTTATAAATATTTAGATTCAATATGGAAGACTTACTAAAGATTTTAAAAGTTTCATAACAATACAAATATATATATACATATACCCTCAACAATCTTAAAGGCATTACATGTATTAAACAAATAATAAGAAAACCTTAAATCTTTATCTAATTAAATCTCTTAAAATAAAACTAAATGAATACCTCATAAAATAAAATAAATGACTAATTAATTAACAAGCCTTCAAAAGAATATCTACCTAGTCGCTGTCATGGATCTCTAACACATCAAATAATGAAATAAATGGATTAAAGTCATGATGTTTATCATCTCCTTAGGGATTACAAAGATTTTCCCTCAAATCTTGATAATAGTAATCTTTTAAGTCAAAACCAATCCTTAACCCTCATAGATTTATGAATCAATAATAATGAGGTTGCAATTGATATCATGGGAGGCAAGTCGGCATCCCTATTGCTAATAACATGTTCAATTGCAAACTCTACTTTATCTTCAGTTGTGTTCTCTAATTCCTCCTCTTCAACCTCTTCCATCCTTTCTACTGCTAATAATTGTAAGACCATATTAGTCTCAAACAAATTAGTAGAAATTTGTTCCTAAATATACTCTAAAGTTCCTAACTCACCTATTTCATCCTTAATAATAAATATAGGAACACCATCTACTAACTTCACAGCATATTCATGTTAGGTTTTATAGATTAGAAAGAACATGGCAAAAAAAAAAAAAAGACAATAAAAATTTATTTTAAGATCCATGTGTGATATGTAATAAAAATATATATATTAATAAAAGATTATAAAACTCCATTTTCCTTGACAAGAAGTATCGTCTTCTCTTGGAGATAGAGTTCAATTACAATCCGAATCTGATTTGTTATTTCAAAATGTATTCATCACAAGGACTCCAAACGTAATCCCTTTAACGGTATCCATATATACGTTAATAAGAACAAATTCTAATCCTTTATATTTTAGATAATTGGGATTAGAGTTAGAAAAACAAAGTAAAAAGTTATATCTCTCTTTTGCCTTTTCTTTTGGTGTTTCTCTAAATAGAAAATCATCATCAAACTCTTTCACCTACCCTTATCTCTTTTAAACATTAACTAAAATTAATGAAAGAAACCTTTCACTCCATAAACTTTTCAATTGCCACAACTTTTCAATTACATAACAATTAAACATAAAATTAATGGCACACAACTTTTTAATTACCATAACTTTTCGATTACAATTGAATATAGAATTAATAAATTCCATATCCTTTCAATTGACATGAACTTTTCAATAGCAATTAAATATGAATTAATAAATTCCATCTACTTTTACATGAAAAGGCAATAATAAAATACATAAACTTTAAAAGGTACTTAACCACAAATATATATTATGCGATAAAATAAATTGCTTTCAATTTATTATTTCAAATCAATTTATTCTAGCTCTAAAATAAATATTGACCAATTTTAGTATCTATTAAAATTTCTTATCAAAACTTTGTTCCCATTAATCATGCTATAGTGTGCGACCCTCTAGGTTTCTATACATAAAGGTAATATATATTTAAACATAAACCAAGGTAACCGTCTAACAATAATTATTAGTCATCTAACGTAATAGAAAAAGTGTGAAAGAGAAACCACTATGAACCAATTACTGTATAATTAAATCTTTTCATTAAATAATATCCTAATTAAACCATTATATGTCATGTCATCAATATTTAATCATTTGACTTGGTTTCTAAGGTAAAATAGACTCAATAATACTTATCATGGCCATAGATTTATAAATCACTATTATCTTAACCAAATGGCCTTAAGTATCGACTCCCTAACCTAAGAGAGTAATAAATTCTATCTTGACTCATCACTATCCTCTCTATATTTTATGTCATATCCAACAACTATATTATTTACAATCCAAATCAAGACTGTATTTAATAATATTAAAATACAACATTTCATATATAGAATACAGAAGGCCTCAAGTCTAGGGATTATTTATGCTTGTTCATTTAGAAGAGAGACTAATGACATTAAACACATGATATCCTCTATTAGCGAGTCAAGTCCAGTGTACCCACTTAACTTTAGGCACCCATTTATATAACTCAGATATCTTTCCCTCGGTCTAGTGAGAATAACCTTAGTTATACAACATGTTGGTCTAAATATCTATGTCTCCTCCAGATATTTATCCGACCAAGGACAATTTTTAAATAATACGATATAATGAAATCTCATTAATAATACACCTTTATTATAATTTTATACATACTCTAATTATCTATTGGACTTTATTGTAAAATATATATTAGTAGAAAAGTGCATAAATACAATAAATACTTGCCCTTATGAATAATATGTATAAATACATCAAAAGTTTCATGACACATTTTGCACATACTACAACACTCCCACTTGCACTATTGCTAAGTACTATAGACTCTAAGTCCTAAGCTCCTCACATAAGTCTCATGTTTTTGCAGAGGTAAGGCCTCTTGAGTAGATTAGCAATATTTTCATCTATTACTACTCTATAAACCAACGCATCACCCCTTTAAACTATCTCTTTGAAGATGTAAAACTTCTAGAGTACATATTTATACCATTGGTGAGACCTTTGGTTCTTTAGCTTGAGTTATAGCTACATTATTATCACAATATAGTGTAATAGGATTTGTAATACTTGGAACTACTCTTAACTTAGAGATAAAGTTTCTGATCTATACGACTTCTTTAGTTGCTTTATAAGCCACTATGTACTTGAACTCTGCTATAGAATCTTTTATCTGTTTGAAAACTAGCGTTGATATATCATCTTACAACTAGTTTCTTGTCTCCTCCATAAACTAAGAACAAATCTTTTGTTCTTCTCAAATACTTGAGAATGGTCTTAACAACAGCCCAATAACCCTCACATGAGTTGACTTGATATCTACTAGTCATGCTCATAGCATAAGCGATATATAGCTGCATACATATCATGGCATACATTATGGACCCAATTGCCTAGGCATATGGTACTCTATCCATTTTATCCTTCTTTTCTTGTGTTTTTGGACACATTGCCTTGAAGAGATCTACACCATGTGATATAGGCAAAATTCCTCTCTTGGAATTTTGTATATTGAATATATTTAATACTTTGTCAATATACATGCTTTGACTTAATCCAAGCAACCTCCTATACCTATCTCGATATATCTTAATTCTTAAGACATAGGCTACTTCTCCCAAGATTTTCATGGAGAAGCACTTATCTAACTAAGCCTTGGTAGACTCTAAGGTAAGTATATCATTTTCAATCAGAAGGATATCATCAACATAGAAAACTAAGAATTTAATTGTGCTACTATTCACCTTCTTGTAAACGTAAGGTTCATCTAGATTCTTAACATAGCCAAATTTCTTGACTACCTCATTAAATCTCAAATTCTAGCTCTAAGTAGCTTATTTCAATCCATAAATGGACCTCTTTAACTTATAGATTTTATCGACATTCTTAGGTGCTATAAAACCAAGAGGTTATACCATATACATTTCTTCCTTTAACTTTCCATTTAGGAAATCTATTTTAACATCCATTTGCCAAATCTCATAATCTTTATAAGCTACTATTGCAAGCAAAATTCGAATGGACTTAAGCATTGCTACTAGCAAAAAAATTTCATCATAATTAATTCCATGACATTGAGTGAAATCTTTTGTTACTAGCCTAGCTTTATAGGTACTTATATTCCTATCTATGTTGGTCTTCTTTTTAAAAACCCATTTGCAACCTATATGTTTTACCCCAACTGGTGCATTTACCAAATTTTGTACTTGATTGGTATACATGGAGTCTATCTCAGATTTCATGGCTTCTAACCATTTCATAGAGTTTGGTGAAGCAATTGCTTCTTCATATATCAATGGTTTAGTATTTTCGACAAGTAGTACATCTTCTTGATGCGCTACGAGTAAATTTAACCTTTTAGGTTCTTGATGTACTCTTGTTGACCTATATGATTGTTGCGTTTTAGGAGTAATCTCTAGCTGTAGCACTACAAGTACTAACGATATTTGTTTCCTACCTAATTGCTCATGTTCCAACTGATTTGTAGAATCTTGAATTTTTTCAATATCTATTTTACTCCCACTAATTTCTTTAGAGATAAATTCTCTCTCTAAGAATGTAGCATATCAAGCAACAAACACTTTGTGCTCACTTAAAAGATAAAAGTAGTATCCCTTAGTTTCTTTAGGGTATCTTATAAATATACATTTAATAGACTTTGTTGTAAGCTTGTTAGAGAATCTACTCTTCATGCAAGCATTACAACCCAAACTTTAAGATAAGATAAATTGGGTTTCCTCCCAAACCATAACTCATATGGTGTTTTATTTACTACCTTAGTTGGAATACGGTTCAGTGTATATGTTGTTGTTTCTAAGGCACAACCCCAAAAGGTTAAAGAAATACTCGCATGACTCATCATTAACCTAACCATGTCCATTAAGGTGTGGTTCCTCTTCTTCAAAACACCATTCCATTTTAGCATTCTAGGAGGTATGAATTGTGAAATTATTCCACATTCCTTTAGGTAGTCAATGAACTCTTGACTAAGATATTCTCCACCTCTATCACTACGAAGTGTTTTTATCTTCTTGCTAAGTTGATTTTCTACTTTGCTTTTAAATCCTTTAAATTTCTCAAAAGTCTCTAACTTATGCCTCACTAAGTAGATACATCCATACCTACTTATATCATCAGTAAAAGTCACAAAGTAAAAAAATCCACCTCTGACTTAAGTTGATAATGGCCCACACACATCACTATGTATGAGTTCTAATAACTCTTACCTTTCTTGGTAAAAGGTTCCTTAGCTATTTTACCTTATAAATACACTTCGTAAGTATCTATGAATTCAAAATCAAATAAATCTAAATGCCCTTTAGAAAGAAGTTTAGATACTCGTTTCTCGTTTACATAGCCAAGTCTACAATGCCATAGGTAAGTTAAATTTGAACTATGCATTTTCTATTTCTTAGTCTCATTATAATGAATAGATTCACTAGTATTAAGAATATAAAGGCCACTAACTAATGTTCCATTACCATAAAACATTCCATCATATAAAATTAACAACTTCTGTTTTTAAACTGAAAAACAAATCCCTCCGTATCTAAACATGATACCAAAATTATGTTTTTGACGAAATTAAGAACATAATAACAATTCTCTAATTCTAATACAAGTCCACTAGGAAAAGAAATGATATAAGTTCCTACAACCAAAGCAGCAACTCTCGCTCCATTAGCTACTCATACGTCCATTTCTCCCTTAAACAACTTCCTAATCTCACTTAGACCCTGTAAGTCAATATTGATATGAGAACCACATACTGTATCTATGACCCATGTAGAAGAAACAGAAAGATTGCATTCAATTATAGAGATATTTGAGGTGTTATTCTCATTTAACATCTTTTTTCTTGAATTGAGTACAATTCCTCTTCCAATGACCCTTCTTGCCACAATGGAAATATATTGCTTCCTTCTCATCAAAATTAGGCTTTTGTTGCCCCCTTCTTGAGCTTGGATTGCTCGCCTTTCTTTACTTGCTTACCCTTGGAATTATTAGTTCCATTAACTTTTCTCTTTTTTGACTTACCAATTAAGAGAACCTCATGAGGCATCTTTGACTTGAACTTTAAGTCCTTTTCAACTATCCTCAACATGGCAAGCAAATCTGTCAAAGAGCTCTCCATTCCATTCATGTTATAGTTTATGACAAATTAGGAGAAGGAATCTGGTAGAGAAGCTAATATCAGATCAATGGCCAAGTTTTCATCTAACTTAGAGCCTAAGCTCTTGAGCCTTTCTATGTACCCTATTATCTCGAGTACATGAGGATCAATTTAGCTCCCCTCAGCGATCTTACAATTGAATAAGGCTCGAGACATATTGTATCACTCGACCCTAGCACTTTCCTGGAATAGCTCCTACAAGTGAGCATATGTCTTTCTTGCAGACATATTCTCATCTTGCGTCTGTAATTTGGATGACATTGCAAATAGCATCAGACACTGGACATCAATAGAGTCCTCTAAGTATTTTTGATATTGCTTATATTCTTCTATGGTGGTATCTTCACTCGGTTCTTTAATTTCTTCCTCTTCTAGGACATATAATTTCCTTTCATGCCTAAGGATAATTTTCAATTTCCTAAGGTAGTTAAGGAATTTTGGTTCAATGAGGATATTGTCTTTATTAAGAATAAATCGTAGCAAAATGTTATTGTTACTATTTGCCATTTTAGATCTATAAAAAGATGTAGAGTTTAGTGTTTATGAATTTATTTTATAAAAGGACTTCTAACTTATCTTCCACTATTCTACTCAAATCTAATAACCCCCTCTATTAGATTTAGAAAACCCCATTAGAAGGTTTTGTAATGGATCCAAAATCCTAAATAAAATTAATATGCACATCGTTGAGCTATACCTACATATTACATTATTTTAGGTAAGTCTTAATAAACTTGTCAATCATAAAACTATACGACTTTTGGATTTCCTATTGAGCTACTCTTTTAAAGAGTAACTTTAAAACCCAATACTTACCCATTAAATTATCAACCTTAGCTAAGCTAACTAATTAACAATTGAATTTAAGTCAACCCAATAACAAATTATAAAAATTATAGTTATTTAATGTGAGCCCACAATTGAGATGTACCAACTCACATGAAATCCTGACTATTTTATAATTTATAACTAGAAGGCAACATTATTGAACCTTGACTTAATTTATTTAGAAGATTTCATAATGTCTCACAAATCATGTATACTATTGTCAATCATTAACAATACTTACATACATAAAATAAATAAAACAATAATGTAATGATCATAGGCCAACTAAAAAAATATGAGTTAAGCTAGGCCTACACTAAAAGGTCATGGGACCAAAATCTATTAACTTAGATGCAGCTTCTCTTTGACCTTTTGAGCTTTTTAATGTCTTGAGTAAATATGAACCTCCAATCTTCCATTTCTAGTACTAAAACTAATTTAAAAAAAAAAATTTAGAGAACAGAGGACAAATGGAATTTAAATTTAGGTTTGCTGACCTACATATACTCAATTTACATTTTATCTATGAGTATGTAGGTACAAAATAAAATAAAATAAAATTACATCCATTTTTTTAACTAAACCCATCCAAAGGACACGCAAGCCCTCTTTAATAAATCCATAAATATTTACATAAAAACAATTTATGCTCAGGCCCAGGATCATGTGCAAGCAATAATAACTCCATAAATAACATTAACTACATTAACCAATTGATTCAAAATAATTATTATAATCCAAATATATATACTTGAAATTACTATGACCAAATTCTCATTTTAAAAAAAAAAACTTTGTTTATGGAACTTCTCGATCCATGGATCGAAAAATACTATCGATATCAAACAACAATTTACACTTACAAAAGATATAGATGTTTCCAATCCAAAAGCAAAAGATCATGTGTTTCACATCAAATCCATAATATAAACATAAATAAATCAATCCCTTGACAATCATAACAATTTTTCTATGAATCAAATCTAGGTTAATACCAACATATATTTTACATGTTACACAAGTTGTTCTAATACTACTGTTAGGTTTTATAGATCAGAAATAACATAATGAAAAAAAAAAACTATAAAACTTATCTTAAGATCTATGTGTGACATGTAATAAAAATATATAGGTTAATAAAAGATTATAAAATTACTATTTTCCTCATAAGAAATACTGATACGAACCGTAACCAAGAACAGACAACGTCGGTTGCTGGATGGGTCTAAACTTATTAAAAGCTCGAAAAGGGTAAATGGGGGAAAGGTATGAAATGGGTAAGAAATGAAGAATGAGAAACAATAAGCAAACCCACGAACAGTTATAGAGGATATGACACACCAATGGAACTTTCGAAGACTTATAACACAATTCGATATGACATACAAATTAGTCCAATAAGGTTACTCACTACCTAACCTTACTTAAGGAAAAGGGTAAGAGTAATGTCGATAGTAAACAAGTAGTGTCTACGCAAGAAAGAAAGTACTTAAGTGTATTGAAGGTAATCTAATGATCTTACAACTATAAGTGCAGGAGTATTTATACCTGCAAACTAGGGCAACTTGCCCAAAGAGGAAAAGACAAAAAGGACATTTCCTAAAGGGGTAATGTACATGTTACAAAGGGTAAAAAATGAATATATAAGGAAAATAATTATTGATGCTACAGATTCTATATGTGATACTATACATGTGGTAAGGTGGCATTAGCGAGGTCATTAGGAGATGTGTATAAAAAGTACGAACAGACGGGTTCGTCCGAGTAGGGATGGCCTAATCAGTCCATTCTCTCTCTCTCTCTCTCTACTTCTCGACAAGGAAGATGCCTAGTAATTGGTCAACTCGGCAATAAAGAGTAATCATTAACTCGGCATACCATACAATAATGGGCGGTCATATGGCATGGTAATAGAGGTAACTTAGCCTCGGTACAGGTTGGTTGGAATATAAGGATTCGTCGTGCTAGCCCCTTTAGTCCTCAAGTTTGGCTGTGGGTTAGGGGCCCTATAGCTCGATTCCTACCAAATGCCGTCTCCTCTTAGAGATAAAGTTCAATTGAAATTTGAATCTGATTTGTTGTTTCAAAATGTGTTCACTACAAAAACTCCAAACATAATCTCTCTAGCGATATCCATATGTACGTTAACAAAAACAACTTCTAATCCTTTATATTACTAAATAACTGGGATTAGAATTTAAAAAATTAGGAAGCAAAAAGTTATATCTCTCTTTTGCATTTTCTTTTGGTGTTTCTCTAACTAGGAAATCGTCATCAAACTCTTTCTCCTACCCTTGTCTCTTTTAAAGATTAACTAAAATTAATGAAAGAGACATTTCATTCCATGAACATTTCAATTACCATAACCTTTCAATTACATAACAATTAAACATGAAATTAATGACAGACAACATCTTAATTGCCATGAACTTTGCAAATGCAATTGCATATCCTTTTAATTGCCATGAACTTTTCAATAGCAATTAAACATGGAATTAATAAATTCCATCTACTTTTACACGAAAAGGTAATAATAAAATACATAACCTTTAAAAGGTACTTAACTGCAAATATATACTATGCGATAAAATAAAATGCTTCCAATTTATTATTTCAGATCAATTTATTCTAACTTTAAAATAAATATTGACAAATTTTAGTATCCATTAAGATTTCTTATCAAAACTTTACTCCCATTAATCATGCTATAATATGCGACCCTCTAGGTTTCTATATATGAAGGTAATATCTATTTAAACATAAACAAAGGTAATCATCTAGCAATAGTTATTAGTCATCCAACATAATAGAAAAAGTGTGAACGAAAAACAACTATAAATCGATTACTGTGTAATTAAATCTCTTCATCAAATGATATCCTAATTATACCAATGCATATCATGTCATCAATGTTTAATCATTTTACTTGGTTTCCAAGATAAAATAAACTCAATAATGTTTACCATGGCTACGGGCTTACAAGTCACTATTATCTTAACCAAATCACCTTGGGTATCGACTTCCTAATCCAACAAAGTGATGAATTCTATCTTGATTCATCACTATCCTCTCTATATTTTATGTCGTACCTAACAACCGTATTATTTAAAACCTAAATAAAGACTATGTTTAACGGCATTAAAATACAACATTCCATATATAGGATATATGAAGGTTTTAAGTCATGGGATTATTTACGCCCATTCATTTAAAGAAGAGACCAATGATATTAAACATATAGCATCCTCTATTAGTGGGTCGTGTTCAATATACCCACTTAACTTTAGGCACCCACTTATATAACTTGAGTATCTTTCTCTCGATATAGTGAGGATGATCTTAGTTATACAACGTATAAGTCTAAATATCTATGTTCCCTCCAGATATTTATCTGACCAAGGACAATTTTTAAATAATACAATGTAATGAAACCTCACTGATAATACACTTTTATTATAATTCTATATATACTCTAATTATCTATTGGACTTTATTATAAAATATATACCAACAAAAAAGTACATAAATTCAATAAATACTTTCCTTTTATAAATAATATCTATAAATACATCGAAAGTGTCTTGTCACATTGTGCACAAATTACAGGAATTCATTTGGACACTCATGTGCAAGATGTTCTTAACCCAAACACTTCCTATATTTTATCCAATTTTTGTTCTCTATCTTATCTCTTAAATTATTCATCAAATCATTGAATCTTCTTTCACTCTATTTTCTTGCCCTTTTATTTCATTGTTTCAATGCATCCATTTCCTTTATTATTTGTTCTCTCCATGCATCTATTTCCTTCCTATTTTGTTTTCTCCATGCATTAATTAAGATTTAAGGTTTTATTATTATTTGTTATATAGCTATAACATTCCTAAGGTTGTTGAAGTCCATATACATTGTTATAAGACTTTTTCAATAGCTAATAAGTTTTCTATATTGAAACCAAATTTTTGTGAGAATCTCTTCTCTTTAAACTCTTTCAATGAAATTAATCAATCATATTGAACATCAATTAACCAAATCTCATCCCTTTGATTAATTGATTGTGAATTGATTTTAATTGTATGTAATATCAATTGAAATTAAAGAAACCATAGTTCAGTTTTTAAATTGATGCATAATATCTAATTCATGAGTTGCCCATATCATTTCAATTTTTTCTTATTTTCTCAATATAAAAAATCCATAAAAATTATAAAAACCCTAAAAACACAAATTAAAGGAACTTTATTTAATCAGTTGATCAATTTTTCTTATTTCTTTAATATAAAAAATCTATAAAAATTAGAGTAACCCCAAAAACACAAATTAAAGGGACTTTGTTTAATTAGTTGATGTTATATACAACTAATTAATCAAAGGAACAAATTTTGGTCAATTAATATTATGCATGATTGGTTAATTTCAATAAAAGGTTTAGAAGATAATAAACTCATAAAAATTTGGATTCAATATGGAAAATGTTGATAAAGATTTTAGTCTTAAGCCCATTAGGGCCCCCTAGGCAACCTAATATGTCCCCTATTTGACCTTGCAACCCTAAGTCCCAACCTCATTTACCTATCTCTCCTAATACAAGCAAAGCCCCTATGCTCTGGGAGATAAGAGATCATAGGCTAGAGTAGGTAGCATAAAGAGAGGTTGAAAAAGTTTTAGGCTGGTTAGGAAAGTGGTCAATGAGTTGGGGATAGTTTCACCCTTCTAGTCTAACCTTAGCTCACCTAAACACTCAATATCTAAATTCTAACATAGGCGTGATCACTTGGAAAGTTACTATGTAAATAATTGCCCACTACCCCCAACGTTCCTAAAAATCAAGAGGTGGTTTGAGATAGCATTTTGCCATGTGTTAAGTGTATTAATTACAATTGTCAGATCAGTTATTAGCCACCATCTATAAATAGAGTTTGGCAACCAATTGTAAGGCTATTTCTAGCCGTTCTTAGTGCTTCCTACTTTCTCTTTGCCAATACTTCTTTTTCACTCAAATACTTACTTAAGCATCGAATTGGCTACATTAAAGTTAACTTCATACCCCTATAGCCTAACTTTATTTTCTTTTATAAGCTTGCTTGTAGTTCATTAGGCTAGTTTCTAAATTTCCAAAATTGGCTATAAAAAATTTGTCACCATTTCATTCAATTTTACACTAATCCTAATATGATGACCAAAGGTAAGAATGAAGATGACAATCTTATGGGAGGAAGTAATGCCCTTCATATGGTTAAGATGATAGCTACCACAACAAGAGGAGGTGCTTTTACTAGAGTCAAATGAGCCCCCTCACCATAATAGGAGACACAACAAATTAAGTTTGTGCACATCTTTCAATTAGAATCCTTATGTTCATCATCTGTGAAGGAATTGAAGGAAGTTAAAGTGTATAACTTGGGAGTTAAGGAAGGGACTTCATGAGCAAGATTCTGCATCTTCATCGACACCACCCTTAGAGGGTACAGGTGATGAAGCTACTCCTTTGCTAAAAGAGGAGTATCATTGTCATGTGCGTGGAAAGTCCCTAATGGTAGATAATAATGATTAGCAAGCACCAATTGATGCTCCTACCGAAAGAGTACAACCAGTTGCATCTATAACTAAATCAAGAGATTTTCATCAAATACCTTTACAACCTTTAGCTTGTGGTCATATCCCTGCTCTATAGGGAGGAAGAATTGAGTATGTAACTGTTCGTTTACTGTTGAAGGCTACTGTAAACATTAGTTTACAAGATTTAGAAGAATATATCAAGAATTAACTATAGAGGGGAGTTCGAGGAAGGAAATTGAACCAAAAGGGGAGAAGTTGAGCTTATTTGTATGGGAAATTATAGAGGAGGTCCTTCTACTAAGTGTTAGGTTACTACAGTTTGACACTTATGATGGGAACAAGGATCTTGATGACCATCTCAACAATTTTTGAACTCTAAAGGAATTGTATGGACTTTAAGACATGATAGCATACAAGGTGTTTCTTTCCACATTGAGGAATTCAACAAGCAATTTGTTCAATTCATTGAAGGCGACTTTGATTTCTTCTATTGATTAGCTTGTTGATGAGTTTCAATAATATTTTTTGGCTAAAAAGCCTCTCACAAAGGACTCTTTACTCTTAAGTTCCATTTAATAGAAGCCTGGAGAAGGCAAAAGAGATTATGTTCATAGGTTTAATCAACTGATGATTGAGATACAACTTGTGATAAGAGTGTCACACTCCATACAATCTGCCAAAGGGTTAGAGAGAACATAGATTTTTTCAAATCTTTGGCTAAATATCCTCTAACCTCATTGGACGAGTTTACTATAAGGTCGAAGAAGTTCATTCAAAAAGATTACTGGATGTAAGTGGGTAGGGAGCTAGAAAAAGAAAATTTTGAGAAGAGACAAAAAACAAAGAGGGGTTCCATGAAGGATCACTTGAGACGAAGGTTGGACATGAGAAATCGATTTAGGCATGTTGATAGAGTTCAAAGGCACCTTATTCTAACCTATGCTACTCACACTCCTCTCAATCAACCTATGTCAGACATTTTGATAGAGGTTCAAAACCAAGGTTTCCTTACATAGCCCAAAAGAACGAGGGGCAACCCTTCTAGGAAAAACTCAAATAAGTATTGTGATTTACATTGTGATCATAGATACAACACTAATGAATGCATTCGACTAAAGAAGTCACTTGACTATGCCATCCAAAGAGGATACTTGAGGAAGTTTATTGTTGATAAGGAGGAGAGAATATAACAACTTACTCAAAGAAAGAGATATAATGATCAACAACCTCAAAACAAAGAATGGAGGGAGGAAAATGCTAATCAAGGGACTTAGAATGATAATTAAGGTAACAATTGAACTCTTAGAGGAACTATCAATGTTATTTTTGGTGACCCATAAGGAGGAACTAAGTTAAATACTCAGAGCTCAATTAACATTCCTAAAGACAAGGTGCTAAATGTCTGAGGTAAGAAGCATAGGGTCAAGGACATGATATATATATATATATATATATATATATATATATTTTAATAAAGACATACAAGGCATTCAATTTCCTCATGATGACGCACTAGTGTTTAGCTTTAAAGCTGCCGACTTTAATGTTGAAAAGTTCATGGTAGACATTAAGAGTTCCATAAACATAACTTTTAAGCACACTTTTCATTAGATGCGATCAAGATTAGACTACTACAAGCACCGACCTTACTAGTATGACATGTACAACTTTAATAATCAACTAGTGAAAGTTCAAGGGGCCGTCACTCTATCTTTACAGATTAACAATAATGAGAATGTTGTTGAGAAGGAGGTCAATTTTGTAGTTATAGATTGTCCATTATTATATAACAGAATTATGGGGTGACCATCCATTAATATCTTTAAGATGGTCATATAGATCATTTGAAAGCAAAGTTCCTGACCTCATTGAGAAGGAATCAAATTAGATGGCTTGATTTCTCAATCTTTCTGACTTGCTCCTACGAAATTAAGGTGGAAAAGATTGAAAAAAAAGGTCAGTTATTCATAACCATTGATGAAGGATACCTTGAAATGTTAAGGACTAGTAATCCTTTCCAGAAATCAATTGGTCTTATAATACATAAGGAAGGTAATAAAAAAAGAAAGAAGATGAGTTCTTCTTTCTTTTATGTGATCAAGATTAGATGATTACCAGAAGCGACCTTACAAGTATGACCTATACAATTTTAGTAATCAACTAGTGAAAGTTCAAGGGATTGTCACTCTATCTTTGCAAATCAGCAATGACAAGAATGTTGTTGAGAAGGAGGTTAATTTTGTAGTTATAGATTGTCCATCGCTGTATAATAGAGTTATAAACCAACCATCCATCAATATCTTTAAGATAGTCATATAGCTCATTTGAAAACAAAGTTCTCAAACTCAACTAAAATTGGTACGTATTGCAACGACTAGCAATTGGCAAGATCTTTATACTTAAAGGCTTTGAAGAGAGACCAGATTTACCATATTAAGCAAAGCTCATCATCACCTACAAATCAAAGCAGAACCCGTTGAAGAAACTTTGACTATCTAATTAAGTAATGATCCTAAGGAAACTACCAAGATCAAAGTAAGCATGACTCTCGACCTGAGGGATCGAGTAATAGATTTCCTCCAATCTAATAAAGATGTGTTTGCATAGTCACCATCAAACATGCTCGACATACTTGAGGAAGCCATAACTTATGAGCTCAATATAGATCCAAATGTAAAGGTTTTCCAGCAAAAGAAGAGACACTTTGCTTTAGAAAGGCAAATGGCTATAAAGGAGGAAGTTCAGAAGCTGCTCAAGACTGATTTTATCAAAGAGGAGTCATATCCAACTTGGTTGGTCAATTATGTATTGGTTAAAAAAGCAAATGGGAAATGGTGAATGTGTATAGATTTTACTAATATTGATAAAGCTTGCCTAAAAGATTGCTTTCCATTACCTTAAATAGATTGGTTTGTTCATTCTACATCAGAGCATGCATTATTGAGCTCTATGGATGCCTATTCTAGCTATGACCAGATCAAGATGCACCTATCTAACCAAGTACACATCATTTATTACAAATCTTGGGACATATTGTTATAAGGCAATGCCTTTTAGATTGAAAAATATAGGCACCACATATCAAAGATTAGTGACAAAGATGTTTAAACCTCAAATTTATAGAAAATTAAAGTTTATGTGGACAATATGATCGTAAAGACTAAGTTTTGTGACGATCACCTTGCTAATCTAAAAGAGGCATTTGATACTCTGAGGTGTCACAACACAAAGTGAGACCCTTAGAATTGTGTGTTTAGAGCTTCATTAGGGAAGTTTTGGGGTTTCATGGTGACGTAGTGAAGAATAGAAGCCAACCTTGAGAAGATCTAAGTTGTTTTAGATATGGAATGTCACAACTCGTAGGATATTCTAGAAGTAATAGACCACCATCTAATAATCAAAAGTAATCAATTAATGCCTTCTTTACCCATTAATTACTTCCAAAGGGTACATGAAGCATCAATTTTAGAACAAACTATAGAGTGGCACATATTTAATGGTATAGAATAAAATTTCACATCATATTATAAAATAGATGGTACATAACTTATGGAGTTATGGAGTCTTTCTAATAATTAATATTACAAACCATTATAAATAAAGTACTTAAAAAATATTAACTATGAATTTCATAATCCTTTCACAGTCTCCCATAGCCCACTTCTATCTTCTTATAGCTCACCAAAGGCTTAAACCTTCCAAGATATAGCCAATAAAGTTCCTACAAAAAGTTAGAACTATAGGGTTATAAGCTATAACCAGCTTAGTGAGAAATCCACTCATACTACCTTTCAAGTATAACAAGCAAGTTTTCATGCATATGATATGCAATCAATTGATTAAGCATATGAGGCGATACACATGGCCAATTAGTATCTAACATGCAGTCTAAGGTTTACTCCCTCTCTTGACCTTAAGTTGAAGATTAGTAGTTCAACCAATGCCCAAGTGTCCAAATTTAGCGCATAGAGTCTCTTGGCATAACATTCTTGGCCACCACAACGAATAGCCACAAAATCTCAATTCTCAACACAAACAATACCCATGTTAGTATAATGATCAAGAGATGATGCCCTTTGATTGGTCACAAGAGAACCAAATGGGTAACATTCTCCCTAACTTTACGAGAGAATCAATCTCTTGATTATCTAGGAGAACCAACAAAATGTTCAACCTATAATCTACTATAATCCCTAAGAAGAAGGATCTTCTAGTTAGCCAAAGGAATCAAAAGAAACATTCACAAAGGCCATGTAAATAACTCACAAGAGAAGGATCTCTTAATCAGTCCTAAGAAGGGGCAAATGAAGAGTTAAGAAATGAATGCCTTCCATAACTACTAAATGACTAGGAACTAATTAGATCCCTAATTTTGATGCATGCAACCTAAAATAGAAGAATGGATATGGTTCCGTCCAATACACAACCATCCTCAAAGTTAGTTAGTTTGTAAAAGATGGGGAAGATTCTCACCTTTCCATTCCCCGTATAGTAGTGGTGATAGAAATAGGTTTACACAGTATGCTATATATGACCATTTTACAATAAAGTTTTGATATGCTTATGGTTGATTAATAAGTGATCAACTAAATATCAAACACTCGCATACAGATCATTGCATCATAATCATCAATTATATTATGTCTCACAAATAATTGATACAAATCAAACCAAGCACTTTCCTGATACCCTAAACACAGAGCCAATTGATAAATATATTTAAAGTGCTACTAACTACAGTCATAAGCAAGTGATACTCATCATGGATACTCACCTATCCATTTCTATTACTCATCGTAATAGTCTTTAGGTAGCTCAAACTCATAATCACCTAAAAGAAACAATAAGAAGGAAATACTAGATATATATATATATATATATATATATATATATATAAGATTTCTTTGTTAGTTATAGTCTTATAGTTTTATAAAGTCTTGTAGTTAATTAGTGTGATATCCGAATCGTCTTTGTCGTTTCATGTCCATAATCCTTATGTTTGGGTTTCCAGTCCTTGTAATAGGTTTAATCATTACGGTCCAAATAGTCGAGGTTAAGAGTATGTCCATGTGTCTAATATGCCTAAATATGTTCTAGAGTCATAGTTCCAAGATATGTATGTTTCATAAAGGTTCGAACATGAAACTTTGGCATCATTATTTAGGCATAGATTTATCTACTTGATTCCTTTAAGTTTCTTATCGAGTTATTTTGAAAGGGAAACATGATCTTTTTAGTCTTGATATTTTAGAGATGTATATAAATTGAATCCAAAAATGAAATAAAGAACATTTTGATAAAGATAAAGGTTATCTTTTGTAGAAAACACATCTTATCATTCTTGAGAGACTTTTACACATAAGAAGGATTTCCCAAAAACCAAAAAAAAAAAAAAAAGAGATTTTGACAAAAATATTGGTTTTTAGGGTTTGTCAAACCTGAATTTTTTGTTTCTTATTTTCCTTGACTTAATCTTTATTAAACCCTATGCCTATTCAATATAAACCATTGACTAAGAATTAAGGAAAATTGATTTTTCTTTTTTTTTTTTTTGGAAAAAACTTAGAGTCACCACCCAATAGAATCAGAAAAAGATGATGAAATTAGAATTGATTAAGCAGGTCGATTCTAATTTATCCACTAACCTATGTTTTAAAAACTATTTGAAAAGTTCTTAAGAAGCCAAATATCGTGAGTTCAAGGGCTATCCTATTAAACCCCATGTGGGTACTATCTTAACCTTCCAAATTTAATTTCATTTTTCAAATACCCTTTAATAATATGTATTCACAAATAAATGAAATCATATCTATCTACAAAAAAAAAAAAAAAAATTTAAATAAAAAGAAATGGAAGAATTATTTATAAAAGGGAAAAATTAATTTTTTCCATATTTGAAGTCACCCTATAGTTTCCTATGAGTTCTTATATACATGCTATTCAGGATTAGACTTCCATAGTTCATTCAATAAATTTAAGTGTGTTGATTTATTTTAAATAAAAATCAATCGAGTTTACATATCTTTACCCTTTTTATTTAAGGAAAAGTTCTAAGGAAAGGGTCCTAATTTTTCAAGTGTTTTATTTTATGTAAGTTTCTACCAGAAGTCCTGAATTTGAAAATAAAAAAGGTTTATTAATGGATTTTATTTATGAAAACACTTTTTTTCTAGAAGAAAAAATGTTTTATTCATGTGTTTGTTAAAAAATAGAAATTATGAAAACATTTTAGAAATAAAGTAGTTCAAAAAAGGTTATTGTTATTATTATTGTTATTGTTGTTAAAACTACAAGAAAGAATAAAAAATAAAAAATAAAGAACATCAAAGGGTAAGAACCAAACCTAGATAGAGAATCGCACGGGTTGATCGAGAATAAGGCGCGAGTCATAAGTTTAGATCTAGTTTAACTCAACCCAGTATGTAATCAACTAGAAAAGAAGAAGAAGAAAAGGCCGTCGAAGTGGGGGTGTTCTACAGTGGTTCTAGGGCTAAAAGTGTTTCATGTGTTTCGTATTGGGAAATGAAGTTTTGGTGGTAACATGATGGTTTTCGATGGTGGTTTAAGGATGTTTCAAAAATGGTCATCAGTAGTGGTAGTGGTTCGACCACGTAGTGGTGCTTGGTGGTGAAAGGGTGCCCGGGTCTTAGGTTTAGAGATGCTACAAGCTTAGAAGTGGCATTGGTTTTAGGTGGAAAGTGGTGGTTGGTGGTGTTTCATGTGGGGACTTACAGTGGCCAAGGTTTGGTGGTTAGAGGTGGTTAATACAACTAGAAGCCATGGCAAAGAGAGAGAGTGGTTAAGATTAGAAGTTTAGGTTTTGGAGAGTACCTAGCACAAATTATCTTAACTAAAAAAGATCTAAGCTAATGCAAATCCTAGAGAGAGAGAGAGAGAGATGATGCATTAGAGAGAGAAACCTATGCATATGTGTAGGTATGTGTGCTTCCTAATGGGGATTAAAGCTTGAGCAACTATTTATACAAATCAAGGCTTGTTGGCAAGTTTAAAATCATAGTAAACTCAAAGACTGTGAATTAAGTGTGTCTTTAAACAAAAATATGAGATTGATACGAATTTGGAGTAATTAATAGTCAAAACGTAATGATTCACGTTTGAACTTTCCAAAATGAAGCTAAAGAAACTTCGAATTTCATTAGTAAAGCACGAATCAAGCTTAGTCGATTTGGCTTCAATAAGCGCATTTAAACCTTTTTCCATCTTTTGATTCAAATTTGACTGTCTTAAAGCATTAATTTAGACAAGTTCTTGTGTTGGATTCGTAGTACTCTAAATCTATTTTGTAATTTCATCATTAATTTTGCGAAATTGCAAAAGTTAAAGGGATCAAAATGTAGTTGAAATATGGCTGACTAGGAGTTTAATGCATGATAAAACAAGGAAAAGTACAGGAGAGCGGAGGAAAATGCCAATGTCAGCCAATCATAGGCTGACACGTAGTATATGAAGTCAAAAAGAAAAAAAAAATGTACCTAAATGCTAGTAGCATGGCCCAAACTCAAGTCTCCTATATGTATGCATATGTCCATTACTAACAAGCCATTGGCCTATACCTCATTCTCTATTGCAAGCAAATTGCAAATAACCAACAGCTTTGGCAAGATTGTAATCACCATCTCTTAAATGACCTACAAAAAGAGACTACCTTCTAAATGGTCTTCACTTCTATTTGTAAATTATTTATTTTCATTCATTCATTTTTTTTATTACTTTTTTAGTTTTTCCATTTTTTTATATTTTTCAATTTTTTTATTTTTCTTATTTTTATATTTTATATTTTTTTTATTTTTCCTTTATTTGTAATAAGACCTTCTTTCTTAAAAAAAAAAAAATTTGAAATTTACAAGAGGGTAAAAATTGGGTTATCTACAATTGCTCCTCTTTATAGTGAAGTTTGTGTAAAACTTTACCATAAAAATAAAAAGGACAACGTTTTTGCCTTGAAGATGGACCTACCCTAAGCAGTGCTACAACTAACTAGCTATCCTAAGCTTGATCTACTAGGGATTTCGATGAACAGTGAAAGATATGAAGAAGAGCGCACTCTAAGAAGTGGCCAAATAGAAGATTACGTTTCTTTTGAATGATGTAATGCCTTATGAGCTAGCTATAACCTTAAAGGAGGTGTTAAACAGTACAACATTCTATGAGTTGGCTAAAACCCTAATGATACCATCTTAGATGGATGGTTTTTCAACTTATTCATTGTGAGTACTAATTTGATACCATCTTTGATTGATGGATTTAGCACCATCTTAGATTGATGGGCTTTAACTTGAACACCATCTTAGATTGATCGACTTTAACTTGAACACCATCTTGGATTGATAGTTATAACACTATCTTAGATTGATGAGCTTTAACTTGAACACCATCTTGGATTAATGGATTAATGGGCCTTAACTTGAACTCTATCTTGGATTGACTGGTATAATAACATGTTGGATTAATGGGCATTGCACCATCTTGGATTGATGGGCTTTTGCAAAACTTGAATACTATCTTGGATTGATAGGTGTAGCAAAAACTTGAATATCGTCTTAAATTGATGAGTATAGCATCATCTTAGATCGATGGGCTTTTCGTTCATCATCTTAGATTGATGGGTTTGAAAATTTCATCACCATCTTGAATTGATAGGTGTAATACCATCTTGGATTGATGGTCTTTAACAAAAACTTGAACACTATCTTAGATTAATAGCTTTTAATTCAACAAGGATTCTTAAAAAATTTCTCAACTATACAATTTTCTTAGAATTGATAAAATTGACTTCAAGGATTGAGTTAAGAATGAGACTAAACCTCTAAGGTTACCTGAACCAATTGCTAAGGGTAAGATTCTCTAACTTGATTAACAGGGAGTTTAGATTAAACATTAGAGATTAGATCCCTTTATTTGAATTTAGGTAAAGCTCTTAAAATTTGATGAAAATGGTCATTAGGATAGAGTAGAAAGAAGGGAATTTACGATCGAGGGTAGGACTCATGTGGGATAAAATGCTTAAAGGTGACAAAACTTGGCACCAGGACCAAACATAGTTGAAGCCAGGTAAAAAAAAAAAAAAAAAAAACCAGTTTGGAATCAACTTAAAGAAAACTTGTCCGTTTCTCTTCTCTTCTCCTTTTTTGTGTAGATTTTTGTCTTCTTTTTTCTATTGCTTTTCTTTTTCATCTTTTATTTCTTTCTTCTTCTTCTTCTTCTTTTTTTTTTCTTTCAATTTGATCCAAGACAAAGGTGATCATCCCCTTTTTCAGTGTATGACTCAGAGTGTATGTGGTTTGTATATAATATTTAGCATGAAAGCCCTTCTTCATCTTAAAGAAAATAAATTATTGATTGTAATAATTATAGTTGAATTAAGGCGACTAAAGTAAGTATAAATTAGTTTTAACATTTTCTTCTTTTTAATGACCCTAACCTCCAAATTACCTCATTGTGGGTTGGTTCTTAATAGGGTTTAATTTTTGAAATACTTCATTAAAAAAGGCTCAACGAGATTAATAAGGGATATTTTTTAAGATAGAGGAATGAATGCCTAACGTCATTTTGATTAACATATCAATTTCAAGATGGACATTTTTTAAGGATTGTATTTGAATCCTCACATTGATGATACTCAACACTCAAATGTTTAAGATTAGTGTTTAGGGATTCGGTTTGCCTCTTTTCATTTTAAACTTTCAAAATGAGATGCCAAAAATGTACAATTTATTTGCCCTAATATTAATCAAATTGCAATCACTTAAGTTAAAAGAATGCCTTTAGTAGTATGTCACATTCCAACATAACACAGGATGCACCATTATACATGAATACCTATTAAAAACTTAACTTAACTTACTCATTCATCAAAAGAAAACTTTTATTTATATAGTAATAGCGTTGCTACATCAGAGTTCAATTGGAGGTTTGGTTACAACTTATATGTACAACCTAATATTTACATTAAAACATGAACAATCCTTTTTCTTTTGTCATCTTCAAAATAGTAGAATTCCCAACTTAGTGTGGGTTCCATCTAAAAGTCGCTGACTCCAACTTATGCTCTTAATATACATCCCCCCATAATGTTAAGCCCTTCACAATGCTGTTAACATGAGGATAAAACATTTTATCCCCTTAGCTACTAAAGCTGAGTGAAAGGGGTTAACAAATAATACAATATAGGCAATATCACAACTGAAACATTTCAATCATAATTAGCACATTTAGCTCCATGCATACATTAGCCTAACCAAGCATTTATTGCTAGTAATGCAGCATGTTATACTCATGTACGTGGCATGCATCAATACTGATATCTTATGCTCTCTAATATCCTCATCTAGTTAGTCGATATAGCTGAGCATGTAAATACAACATCTAGGAATCTAAAGCAACAAGGAGTTGCTTAAGAGTAGAACCTCTAACTAAATTAGACTAACTACATACTGTAGTCTACCAAATCAAAAAGGCAACAAGGAGTTTCTTGGGAGTAGAACCCCCAATTTTGTTTTACAAAATTAGAATACACACTATAGTTTACCAAATCAGACTATCAAAATAGTCAAGATATTCAGGTAATGAGAATCTATATGCTTCCAAAAACTAAGTTCATAAAGCTATGATTTTTCTTGATCACTTGAAACCCTCATTCTAAAAATTCGAACCCATAGGTCCCCTTTATGCTATACCATGCCATGCTATGCAATAACCACTCAAGTATATCATTCCACATAATTAGTCTTTAAGTTTTGTTCAACCTAGTTATCTAATTCTAGTTTTCGAACTCTCCCTAGTAGAAATCTAGTATCTTACTTAAGGTTCACTTAGGTGAACACTCAAAAGATTGGGTTAACAATCCCTCAACTCTCTAAGTTAGTATATTCATTCGTAAGCATCAAATCAACACCCAACATAGTAGCATAATAGTCTAACCAAGATATAGTTACCATCATTAAAAATCACTACATCAGCATCTACTATGGTAGCATATTAATTCACCCAGGATATAGTCATATCCAATTAACACAGCATCAAACAATACGCAATCTTATGAGTAGCAATATATCTACTCTAAGCATAGGTTAGATCAACTTACCTAGTCTTAATAATAGTGCAAAATTCTAAACTTCACCATGTAGTGCTTCCTTATTCATCACACCAAAGAAAATATGAACATAATCTTCAAATCAACTATTAGTTAAGCCTTAACTCTTATAAGCTTTCATTGCCACGTTTTTAAACTTCATTTACTTGTTCCTTATTCGATTTCAGTAAACTTTATATCGTCACACTCATTGTTTCGAGTACTATTGATATATCTTAAGAAACAAGACTAATCAATATGGTTACAAGCCTAAAACTACCCTTTTCTCACTATCGACTTAATCATACGTTACCGTAACTTCGTAATTAACCTAAATAAGCTTTAATTTTAAACTAAAAGCCCTAAAAATCCTACTTTCGAAAGTTGTCCAGCAACCCTTAATATACCCTAAAGTTTTCATTTTACATGAATTTGATAAATATTTTACTAATACTAATTACTATATTACATATTAAGCTAATATATAGGTTTTTATCAGGAAAATAGATAGTAAATAGTATACAAGCACAATTAATTTCATGAAAAATCCTATAGACTCACAAAAATAGGTAGTTTAATTATTGACCATGAATTACACTAAACTAACCATTATTTATTTTTACAAAAATGGTAGTTTTAGTTCAAAACTATCGAAAATTAGGTAAAATAAACAAATTTATATGTGAAATAAAAATTTAGTGTTCCAAATATCATCATAAACTTTTAGAAGTCAAAACATATAGGTCTCATTTATTAATTCCATCAAAAACTAATTATTTTAATAAATCAGCAAAACTGGTAGTTTTATCCAAAATAATTATAAAAAAACAATAAACATACTTAATTTCAAAAATTCTTATTGCCACAATTATATATATATATATATATATATATTAGGTGTATTATATGCAAAAATTGAGCTTGAAATAACATTATCTAATATTTATAAAAATTAATTTAATTTTCGACCATGACATTTTCTTAAAGACCCTATATTTCCACTATTTATTTAATTAAAATAAAATTACTAAATTAATCTACACCTAAAATAACCCTAGAAAACCAAATTTCATAATTAAATAACATAATTTGATATTTTTAAAAAATTTAAAAAGTTTTAATCAAAAAATTAGTTCACCTAAATTGGTCGTCATACCTTGTCAAAAAAGCTTGCCACACCACCTCTCTTTAGCCCGAAATAGCCACCTTAGCAGAACATGAACACCCTATTGAACCGGTCTAGACTAAAACTGTACCTTATTTTTGTTCTATTTTTCATTTTTTTTATTATTTTTATTTAATTTTTCCTATCTAAATTTGGTTCACTAAAAAGGTCTAATATTTGATGTTGAGAGTCTATTTATAATTTTGGAGTTGGTTAAGTTGATAAGTCATTACAATATATGTCAATTTCCTAACTTTGGTGTCATTTTCAACATGCTAGGTATCAATCCATGCAATTTGGCTTTTGACTCCTCATTCTAAGTTGATCCTAAGCTACCACATGATTTATTGGCTTTTATTGATAAATTGACATTTTTTTCTTAAATTAACTTTCTTATATAGCTTATTTCAAGA
The DNA here is from genome assembly GCA_024138015.1 of Lumnitzera littorea. Taxonomy (NCBI): domain Eukaryota; kingdom Viridiplantae; phylum Streptophyta; class Magnoliopsida; order Myrtales; family Combretaceae; genus Lumnitzera; species Lumnitzera littorea. Next base: position 71,617,328 of record JAMXBB010000008.1, read on the forward strand.
AATTGACTTTATTATGGTGCTTTGTCTAACCTTTTCAACCTTACTATGAAGTTTGAACTTGATGTCCTAAATTTAAAGGCTCGAATCCTAGTATTATCAAACTGGTTGAAAAACCCAAGGTATTACATAATACAAGGCAACCAAGAAGATAATTTTATTCTAGGTGACAACTATTATAAAGTCATGCAAAAATATTCTCATATGAGTTTATTACAAACTTTATTGAAAAAAAAAAAAAAACTTGGTTATTCTTTGCCTCCAACTATTTAAGACCATACATGAGCTTATTAGAAAGTATTGATAAACTCAAAAGATTTAAAGCTGTAGATGGTTCATTTGAAGTTCCCTCATGACTTAAAGAAGGACTAACTTCTTGAAGCTTTAGTTGAATGATAATCAAGTCTTAAATTTTGTTCCTAAACCTCCAGCATTTTTTAGTAGAGTGTCCATTCTAACCCATATAATAGTTGCATCAAGCTTTTGGGTCAAAATTGTATGGTCTGCAATTTAGATTAGGGGCTTTGTAAGCTAAGATCTTCATCTCCTTTAAATGATGAAAGATTTAGGTCATTGAGATCCTTAATTGAGTAAATTGTCTCCTCCAAGATGCTTAGGTTGTTTTTTCTCACTCATCCTTGGCTCTTTACTTTTTAGGCTACTTTCATTATTTGGGCTTACCAACTTTGATTAATATTAGATATCAGGTGTTAAAATCTTCTAAGTACAAGGCCCATTGCTATTTCTAAGTCCACAATACTCTTTTGTAGTATTGTTACTTTTTCTTCTAGATTTGAAAGTCTCTTTTCTAAGCTTAAATCTTGAGACACTTAGAGAGTAGTGACTATGGGAAACAAGATCTACAACTCTTGGGCCATTTGACATATTGTTTCTTTTAGGGAGGTGATTTTATCATTATTCATTTAAACTTGAATTGGAAGAATCCTTAACAACTAGCAACCTTTCATTTCTTTCTTTCTTTCTGTTTTCTTTTCTTTTCTTTTCTTTTTTTTCTTTTGAAGAGGAAAAGGACCAGCATAACTTTTTATAAGGAGAATTTTTACAAAAGTGGAGAAACCAAATGAAAATTTACAAATTATTTTATAAGGGACGATAAGAAATAGAAGAAGAATTACATAAAAAATATATAGGTGAGATATATTTACATGAGAAAAACCTAGGTTTATAAACTTAATTGACAAACTCTCTTTTAAAAAAAAAAAAACTTAGAGTGAGAAATATTTCAACAATTTATGGTCAACTAAAGAAAAGTATAAAAGATTACCTACAATACTTATAAGAAGTGTAATTAAAAGAAAAAAATTAATTTATAAAGGAAAATTTTTATGAGGTACTTGATATTTACAAATAATTTCAAATTTGAAAATCTAGATATTGAGAAGATTGAGTAAATGAGACCTAATGACAAGAAACATCTAGTGAAAAGAGAAAGGCTGGTAAGGGGATCTATTCTAGAATGAAATCTTAAGAAGACAAATACTTCACAATGGCAATACTTTATACAATTTTTTTTTTTAAATTTATGAATTTGAGAATGGGAGGGGATATAGATAAATTGCTAAGGAACCTATTACAATCTATATAATAAGGAATTCTAAAATTTTACAAAGGGGAAAAAAGGTTTATGAACTAAGTCTAATTCTTTTCATTTTAAAGTAACAAAGACTATTTACAAGTTTAATTATTATAAAGGCTAGTTAAAATAATCTACAAGTATGCCTTAAAAGGTTAATGGTTTTATTTAATTCTAAAATGGTGACTTAACTAGTGGTAAAAGAAAGTTATTTAACAATACATGAGGAAACCTTTTGATTTGAAAATGAATGCAATTTTATAAAGATAATAAAGGTACTGGATAGGATTATTTACAAACATAAATAAACAAATACTAATATTTACATATAAATAAAGACAAGAAAAGATGAAGGCACATAAATACAGATGTAAAGGACCGATGACTAAATAATAATGTGGCAATAAAAGGGTTTAAGATTGGGTGTTGAGCCTAAATATTTTCGATTCATTTGTTTTTCTTAATTTGATTTAAATCAAACTCTAAGCCTATTTGATTTAAATCCTCAACTGAAATTAAGAAAACCTAGTTTCTTATTTTTGAAAATAAATAGAGTCACTACCTGGTAAAATTAGGATAAAATGATCAAATTAGAATCAATTAGGTGAATTGATTTTAATCTAATCACTAGCTTGCAATTTTGAAAACTTTTCTAAAAAAGGTTTCCAAGAGAACTAGATTCCCAAGTATCGGGGGGTTACCTTATTTAAACCTTAATAGGGTTCCACCTAAAACGTTTTGAATTTAGCTTATTTTTCAAAATTACCCTTTCAAATAAATTATTTTATGAAAAAAAGGTAATTCAAGATATAATTTATAGAAAAAATAGAAAGCTAAAACTTTTACATTTTACGTTGCCATAGAAAAACTTTAATCATTTCAATTTGTTTGTTTGAAAGGGAAAAAGAGAGGTAATATCTATCCTTAAATATTTATCTGCATTGTTGAAGGTGTCTATGTATCTGCTTGTTGAAATCAAATATTCCTAGTTCATTAGCAAAAACTTTAGGTAAGTGGGTTCATTTTAATTTTAAAAAAAAGTCAGACTTACATTTTTAACCTGATTCGAATTATTTAAGGAAACTTTCTAAAAAGGGCCCTAAACTTAGTTTATTATTATATTTTTCTCTTGAAAAGAATTTTAAGAAAAAATCCTAATTTTGAAAAGTGTTAATTTATGTTATTTATTTGAAAATTAGATTTTTCTAAGTTATAAGACAATTTTCTAATTTTTATTATTTTTCTTTATTTTATTTTGTTCTATTCTATCTCTATTAACTGAGAAAATAAACCAAGCTTTCTTTTTTTGTTTTTTTGCAATTTACAATACATTTACAAAGGAAAGTAAATAAATAAAGGAAAAAAACACATATATATGCAACACCAAAATAATAGATAGGAGAGGGTTAGACCAAATTAGGGATACGAGTTAGGTCATTAGGTTAGACTTGGTTCTTGAGTCAAACCTAGAGCACTAATGGGTCAGAAATAGGTCACGCATAAGGGAGAAGGAACAATAGCAACATGGGGTGGTCTAGGGCGATTCTAATTAGATCTTCACATAGGGAAAAGCCTTTTCTTGTGTATTAGATTAGAAATGGGGGTAGAGGGTACGACAAACGCCACCACCAATGGCGTTAGTTTTGGTAGTTTTGGGTTTCAGGCCAACGGTGGTAGTGGTGGTGGCTAGGTGTAAGAGAGAGGTATGGTTTTGGGTTTTAAACCATGGCAAGTTTGACCATGGTGTTGGATTTGGGAGATAAACATCAAAGGTGGTGGTTTGATGTTTGGCTGATGGTGGTTGTAGCCCTAGAGTGGTGGAACTTTGCTTAGGGAGTACAGTGGACGTTGAGGATAGTTAGGTTTGTGATCTCAAGACATGGGAAGCTTAGATGAAGCAATAACTTAACTCGAATGCTCTTGAGCTTAGGTGATCTTTTAGAGAGAGAGATTGAATTTAGTGTTCAAGTGTACAAGTGTAGATTTCAGTATACCAAACGAGTTCTAGGATGCTCAATTTATAGCATTCAATCCTCAACAAAGCTCAGGAAAGTGAAAAATGAAATCAATCTAAGCTTCATTACAAATGGGTATTCAAATCGATTTAATGCGATTTGCCGCAATTTAAGATGAGTAATCAATCAAAAGACTTCCCTCGATCTTCGTTGTTACTAAAAAAACACCCTTAGAAGCTTTAAATCTCGTTTAAAGAGCTTGAATCAAGCTCAGTCAACCATGGTATTAAGTGCACATTCAAGCTTTTCCCACTTTTCGATTCAATTTTTGACTATCTTAGAGCATGAATTTGGACAAGTTTTTATGCTAGATTCGAAGCATTCTATGCCTAGTTTGCAATTTCACCATTAATTTGGTGAAATTGCAACATAAAGAGGCTCGAAATCTAAGTTGAAAGCGGCTAACCAGGAAGGAAAATACAGGAATTCTAGGGAAAAAAAAAAGAAACAGGAGGAAAAGAAGGGAAGATGATGCTGATGAGGTGCTACGTCAGCCGTACGATGTAATAATGTTATGCCATGACTCCCCAACAAATATGTAGCCTAGTTGTATTTGGATGCTTGGCAAGTGAGCTTTTGTGAAAAAAATAAAAGGCACTTTGTGCCTATAATGAGATTCAAACCCAAGATCTCTATGTCAACTGCAATGTCAAGTCCAAGTATAGCACCATTAGACCATTTGTTTGTACTTTGTTTTATCTTGCAATTAAATAGTACTTAACCTATAGAACAACCTAAAAAATCTTATAAAATAAAGTGCTAATTGGTTAAGTTATTCACAACTCTGAATATTATTTTTCTAAAAGTAATCCATTTACATGAAAGTCCATTTTACTCAAAAATTCTACCTTCTTTTTCTCTTATATTATTACTTTCTAAATTTTATGTTTTTTTTTTTATTTTTTCATACTTTTCCAAATTTTCTATTTTGTGTATTTTTTCTAAATTAGGACTCTTTTTCCCTATTCTAAAAAAAAATTCTAAAGTTATAGGGGGCGAAAATGGTGTGTTTACATTGGGACTTTACCGAAATACAAGGAAATTAACTTGTTACATAAGAATATTATTTACACAAAATTTCAATATTTACAAGAAAACTGCAATTTTACAATGGAAATATCCTATACAAAGAATAAAAGTACATTTGGTGGTATAGGGAAAGTATATTATAACATTTTTATGCTATAGTGGAATTTCGATATAGTGCTGACCTTTTGTTAGTAATATGCCCTATTACTATTTATTCGTCAATTTAAAAGTTATGTATGCAATGAGGGCAAGTTCTAAAAATTCTCAAGTTCTATGAACTCATACGTTTTTAAAGAAACGATCCATTTGTTACATCTAAACTTAAGTGAGGTAACCTGATTGACCTTGGAAGGTGGTTACCCCACAACATTTGAAACTTACATAATGGTTCCCCTCTTAGAGACCTAAGACAGCCTGGTTTTGACCATATCTAACATATATATATGATGCAATAAAACCCCCCAACATGCCTGTAGTGTACCTACATAGGTTAGTACCAATATATACAAATAAAATATATTTATAGAAAAGAAATACAAAATGGAAAGGGCATTTTGAGAAACAAATCTAATTTCGAATGACTTAAGTGGCTAACCCTCTTTACAGTCCTCAGTGAAGTCGCCAGGTTATCGAATCTGAATTTTTGGTTTCTTATTTTCCTTAACTTGGTCTATATAACCCTATGCCCATTCAATATAAACCCTTAACTAGGAATTAAGGAAATCTGGGGTTTTTTTATTATTTTTGAAAAAACTTGGAGTCATCGCCTAGTAGAACTAGGAAAAGATTATTAAATTAGAACCGATTAGATGGGTCGATTCTAATTTAGCCACTAGCTTACGTTTTGAGAACTTTTTAAAAAACCTTCAAGAAACCAAATATCATGAGTTTGGTGGTTATCCTATTAACTTTTTAAAAAACCTTCAAAAAACCAAATATCATAAGTTTGGTGGTTATCTTATTAAACCTTATGCAAGTACTACCTTAACCTTTTGAATTTAATTTTATTTTTCAAATATCCTATGAGACCTTAGTTTTTGACCAACTATCGAGGACTAGAAGTGATGACACATTCCAAATAAATATAGAACTTGGAAAATATCACTTGTGAAGTGATGAAATGAAGTGGTCATAAGCAGCATGAGTTACAAGTATTATTATGTAAAATAATCGCAGTTGCTTGAAATTGGTAAATTTAAGGTTTTAGAAAATATTCTTGAAATCAAATAAATTTTTAATATAAGGTATAAAAAGTTAAAAGAAATACCCTAGTAAAGTGTATTTTGTAAAATTAAGTCAGTAAAATATTTAACTAAATAAAAATGTATCTTTACCAATAGTGAAAAATTAGTGTTGTATATGCGAAATGCTAGATTAGATTATAGGAAGGCCTTAAAAATAAAATTATCTAACTTATAAACATAATTATTTGAAGTCAACTGAAAGTAAAATAGCTAGTATAGACATCTCATATACAAGTGTATACCAAAATAGGAAAAATAATTATATATTATAAAATATACCTAAAGTTATATTCTAATGAAGTTAAATAAATAGGAAACTTGCAATGGACAACTAAAGGATTATTAGAAAACAAATTTGGACGTGGCTTTACATAGAATAAGGATAGGAGGCACTTTGCAAAAGGTGGTAATAAAAACAAAGTGGGAAAAATAAGAGGAGAATGGATTTTTGTGCCTTAGAAAATACCTCCACCAGTAAGGGAGCACTACAAAATCAAAAACACACTTCTAAAATTTAGTTTACATATTCTAAATTTGCTGGTTTTTTTGCTTGGATTTGTTGGGTTTTTCTTAGCGTGTGCTCTAATGGATTCATGGCATGGCACAAAAAAAAAAAAAAAAAACTACAAGTTAAGTTTTCCAAAAACCAAGATATTGCTAGGTAGGTTTCCATATGAAAAGCTGAGTTTATCAAGTGAACTACTTGATTTATAAAAGCTAGGTTTTCGAGTATATAAAGACTACATTATATCTATTAGGCAAGCTATGCTAGATTTTTCAACTACTCTATGTGGTTTTGCTAGGCTAAAATGTTTGCTAGGTTCTTGGATTTATTATCCAAATGCCCGATTTGAGTCGACCTAACCAGATAATTTGCTAGGTTAAGCTAGGATATTGATACCGATGCATATTATATGCATGAGCATGGTATGCACTTGTCACATTTGCATGATTTGGCTAGGAAATTTTAAGTTAATGAAATTTGACTAACTATTTAAATGATGTGCCTATTTTGTTATGCTTGTTGCTGTTTATTTATCTACTCTCAATCAGCTCACAAAAACTAAGAGGATAAGTTTATCTTATCCTTAGGTTACAGATGACTAGACAAAGAAAATTTGTCCATGTAACAAGGATACTTGAAAACTCTAATTGAAGATCAACTCTTAAGAGAAGTTATTGACTACAAAATAAGGCTTAAGTACAAGAAGATGGCTTTTTAGGAAAATAGTGAGTGTTACTTCACAAAAGGTTTAGTATAGTCATGATAGTCTAAAAAAAATGTTTATTTGTAAAAAAGTTACCATGTTGTATAGAAGTGTGTAACTAGATACTCTGAGTAGGACTCACTAATGTAGAAGCTTTTGCCATTGTTTGTCATATTGATAGAGAAATTATTTGAAAGTAGTTGTGTACGGAATAAAAGAGCAAGTTAGATACAAGTTCTCCCTTATCCTTAACTTAAGGATGGTAATAACGAACCATCTTTAGATACTAAGAGTTTGAGAAAAATTTTTAAGCAAACACCTAGAAGATGAGGCATTACATACCCTTTAATAATATGCATTCATAAACAAATGAAAATCTATCTATTTACAAAAAAGAAGAAATTGAAGAATTATTTATAAAAGGGGAAAAAAATTCCTAATTTTAAGTCGCCACGTTGTTTCCAATGAATGTTTACATATTCGTTATTTAGGATTAGACTTCCATAGTTCATTCAGTAAATTTAAGTGTGTTGGTTTATTTTAAAAAATACAAATCAGCCGAGTTTACATATTTTTACCATTTTATTTAAGCAAAAGTTCCAAGGAAAGGGTCTTAACTTTTCAAGTGTTTAATTTTTTGTAAATTTCTACAAGAACTTCTAAATTTGAAAAAAAAAAAGGTTTATTAATGGATTTTATTTTTGAAAACACTTTTTTTTTTCTAGGTGAGAAAATGTTTTATTCGTGTATTTTATTAAAAAATAGGAATTTTGAAAACATTTTAAAAATAAAGTAGTTTAAAAATTATTATTATTAAAACTACAAAAAAGAATAAAAAATGCTAAAGGGAAAGAACCAAACCTGAATAGGGAATCATGCAGGTCAATCAAGAATAAGAAGCGGGTCATGGGTTGAAATCTAGGTCAACCTGACATAGCATGTGATCAACTAGAAAAGAAGAAGAAGAAGAGGCTGTTAAGGTAAGGGTGTACTATGGTGGTTCTAGGCTTAGCTTTATGTGGGAAAAAGTGTTTCCATGTGTTTCATATTGGGAAATGAAGGTTTGGTGGTAGCGTGGGGGTCTTTAATGGTGGTTTGAGGATGTTTCGAAAATAAACGTTGGTAGTAGTGGTAATTTGGCCACATAGTGGTGCTTGATGGTGAAAGGGTGCTCAAGTCTTAGGTTTAAGGATGCTACAAGCTTAGTAGTGGCATCAGTGTTGGGCTGAAAGTGGTAGTTGGTGGTCTTTCATGTAAGGAGTCGAGGTGGCTAGGGTTTAGTGGTTGGAGGTAATTAATACAACTAGAAGGCATGGCGAAGTGAGAGAGTAGTTAAGATTGGAAACTTAGGTGTTGGGGAGTTCCTAGCATAGATTATCTTAGCTCGAAAAGCTTTAAGCTCATGCAAATCTTAAAGAGAGAAGAGAGAGATGATGCAGTATAGAGAGAAACTAATGAATCTATGTAGGTATGTGTGTTTCAATGAGAGCTTCTTGATGGGGATTGAAGCTTGGGCACTTATCTATACAAATCAAGGCTTGATTTCTCTCAGCAAGTTCAAAATCGAAGTAAATTCGAAGATTGTGAATTAAGTGTGTCTTTAAACGCAAATCTAAGATTGATGCAAATTAGAGTAATTGATAGTAAAAACGTGATGATTCATGTTTGGACTTTCCAAAACAAAGCTAAAGAAACTCAAATTTCATCATTAAAGCATGAATCAAGCTTAGTCAATTTGGGTTCAATAATTACGTTCAAACTTTTCTCCATCTTTTGATTCAAATTTGACTATCTTAAAGCCTGATTTTGGATGAGTTCATGTGTTTGATTCATAGTATTCTGAGCCTATTTTGTAATTTCACCATTAATTTGGTGAAATTACAAAAATTAAAGGGATTAAAATGGAGTTGAAACATGGCTGACTAGGAGTTTAATGCATGAGAAAATAAGGGAAAGTATGGGAAAGTAGAGGAAAATGCCAATGTCAGCCAATCATAGGTTGACACATAGCATATGAAGTCAATAAGAAAAAAAATGCACCTAAGCGCTAGTAGCAAGGCTAGAACTCGAGTCACCTCTATGTATGTATATGTCCGTTACCAATAAGCCATTAACTTATGCCTTATTCCCTATTGTAAGCAAATTACAAATAACCAACAGCTTAGGCTAGATTGTAATCACTAACCCCTAAATAGCCTTTCCCCCACCACCCCCATCACCCCACCCCACCCCCCCTAAATGATCTTCACTTCTATTTGTAAATTATTTATTTTTATTCATTAATTTTTTTCCTTACATTTTCAATTTTTTCACTTTTTTATATTTTTCAAAATTTTCTATTTTTTTTATTTTTTCTGATTTTTATATTTACTTTTTTTTTTATTTTTCCTTTTTTTGTAATGAGACCCTTTTTCCTAAATTTTTTTTTTAAAATTTACAAGGGAACAAAATTGGGGTATTTATAAGGTTTCTTTTCTATAAAAGACATACTTTAGCTAAGATAGGCTTTTGCTTATCATAAGCTCGGTTTTGAAAAATGGTTGATAAGATAAGTTTGAAATTTATATAAAGTAGAGAAGTAAGTGAAAAGTGTTTGGTTGGTTTGAAAAGGATTTTTAGAGGAAAATTGTAAAGATGAAATCAATCTTAAAAAAACTTAAAAGTTTCATGAAATAGATTTACTAAAAGAACTTTTTAATTTATTTGGGAATCTTCAAAAACTTTTTGGTAATAAGATTTTAAAAGTCTTTTGACTTGAAAAAGGACTTTATTAAATCAAAGATAGGTTGTTAGTAAATGTTGCTACCTTTTTAATTGAGAGTTGCTTTTGAAAACCCAAAAACAACCTACTATACTTCTTGTTGGCATTGGAAGTTAGGTGGTATAAGAGGAATGTTGATTGGTTTGTGGGATGAAAACAAGATGAAAGAAATGGATGATATGGATTGTATGGACAAGGAGTAGTCCCAAAAGTACTAAAGCCTCCCCATTTATAGAGGTTACGATATTAATTGAATATTAGTTGGAAGTTACTTAAAGAAATTAAACTCTTAAGGGTAAAGATTATTTTATCACATGTCTTACTCATGTCCTTTTTATGCTTAGTCATATGGATAGCTTTATAAGACAACAATGGAGTTACATGAGTTGGATGAAAATGACATATGGAATATAAATTGAAATTCTCTTCTTCTATGCCTCACATTGCTTATGGTAGTTAGAGGTCTTCCCACCTGTTTTGTAATTTGTAATTTGTTCATTACATGTTGGAAGAAATGTTGAGATATGATTTTACGATGCTTATCTCTTTAGGATTTGTATATGATGTTGACATAAATTCTTAGTTGTTAGTTAATTAGTTTAGTTAATTTAAGATTAAAGTAGTCATATGATGGGTCTTTAGTCATTAAGATGTCATTTTCCACTAATCTTGGTCTTAGCCATCATTATTGACCAGTGTTGACCAACTTTGACTCTCTATTATTTATTTATTCAATGAGCTTATAAAATAAATTCAAGTGGTATTCCTAGTAAGATCTTATCCCTTCTTTAGATAACCATAGGAAAATAATAAGGTGGTAGATTACTTAAGGAAACAAAACTCTTCTTTGACTAGATTTCTTCTTTAAGTCACTTTCATGCTTACATGTATAGATAAGTTGAGTGATGTAATGGTATGAAAGTGATACTTATATGACAAATGGATGGCTTCTTCTTGATCTCAACCTCATGCCATCTTGCACCATGCATCCATCCATTTCATTTTCAATTATTTGATAAGTCTTAGTCCTTATCTTGGATGATTTTACATGGTTATGGTAGGTTTAAATAAGATATGATAAGCTTTTGGGTTTAAATATTTACCAAAATCTTTGATTTCTAGAAATCTCTTTTTAAGACTACAAGTGTTAATACTTATGAAGTCTATAAGTAATTTAGACTATATCTCTTAACTCTCTTTCACTGATTTTAGCCTATTTTAAATATATCTCTAAATTATATCTAACGATTACAAACTTATATCAAAATATTTAGGGATTTTCATGGAATCTCCAAATACTATAAAGGAGGTACAAAGGTTAACAGGCTGAGTTGTAGCCTTGAATCGATTTGTGTCAAAGAGTGCTAAAAAGTATGTACAGTTTATTTGTGTACTAAGGAATCCTTTTGAGTTTAGATGGACTAAATAGTGTGAGGAAGCATTCTAAGAGTTGAAGAAGTTCCTCACTACACCTCCAATTCTCTCTAAAATAGTTACTAGAGAAACTCTTTATTTACATTTGTTTGTTAGTTTTCATCCATACTTATATAAGCAAATGGAAGGGCACATCGGCATGTATATTATGTGAGCTATGTTTTGTGTGGCTTATAGGTTTGCTATATTAAGTTAGAGAAGTTTTTCCTTATGATTGTCATTACAGTGCAAAAGTTTCAACTTTACTTTGAGGCTCATCAGATTGTAGTTTTGACCTATTAACCTTTAAAGTAGGCATTATAAAGGCCAGATGCTTCAAGTCAAATGGTAAAATATTCACTAGAGTTAAGTGCTTTGGCATCTAATACTGACTTAAAGAGGCTTCAAATCTTGGCAAATTTTGTTATAAAATTCATTGGAAGCAAAAACCCTACCGTTTGTCATGAAGAGCCAACCTAAGTATTATACGTTGATGACTCGTCTACTTATAAAGGAAATGGAGCTAGGCTAACACTAAAAGGACTAGCAAGTGTAAGAATTTCATGTGCGTTAAAATTTGGCTTCCCCATAAGCAATAATGAGTTAGAATATGAAGCTTTAATAGCTTAAATGAAGCTGGTCAAGGAAGTCGAAGCTAAGAGGTTAAATATCTCTTTAAATTCACAATTTGTTATTAGTTAAGTAAAGGGAGCGAGTATGGTAAAGGATAAGAATATGGGAAAATATTGCAGATAGCCAAAGAGCTTAGATTGTCTTTCAAGCAATGGAATGTTGTCAAACACCTCGATTATATAATTAGCCTTCATAAGCCTTTTGAGGTGGGAGGAGAAGCTCTTCATAGAGTATGTGCTTAAGAAAATCACAAAAAAGAAGCCTGTGGATGCCTAAAGGTGCAAGAGAAGGAGTCAAAGCCTTGTTGCATTGAGCCTATTTTGGCTTATTTAAAGGAAGGAACACTACTTAGTGATGTGAAGAAAGCTAGGAGACATGTTTACTAAGCTAAAAATTTCACCATTATTAATAAAGGGCTTTACAAAAGGTAATTAAGTATGCCGTACTTGAAATGGTTGTGGCCTAGTGAAGCTAAACAGGTATTGTCTAACCTAGACACTAATGTTTGTAATAACAACATAAAGGCAGGTGCTCTATATGTGAAAGCCTTATGGCTTAGTTACTGGTGGTAGACAATGAAGAAAGATGCTTTGAGACTAGTCTAGGTATGTAATTGGTGTCAATGAAATACACCTATTGAGCAAGCTTCAAGTAGCTATCTTATTCCACTCATTAGCCCTTAGTTGTTTACCTAATGGGGTTTAAAAGTATTAGGTCCATTTCTTAAGATGATTAAGCAAAGATAGTACATTATAGTGGCAGTAGATTATTTCACCAAATGGCTAGAAGCTAAGGCAGTAGCAAGCATCATGGAAAGTAGTATTAAGGTATTTGTTATCAGTAATATTCTAACTAGATTTGGAGTTCCACATGTGATAATCATAGACAATGGTCTACAATTTGACAATCACCAATTTAGAGAGTTTTGTCAAGCACACTACATTAGGCTATGCTATACTTTGTTTGCACATCCTTAGAGTAATGAGCAAATTGAATTAGTAAATAAGGTCAATTTGCATAAACTAAGGAGGAAGGTAAACAAAGCAAGAAGTAGGTAGGAAAATTAATTGTCAAACATATTGTAGGGTTATTAAACCACCCATAAGACTTTAACTAGGGAAAATCTGTATAAATTAGCTTTCGAATCTAAGGTAGTTCTTCTTATTGAGCTCAAAGTAGCAAGTGCAAGAATACAAGCTTACAACCCCCAAAATAAGGATGTTGGTCTCCAAGTAAACCTTAACATTATCCATGAGAAGAGAGCATTAGCTAAGGCCCACGTTACTTCTTATCAACATCACACTGCTTGGTACTATGATAAGCATGTAGAGTATAGATATTTCTAACTAGGCGACTTAGTCTATAAGAAGTTGGAGGCTCTTGGATCTAATGAGAGCTAAGGTAGACTGACTCTAGCATAAGAAGAACCTATTAGGTAAATGAAGTGATGAGGAACGGGAAAGTCAATAGGTTCGAAAGGTTAGATGGCTAAGCTATTCCTAGAGCTTGAAATACTGATAATTTGAGGCCTTATTTTAAGTAGGTGACCTATCTAGACAAGAAGGATGGTCAGAGATGTGGACCTTCACAACTGTTATTTGTAGTATGGCTACTCTTTGTTCTTTATGAAAGTTTGCATTTTGATTTCTAGTTTTCATTTCAAGTTAATCACATGTCATGTACTTTAATAAGCTTAACACAATGAAAGACATCAACTATGCTACATTTGTGGCAATTTGCTCACCTATTAGCAATTTAATTTCTATTTTCCTTCGAGACAAATATAAAAGTCACAAGTGAATTAAGGCTAAAGAAATGCCTTTAATTACCTTGAGCTCATGCAAATATAATTTGCTAACAGGCTACTTCTTAACCTTCATGAGCTTGAGAAGTACAAACGCTTTAAGCCTTAACTATGCATGGGTGATGAGCAATTTAAATGGGATTTAGTCCCTAATCCTAACTAAGATGAATGATAGGAGTGAGATGTTTAAGATTTTAGAGAAGTCAACATAAAATGCTCTAAGTACCAAAACATATGTTGGTGATGAGATACTATGATTACATATGCTAAGTCCTATAACATATATAGATGATGATTTGACATGCCCTATACCCTAATTGTTAATGGATTACAAGATAACTTAATAATATCTAGATAGTCAAACATACAAAATGTAATAGTATCATCTTAGAAAGAATTTAGTACACTTTGAAAAGGTTAGCATTCCAACTTAGAAATTGAACAAAGAAATAACATCTAGATAAGTCTTTCAAGTAAACAATAAAAAGAAACAAATAAATTATTTTCGAAGGGCTTATTAAGAGCATGAAGAGGACTCATAGGAGTTTGGGGGGCATCATCCTAGTTGTCCTCAAGGGCATCGACCTGAATAATCTCCTCTATGGCTAGGTCATTACCATAAGCTCTTCACAACTTCGAACTGTGAAGTTCAAGCAACTTAAGTCATACTCTAGATGATGGATCAAGACTTCTTGTTTTGCTATATTAATACTATCCAACATTTTTTCTTGAAGCAGATTCATGTACTCCTCACTATACTAAACTTCTTGAAGGACTTGTTAATAGGAATCAAACTACTGGACCCCTAACTCATAGCCGAGCCCGAGGCCTCAAAGGTTTGATGTGACAAGTTCTCCTACTCTAGTTGACTCCTGTTGAGGCTAAACTAATAGTGGCCACCAATCAATTCCTAATGTTAAGTCAACTAATTTCATGCTTCTTAGAAGTTATTTGCCAAATGAACGATTGCTCTGTCAAGAGACCAGCCTTCTCACTCACTCCTACCTAACATATCCGAACCAACCCATAGTTCAGCAACATTGATACCGAGAAGCCAAGAGATCCTACCCTAGTCCTTAGCCACTCCTTCTCAAATGAGTCCATTACTACCTAGTACCCCTACTCAACTACACATCCTAATCGTACAGATTTGTTCACATCTTGAGAGGGCATTGCCAATACATTACTACTACGTATCCAAACTCACCTGGAGAATCTGTTACACTTAATCATTACTTTTTTGTGAATATTCAATTTTACCCTTTTGTATTCCTTGTACATTACTTCTTTAGGAGCATGCTGTCTTTTCCGTTTTTAGGTAAGTTGCTCTAATTTCTCGAGTATAAATACCCATTGTACATGTAGCTGCATCAGTTGTCATCATTAATATATTGAATATTTTCCTTTATTAAAGTCACTATCAATAGCTTGTTTACTCTCACTTCACTCTTATCCTAACCCTTAAGCAAGGCAAGGTAGTAAGTAACCTCACTAAACTAACTTATGCATCATATCAAGCTGTGTCATAAGTTTTCAACATATCCTTTAGAGTTATTCATAGGTTTGCTTATTTTATCTTTCTATTCTATTCTCTTACATGCTTCCCATCATTCATTTCGAGCTTTCAGCAAACTTGAACCCATCCCTGCTATCAGCCTTGTCTACTCTTAACTTCAGTCTACATCATCTTGGTATTAAAGCAAAGGTTTCGTTTGGGTAAGTTGTGTTATTATTTGTGAAGTAGTGCTTCTAGTAGCAGTGTATCGAAATTGTGTAGAGGTTCTGTGGAAGTGTTTTAGTAAGCAAGAGAGTGGAACCACTTGTTTTGGTATCTACTATACTTTGCCTTGTTTCAAACATCTGATAACAAAACAAGATCTATGTTAGCAGTTTATTTGTCAATATTGTTACTATGTTACAACATAGTTGACCATTAGTGAGAACAGTATGTTATGTTGTTAAACTTGGAGAAGTAATGTTAGTTGTAGATTAGACTTGAAGATTAAAATCAAATTTGCTAAGGAAAATGATAGACCCGAGTATTAATACTGGTATTGGGGTGCCAATAATGGTATTGTCCGCCATGGCTGACAATCTTAGGGTACCCTAAAAGTACGGACGAGAGACTTGATGAGGTGGCCAACCTCCTATTTGATTTAACTAAAGTTATTCATGCAATGGCTAATCGACCATCTAAGGTTGTACAAAACACCCTACAAGCTACTTGAACTACTAGAGGTTAGAAACCAGCTCAACAAGCTCGAGGTGGAGTCATAGGAGGATGAACACAACGAAGGATTGACTTGGGAGATATGGATGATGTTGAAGAAGAGTAATACGTAAAAGAAAAAGAGCGAGTTAGATCACCTCGAGCTACCGCCTATGTAAAGCTTTAGACTTTGAGCTTTAGTGGTTTTGGGAGTGCAGATGATTATTTGGATTGGTAAGAGAAGGTTGAGTGTATATTTGACTACTACTAGTATGAAGACCAAGAGAAGGTGAGGACTGCTGCTATTAAATTCTCAAGATATACTGCCATGTGGTGGAAGAACTTTTAGGTCATGTGGAGATGAGAGGGATACTAAGAGATTAATACTTAGCTTAAGATGAAGAGAATACTTTGAAATAGATTTGTGCCCGATACCTATCTATAAGACACTTTTGCTCGAGTTTAAGAGTTCAGACAAAGAGGCTAAACTGTTGATAAGTATGTTCAAGAATTCCAAATGCTTATGATTCGCTATGAAGTAGAGGAGCCATCAACACAAACAATCTCTAGGTTCCTTATTGGTTTGAGGAGTGATATCCAAGACATTGTGGAACTCCAACCATTTACTATAATGGATGAGGCTATACGAATAGCCTAACGAGTAGAAAGGTAAAGAAGAAATAGAATGCTAATTAGACCACCAACTAGCCGTCTTGGTAAACCGAGCTAACCTCGTTAGGGAAGTTATCGAGCTCAATCAAGCACTGAGCTGAATAGGAAGGTAGATGTTCAAGCCAAATAGAAGGGCTAACCTAACAGTGACGTGCTGACCCAAACACATGAGAAAGGATAAGGATCAGGAAGGAAGATGAGCCAAATCAAATATTTCAAATGTCAAGGGTTTAGGCATATGGCTACTCAGTGTCTAAACCAACAAACTGTGGTCATCAAAGGAGACATCTCAAAGCTTAAAGTGGATAGTACTGACTAAGAACCTAAGGAAGAGACTATACCCAAGAAAGAGACCACTCAAGAGAATGAACTAGTCAAGGAAGATGTGTTGCCGAGGACTTCGATCAATTGGTGATGTACAATAAGTTTAGAAACCTCACATGAGGAGGAGTAGAGAGAGAACTTGTTCCACATCACTTGCAAAGTGAATGATCAATTGTGTACACTCATTGTAGATAGTAGCAGTTGCACCAATGTGGCATTCGCCGACTTGATTAAGAAGCTTAAGTTGCTAACCACATTACATCTGAAGCCATATAAGCTACATTAGCTGAGTGAGAAAGGAGCGCTACATGTGACTCAACAAGTACAACTGTTGATCACAATTGGAAATTACTCCGACAAGATTCTTTGCAACGTGCTACTTATGTATGCATCACATGTGCTATTAGGCAGACCTTGGCTTTATGATCAAAGAGTTATCCATGATGAGTACTAAAACACCTTTGTGTTCAAAAAGGATGGAAAAAAGATTACGTTGAACCCCATGACACCGAGTCAGGTTAGCAATTTGTAAGCTAAACTTGCTTGCGAGTTAAAGAAAGCTTTGGTGTTAAGCAAAGCCAAACTTTAAGAGGCTATTAAAGCTAACTTACCAACCTTCTTATTAGTCAGATGATTATTAGAGTTGAAGGAACGAAGTAAACTACCCTTGGAGGTTAAGGAACTATTAAATGAATATGTAGACCTATTTCCAAAATAGTTACCGGAAGGTTTACTGTCGTTTAGAGGCATTGACCACTATATTGACTTGATTCTTGGTACTACCTTATCGAACAAACTAACTTATTAGATGAATCCCAAATAAGCTGTTGAGCTCCAACAACAAGTCAATGAACTACTGGAGAAAGAGTATATGAGGGAGAGTCTAAGTCCCTGTGTTGTTTTAGCACTCCTAGTGCCAAAAAAGGATCCTACTTAGCAAATGTATGTTGATAGTCGAGCCGTGAACAAGATTACCATTAAGTACTCGTAGACTATCCCTAAGTTGGATGACATGCTAGATGAACTGAGTGGAGCTAAGGTCTTCAGCAAGATTGATCTAAAGTCTAACTACGATCAAATTCTAATGAGGTCAGGAGATGAGTAGAAGACAACTTTCGAAACTCAACATAGACTCTACAATCGAATGGTAATGCCATTTGGCTTCTCAAATGCCTCGAGCACTTTCATGCAACTGATGAACCACATGTTGAGAGATCTTATGTAGTAGTGTATCGTAGTGTATTTTGATGACATTCGAGTATACAATGTTGACATGCTGAGTCATTGTAAGCATCTCCGTACCATATTAAATGTACTTTAAGCCAATAGTTTATTTAGTAATCTAAAGAAGTGCTGTTTTTGCCAAGAGAAAGTGGTATTTATAGGTTATGTAATAGGTAGAGGAGGCTTGGAAGTGGATGATCAAAAGATCCGAGCAATTGTCAAGTGGCCAACTCCAACCACTTGTGCTAAGGCGAGAAGTTTCCACATATTGGCATCCTTTTATAGAAGATTTATTAGGAATTTCAGTACCATATCCACACCCTTAACCGAGCTAATGACGAAGAACATTGAATTTAAATGGGGAGAAAGGGAGGAAAGAAGTTTTGATGAAATTAAGACAAAGTTGACTTTACCCATGTGTTAAATTTACCTGACTTTGAGAAGATATTTGAGCTAGAATGTGACGCATCAAGCATTGATATCTTAATACAAGAAGGCCGACCAACTACCTACCATAGTGAAAAGCTCATAGGACCTCAATTGAACTACTCCGTATACAACAAGGAACTCTTAGCTCTTATCCATGCGCTCTAAGTGTGGCAGCATTATCTATTGCCAAGAGAGTTTGTCATCTATACTGATCATAAGTCTTTAAGGTACCTCCAAAGTCAAATCAAACTATTAGAGTAGCAAGCGAAGTGGATTAAATTCCTTGTAGGATTCAACTTTATGATCAAATATAAACAAGGCAAGAGCAACATAGTTGCAGATCTTTTATCTAGGAGACATGTACTCTTGATCAAACTGCAAACTAGGTTGTTGGGATTTGCAAGCATAAAAGAACAGTATTCCCAAGACCCGTACTTCAAATCCATAATTGGACATTGTGCCGATGGAAAAGCAATGGACAAATATCGTGTAGAAGATGGATACTTATTTCAAAGCAGAAAGTTGTGCATGCTAACTTATTCATTAAGAGAATTACTTATCAGAGAAGCCTACAGTAAAGGACTCTTCGGACATTTTAAGGAAAGAAGAAAATATGAAATGCTAAGTGAATGATGCTTTTGGATGAAAATGAGGCAAGACGTGTACCGAATTGTTGAGGGCTGTGCTATGTGCAAGAAGGCCAAATGCTGAGCCGAACAAGGGAAAGCAATGCCTTTGCCTGTCCCAACCAGACCCTAGACTGAGTTGAGTATAGACTTTGTCCTTAGATTTCCAAGAATAGCCCAGAGCAAAGATTATATAATGGTCATCCTATATAGATTCAGTAAAATAGCACACTTTATGCCCTACTCTAAGACTAACGATGCTTCAGCTATTGCTTCTCTCTTTTTGCAAAAAAATTATTCTGTTACACAGTGTGGTGTGAAGTATAATCTCAGATAGATATCCAAAGTTCTTTAACCATTTCTAAAGAACTCTATGGCCACAGATGGGGACTAAACTATTATTCAGCACTTCCTGTCACCCCCAAACTAATGGCTAAATAGAGGTGGTCAATTGAACTTTAGGATTGCTACTCCAAGCTGCAGTGGGTAAGAACTTAGCTAATTGGGATGTCTATTTGCCCATGGTAGAATTCACTTACAATCATACAATACATAACACCACCAAGCAGTACTTCTTCGAAGTTATCTATGGCTTTAATCCTAAGTTGCCGCTTAATCACACCCTTATACTTATATCCAAGCAAGAAGACCTTAGTGTAAGAGCCCAAGTAGAGTCCTCAAAACACATCTACAATAAGGTTACTCAACAAATCGACTAAACTACTAGAAAAATGTGAGAAAAGGCCAAGGGAAGGAAGTTAGTATAGTTTTAGCCTAGATACTTAGTATGGTTACACTTGAGTAAGGAGAGGTTCCCAAATAAAAGAAAGAACAAGCTATCTGTCCGAGCTGAAGGCCCCTTTAAAATCCGACAGAAAGTCAATGATAATACCTATAGGCTGGAGTTACCCGATGATTATGGTGTTTCCAACACTTTCAACATTGTCGACCTCAGTCCTTATCACCCTAAAGGAACACTGAACGAAGACCAGTCAGATTTGATCCTAAATCCAAATCAACCAGGAGGGAATGATAGGAATCAAACTACTAAACCCTTAACTCGTAGCCGAGCCCAAAGCCTCGAAGGTCTAACACCGTAAGATCTCCTGCTCTAGCCGACTCTTGCCGAAGCCAAATTGATCATGGCTATTGATCAATTCCTAATGTTAAGTCGAGTGATTTCATGCCTCTCAGAAGTTATTTGCCAAATGAACGATTGCTCTACTAATAGACCTACCTTCTTACTCACTCCTACCCAGCATATCCGAGTCGACCCACAATTTGGCAACATTGATGTCGAAAAGCGAAGAGATCCCATGCGAGTCCTTAGCCACTCCTTCTTAAATGAGTCCACCACTGTCCGGCACCCCTATTCGACACCCTTACTCGGCCACCCATCCTGATCATACTAATTTGTCTGCATCTTATGAGGGCATCACCAATACACTATTAACACATGTTTAGGCTCACTTGGAGAATCTATTACACTTAATCATTGCATTTTCATGAATATTCGATTTTACCCATTTTTCTTCCTTGTATATTACTTCTTTAGGAGCATACCCTTTTTGTCTTTTCCATTTTTAGGCAAGTTACCCTAATTTCTCACATATAAGTACCCATTATACATGTAGCTGCATAAACTGTCATCATTAATATACTAAATATTTCCCTTTGTGAACATTAGTCTCACTAGCTTGTTTACTCTCACTTCACTCTTATCCTAACCCTTAAGTAAGGCTAAGTGGTGAGTAACCTCACCGAACTAACTCATGTGTCATATCGAGCTGTGCCATAAGTTTTCGAAAGTTTCATTGGTGCGTCATATCCTTTGGACCTATTCGTAGGTTAGCTTACTTTATCTTTCTATTATATTCTCTCGCATGCTTCCCATCATTCATTTCAAGCTTTTGGCAACCTTGAACCCATCCTTGTAACTAGCTTTGTCTGCTCTTAGCTTTGATCCACCTCACTTGTTCATAGTTGCAACCAAATTCCTTTTTACTCTAGGTTGGAGCTCTTAGCCAACTACTCATCATAAAGTCTCTGCAATTACTAAACCTGTTTAGCATGTTTGCTCTTGAGATCTTTAGTTTCCTTTTGAGATATTTGCAAGTTAATGATGAGCCAGGCATTCTTCCTTTACTCTTCTTCAAAGGCTACCTCCTTCTCCTTTTGTAGCCCAATCTCCTTATTAATGTCCTTCTTCAAATTACATATCTCTCCTCTAAACTTCTCCTTTTCCTCTTCCCATGCCTTAACATAAGCAGCAAACTATATCTGTACTTATACCAAGCCCTCCTTGACCTTTTCGACAATCTAAAAAATCAGATACAAGGAATTAAGATTAGTTCCAATTAAATCTAACCAAGAAATACCAAGGAGGTTAGAGCTATATCACCTTTGGTTTCTCGGCCTCAAGAATATTAATAATCATCAACAAGTATTAAGATAACTACATAAGGAAAGTGAAATCATAAGCAAAGTGCCAACTAAAAAACAAGAAAGAGTAAAGGTTTGACTTATATCATATAGTTTGGCAACAATTAATTGATTCATGTCCCCTACACTATTATCAGGTCCTGTACAACAATACTTGATGTTCCTATCCAAAGTGCCTACATCCGCAAGAAGTCATGTACCCTCTAAGAGTGCCTAAGAGATTCTCCTATTAGCTAGTGTAAAGTCTCCTGTATTGACCTGCCATAAAGGAATGAACTAATAAATAGGCTCGTTCTCTCTTTGTAAAGGGGGCATAGTCTTGGAGATGGTCACCGGAGCTTCTTTGGTAAGATTAGGGTTGGCTAACCCATTAGCATTGGCCTTAGTGATGTCCTTCTTAGGAGCCTTAGCTATTGTTGATAATAGGAATCAAACCACCAAACCTCTTACCCGAGCTCGAGTTCGAGGGCGTGAGAATATGGCCAAGCAAGTTCTCTCACTCCAACCTGCACCTAAAGAGTTCGAGCTACTCTAGTCTATTAACTTGCTACCTTGTCCGAACCGAATGCTCCCGTACCTATCAATAGCCTCCCAATGTCCACCTAAGGAGCACTTAGATAACAGCTCAACTCATCTAACAACTAGCTCAACTGAACTACCTTCGAGCTGTCTTGAGGCTATACGAGCTGAAATTACCTTGGAAGATTTTGCAGCTCAGCTCGGCAATAACCTATCCAATCATATTTGTTTGTTTGTTTCTACTAAGAGCCCTTCCTCTGGCTACTAGCCACGTGTCCCAACAACCTTGCAATGGAATCTACCATCTCCAAGCTATTTTTTATGTTCTCTAAGTAAAGAAATTGTTTAAAAATCTAAAGAAATACTGTTTCTGCTAGGAAGAGGTGATCTTCTTAAGATACATAGTTAATGGAGGAGTACTAAGAGTTGATGAAGAGAAAGTTTGAACCATTGTTGAGTGGCCGACCCCATCCTCTTGTGTTGAAGTGAGGACCTTCCGTAGGTAGGTGGGGGGAGGGGGTAGGGTAGGGTTGCAAATGCTAATAGGGATTTTGGTCCTAAGCCCATTGGGCCACCCAAGCAACCTAAAGGGTCCCTTACCTTGCCTTGCAACCTTAAGTCCTTAACTCTTTTACCTATTCATCCTAATATAAGTAAAGCCCCTATGCTTCAGGAGATAAGAGAGTACGAGTTGGAGCAAGCCACACAAAGAGAGGTTGGGAAAGCTTTAGGCAGGTCAGGAAAGTGGTTAATGAGTTAAGGATAGTTTTAAATTGAAATTCTAACATGGGTGCTAGCAGTTGAGAAGTTACTACATAAATAACTATCAACTGCTTTTTATGTTCCTAGAAATTAGGAAGTGATGAGATAAAATTCTGCTAATACCAAGTATGATAATTACAGTTGTCAAAACAGTTATTAGCCACCATTTATAAATAGAGTTCGATAGCCAACAATAAGGCTTCTTCTAGCCCTTTCCCAGTGTTTCATACTTTCTCTTTGCCAACACATTTTTTTTCACATAAATACTTACTTAGGCATTAGAGCGGTTATGCTAGAGTTCACCCAACACCACCATAGCCTAACTTTTTTTTTTTTTCTTTTGTAAGCTTGCTTATAGTTCATCAAGCTAGTTTATAAATTCCCAAAATCAATTATCAATAGAAAACTCATTGACTATTAAAAAAGTCTCATAAAGATGCATGTATATGGACCCCCAACAACCCTAGTAGTGTCACAGATATTAAACAAATAACAATAAAACCCTAAATCTTTATTATCCAACTAAATCTCTTAAAATAAACCTATTTCAATGTCTCATAAAATAAAATAAAACAACTTAATAATTAACAAACCTTCATATTCATGCAATGGCTACCATTAATCTCTAACCAATTAATTAATAAAACAAATAGATTAGTGTTACAATTCCTTTCTATAAGCTCTAAGCAGGATCTTCGAGGTTCTAGTGTGAGCTACTAAATGAGTCGAGATCTATGGGCAAGCTATCCTAGTGCACTAACAACATTATGCTTACTATTGAGGATTTAAGGCTTTAGTTGAGGTGCTATAACTAAATAAGTGATTAGTTCGAGCTAAACTAAACTGTACTTAGAGATTTGTAGAGTAGATAAAGACCGATGGGGTCATACTAAGCTAGTGCATTGAAGGGTCTGCTATGTAATGGGGATTCTAAGTTGCTCTAGGCTTTTTCCCCTAAAACTAAGTTGCAATGACTTAATTCTAAAGTTCCCCAAGTGTGATAGTCCAATCTTGCTATCAAGTGCTGGATCCAAAGCATTATGGCTTTACCTAGAAGCCTTAATTTAGTTTGTCCTTGCATTCGTGAATCTATGTGCATATAATGCCAAGGATGGTTGTTGTCAAGCTATTGCTTACACTAATATGATGAGTATCTTACTCAAGAGACTTAAATTGTTCACTCCTTTTGTGGAACATGCGATAAGATTTGACTAGGCTTGTCATATGGGTTAATTTCCTAAGAGTTGCTACTCGATTCTTATGCCTATACATACCTATAAATAAGCAAAGCCATTACAAGAATTCACTTGCAAACTTTTACAAAATTTAGGATTTTTTTTTCATAGTCTCAAAATCTTCCTCTAGCCTTTCAAATCTTCAACATTTTCATATAAGTTTGCATCTTTCCTATGAGTTTTTTATTTTTGCTACAATCAATAGGTATGGATGTTTTTTCTTCAACATCTTTGCACACAATCATAGATGGTAAAGTGGAAAGCGTCCCTAAGGATACTCTCCCTAATAGCAATGGCAAAAGGACCTTTAGTGTAAACAACTAATATAGCAACATCGATGAGTGATGTGGTTAGTAATGTTGATAATAGACTAGCAAAGATCGAAAGGTTACCATGAGACGTATATGTAGATGATGGTGAGGATGAAAAACCTATAATGCCACTTTTCACTGAAGTAGAGATGAATAATGCTCCCAATGATGTGTAGAGTAAGCTTTCTGATGAAGAGCATGAAGGTTTATGCGCATACTTCAATCCCTTACTTGGTGGTTGGATTTTGAAGAGGCCTAATGACACTCATGTAGCATATATATTAAGGGGAGGATTTGTATAGTTTTTGTTCATTATTTATGTTATTTTGTGGATAATTTGGAGCTTATTTGTAAATTATTTCATTTTTAGGTCTTTGAAGAGCTTTTGACAAATTTTCAAAGAATTTTGTAAAGATTTAGAGCTTTAATGGAGGATGCATTAACTGAGCTATTCAAGTGAAGGAGTTTCAGAAGAGAAATTTAACCTAGAAGAGATCACATGTGAAGATCATGACTGTGCTCCAGGTCGTGCTTCGTTCATCCAAGAACATCACTAATTTTAAGAAAAATCAAGTGCAAAGGAAAATCGTGCCAAGAGATCATGACTATGATCCTAGGGCGTAATCATGCTATTGATAAGAAAATCTTTCATTTTTAGAAAGTCTCTTTGTAACCTTAGGTTAAATTTCTATAAATAGGAGCTTAGGCTTAGTTTTCAAAGACAGTCCCCTTAAAAGAATTGTGTAGGGTAAATTAGTAACAGGTGTGCCTCTCTTTCTCTTCTCTTTTATTTTATTATTCCATGTTTCGATTTTATTGTCTTAGTAGATCTTTATTGAACCCTAGTTTTCTATGTAACACTTGCTTCTTAGTCAATCTATGTTATTACCTTTGAGATCTTATTATATTTATTTATTGTCTTTAATTCAATATTTTCGACTGTTGAATTAATGTGTGACTCTACTATAAAGTTTGGGAGATCCTATAATTAAAAGTAATTAGATAGACTAAAATGTTTAGCTATTTGATTTCTCTAAATTAAAGCAATCAAATAGCAAAATCCATGACATTAATAGGATTTTTAAGTTGTCTTATTGTAGAAGTGATTTGAATAAAATATACTTAGGGTTAGGAATTAATTAGGAGAAGTGAGTTCGGTTAATTCATACTAGGAATTCCCATGGTCCAATGAGTAATTGAGATTTGAAAGTTATATAGAACTAGGTAGTAAATAATAGATTTACTAAGAATTATATCTTTTCTACTTTAATTAATCTTCTTGTTTATTTTATTATCCTTGTCTATTTTATTCTTGCTTTTATATTTGTTATTTACATTATAGTTAGGGTTTATTTTATTTTATTCATCTATTCTTAATTGCTAAGTTAGATAATTGGAAAACTAGGGAGGAGTGCTAATGATCTAAGGTTTCCTCAAATTCATGGTTTCCAATAGGAACAAAAATTTGGACTCATAATCCATTTTATATAATAACTTGACTAGGCACACTATCTACCCTAATTAAGTTTTTGGCACCGTTATTAGGGAGCCAATAGATTGAAATTCTTAGGATGGTAGTAAAATCTCTTGACCAATTACTTTAACTTATTCTTGACATGTTGTAGCCTTCTTATCTTGTGGTGCTTTACTTTACATTACCTAAAAACATTGAACCAAATCCCTAACCTGTAAGATCTGAGCAAAAATAGAAGCAAGAAGGATGAGTTCGTCAAGCTAATAATGTTAACCAATAGCTCTCCTAAGAGGCAGCCCAAGTTCTTAATGTTTTTTGTTTATTTCATTTAAATAGTTGCTCGTATCAATTTTTTTTATTTAGAGTCATTATTACTTGGAAGACATTATCAGTTTCCACTACATAAGTGATTTTGATCTTTTAAGAAGTCAAGTATTTTGGAATTTGCAATAATTTTTATCTTAAAAGTCATTAGTCTTTCCAATAAAATTGCGTTTTAGTTGAAATTTGATCTTTTGCAATCTAATTAATCATTCTTTTAGCATTTAAGAAGTAATTTCAAGTTAAGAAACACAAAACAATTCATCAAATTTTAGATTAGAAGTCAGAAGGAATTATGGACAAAGTCCATGCTAGTGAACTTACCCTTAATCCTTATAGAAATAAAAAGGTGAAAAAAGAGGACAAGAGAATCACAATGCCTAAAGGTAAGTGCATATCAGGTTGGGAAACATTGCCATGAACATAATTGTGATCCTACAGTAATTCAAAAATCACAAGTTATCTTCTTTTTTTCTTTCATTCTCTACTCCACTTCTCTCTCTAAACACTCACTTTCTCTTACTACAACTTGCCCTAACCTTGTAATTTCTTTCCACTTTAAACCATTAAAGGTATGTAAACTTCAATCTACACTTAAATTTGTTGTTTACTTATGAATTTATGGATTATTGCATAATCTAGTTAGGGTTTGATCAATGATTATGAGATGTATACATGATGTAATGTTTAGTTTTAAGAGTGATTTTGCATGTTCAAGTAATTATTAGTGATGTTTCAACACTAGTTGTTAATAATCTCTTCTAAAGTTATAGTCTTGAAGTTGGGGATGAGAAAGATCATGCTAGGAAGTTATAGGAGATGATGATGGGTATGTTTTGATGAAGTATCTGACTACATTAGTCTATTCACAATAAAATCCATGTTGTTATTGTGATGTTGCCATGAAAACACTCTTGAATTGCTAGACTTTACAAGACTTGTGCATGTAACTTCTCTTGTAATAAGATAAATTCCCATTACATGCTTAAATTAGGATCATAGAAGATTATGAACTAGGATATATCTTTTTTCACTTTTGTTAATGAAAACTAGGTCATGAATTCATATGGTTAAAATCGATATTGCAATGTGGAATTTTCCATTATGATAGACTTATAAAGCACAATTTGCTTTTAAGAAAAATTTTAAGAAGCATTATCTCATCATAGTTTTGATTTCCTTGTTTTTAAATATGTCTCGTGTTAAGCATGCATGCAAGAAAACCACCACTAATACTAGTGCTAGCACATCCACTCGTTAGCTAACACATCCAATGCTACAGTTTACCGAATCTACCCATAAGAAACAGTATAATAAGTTGAGTAAAACGGTCATTGGTGACTCTACTATTGTTGGATGGGAAAATTTAGCCAAAGCAAAGTATAAGGAATTAGTTAGAAGATATTTAGAATTTTGAGGTTATGATCAACCGTTGCTTATCAATGAACCAATTTATCAGGAACTTGCATTGGAGTTCCTCACTACATTCAACTTAGACTTTGATCGCATTGAGAATGGGTTTCAAAACACCATGCCCTTCCAAGTGAATGGTCAACAAATAATTATACCATTCCCAAGATCTCCAGTGGCGCTAGAGATCTATTCTGAAGAGTTCATCTATACTTAAGAGTTTGTGAACTTACCAATCAAATTGCTAAGAGGGGTTAATAATGCATAGGTATGGATAGGTTAAGCACAAGAAGATTGGTCTAAAGTCCAAAGTAGTCCAAAGCTTTGATTTTGAGGGGTCC
Source organism: Lumnitzera littorea (assembly GCA_024138015.1). Lineage (NCBI taxonomy): Eukaryota > Viridiplantae > Streptophyta > Magnoliopsida > Myrtales > Combretaceae > Lumnitzera > Lumnitzera littorea. The sequence goes on from JAMXBB010000008.1 coordinate 71,645,325, forward strand.
TACTCTAAGGATCATCTATTAGATCCTAGCAAAGAGTATGATAAGTAAGATGTACAATATTGGGATGGTAAACTAAATGGACATTGTTCTTCTTCATTGTCTAGTTAAGAGACACTAGATAAATTTGGGGGTCAAGATGGCTTTCTTCTTCAGGAGCCAAGCTATAGAGGGGAGAGCTGGGTATATTGTTGCTAAACTATTCACCACCCATCTTGTGAAGAATTTAGATCTATTGATGGGCTCCCCTAAATGGAGCTAGTCACTAGACTTGTCCCCATAAACCTTAATTCCATCAAGGCTTTAAAGCTTCCACCATCACTCAAAGCACTTAAAGTTGAGGAGGTCTAAGAAGAAGTAGCCGGTACAGATGTGCCTGAGATACCTTGAGATGAGCCTTCCACATCTTCCCAAAGGTTTAGGTCCTCCATGTTAGAACAACTAAAGAAGCTGATGGTAAAATTGATTAAAAAGTAAAAGAAGCTCTTTAAAGAGGTACGAAATATTTGGATTGTTATTCAAGTGCCCCTAGAGCACCAGGGGATTCCTTTACTACGATCACCACCTATTTCTAATTCCAATGACAATGAGGTTAAGGAGATCTTAAAGCAAGATGACGAGGATGAGAGTGACGAGGATTGGTTTCTATCTTCTTTTTTATTTTTCCAAAAGATTTGTATCGCGTTATATATATATATATATATTTAGGATGATGACATAATGTAATACTAATTTTCTTTTTGACATTCTAGGTCATAAAAGTAACTAAGAAGGGGGAGTGAATTGGTTACAATAAAACTTTGAACTTTTTTTGAAAAACAAGACTAAAAATTTTTCCATTTGATTGCTTAAGCTAAATTGGGCGTGAAACAATATATAATCAATAATAAAACTCAAAGTAAAGAGAGTAAGGATGAGAAGATTAGGCAAGAGATTTATAGTGCTTTGGTCTTATGTTTTTTTACACTCTTCTAGCTCCACTGCTAGGGAATTGGTAATCCTCACTAGTGTTGTTCCACTATTCACTTTTCACTAACTTTAATAGAGAGTAGCAATTACAAGTTTTTCTAATCTATCTCACTAAGCCACTCTTGCTTACACACAAATCTATAGAATTTGAGTCTCTCTATTAATACAAACTCTAACTCTCTTAATAAGAGATATACAATAACAATAAGGATAGAACATAATGATCCTCTCAATGTAAGTACAAAATAAAATTAGAATTTTAAACTAGAGTAAAGCGTATTGTCTCTGAATTAGGTTTTAAATGTATCTCTGAATTTTCTCGAATGCGAAGATTGCAATAGAAAATTGCAAAACAAGTCTCTCTCGAATATTTGAACTTCCTTGCTTTATATCCTTCAGGTGTAATGCCTCTATGCAGAAATCTTGGATAATTCATTAGCAAATCTTAAAAGATCTTGAATTATCTTAAACTAGCCATTAGAAGATATGTTTCTTGAATTGTGAAAGCTAAATCTTCTTTTAATTGACTTAAACTTAAACGTTGGACTCTTGTTATAATAGAAAATAAGGTTGCACGTATTCTTGCTTATATTCTTTGCTTCTACTCTTGTGAACTCTAAAAAATTTTCGAAAATTTGATTTTCTTTCTACTGACATAGATTCCTAAAAATTAGGTGCTTATTTCTTTCTTGATAAATCCTTGAATTCAAAATTTCAAACTTCTGATATTTTTTATTACAACTTTACACATGTATCTTGTAATATATTCGATTTATTTGAATTTTCCATCTCCACAAGATATGATTGTTCAAATTTGAAATGAAAATCTGTAGCAAAGTAGATAAGATTCATCCTTATCTTGAATTTGCTTCACATATCCAACTTTATTTGAGCTTCAAATAAAATCTAATTTTTATCTCCACAAAATCCTCAAATTATCTTCATAATAAATCATCAAATATCTTGTGGAAAACCTAATAAACATTTGATAAATTTGTTCCAATAAAAATCTATCAACTATCATAATGTACTTGTCCAAATAAGCTTGTCTTAAAAATATTTCATTTAATCCCATAGAATTATGTCTAACTTAGTAGAAAGTGTTAGATACATTACCTAAATATATCCATAGAGTAGAGCTAGGCCTTCAAATAATTAAAGGTCCAATAAACTTTATGCAACATTTTGTTCTATAACTTACTAATATTGTCCAATGTTTCTGAATTAGATTTTGAATTTGCTTCTAAATTTCCAATTCAGTTCTAGAATTAATTGTTATCTTTTGGTTAATGACCTATATACTTAACATCCTTGTTAAATATCTTTACTCTTTTTGTTATCATCAAAACAATGATAAGAGAACTTAATAGACTTCTTTGCTCAGATATCACTTTCCTTAGTTTTGACAGGAACAATTCAACTAGCAATTAGATGTAGTCATAGTTTAATAGTTAGTTTAGTTTCTTTTCGAATTAGCATTTTCTTTTATAGTATTGCTTGCTTTGTCTACGGTTACAAGGAAACCGAACTTGATTAGAACGAAAGGAATTCTTGCTAAAGGATCTAGACAAAAATTCAATGTCAATGCAAAACAAACCAGAGAAGTATCGATTTTATTTACTTTACCTTTTTCCTTCTTATTTTTGTGCTTCAATAATTGAATACATTTAGGACAATGTATAATTTAATTAGGGAGGAAGAATTAGGAGATATGGATTCTGAATGATTAAGAGATACTAAATTCTATGTATGTTTAATGAGTATGCTATGAATGCTTGCTTCACATTTAACGTTTTAAGTTTATGTTAAAAATAGCTTCAGAATTTGCATCCTACTATATTTAAGCAACTAATTTCTTTCGAAATTACTCGTGATTCTATTTTGATCTTAGTTCACTTTACTAGATTTGAGCAGTTAAATCCCTATGATCCGAATCTCCTTATTACTTAAGTTCAAACTAAGACTTAGGATTAGGATAGATATTGATAGGTTAAGGAACAATTACCTATATTTTTAAGCTTAACTTGAGAAGCTAGTTATTTATTTATGAGTTTTCTTAAAATTTTTCAAATTAAATGAACAAATGAGATTTATCTTTTGAAAGTCTCTTGAAAATTCAAAAATATTTAGAGGAAAATAAATAAATAATAAAGTAAAGTGAATGAAAAAAGGTTTCAAAGTTGAGCTTAAAAGTAAATGAGAAAAATGAGATCGCTAAAGAGTCTAGCTATGGGCCTCATTAACACGAGAAATTAAGCCCGCGGGGTGCCTCCTTTGTGTAAAATAATGCCTATCAACTTGAGTGACAAGCTTGAGAGTATCGATTGAAAGCTTACTACAAAGGTCAAGAAAAAGTCCATGTAAAGGCTAGAAGTCACATAAAAGTGAAAAGATTCAAACTAGGTGGAGTTTGCAGATGGTTCGAAGGGGGATTTTAGTGCCTTATAGCCTAAGGTCTTCTGACCTAAGACTTAGACCAAGTGAAACTACTCTATTCCAATATAAAAAAAAAAAAGAAAAATCCTCTAACGAAAAAATTAAAAGAAGGAAATAATCAAAGGATGAGATAATCTAACATGCATCCCATTTAAGTTCTTGTGATTAAATTAAAATCAAAGAAGATCTCTCTCCTCCTAAGTTATAGTAGTTAAATTCTTACAACTTCTTTCTTATTTTATTGATATTTGCTCCAATCTTTAGTTTAGTTTTTGTTTAAGCAATAAGGCTAGCTTTGGCCTATTCAACTTGATTGTTAAAATTTAGTAGGTTCTTGCTTTTGATATTTTAAGTACTTTAAGGGAATGGTGTAATGAAAGAAGAAAGGGTGATTTCAAAGGAAAAGGTGAAGCTTTTAAATGAAGGATGTAATTTTTTGAGTTATGAGATGAATTGATGACTTTGTCCTTAAGATGATACTCATTTAGCATATATACTCCAAGAAAAATTTGTATAGTTTCTATTCATTACTTGTGCTATTTCCAAATAATTTGGATCTTATTTGTTAATTATTTCATTTATAGATCTTTGAAGAGTTTTTGATGAATTTTCAGAGAATTTGGTAAAGATTTAAAGCTTTGATAAAGGATGCATTGACCAAGTTATTTAAGTGGAGTTTCAGATGGGATATTAACTATAAAGGAAATCACATGTGAAGATCATGACCATACTCCTTACTGTCACCTCCTGTTGTAAGAATTTCACAAATTTTAAGAAGAATCAAGTGCAAAGGAGAATCACGCTATCACATCTAGAGATCATGGTTGTGATCCTAAGGTATTATTAGGCTATTGACAAGAAAATATTTCATTTTTGAAAGGCCTCTTTATAACTCTAGGTTAAAGTTCTATTGATCGCCTCTAATTAGAGCTCCCGAGTTTTAAAATTTATAAACCTATATTCTATCCTTGATTGGGTTCAACAAGCAAGTGTACCTATTGTTTTATAGCACGAATGAGTATAAGGTTGTCTCTACAAAGAAAAAAGATTCAAACACTAATATTAATTACTCTTCTTATTAACTAACAACCCAATTTATCAAATGATGAAAAGATTAAAATATCAAATTTACTAGTTAAACTATACTAATCCACCACAACTACTACAGGCACTATTAATACTATAATGATTAACATACAAACTTTCTTCACCACTTAGTATGATACTACTGATATGTTTTTATCCTAAAACTTGTTATCTAAGGGAAATTACCGATATATAAGCATTCTTCTTAGAACTACTTGCTTTTGATCTAAATTGTGTCTACTAGAATCTCTTCTGAATTAACAACCAATTTAGATCACATTAATGTCATGTTCATTTATCATTCTCCCTAAAAATGTAGCAACTTTCCTAATAATATCTCTATCATTAAGAGTAAATTGTTCCAACAAATCAAATATATTCAATAAAATTGTCTCTCGACATATTCTAATGAAATCTGGCCTAAGACAATGTCATGCACTAAATTATACTTAGATTGATTATTCACCAAAACTAACAATTATCAGGAATCATGCACTTATTCATACCAAGTTGATGTAGCAAATCCTAAGTACTACTTATATATGATGAAATAACAAAATGTATCAACACAATGCAAGAATAACAAAGAAATTAACATAAGACAAGTCAAAAATACAACTCCGTTCTTAATTCTATTATAGTAATCTTTACAACAAACGAATGTTGAATTATCGTCAGCTCTCTTGAGTAATTTTAGGAAAAGTATGGTACAACACTATACTGAAAAGGGAATTACAATATATATAAAGATGAATGACTTAGTGTGATGTTGGTTCATGAATTGATGTTCTTAATGATGTTTTTCTTCATCCTCCTCTTTATTCCAAAAGTCGCAGTATATTTATACTCTTCTCGTTAAAGGACTCAAATTTACCTCTTCAAGGCACCACCTAACATTTTCCATACACAGGTTTGTGTGAAAAAGTTAAAGAAGAACAATTGATTTTTTTCAAATTAGGGAAATCAAATCCTAGAATCCAAGACATTAATGCGATTTTTAAGACATCTTATTATAGAAGTGATTCAAATAAAATATACTCAAGGTTAGGAATTAATTAGGAGATGCAAGTTCGGTTAATTCATGCTAAGAATTCTCATAGTCTAATGAGTAATTGAGATTTGAAAGTCACATAGAACTAGAGAATAAATAATGGATTTCCTAAGGATTATATCTTTTCTACTTTAATTAATCTTCTTATTTATTTTATTGTTCTTATCAATTTTAGTCTTGTTTTCTTATTTGTTATTTACATCTTAATCAAGGTTTGTTTAATTTTATTCATCTATTCTTAATTGCTAAGTTAGACAATTGGAAAACTAAGGAGGAGTACTAATAATCTAGCTTTACCTCAGATTCATGATTCTCTATGGGATCAACAATTTAGACTCATAATCTATTTTCTACTATAACTTGACTAACTATACGTGCTTACCCATATCAAGGCCATAGAGCAATGTGCAAGTTACTCTTACCACAAGGGATCAATTTTTCTTATTTTACAAACATTATGAATATGGGCTTCGAGTTCCCTCCAGCACCTTTCAGAAGGCTTCCTTCAACCCCAATTCATATTGTATTTTGGTTACATTTGAAGCTATTTGCTAAAAGTTCGAGTGATTTAGCAACTCTTCAGCTCTTTAAATACTTCTATAAGATAAAATGCTCAAAAGATAGTTGAAGCTATCTAACAAGATGACCTCATAGGAAGTTATTTGAAGGGATGACTTCATCCATCCATAAGTAAAAAGAGAAGTTCATTGTTATTAAGTCAAAAGATGGCTTGGACTTCTAAATGAGTTGGGTTGAGCCAATTAAAATAAGCACAATAAAGTTGATGCACAATGACAATGTATCAAAGCAATTTTTGGATGAGCAAGAGAAGAAGGTTAGCCTTTTAATGTCGAGAAGGAAGTGCACCATTTCCTAAGTATGGGGCCTATTGATAGTCGAAATTGGTTTTTGAGAATTGAAGGGAAATTCACGTGGGCTATACTATAAGATGAAAAGGAAAGTTAGGCTATGGGGGTACCGAGCAACTCTAGTGTAACCAATTTGATGCTTAAGTTAAATTAAGTGTTCTGAGATTAAAGAAAGGCTAGAAGAGTACATAAGAGTCTCTAGAAGAACCTAATTGTTGCATTCCAAGCTCTATTTATAGTTAAGGGTCGAATCTAGTAACCGTTGCCTCCAAAATCTTGCACGTGTGTTAAGTTTGAATTTAGGACCGCTTCCCAATATTATAGGATATAACTAACATAATGGTAGTTGATGGAGAGTTATTTAGGTAGGAGGCCTACTTGTTTATGCCATGTGTCTAAATTTAAATCTTCTGAGGTTGATGAGTCAAGGCTTAATCTACAAGTAATTACGTCAAGTTGAACTAGGCTAACCTGATCTACTCTGGTTGGGTTATTCTGTATTGCTAGAACCTATTTAGCTCATCAACCTTCTCAAGCTAGTTAATTCTTTTTCAAGCTAGCCAATCCATATGGAGTAGCCTAAAGGAGGTCGAAAATAGTGAAAGAGGAGGCTATAGACAAATAAGTAGGTCGGATACCACTCAATATAGGTCAGTTCTAACCTTGAGGAGAAATTACTATCAATATTTGCCTTCCGACTCCTCTTGATAAGTGCATAAAGGGGAGTAATGATGTTTCCTTAACTGGGTATTTTGATCTAAGTTATTCACTATGAAGGGTGGTTTCAAGAGATGTGTCAACAGTTGAATCCGAGCTCTAGGTCTCTCGTACTGACCTTAACCATGATGGTTACGAGGTGTTTTCTAAATGTCGATTTGCTTTTTACTTAACTTATTTGAGAAGCTTTAAACCTATCAACATGACATTTCACATCCCATTATCAGGATTTGCTCAGCCATGTCAGAACCCATGCATGCCTCTTAGAAGTACCATTTAACAGGGGCTATCAAATCTAGGTAATGCATGCCCAATCGAATGGATCATGTTAATTGTTAACTACAACTCATACGAATCCCTAAAAAGCCATAACTCTATATATCGTTTTATTCCTTAATTTTCATGCTTTCTTGCTTCTTTCTTCTTCTTCTTCACTACTAATTTCTTCATTAATTCATGCGACTTCTTGAAATTTACCTTCTTACTTAATTTAAACCCTACTAATTCCCTCAATATTTCCTGTCCTTACTAAGCACACTGTTAAGGTACATAATGTCAATCACTAAATCTAATGACTTAGTAGTCACATAGCAACAGAGCTAAGAACTATCCATGATGCACTAAGTAGGCAACTCTCCTCCTTATGAAGAATCCCCTAGTAAGGTGCACTTCGATACGATGATTGCCTTGGAACTTATCAAGGTTGACAAAATTGGTTAGGTTTCACATCCTTAGGTCGTAGAAGAGTAGAAAACTCCCTTTCGATGACTATCTCCCATATAAAGAGGGAAATTTTCAAGCCCTTCCCTTATACTTTAGAATATGACATAAGCCCTAATCACGTTGCCAGTATAGTGAATAAGCAAGAGTTTAACGCTATAAGGCTCAACTTATGGTGCCCCTGGAGATTGGACAATTGAGAGGCTGCAACCACATAAGCAGGATTACTGTACTTGGGGATAGGGAGTTCGCTCTCTTCAAGAAATTTTTGAGGTCAATTTGAGATTCCCCTTCTCTCTTTTTCAAAAATCTTATTTTACTTATCACCATATGTATCCTTCCATGCTTACTCCAAACTCCTATAGACTATTAGTGGCCTTCGAGTGTTTTTGTGAGGATTTGGAGGTTAAGGCTACAGTTACTTTGTTTCAATACTTTTTTACACTAAAGAAAAGGACAGTTGGTTTTAAGTGTGCACTCGAGCTCATGGGAAATTTTTAGTGAGATTAGAGTTTTCAATTCATGAATGGAAACAAAAATGTGTTGTAGTTAGGCTAGCTTCTCAACTTCATTTCCTTACTACTTAAAGTCACCCAATCAAACTATCACACATTAAACATCTACTCCCTAATGACCAGAAGGCTCATAACATGGTCATAGAGGCCTATAATCATAGATGGTTTCTCTACGATGCGAACACCATAATCTCCAAACACTCCTTTAATGCTTCAATCTTCCTAAAGATGAAGCAAGAGTGGCTGAAGGTGCTTGTGCTACCCATGATGGGGGTATTGAAGGCCTTAATAAAGGTATTGTCATCGATTAAAGTACGAGCTTTCTATGATCTCTCCTTGCTAAGAGGGGCTCGTAAGAGGAGTGACATCCACGTCTACTTTGGAAGCTAAGTGGTCTTCTTTGCTCGTGCTTGGTACAACATTTGTAAGTCTTTTCATTTATATTTTGATGTTTTTCTAACATAATCTTTAAATGCTTTGTTGCAAATATATCGCTTGAAGATTACAACTCTAAGGGCTTATTTGCCTAGCTAAAGGCTAATAACTCAAAAAGGAAAGAAGATCCTAAGAAAGCTCATATTCAACAAGCTTCCATAAAGCCCCCAACCAAACCACCACTAGAAGCGCTAACAAAGGCACATGCGAAACTAGTGGCAAAATCTACCACCTCTCAAGCCACTAAGGAAAGCTAATAAGCAAAAAGTACCAAGGATACCCTGCAAGCAAAGACTGCTACTAAGAGAAAGGTTATGGAGGTCACTAAACTAAGGAAATAACTTAATACCTACAATTGCTCGCCATTAGAAAGATATCCTAAGAAGGTTAAGACCCCCAAAAATGATAAACAAAGGGATAACTCCGAAAACTTGAATGAGGGCAAATAAGCCCCCTTTAGAATACCGAGCTCCATTACCCCTTCTAAGAAACAAAATAGCAAGGTCTTACAGTTTTTCCCTTGATTTAACATCAACACCACCAACCATGCTTTAGGGAATGGTTGAATTGCTCTAGAGTTTATCAAGGGAATTCGTTTCCCCAAGACATTCACCACTAACAAATATTGTCAAGCTTTACCAAAATTTTGGATCTGATGACTTGCTACTTCCAGCCTTTATGATGTAAGATTTTTCCTAAACTTTTATGTTTAGATTTAGCAAGCTTGTTATATGGTTTCACTTTGACTTTGCATTAATTTTCCAAAATTCCTAACATCTAATGACTATTGTTGAAGCCCTCAACAAAGAGAAGAAGGCCATAAGCTCTCTATTCTAATCTACCTCCATTTTTCTTTTAAGTTCCTTAAGCTATCAACTCGTTTTTCTCTTAGATAGCTAAGTAGCCAAGAACCAAGTGGCCAATGTAGAGGCTAAGAAAAGGAACCTCAAAGAGAGATAGGGAATTGAGAAGACCAAGAAACAACAAGAAAGGGTGAAGATGGAGGAGGAGCTCAAGATTTGGAAGAATAAAGTAGAGAAAGAGGCCAAAGCACGAGAAGAGAAAGAAACAACTCTAGTGGAGGAATAGAAAAAATGCTCTTAGTTGGTGTTCAACCTCCAAGGGATACAAAATGAGGTAGAGACCCTCAAAAGCAAACACAATAAGGAGGTCACCCATCTATAAAGCTCAAATGAAAAGCTAAAGATGAAAATGGCTGACATGGAAAAGGAGTAAGGCTCATCTTACCAAAAGGCCTACAACAAGGCCTACCAGGACATCTAGGAAAGCTAGGAGTACAAGAGCCTAAAGTGACAGAAAGTGTTACATAGGATAATCCTAGCTCAGGAGGAGGTTCTTATCCATCACCCTAACTATGACCTAAGCTGTCTGAACTCTACTAGACAAGGTCATGAGAAGGAAACTCCTACTGATTGAGCCAATGTTGGTGAGGCTGAAGTGAAAGAGCAGTCAAGTGTTGATAACCCCCATAGCTAATCATGCCAACAACCAAGAAACATCTAAAACTCCTAAAGTCCTTGAGGCTCTTATTCTTGATCCATCTACTAATCCTTAACCTATCTTTATTCAAGCTTTTGATGGCTAGACCTCTACCACTTATCAAACTCAAGAAGAATGATTTTTCCCTTTCTATTTATTATTGTTCTTAGTTTGCTTATAGGTCGGTAAGCCGACCTTTGCCTTATGTAATGACCGCCTTACTTAACTCCTATTATGAACTTGTTAAAGATCTTTCCATTTCTCACTCTGATTTCTTGAACAATACTCATACTTTTGGATGTCAATACATTTCTTTGTCAATTTCCATTGTGATTTTGGTCTGCATTCTTCATAAACTTTACTATGCAACCATCGAATGATCTGGACTATTACTTAACTTGGCATCCTTGTTTGTTACTAGGCTTAGAGTGTTACTCCTACATTTTAATAGTTTAGGAATTTTTCAAGGAATACTCATGCAATTGATTTAAAACACTTAAACTAATAGCCAATCATTTGTGATAGGAATTAGACCACCAAACCTTTGACCCAAGCGCAAGCTCAAAGGCTTGAGAGTATGGCCAAGCAAATTCTCTTATGCCAACCTATGCCTAATGAGTCCAAACTGCTTTAATCTACCAACCTACTAACTTATCTGAGTCAAAACCTCCCATACCTATTAATTGTCTCCAATTGCTAACCTAAGGAGTACTCAAGCAACAACTCAACTCAGCTAGTCACCTACTCAGTTAACTTGAATCCAACCTATCCAGAGCATGTCCAAGCAAAATTCACCTCGGAGGAGTCTTCAACTTTGCTCGGTACCTTTGCTTAACAATAATCCGACTAGCCGTACAATTTTATTTACTTTGCCAAAAGCGCTGCCAATGACCACCAGCCACATGTCTGGCCACCACGTGATGGAATCTATCGTATAAACTGGACGCTTTCCTAAATTTTCATTTATACCCTTTTACATTCCTTGTATCTTACTTATTTAAGACATTAACATTTTAGTTTTTCCATTTTTGGTAGTTTAACCTAATATTTTTGGTATAAATACCCTTTTATACATTGTAGCTGCAACAATCTTCAACATTATTATAGAATTCTAAGTTCTTTCTTACTTGCCTGTAAACATCCCTTTTGTTTGCTTACTTACTTGTATCACTCTTATCTTAATACTTAAGTACGATTAGGTGGTGAGCACCTTCATTGGATTAACTTAGGCATCATATCAAGTTGATTCATGAGTCTTCAATAGTTTCTTGGTGTGTCATATCCTATGAGCTAATCATGAGTTTTACTTATTTGCTTCTTTTTTCACCAATTTCCATTTCCATTTCAGGCTTTCAGTAAGCTTGGACCCATCCTCGATACAACCAACCTTGTCCGTCCTTAGCATGGCCCTATCAATTTGTCACTTAGTTAAATTTAATAGTCATGCCTGTAGCTTAAGTCCTTTCAATAGCTCATTCCCTGCTTAGTGAATTTATAGCTCTACACCCATCACTAGATGATAGCTTAAGGCCTTCAAACAGCTCATCATCCATTCGTTAAACTTAGAGTGATTAAATTTGTAATAGCACGTCATCTATTCATTAGACTTCAAGTGTTATTCCTGTTATTAACTAAGGATTTAAGGACTCATAAATAGCTCATTATCATTAAGAGGATTTACAGCTACTATACCTATCACTCTTAAAAGAGATTAAGACCATGATCTCTCATTGTCCTTTCTCAAGACATAGAGATCTTTCAATGTCCATTTCCTATCATCCATCAAATATAGGACTTAGGGATTTAGTGCTTTATAACTTGCTCGTCACCCTTTGATAAGGCTTAGAGACTTTTTAATTTCTCCCTTATCAGAGAGGTCGAATAAAGATCATATCTTTGTTTGCAACTATTTTTATGCTTTATGAAAGGCGTTATATTAAAACTAAGATAGGCATGAAATCAAACAATGTCAAATAACAAGTGAATACTTCGTTATATGAAATATTAAAAAGGTACTATGTTAGTCCATTAGCTCCATCCTCACACGACGTAATTACATCACATAAAAGTTAAGGAACAAGGTCAGGTTATTAGTCCTGACCTCACACAACATATTGATGTCAAAAATAAAAAAGTGCTTCAACAAGTTTATCAAACAAGTCTACTTACAAACATGTACAAACACTAATACAAACAGTGATAGCAACGAAATACATAAAGAAACAAATAAAAATATCTTCTTCCATATACCTACTACTTAAAGTATGGTCTAAGCTTGTTAACATTCCATGCCTTATGGATCGACTATCCATCAGGCCTTTCTAGCCCGTAAGCATGTCCATTCCTTACGACCTCCTTCACTCTAACGAGATCCTCCTAAGTAGAGGTGAGTTTTCCCTTGGCATTCTCTTGCTCCCAATGCTTTGAGCTCCTAATAATCTAAATCACTAGGTCAAAAGAACCTATACTTGACTTATCATAGTACCGAGTTGCTCACCATTGATAAGCAATGAGATGAGCTTTGGCTAATACACACATTTTATGAATAGTATCCAAATTAGCTCGAAGGCCAATATCATTGTACTCAAGGGTATATGCTTGGACTCTTGCACTTTCCACTTGAAGCTCAATTGGCAATACAGCCTCTAACCTAAAAGCCAGTTAATATGGGGTGTAGCCTATTGAGGCCCTTTACGTAGTCCTATACCCCACAAACATAAGGCAGTTTGTCTGCCCATTTGCTCCCAACTCAATTTACCCTTTTCTTCAAACTTTACAAGATAACCTTGTTTACCACCTCTACCTAACCATTACTCTAAGGGTGTGCAACAAATGTGTGGCATAGCCTGATTTACCAAGCTTTACAAAACTCTCTAAACTTATCATTATCAAATTGTAGCCCATTGTCTGTAATTATAGCATAAGGTGCCCCAAACCTACTTAAGATGTTGCTAACCATGAAAGCTTCTATACTTTGCTCCGTTATGCTCATGACAGCCTTAGCTTCAACCCATTTTGTGAAATAATCCACCTTACAATAATGTATTACCTTTGCTTGGTTGTCTTTGGTCGTTTAAGTATATCCAATGGTGAAAGGCCAAGGACTAGTGAAAGGAATTAGATACAAGCTTGGGGCTCTCTCTACTAAGGAATTCCTCCGGCATCAATCACAAGTTTGAGCTAGACGAAGTGCATCCTTCTTCATTACAGGCTTCTAATAGCCTAATCATAATGCCCTTACATATAAAGTTGTAGCTCTAATGTGATTAATGCACCTTTAGAGTACAGGCCGGAGAGAACTTGCTTAGCTTCTAATGGCTGCAAACACCTTAAGTAGGGCATGTTCTAACCCCTCTTGTATAGATTTCCAATCATGATTGTAAAATTGGCTTTCTTGTATACGAGCCTTTGAGCCTCCTTAGTCTCTTGAGGCAAAACTCCATCCTTCACATATTCTAAAATAGGAATCATCCAATGGTACTGTACATCCTTTTGCTGAAACTCCAAATATTCCAATGGTTACCTCTATATGCTCTTCTCTGGCAAGTATTGGATGAAGATCCTCTCCTCCCGATTTGGTAAGCTCATAGAGGCTAATTCAGACGACTTATCTGTTATGTAATTCTCTACCCTTAGGCTCTTCATCAATTGCCAAGTCTCAAAGTCTAACCCGATCTCCCTTACCAACTACAAATACTTAAAACATATTCTCGTCTTTAGCCATGCTACTTCCTATAACCTAATTAACCACCAACTAGGAGTCAGAAAGCACATCCAAACGCATTGCTCTAACCTCTCTAGCTAGCTTCATCTCTACTAATAATGCCTCATATTCTGACTCATTGTTGCTAGCTAGAAATCCAAACTTTTAAGCATAAGAGATCTGAGCTCCCATTGAACCTTTCAAAATTAAACCTGCTCCACTCCCTTCACTGGTTGACAGGCCATTATCATATAGCTTCTAGGTTAGTTGCTCACTCTCTACAATAGATCTCTTAGTCCTCGTAAACTCCACTATAAAGTCAGCTAATATCTAAGCCTTGTACGCTTCTTTAGGTCGGTATTGTATGCCAAGAGCACTAAGTTCCAAGGCTTATTTCACCATCTATCTTGAGGCATCAAGCTTATGCAAAGCTTGCTTTAGTAGTTGATCAGTTAGAACCAAAACTTGGTGAACTTTGAAGTAAGGTCAAAGTTTCCTAACGGCAAGGATGAAAGCTAAGACTAACTTTTCCAATTTAGCATACCTCAACTCTTGACCTTATAATACATGGCTTACATAGTACACCAACCTATGAATTCATCCTTTCGCTTATACCAACATAGAGGAAAGAGCCTAGTCACCTACAGACAAGTATAAATGAAGAGTTTCTCCTTCAATAGGTTTTGACAAGATCAATGGTTTAGTTAAGAACTCTTTGAAGGCTTTAAAGGCCTTCTCACAATCTCCAATCCATCAGAATTCAAATAGATTTCTGAAAACATGAAAAAATTCCACACATCTTTCAGCACTTTTAGAAACAAACTTGTTCAATGCTACTACACAACTAGTTAACCTCTAAACATCCTTGATGTACTTTAGTGATTCTATATCTAACATAGCATGAATCTTCTTAGGTTTGGCTTTAAATCTCCGTTGCATCACCATAAAGCTCAAGAACTTCCCTAAAGATGCATTAAACACACACTTTTGTAGATTCAGTTTCATGTTATGCTTCTTTAGTGTGTTGAAGGCCTCCTAAAGGTCAACAATGTGGTCCTCATTTTTCTTACTTTTAACTATCATATCATCTGCATAAACCTCAATGTTCCTATGTATTTGAGGTTTAAACATCTTCATAACCAACCTCTATTATATGGCACCCATGTTCTTTAAACTGAATCATATAACCTTATAGCAATAAGTCTTGAAATTTGTAATGAAGGAAGTGTACACCTAGTCAAAGGGATGCATCTTTATCTTATTGTACCTAGAAAAAGCATCCATGAAGCTCAATAGAGCATGTCCCAAAGTTGAATTGACCATCTAGTCTATCCGAGGTAGAAGGAAATAATCCTTCGGACATGCTTTATTTAAGTTAGTGAAATCAACGCAAATCCTCAACTTTCCATTCACTTTCTTAACCAAAACATGTTTGGCAAGTTAAGTAAGATAAGGCTCTTCCCTAATAAAACCTACTTTCAACAGCTTTTGAACTTCTTCCTTTATAGCTAATAACCTCTCCATAGCAAAATGCCTGTTCTTTTGCTACACGACCTTCATGGTTAGGTTTATGTTCAGCTTATAAGCGATTACTTCCTCAAGGATTCCAAGCATATCGAAAGGAGACTAAGCAAAGATGTCCCTATTAGTTCAAAGGAAACATAACACGCTTTCGCTGAGGTCAGCTGGCATGTTGGCTCTAACCTTTGTAACATGTTGGCAATTGTCACTCAATTGAATTATTAATGTTTCCTCTGTGGTTTCTCCTCTTACTTGCAAGTCATTGCTCGTGCTTTACTCAATGTTGTAGACCTAATCTTTCTTTAGAGTTTTTAAGTACAAAGCTCGACCTAATTGTTGGTCCTTATAGCATGTTTCCATCCTAGTAAGAGTTGGAAACTTCTCCCTTTAATGGGTAGTTAACACCACCATCTTGAAAGTGTTGATTGAAGATCAGCCTATTATGCTAATGTAAGGCGAAGGGAAACCCGCTATCATAAATTAAATTTCCTTATCCATCACATGCTCATCATCCCGGATCTATAATGTTAAGGTAACTTCTCCTTGCACATTCACTAGTTGATTATTGAATACTTATAGATTATACTTATACCACTGCATCTTAATATTTTCAAGATTAAGTCATATTTGATCGAATGCGTACTTGAAAATAATATCAATCGAGCTCCCCATATCAACCATCACTTTTCTAACTTCAGAATCTATTACCCTAGTCATACTAAACAACACATCATCAAAAGGGAATTGGAGCCCCTTCATATCTTTCTCTAAGAAAACAACATCATCAACTCTATGTCTCTTTTTTCTTAAGTTCAATACATGGTCCCCCTACACATCAAATGAACTTGTCATCGACAAAGTATTCCCTCCTAATGGTCCGTCGAAAATCATATTAATAATACCCTAGGGAGCTTGGTTATCTCCCCTTTCATTATTCTACGCTATTAAATCTCTATTATTAGGTTAGGCTACAACATTTTAAGGTTGCTATTTAATCCTCCTCCTTTGAGTAGGTTGCTCAATGCGATCCTCTCTATCTACCATAAACTTCCTGAAATAACCCCTTTGGACATCCTCAAGTGCATTCTTCAAATGTATGAATTCATCCATATTATGACCTCATCTTCCATAAAAGTCGCAATATTTGTTGATCTTTCTTGCAAGACTATTCTTCATTTTTTCTAGCTAAGCCAAAAAGCCGTGATTACATACCTCCATTAGGATATCCAACATAAGTCAGTTAAGGGGGATATGTTCAACAAAGGTTGGAATTAGCCTCTTCTAATACCCTAAAGGTCGACTCAACTTGCTATGAATATCAAACTTATTTCCCAATCAATCTTTCACAGATCCCTTATCCTTTTCTAACCTTCTCTAGTATTTTTTTTTTTTTCTCAAGCTCTCTTCTAGCCTACATCTAATTGTCTTGATGTATGAACTTCTCCAAACTCCTAGTAAAGTCATCCAAAAAGGTTGGTGGATGCTTAGTAAGGGATTAGAAAAAGTTCAAATCTTCCCTGATTCCTCTACAGATAACATAAACCACTCTACTCTTATCACAATTGGTGATTTCAATCATTAACTAGTTAAACCGGTAGACATAGTCTGAATCGATTCCCTATGTTTCTACCTAACTGAAGTCAAGAATGAAGAAGCTTTAGCTAAAGGTTTATTAGCTAAGAAATATTGATAGAACTCATTGGCTAACTGGTCAAAGGAGGAAATAGAGGCCACTTTTAATGAATTGAACCAGTTACTAACTAACTTCCTCAAAGTGGATAGGAAGACCTTGCAAGCAATTATGTCAAACTAGCCATAGAGTTCCTTCAACATCCAAAATGTGTTCAAATGATCATCTGGATCCTTTCTTCCATCATATGTGTCAAATTGAGGTAGTCGTACACACTCTATGGAAGGTCCTCATCTACAATGCTTTGAATGAAAGGGCTTGCCTTTCTACCTTTACATCAATTCCCTTCTTAGAAGCCCCTTCCATGGTCAATTTCTTGATGTAATCCTTTAGATTCTACAAACTCATGTCTGCTATTGCTCTTTACGACACACTAGCAGTTAGATGCTCGATTCTTCCATCTATAAGTTTCTACACATGTGGTGCAATTTGAACATGAAGCAGAGTCTACTGACAATTTTCCTCTACTCATAGGTCTTACCTTCATTGTGGTTCAATCTCTTCCACCATAAGGGGCCTTTCCTCGAAACTGCCACAATGCTTCTTATTATGTGAATAGGTCAGTCTCTCTCCTGAACTACTACATAGAGGGATGGAAGAAGAGGTAGCATCCCTTTAATTGAGCCTTTGTTGCAACTGTCTATTGTTAGCTCACACTTCATCAAGTTCTTTATCAAATCTAGTATACAAGGCTTCCAACTATGCTATATACGAAGCACCATCATCATGTTCTTAATGCTAAGATGTCTTACTGCAAACTTTAACTTAGTGCACCTCTAGGGTATACTATTGCAATGATTGTTCCTCTTGATTCGCTTAAAGGGCCCAACTCCCCTCTACCCCCACCACTCCCCCCTACCCCCTTCGAGTGTTGTTGTCTTTAGATTTTGTCTTAATCATGGGTTATTTAGAAATAAGCAACGCCAAATTGTTGATACTCGAAATTGGTTTCTAAGAATTGAAGGACACTTCATGTGGAGCTATTCTACAAGAAAAGGAAAGTTAAGCTATGGGAGGTGCCGGGGTAACTCCAGCGTAGCTACTCCGATGCTTAAGTTAGATTAAGTGTTTTAAGATAAGAGAAAGGCTAAAAGAGTGCCTAAGAGTGTCTAGAAGAACCTGATTGCCGCATTTTGAGCTCTATTTATAGTTAAGGGTTGGTTTGAATTTGGTAACTGTTGCCTCCAAAATCTTACACGTGTGTTAAGTTTGAATTTAGGACCACTTCCCTATATTATGGGATGCGGCTAACGTAATGGTGGCTAATGGGCAATTATTTGGGTAGGAGGTATAACTATTCACCATGTGTCTAAATTTAAATCTTCTAAGATTGATCAAGTCAAAGATTGAGCTACAAGTAGTTACTCGAGCTAAACAAGGTCGCCCCAATTTACTCTAGTTGGGATATTTTGTACTGCTTGAACATATTTAGCTCAACAACCTTCTCGAGTTAGTTGATTCTTTCCTGAGCTAGCCAATCCATCTAGAATGGCCTAAAGAAGGTCAAAAATAGTGAAAGAAGAGGGTACAAACAAATAAGTAGGTCAAACACCACTCAATTTAGGTCTATTCTGACCTTGGGGAGAAATCACTATCAATAGGGCGGTCCTCGATGAAGAGGAGAGTAAAGCTCATTATGAAGGTATCAACTAAAACTTTCCTCATACTGGCGTAGTTCCACTACGAGGGAGTGGTTCATCTAATGACATTAGGGGAATAAGGCCTTTGGAGGCTTGTGCCTGGTACAGAACCTCACTTATTTCTTTTCATTGTTAAGCTTCGACTCCTTTCTACTAGTTTTACAAGGATGAAGAAGTTTGAAATTTCTACTTATAAGGTTGCTAGCATAGAGGCAGCAAAGACCAAGGGAAGCAAAAATGTCCCCATGAAGAAGAAAATCCAACATAAAAGAAGCAACCTATGGTAATTAAGAAGGCCCAAGATGCTAAGGCAGCTTGACTTGGTGAAGATTCTTGTTCAAAAGAAGCTAATGGAGCTCTTCCTGGTGAAGGTTTAAGTTCGATGTAAGCTAAGAGGGCCAATAAGGTCAAGGCTTTAGTTCAAAGCTAAAATAGAGGTTACCAATGAACTAGAGTGTTATTCAATCAAAGAAGTGTAAAAGGGAGCATACCATTGTTAAAGGTTCTAAAGTGGCACGTAGGGATGAGATCATGGACATAACCAATGACGAGCCTTCTAGACTTGAGGCTTCTAAACAACCTACAATTGAGAAGAAAAGCAGGAAAAGGCTAGATAAGCTAAGGGGGGAGGGGCTTCGAGAACCTAACGCCTCAAAGTCTTCCTCCCATGCTTATACTCATGAAGATTCAAGGCCAACTATTCTTATGCGTCTTTAGGGTTATACATATAGGGAAAGCACCACAACAAAGAAAACCGAAAAAAATAAAAGAAAAGCTAGCAAAGTCCAAGTAGCTGTCGAATAGATATGACGCACTACTCAATCCTACTAAATCTACAATCTACCAGATGTAACTCACTAATCCAAACTGAAGGGTTACTCCCCACTACTTCTTACTAAAGAGAATAGATAAGAGCTAAAGGATAATGAGAACACGAAGGTTACTCAAAGGAAACATAAATAATTTTTGTATTAATAATTGATTCGTACAAACAAGTGGAGGTTTATATACCTATCCACTAGGGTTACCTTATATGTATGAAAAAACAAAAGGGTATTCTTACAATTAGGTTATATAATATATACTAAAAAGGGTAAAAGAGATAAACAATATTCAGTACAAAAAAGTAAGAATCCTTCTGAAATGTTGTGCTAGAAGACACGTGTCACTCAGTGGTTGGATGTTAGAAATATGGTATAAAGTGGGCAAAGAAGAGAAAAGAGAGCTTTCAGTCAAGGGCCGAACTGATATAGATTAGGTCAAGGGCCAGCCAATCCTACTGCAAAGTAGTCAACTTGAGTTGGGGTTGGATGCTTGTAGTCAGCTCGAAAGATATCCTGCCATAGCATAGCAGGTGGACAAGAGCAAGTCTAGCATACATAACGATCTAATAGTTAGGTCTATAAGAGATCAATTCGAAATAGGAATTCTCATCTTAGATATGGTTTCAAGCTAGTATTCTTCGAGTAAGTCCTTAGAGACCTTTAGCTCGACTACGTGTGATCAGTCCAAGGGGCTAATTCCTATCATCTGCTTGGGGGTCGAAAAGATTTACCCTTAAATCTAGAGCAATCTCTAGTTATCCTTCTTCTAAGGTACTCATAAGGTCTTCTTCTACTGGTTTGTGAGGAATGAGATCGGACACATTGAAAGTGGGGGAGACACCATAGTCGTCATGTAACTCAATCCGATAAGCATTGTGGTTAACTTTCTTTGAGACCTCGAACAAACCATCAACTTAAGGTAATAGTTTACTCTATCTCAAGTGCAAGAATCGTTCTTGGTTTAGGTGAATCTATACTAAGTCTCCTGGCTAGAAAGTGATAGTTCGGTAACCTTGACTACCAATCTCTTGTTGTTTCTGATTGAACTTAGCGATCTTCTTAGTTATGGACTGGTGTAGCGCTTGCAATTCTTAGGCTCAATCAACTTCGGATCAAATCTCTTCAGTATCTATTAGGGTGCCAATCATATCTAGGGGAATAATAAGATTAAGGCCATAGACAACCTCAAATGGGGTCTTCCTAGTGGTGCTGTAGACAGTTCAGTTGTATGAGAATTCCACAACTGGTAAACATAGATCCCAATTGTAGACACCTAATTTTTGCCCCTTTGTAATCCTAATTTTTTATTATTATTTGATTTTATTTTATTTTACAAAAAGGGTCTTAATTCAAAAATGAAAATAATAATAAAATAAAAGATAAAAATAATAAAAATTAACAAATGATGAAAATACCCAAAAAAAATATAATAAAAGAAAAAATTATAAAGAGTTTTGCAGATTTTTAGAAAGCAACTTATATTAGGAACAAATAATTTTAGTTTTAGTTAGTACAAATAATTATTTTAGGGAACTGGGTAGTTTAAGTACAATTTAATTGTACTGAATGTCAAAACGCAGGCCAACGGCCTAACGGATAAGTATTGGAATATTTAGATTGGATTTAATTTCAGGTCTTGAGTTCGAGTCTCAGCAAGCACCTATGTCTTTATTTTTCTATCTTTGTAAAAGCGAGATGAAAATGGGATTCATATCTAATTAAATCATTTGAATTTAGTTTGATCTTATTAAATTAGATTTAAATTAATTTGGATCTAGTTTAATTGTTATTGAATAAGATACAATAGATATAACTAGATATGATTTGATTTGGACCTTAAAAACACACATACACATGCATAAAAAAAGAAGAGACATAGCAGAAAAAAGGACCACCCTGACGCAGCAATAATTCAGCAACTAAACACAGTCCCACAAACAACCCACTGTTATAACAACCTTCAAGACTGCGTACGTCCAAGGACTACTACTATAGAATTCTTTAGCACTACGGAAGCTAACAGTAGCAATCCATCGCCTGAATCCCAACCACTTGTACTAACCTTAACCAGAATTCACGCCAAACATGCCGCAAGTCCACTGAACTTGACCAGAATTCACACCTCAATCTGAAGACTCCCTCTTCAACCAAACTCTATAATTCAAACACAAACAAAGCCGAATAGCCAACGAAATTCCCTGTCACGCAAGTCCTTTACGCAGTCCATACAAGCTAAGTTCGATTCGGTAAATAACAATGAAACAACAACAGGCCACAAACCACGCTCCACAATCCACATACAGATCCACACACGACAGCCACAATCGTCTCCACATCGCCGGAATACGAGAGCGATCAACTCCAGCGATACTCCACAACTAAAGCTCTTCACTACACGTGTTCAAAAGCTCCACGAACACATACACTTTCGATCAGCTGCACGCTACAACTGGTACATCGCTCTGTCGTCCATCAATACAACTGTCTTCTACACCATCGACGGTCTGGACAGCAGCACACTACAGCAACAAGACACATGACTGCTATCCACTGTCGACATCGCTCAATAGCTCCTCCACAATCAGCCCCAATGCTCGTTAAATATGAACAGTAACACCGTCGCCACTTTCAAACCAACCTGCTGTACCAACATCTACACCACACACACACACAGACTACACCATCCTTAGACCACCACCGCACGCAACATCCATTAACAATTCATCCCTGTGTCAATAGTTTCAACAACGCCAAGCAATCCCTTCACCAAACAGCCCAAGTCAAGTTCGGTTTTGAGTTTTTTTTTTTTCTTTATTTATTTAGTTATTATTATTATTTTATTAGTTATTTGGTTAAATTTATGACATGATAGGTAAATAGATATATGTGTATATATTTATATGCTTAAGTATATTTTTAGCATTATGATTTTAGGATTTTCTCACTTAAAAAAATTTATTTTGTAAATAAATAAAAATAAAAACCCATTTTTAAAAAATAGGACTTTTAGAGAGTTTTTATAAAATTAAATAAAAGACTTAGTGAATTAGGACTTTTTAGTTTTCTTTTGAATAAATTGAATCAGGTAACAACATAAATTTGGTTGGTTTTCAAAAATTAAAATCAATCAACACACTAAGATTTTTTAAAAGAACTACGATCGTCTGATCTCGGCTAACGGATACGTAGGCACCTTCGAAGCGACGATAAAATATGTAGAAACTTAAGTTCTTTTCCTTTTAATTTTATTTATTTATATATTAAATATTATGATTAGAAGAATAATCCTAATTTCGGTAAATAGATAGTAGTACCCATTAGGGTTTAATAAGTTAGCCCCCGAATTCGGAACCCTCTAGTTCTTCATTAAAATTGAAATTAAAGACCGGTAGCTAAATTGTAATTAATCCACCCAATTGATTACAGTTTTATTCCTTTTTCCCGACTTCGATCGGGTAGCAACTCTAAAAAATTATTTTCAATAAAAAACCAGAATTTCTCAATTTCTTTAGTCAAGGATTAATATTAAATGGGTTAAGGTTTAGTATTAATCAAGAAATGAGAAATTTATTTTAAAAAATAGAAACCAAATCGAAAAGTCAGAAACCAAATCAAAAAATCAAGTTTGACACCAGTCCCTTAAGTTCTTTCCTACAACAACTCTAAGTAAGTTACCTAGCATCCTATTCATCACTTCAACCTAACCATCAATCCAAGGGTAGCTACTAGAGTTAAATATAAATTTAGTTCTAAGTCTTCTCCAAAGAGTCTTCTAAAAATAGCTCAAGAATTTTGTGTCACAATCCGAAATGATAGTCTTTGGCACTCCATGTAGTCGAACAACTTCTTGTAAAAACATATCAACAATGTATAAAGCATCGTTTATTCAATGGCACGGAATGGAGTGTGCCACTTTGCTGATGCGATCCACTATAACAAATATAGAATCTTTTCCTTTAGATATTTACGGCAACCATAAGACAAAGTCCATACTGAGGTCAGCCCAAGGTAAGGTTGGCGTTGGCAAGGGTAGGGCATATATTCTCCATGGGGCTCTCTCTTCCCCTTAGCTTACTTACATACTTCATAATTACCAACTACCTTATGGATATCCTTGGCCAAACTAGGCCAATAAAAGTTTTCCTTCAATAGATTGGCTGTTTTGGTTTCTCTAAAATGACCAGATAATCTACCATTATGAGCTTCTCGAACTAACAACTCACGTGTAGAGCAGTTTGGTATATACAGCCTTTGGTCCTTGAATAGATAGCCATCCTTAAGATAATATCCTCCAACAACTACTCCTTCTCGGAACTACTTAATAACCAAACCAAAATCAGGGTCATTAGCGTACCACTTGGTGATAAGCAAAAATCCTAGTAATTTTGTTTGCAAAGTGGTCAACAAGGTTTGCTATTGTGATAAGGTGTCAACAACCACATTGCACTTCCCTTCTTGTGTTGGATTACGTATGAAACCCTTCCATGAACTCTAACCACTTTGCTTGTCACTTTAAGAGTTTGTTCTAACTCCTAAGATACTTTTGGTCTATATAAATAACAAAGGCTTGTGGTAGTAGATAATGCTGTCATACAATAAGGGCTCGGAAAAGAAAGTATAACTCTTTCTCGTACACAGAATAGTTTAGGGTAACACCACTAAGCTTCTCACTGTGGTAAGCGACGAATTGTTGCTCCTACATTAGTACAATGCCAATTCCAACTCCCGATGCATCACATTCTAACTCAAAGGGCTTGTCAAAGTTTAGTAGTGATAGGATAGGGGTAGAGGTGAGCTTTTCTTTGATCTCCTTGAAGCTCTGTTCAGCTCAATTGTTTCATCTAATCCCATCACTCTTCTTTGTTAGCTTAATCAAGGGGGCAGCTATAGTATTGAAGTTTTTAATGAATCGCTTATAGAAAAAAGCTAAGCCATGGGAACTTCAAACTTCGGTGTCATTTTTCAGCGTTTGCGATTCCAAGATAGCTCAGATCTTCTCTTCATCTACTCGAATTCCTTTCCCTGACACTATAAACCTAAGAAAAATCACTTCATCTTGATAAAATGTACACTTCTTCAAATTCCCATATAACTTCTTAGTCCGCAAAATGTCAAATACTGCTCGGAGATGTTAAACATGGTTGTTCAGGTAGGTACTATATACCGATATGTCATCAAAGTACACAACTACACATTTTCCAATTAGGAGGACATCACATGGTTCATTAACCTCATAAATGTACTCAGCGCATTAGTAAGTTTGAACAACATAACCAACCATTCATAGAGGTCATGCCTAGTTTTGAAGGAAATCTTTCACTCATCATTTGGTCTCATGCAAATTTAGTGGTAGCCACTTAGCAAATCATTCTTTGAAAATATCTTGGCACCATAGAGCTCATCTAACATATCATCGAGCCTTGGTATTGGGTACATGTATTTGATAGTGATTCAATTAATTGCTCGGCTGTCAATGCACATGCGCCATGAACTATCCTTTTTAAGGACAAGTAGAGATGGTACAGTATAAGAGCCCATGCTCTCCCTCACATATCCTCACTCTATGAGTTCATCCACTTATCTCTTCAGCTCGATAGCTTGCTCAAGGTTCATTCTGTCTGCAAGTCGGTTCAGTAGGATAGCGTTTGGCTGTAGATCAATACAATACTCTATGCCTCGGACTACGTACAGTCCTCTAAGCAATTTTTCAAGGAACAGATTGGAGAACTCATTTAGTAGGCTTTAGATCTCATTAGGAACACCCTCTAAATCTCTCACCTCCAACAATCTTCTAACCAACAAGAACATAGGCTCCTCGGCCTTATCAGCAACTCGAAGCTCCCTTCAGTTCATCACTAAGGTCTTCTTCAAACTAGCTCGAGTGAGTTGATTATAGGTCTCATTCACTTAAGATAGGGTCATGGACTACAACATAATCTTCTTTCCATACTTAATAAAGGCATATGTGTTCTTATACCAGTCGTGAGTAACATGTTCATCAAACAACCAAGGTTGTCCAAACAGCAAATGTGAAGCTCTTGTCAAGCCTGGTTTTTTCACCCTCCTGGTTCTTTTATAAAATTAGGTCTTCTTTTTATTTTGGAAACAACTTTAGAGTTGCCATCCAATTGGAGTCGAGAAAAACAGTTAAGTTATAATCAATTAGGTTGATTAGTTGTAACTTAGCTACTAGTCTAACGATTAAAACCAATTTTATGAAAACGGTTTTTTGAAAACCAAAGATTTAGGTCTAGAGGTTAGAAATTTTAAACTCTTATGGGTACCATTAACTTTCCAAAATTAGAATTAAATTTAAAATCGCTTTTTAATTTTTAAAGATTAAAATTGGTTATTGATTACTCTAACTAGAAAAACAAAATAATCTAAACTAAAGAAAAAGCGAAATTAGTTTTTTTTAACTCTTATTGTCACCCTATAGGTATTTACGTACCCACTATTCGGGATCAGATATATATAATTCTTTTAATGAAAACTTTAGCGGGTTGAGTTGATTTTAATTTTTTATAACAATTAAGTTTACGTTTTTAGTTCAATTGGGTTCATTTAAGAAAATTTCTAAGGTCCTAAATTAGATTTTTCCTTTATTTTTGAAAAATTCTAGAATGCCTTAAATTGTAAAGGGTTCATTTATTTTTATTATTTTTGAAAATTTTTTCTATTTATCTCCTTATTTACTTACTTTTATTTTTATATTTTTTCATTTCTTTTATTTATTTTTTTTTATTTTTATTAAACCAAAAATAAATGGCTAATTAAACTACCTTTCTTTTACTTTTTTTTTTCTTTCTTTTCTTTCTTTTTTCTTTTTCTTTTCTTCTTTTTCTTTTTCTTTTTCTTGTTCTTTTATCTTTTTTTCGTATTACATTTACAATTATATATATATATAAACAATAAATGATAAAGTAAAAAGAAAGAAATAAATGAAGTAAAATAAATTAAAAAGAAAAAAGGATCTAATGTAATGGGCATGCACAAGTCGGACGTAGGCTAGATTTCAAGTTAGATCACAAGTCTTCGGGTCGAGTCATGCGAATCACTAATGGCAACAGCATCAAGGCTCAATTCGACTTGTTTCAAACACCAAAATGAGCGGATAAAGGTTTTTTTGTTAGTTTTGGATTGGGAATAAGGAGAATAGGTTCGATGCCGTGGCGTTTTGGAGCTATTTGGGTGATCGTCAGAGAGAAGCGATGGTGGTGGATCTTAAGGAACTCCAAAGGTGGCCATTGGGTGTATATGATTGGTTGGGCTATGGGTTCTTAAGGTTGAGGAGCATCGTGGTGTGGTCAATTTGACTCAAAGAAAGTCAAAGGTGGTGGTTCGAGAAGGGTAGCTACAGTGATTAGGGTTTAGGTGGTGATTACTGGTGACGCTGCTAGGGGGGTACAATGGGGGTTGAGAGAAGTTAAGTTGGAGAGCCTAAGCTATGGGGGGCTCGACAATGGTAGTGGCTCGGCTCGAGAGTGGTTGGAGAGAGGGGTTCGAAGATAGAGAGAGAGTGAGTTAGAGAGAGAAAGTTTACAAAAGTGAGAGAGAGGGTGTTTCAAGCAGTTGTCTAAGGTTTTGTGTGATTGTGTGTATCCCAATGTGCTCCCCCAACACCCCTTTTATACACAAATTGATCAAACAAACTTGGAAATCAGAAATCAGACTTGAATGGAAATGTCCGAAAATCCATTTTTTTTTTTCTAATCTTTGAAGCTCAATTTGAATGCACCATTGACTGAATTTAGACATGTTATTGTGTTTCATTCAAATTAGGTCATGCGAAGGATGAATTTGCACCATTAATTAGTGTGTTTCAACAAGGAAAAAGCATGAAATCAGAGGCCAAAGTCAGGGGGTCGGGTTATTCTTAAGAAGGAAAAAGTAGGAAAATCGGGAGAAAATGAAGAAAAATAGAGAGAAAGAGAGGGAAAGTCAGCTAACATGGCGTTACGTCAACCAACCCAACCTATCACAGCGTGCCATGTGTCAAAACGTGACGCGTAGCAGCTGATGTGGATGCCACGTAGCACCACGTCAATAAGTCATCCAATCTAATGATGCCACGTGTCGGGATACATAGTACAGTGAGACCTTGACACGTAACAGTATGTTAGTTAAAAAAAAAAAAAAAAAGGCCTCCTTAGCCTTTGTCAAGATTCGAACCCAAGACCTCATATTCAATACCCATTGCTATATCCATATGCTTAACCGTTAGGTTGTTAGCCCGTGCCTCGATCAGCCTAAGTTAGATTTAAATCTAAGCTTAAGTTCAACGACCCAATTTCTAAATATAAATTAAAGTTAAAAATCTATCCTAATAACATGTTACTTTCTAAACTCTTTTATTTTTTTCAACTTTTCTAATTTTTTGTAATTTTTCAATTTTCTAACTTTTTTCCAAATTTTCCTATTTTCTAAATTTCTCAATTTTTATGTTTTTTTATCCAAATTTCATATTTTTTTATGTTTTTCTTATTTTTTGAAATTTTTTGCGTTTTTTCCTAAACCTCATATTTTTGGGGTTTTCTTATTTTTCTATTTTTTGTACTTTTCCTAATTTAAGGCCTATTAAGAAAAGAAAGAAAAATAATAAAAATAAAAATAAAGGGGGGTAAAAATTAGGTATCTACAGCTACCTCTCTTTATAGCAAAATTTGAACAAAACTTTGCCACAAAGACAAAGTGACACCATTTTTGCCCTCAGGATGACTCTAAAATAGCTATAGCTATCCTAAAATCGCTTTGGGTGAGAAAATGAAACCCAGTCGTACCTCTCTAGGCTCACTAACCTAGGTGGGAGTGTCTCTAAGGGACAAACAATCTGGTGCTGGAATTGATCTAAAACTAGGTCGTGCCTTACTAACCTCACTAACCTAGGCGAGAGCATCTCTCAGGGACTAGCAATCCTAAAATGGGATCCATCTAAAACCTAGTCATGCCTCACTAAGCTCACTAACCTAGACGGGAGCATCTCTCGGAGACTAGCAACCTTAATGTGTGATCGATCTAAAACTTAGTCGTGCCTCACTAGGCTCACTAACCTAAGTGGGAGCATCTCTCGAGGACTAACAACCCTAAAATAAGATCGATCTAAAACCCGGTCACGCTTCACTAGGCTCATTAACCTAGTCAAGAGCATCTTTCGAGAACTAGCAACACTAAAATGGGATCGATCTAAAACCTAATCGTGCCTCACTAGGCTCACTAACTTAAGCAGGAGCGTCTCTCGGGGACTAGCAACCTTAAAATGGGATCAATCTAAAACCCAGTTATGCCTCACTAAACTCATTAACCTAGGCGAAAGCGTCTCTCGGAGACTAGCAACCCTAAACTGGAATCGATCTAAAACCTAGTCATACCTCATAAGGCTCAATAACCTAGGTCGGAGCGTCTCTCAAGGATTAACAACCTTAAAATAAGATCGATCTAAAACCTCGCTGTACCTGATAAGGCTCACTAACCTAGGCGGGAACGTCTCTCGAGGACTGGCAACCTTAAATTGGGATAGATCTAAAACTTGGTCATGCCTCACTAAGCTCACTAACCTAAGCGAGAGCATTTCTTGAGAACTAGTAACCCTAATGTGGGATTGATCTAAAACCCGGTTGTGTCTTACTAGGCTCACTAACCTAAGTGAGAACGTCTCTTAAGGACTAGCACCTCTAAAATGGGATCGATCTAAAACCTGGTCGCACCTCACTAGGCTCATTAACCTAAGCAGGAGCGTCTCTTAGGGACTAACAACCCTAAACTTGGTGTTATGTCAAAAGAAACCAATGAAGAGAAGTGCCCTACAGGCTTGTTAAGAGAAAACTTGGCAAAAGGAAGTGCCCTATGGACCTACTTGAGAAAAATTTAGTGAACAAAGTGGAAGTAACCTTGCTTGAGAGAAATTTGGTGAACAGAGGAGCCTAATGGGCTTGCTTGAAGAATTTAGAAGAGAGATTAAGTTAAGATCACATCTTCAAAGACTGGCTAATCACTTGGATGTGGCTGGCTAATCACTTAGATGTAGAAGGTGAGTGTCTTATGGGCAAATGAGACGATGAAGAGAAGTGCCATTCGAACTCGCTAAGAGAAACTTCATGAACAGAGAAGCCTAATGGGCACACCTAAAGAAATTAAGCGTCCTATGAACTTACTACAAGATCTTTGCAAAAAGAAGCGCCCTATGGGCCTATTAAAAGAACTTGGTGAACTAAAGGGCCCTATGAGCACACTTAAGAGAAGCTTAGTGAATGCCTCATGGGCATGTTAAGAAAAACTTTGTGAACAGAGAGGCCTAATGGGCTCGCCTAAAGAAATCAAGCATCCTATGAGCTTACTACAAGATTTTTGCAATAAAAAAGTACTGTATGGGCTTGTTAAAAGAACATAGTGAACAAAAAGGCCCTACGGGCATGCTAAAGGTAATCAAGGAACAGAGGCACCTTTAGGGTTTGCTAAAGACCTTGAAGAGAGTTGAATGGATGTAAGATGAGATAGCCCATTTAAGAGCTGGTTATTATAAAAACTTGTCCAAAAACACAACCTGATTTTTAAGGAAACCATTTACAAAAAAAAAAAAAAAACATTTTAATGAAAACCATTTATGTTGAAAAAGACGTTAGGTATAATTTCCTTTATTTTGGGAAGAATGAGAAAAACCGGACTCTTAACCCTTTTTTTTTTCTTTTTTTTAAGAATGGATTGAAAACTTAGCTACCTAGGCCGACATGGACTTGAAATAAAGATACTTTCTCTCTCTTCCTTTTCTTCTTCTTTTTATTATTTTTTTTATTTTTATTACCTTTTTTCTCTTTTTTTTTTAATTTGCTTACAAGTAAAGAACCCTTCCTTAATAATCACATGAAGCCTCTTATGTTCCCCCTAACTTAGATGCCGAGCCGTTTGTTGAGGCTTTGTGATTTCAAACATCCTTAAAAGGTAACTCATGACTAGCTTAGTTGAAGAGGACTTTCTTGCAAACTCTCAGCCTATATTACACTTTGATTACAATCCCAAAATTATAGTCCATTTTGCATTATGATACGCCTTGATCAATCCATTAGGTCTTTTTCGATTTATCAATATGAATTTAGGCTTTTGGTCGAAGGGTTTCAAAAGGAACTAACAAAGAAGCCTATTTCGAAATAAATATTAATCCCAAGTGTATAAGTCGAGAACCTTAGGAACAATTAGAAATATACTTACCCTAGTTTCAAAAGCAAATTTTATTAAAGACAAATTATCTTTAAAGATCAGAAAAGCTTTTACTTGTGTAAGGGTAGTATTGTGGGTAGGAAGGCCAAGTATGAGACGGGCTTTAAAGTGGATGTAGAGATTTTTGGGTTTTTTAACTTAGACTGTAATTCAGGGCTTTGCATCTTTAAGGCTATTTAGGCTTTGACTTTTGATTTTACTACCCTTACTAGGATATGATATGGCTTTCACTTGGCTCTTAGCTTATACTTAAGCCCAATTTTCCAACCTCTTTTCCTCATCTTTTCCTTTTTCTATTTTATTATTATTTTGCCCAATTGTTCTTTTGTTGTCCTTTCTTCTTCTTTTGGCCCCAAGCCAAGTTTTTACCTTTTAAGCGATTTAGGGCCTTGAATTCATTGATTTTTATTACATGGACTTAGGTGAGGTAAGTAAAAGCTTGAGATGTTTAATAAGGATGTGGCTCTTCCTTATTTCAAAAAACATAACTTATCGAAAATATAATTTGCTTTTGAATTTAATGTTACTGAAGCAAGTGCAAACCAATTTTAATCCCTTTCTCCTTATCAATGGCCTTAACCTCCGAATTGCCCCATTGTGGGGTGATTCCCGACAAGGTTTAGTTTGAAAATTCTTCAAATAGATCTAATAGGGTGAACAAGGGATGATTTAGGATTTAAGAAATGAATGCCTAATTTCATTTTAATCTGCATATCACATTCAAAGCGGACCTCCTTTAAGGAATGAGTCCAAAGTATCCTCACCTTTGTGTCACTCAACTCTCAAAGTGTCTTAGGTTAGTGTATGGAAAATAGTTTGCCACTTTTCATTCTAAACCTTTTAAAAGTGAGTTACCAATTCCTTAAGGAAAACTTCTTTGCTCTAAAAATATTGCAATCATTCCATTGAAAAGGGCAATTATATTATTTCAGCTATTACAGACTTTATTAAAAACAACTTTTTTTTTCTGCCCCTATCTTAACAAGTGTCTAATCTACTTAAAACAACTCGTGAGCTTATTAGAAGACATAAGCAAGCTCAAAAAAAATGGAGCTCTAGGTGACTCAATCAAACTATCCTCATGACTTAAAGAAAGAACGTCTTGTTCTAGCTCTGGCTGAATGACTTTTGCATCAATCAGGTCTTGAATCTTGTTTTTCAATCTCTAGCATTTTTCAATGGAGTGTCCCTTCTGACCCATATGATAGTTGCATCTTGCTTCTAGGTCAAAGCTGTGTAGTTTGTAATTCGGATTAGGGGCTTCACAAGCTACAACCTTTGCTGCTTTCAAATGATAAAAGAGTTGGGTAATTGATATCTTTAGTTGAGTGAATTATCTCCTCTAAATCACTTGGGTTTGTTCTTTCTCGCTTCTCCTCAGCTTCTTTCTGCTTGGGCCTCCTTCATCACTTGGGCTTACTGTCATTTGATTAGTATTGAATGTCAGGTGTTGAAATCTTCTAAGCATGGGGCCCATTTCTATTTCTAGATTTGTGGTGATCTTTTGTAACATGGCTATTTTCTCTTCTGGATTTGAGAATCTCCTTTCCAGGTTCGAATCTTGGGATATTTGGAGAGTGGTGATTATTGGGAACAAAACTTGCCATTGTTAGGTCATCTAATGCATCATCCTTTCTAAGGAGGCAAGTCTATCATCAGCCATGTGAACTCGGTTGGAAGAATTTCTTTACTAGTTAGCAACTTCTCATTTTTTTTTATTTTTTATTTTTTAAAAAAGAGAAAGATAAAACTTTATTTTATAGAAACCAGAAAGAAATGACGGATTTTTTTTTTTTTTTTTTTACTTCCTTGAGTGAGGGAGAATGAAAAGTTCTATTAAAGGATAGTCTACAAAGAAGGAAAGAATCAAGAATGACTAAAGAGAAAAAAAAAATTATTTTGGAAAGATCAGAGTACATGAAACCAAGTAAAAGGGAACCTAACAATGAAACTTTAAATTTATTCAAAGTCCTTCAACTCCATCTAAAGTTCCTAATCTAACTCTTGCAATTGGGCCTTAATCTTATTCAACATTTCTAAAGCCTAATTCATAGTTCTCTCACTTTTTTCAACTTAAGCTAACAAGGCCCTATTAGAGGCCTCAACACACCTAAGCCTCTGCTTCCAGTAGGTAGCTTCAGCTTGTAGCAACTATTCATGGATTCTTAGGGCAACTGGCAGTCTTTGATTGTTCTCTTATTGGTTACCCACCATTCTTAAGTCTACATATTTCATGAACAACAATCAATCATTAATGTAGAAAAGAAAGCACATGGAAATATGCAGGTGTTGGGATTGTTTAGGTTAATACATTACTCCCTTAAGTTGCAAGCCTACTATTATTTTCAAAAACTTGATTCCATTAAAAATCTTGAACGATCAGTAGGGTTGCAATTTCTTAAGGATAGTGTATTAACTCAAGCTTGGGAGGGATTATATGCAATTAAGGTAAGTCTTGAAAAGGTCCTTAAGCTTTGTGACCGCACTTGTTAAAAAACACTTTCATTAGCCACATTAAACTTAAGTGAGGTGACCTAATCAACCCCGAGCGATAATTACACCACAATACCCGGAGCCTACACAATGGCCCCTCTCCTAAGGTCCTAAGATAGTTTGGGTTTAACCATATCTACCATGCATCTTTGATGCAACAAATGATCCCCCATATCCTTATGCATGTGATATGTAAGACAAAAAAACAAAAGCTGAGAGTGAAATTTTGGAAAGAAGTTTCAAGTTTGTCTTTTCTTTTTCTATTTTGTAACAATGTTGCCTTAATAGCTATTTGCCAAACCCTGAAGAACATATGCAAGAAGGGTGGGTTCTAAAAGTTCTTAAACTCTGTAACCTTACGCATTTATGAAAAAAAATGGTTCCTTAGTCACATCAATGTTTAAGTGGAGTAACCTAATCAACCCCAAACGGTGTTTACCCTACTACGCTCAGAACTTACACAATGGCTTCTCATCTAAAGGTCCTAAGATGGTTCGAGTTCAACTGTATCTATCATGCGTTTATGGTACATAAAATAAATTTTTCCTAAATTAAATAAATAAAACTGAACCTGTAAAGGAAATGTTAGTACAACTATGATATAAACAAAGGACGAATAAGTAAATAAATTAGACAAAGGTGGTTTTTATGGATTAATTTTAATTTTGGAGAGTCGAATGGTTAACCCTCTTGACATTCCCCAGTGGAGTCGCAAAGCTGTCGAGCCTGGTTTTTTCACCCTCCTGGTTCTTTTATAAAATTAGGTCTTCTTTTTATTTTGAAAAAAACTTTGGAGTTACCACTCGATTGAAGTCGGCAAAAAAAGTTATGTTATAACCAATTAGGTTGATTAGTTGTAACTTAGCCACTAATCTAACAATTAAAACCAATTTTGTGAAAACAGTTTTTTGAAAACTAGAGATTTAGGTCCAAAGGTTAGAAATTTTAAACCCTTATGGATACTATTAACTTTCCAAAATTAGAATTAAACTTAAAAATCACCTTTTAATTTTTAAATACGAAAATTGGTTATTGATTACTCTAACTAGAAAAACAAAATAATCTAAACTAAAGAAAAAGGGAAATTAGTTATTTTAATTTTTATTGTCACCTTGTAAGTGTTTATGTACCCACTATTCGGGATCAAGCGTATGTAGTTCTGTTAATAAAAACTTTAGTAGATTGAGTTGATTTTAATTTTTTAAAATAATCAAGTTTACGTTTTTAGTTCAATTGAGTTCATTTAAGAAAATTTCTAAGAATGTCCTAAATTGGATATTTCCTTCATTTAAGAAAATTTCCATGTAGCGCCACATCAACCAACCCGACCTATTACAGCGTGCCACGTGTCAACACGTAACACATGGCTACTGACCTGGCACATTACGTAAATGCCACGTGGCGCCACGTCAGCAAGGTTATCCAATCCAATGATGCCACATGTCAGGACATATGGCATAATAAGACCCTGACACGTAACAGCGTGTTAATTAAAAAAATAAAAAGGACTCCCCTTCCTTTATTAAGATTCAAACCTAAGACCTCATGCTCAATACCCATTACTATATCCATATGCTTAACCGTTAGGCTATTGGCCTATGCCTTCTCCATATGTGCAATCAAATTGCACATGCGGACTCGGTTAACCTGAGCTAAATTTAAATCTAAGCCTAGGTTCAGTGGCTCGATTTCTAAATCTAAATTAAAATTAAAAATCTATGCTAATAATATGTTACTTTCTAAACTCTTTTATTTTTTTCAACTTTTCTAATTTATTGTAATTTTTGAATTTTCTAACTTTTTTTCCAAATTTTCTTATTTTCTAAATTTCTCAATTTTTGTGTTTTTTATCCAAATTTAATTTTTTTTTATGCTTTTCTTATTTTTCTTATTTTTTGCATTTTTTCCTAAACCTCACATTTTTGGGGTTTTCTTATTTTTTGTACTTTTCCTAATTTAAGGCCTATTGAGAAAAGAAAGAAAAATAATAAAAATAAAAATAAATGGGGTAAAAATTATGTATCTACAACTCCCATAGGGACAACATCATGAATTACTTCATCTCTATGTACGTTCCTAACATTGAATGGTATAGTTACTTACTCAATCATGTGCAAAGCACCCTTATCATAAAGCCAATGCAACTTGTAAGGTCGAGGATGCTTAGAGATTAGTAGACATAACGTCTACACAAAGGACTATGCAACTACATTAGTATAACTTCCACCGTCTACTATAATGGTATACAATTGCCCCTTGATGGTACACGTTGTATACAATAGATTTTCTCTCTGATCTTCTTCAGAGTTCGGTAAGGAACTCGATACTCATCTTAGGACTAAGGTCATTACTTCTCCCTGGTCAGCATAGACACAAGTCTACTCTTCCTCTTTAACTTTAACTTTTCCAATATCCTTTTCCTCCTCAACCTCGCTTTCGTTAGTGTTATCTACTACATCTCTTTAGAGCACCATGATACATCGGTTCGAACACTCAACAACCATGTATCCAAAGCCTAAGCATTTAAAGCACTTCACCTCACTAGTCTTTCATTAGGATGCCTATCCTCTCTCATATGTCCTTGGGGTTAGTCTAGCCTCATCTTTATTTGACTGGCCTATTTAGCCCTATTGGCCTACTCGACTATCGTCAGGTTGATCATTCCTTTCCTTGGTTCGATATGGCCTCCTTAGTTCAGACTAAACAGGTTAGCGTGGAACTAAGGTTCAAGAGAATGTTAGCTTAGGTCGACTCGGAGCACTTCTCTTCCACTTTTCGACCATCTATGCTATCTTAATCACATCTTCCAAGGTATCAAACCTTTGCACTTCCACAATGTTGTGAATCTCAAATCTGAGTCTAAAAATGAACCTCGATATTGTACGTACCTCAGGTTCTTCTACGTCAACCCAGATCATAAGCATCTAGAACTCTCTTACATAATCATCAACTTTTCGACCTCCTTGGCAAAGCTCTTATAACTTTGCAAACATATCCTGTAAGTAGGTCTTGGGCACAAATCTACCTCTTAACAATCTTTTTATCTCATCCCAAGTCCTTACACCTTGTCTTCTATCCCTTGCCCTAGCTACATTCAATTTTTTCCACCATATAGTGGCATACCTAGAGAACTCAAGTGCAGCAAGTCGAACTTTCACAGCTCCTGTATATCCAAAACAATCGAACACCTTCTCCACCTTCACTGCCCACTCCAAATATTCATCTGCATCTCCACTTCTACTGAATGGTGGGATTTAGACCTTGACATTGTCTAGTCCTCGAGGAGTTCGAAGTCCTCACTCCTGTACTCGGTAAAAACTAGCCTCTTCTTCCTCCTCTCCATATTCCTTGGCATTAACCTCCTCATCATCTTCCTCAATTTCCTCTAACTCCAATATTCATCTAGCAACTTAGTCTACAACTCCTTTGGCTCAAGGGGGTCAAATTGGGCGATAAACTCGACTACCTTGGCCATAACCTCTCTCTTAAATATTTTTAGGTAGGTTATGCAATGACATACCTTGAGGTTGTTGCCTATTAACTTGCATTGTAATTACTAGACTTTCAACAAGATTAGTAAGTCTATCAAGTTTGTAATCAACTGACCCATGAGGTTTTGCTACCATTATAACCACAACTAGGTTGAGCACCACTAATCTGATCATCGATAACACCTTGAACACTCGAATCTAACATGATACAATGTCTCTAAAACAGATTAACAATACAATACATAAGAAAACAAAGCTTTTGTACTTCCTAAAATCCCAACTAACACACCAACAATTTTATTACCCAATAACAACTTGAACAGAATAGAAATGAACTTGCTTTGCTTTCATAGTGAAAAACAAGGCAAGAACAAAGTAACAATGAAATCACACTTATCAACACACAAACCTTCACTATAAAGCTCACAATTCCAAACATTCTCCACACGAACACACTGCAGCAGTTACAAAATGAACATAGCAACCACTAGCAATAAAGCGAATCAAAAACTTCACTACAACTTTACACACCCCCTCTCAAAATCATGCTCTAATACCAACGAAGCTAATGCCTCTCTGGGGTTAGACACACAAAGAAAGCACCACAACAAATTGAACCGAAAGAAACAAAAGAAAAGCTAGTAAAGTCCAGGTAACTACCAAATGAATATGATGCACCACTCGATCCTACTTAGCCTACAACTCGCCATTACTCCTTACCAAAGGAAATAAATAAGAGTTAAAGGATAATTAAAACACTTGTTGCGAACCATGACTAAGAATAGATAAGGCCAGTCACTGAATGGGTCCAAGCTTATAAAATGCTTGAAAGGAATAATGGGGAATGGCACAAAAAATGATAAGTGCAAATGAAAAGTAAGTAAAACCTACGAACAACTCCAATGGATATGACATGCCAATGGAACTTTCGAAGACTCACGATACAATTCGATATGACGTACGAATTAGTCTAGTGAGGTTACTCGTTAACTAGCTTAGATCAAGGGTTAAGATAAGAATGAAGCTGAAAGTAAACGAGTAGTGTTTACACAAGGAAAGAAAAATACTCAAAGTGTCTTAATGTTCAATCTGATGTTACAACTGCTAGTACAAGAGGTATTTATACTCAAGAATTTAAGACAATATGCCAAAAAGGAAAAGACAAAAAGAGCATTACCCTAAAGAAGTAATGTATAAGAATATAAAGGGTAAAATGAATATTCCAAGAAAGCAATGATTAGTGTGACAGATTATACATGATTATGTACATATGGTGATTTTATATTGGTAAGGCCATTAGAAGATGTGGACAAAAAGGCACGGGTAGCCTGCTTATCCAAGCAAGGGTGGCTGAGTCAGTCTGGAGCCTCTCTCTTGTCATCTGGGGAGAAGTGATGCTGAGTAAGTAATTTGTCAGGAGTGATTGAGAATGAGGTTTGGCTGTTCTCTTGACCTTCTATTACTCGGCACACTATCTACAAGAAATAGGGAGTCGTTCAACTTGGCATGCAAAACGGGTCGGCAAGAAGATACTCGGCCTCAACATGAGTCAGCTGGAATAAGAGAATCAGTCAGGCCAGGCCTTCCATTTCTTGAGCTTGGCTGCGAGTCAACAGTCTAATAGCTCGATTCCTATCAACACTAATGCTACTCAAAGGAAATGTGAATAATTTCTATATTAATGATTGATTTGTACAAATAAATGGGAGGTTTATATACCCATCCATTAAGGTTACCTTACATATATAAAAAGATGAAAGGGTATTCTTACAATTAGGTTACATAATATATACTAAAAAGGATAAAAGAAACAAAGAATATTTGATACGGAAAAGTAAGAATCCTTCTAGAATGTTATGCCAGAAGACACGTGTCACTTGGTGGTTGGATGTCAAAAATATGGTACAAAGTGGACAAGGAAGAGAAAAGAGAGCTTTTAGTTAGGGGACGACCTAATCTAGATTAAGTCAGGGGCCAACCAATCCTACTGTAGAGTAGTCAGCTTAAGTTGGGGTCAAATACTTATGGTCAACTCGACAACTCAGCTTAGATGGTCTTCAGGCTGTCTTCTTAGATATCCTACCATAGTACAGTTGCTAGGTAAGAGCAAGTCTAGTATACGTGAGGGTTTGATAGTCAGGTCGGCAAGAGATCAGTTCGGATTAGGAATCCTCATCTTGGATATGGTTTCAAGCTAGTATTCTCCGAATGAGTCCTTCAAGTCCTCTAGCTTGGCTATGTATGATCGGTCCAAGGGGTTGATTCTTATCAAATTCCATCGGTAATAGGATGCTTGTGTAAATGACAAGGGACTTAGTCGTCGTAAGGTATGCAACGAGCTTATAAGGAGCTTGTACTACCCAAGGATAAGCCTACCCTTAAGGAAAACTCGAAGAACCTCACTTTAGAGAGGTTCGAAGATCTAATCTATACAAAAATGTATGATGTAAGTGTCGTCATATTATGGACCTCATGATATTATCTTGATAATATATGTTCATTGACTTTTATTATTGCTATTGTTTCAAGCTAGCTTGCATATTGTTGAAATGTTTAATGTAGGGAAAGCTTATAGGGAAATGGTAGCTCGGGTCATCTCTCAATATGACTATGATCAATAAGAATGACATCTCGATTCTAAAGTAGGTGCTTTGATGTAGAGGGGGCAAGATGTTGAGAATGACCATATGAGGGAGTATAAGGGAAGCCTAGAGAAAAGCAAGTAGGGTCAATGATAGGTTAAAGAAGGCCGAGGCTAAGGTAATGTACTTATAAGCACAAGTCAACGTAAGAGCAAGAAAAGCCAATGAATTCTAAAACTAGTTTTGGTTACCACGTGTTATGGCAAGGAATTGGAGGAGAAGATAAAGTTAAGAACAAATTTTGAGCTTGATGGTGCAAAGGGCACCATTACGGTGCTAAAGGTGGTAGTAAATCACTTTGAAAGGGATGAGAAAGAGTATAAGGCTAAGATTTATTAGCTTGAAGAGGAGCTAAGGTGCCAACAATTACAAACAAGTAAGCTAAGAGGCAAAGCTAATGAGATCTCAATAGATGTCCATACAAAAGTTTTCAATGATATTATAGTTAATACTAACTAGAACAAACTATAGCAAGACATGTTTATAAAGGCAAATGTGGAAGAAAGGGGGGAAGTGAGGAAAGCTTACCTAAACTTGGGTGTTGGCTTTTGGGATTACCTTAACATACTTTCTGCTAGCAAGGAGGATCCTAAGGTGGCTCAGTATAATAGCACTAATGTGGTGCCTAAAGTTAGACACATGAATGAGCAAGTTCATATCTACATTAGGCCAAGTGAAGAGGCTCCAGTAGTGCCAAGCTCTATTCTATCCAAGGTACATGAACCCGTAGTGGTGTCTATG
This sequence comes from Lumnitzera littorea, assembly GCA_024138015.1. NCBI lineage: Eukaryota > Viridiplantae > Streptophyta > Magnoliopsida > Myrtales > Combretaceae > Lumnitzera > Lumnitzera littorea. The sequence goes on from JAMXBB010000008.1 coordinate 71,685,576, forward strand.
CTAAGGAGGTCTCAACCAATGTCCAATATCGACCTAAGTCTTGAGTTTGACGTGGATCCTTATATAACAAGCCTTATGTGCTAATGTGATCAAGTAGCTCCTATTGCACTTCTTTCTTACGTTTGCATTTTTTTTGTTCATTTTATGCAATTACCATTAGGCGATCAATGAGATGAGTATTTTACTAAGTATTTCTACTCTTCATCTTAGGTTGTTGACTTGCTTTTGTTTTTATATTTTATTTTCTATCTTTAACATCTTTACTGAATTATGCAACTTATGATGCTTTAAAACGAGGTATCTTATGACCAGAGTTAATCATGGTCAAGACATTTGCAAGGAGCACCTCAAATTTCATGCCTAAGGTTTAGTCGATTATGGTATCTTCTTTTGCAAAGGGAGGTCATTAGACCAAAGTAGATCGTAGTTAAACTTTCCCTAAGGACGCAATAAACTGAGGCACCATACCCTATTAGGAGTATCTAAATTTCAAGTCCTTAGTCTAGCTCAATGATGGTATCCCAATTCAATGGAAGTAACTAGGGAGCTTTAAGTCCTTATTAGGAGCACCTTAGATTTTAGACCAAGATCCAATCTAACAATAATGTCCTAAAGGTGGCCTGGATCATCCCATTTAACCAGGGGGCCTGAGATGTCATGGGTCCTTCCATCCTAGAAGAGGCTGAGACTTAGGGTTATTCACCTCAATTGAGGCTAAGCCAAAGGGATAAGAGCTCACTTACCTCAAAGTACACTGGAGCTTGACACTTGGTGGTGTAAACACAAGTTGTGCATGAATTCTCGATAAGGGAGAGAAGAAAAGTGTTAAAAAGTTCAAGTTTTGTTGCTAACGTTCTAATTACAAGATGAGGAGTTACAATTTCATCTATGACTTCATTAGAGCCATATTGTTGTTTTGTTCCTAAGTTCATAGATCGTTGATCTTACTTAGTTCTCATTCCTAAGTAGAGCTTTCCTCTTCCTTTACGGGTTGCTAGATATACTTCTTAAGATACCCAGGATGCTTATCTAAGTTTCGCTTAGAGGCGTTGCCCTTTATCTTCTCTAGCCAAGGCATGACTTAAGCTCTCATTTTGCATCATACTTTTAATTTTTTTTGCTTCATTTTTCTATCCAAGGTTCATGCATATGATACTCTCGGCCAACAATTTCTTCCCTTAAGTGTGCAAAAAGACTTAAATTACTAATTAGGGAGAGTTCTTTTATAGGATAGGTCCCAGATTCACTACATGTATACAAGGAAAATGATATGATCCATGAAGGGACCAATTCCTTAATTCATCCCATGAGACAATACTAAGTTCCTCTATTTTTAATCTCTAGAAGGATCTACCCTAAAGGTTGATTGAGTGAGATGTGATCTTAATAGAAGGGGATTATGCTCGAGTGCCAACCCCATATCAATCATGAGATGGATCCCTTTCATCTCTAAGATCAAGCCAATCCTTGATCAAACCATGATCCTTATCCTATTTTTTGTCAAACCTAACTTAGTATAACATACGCAAGGATTTGACAGTATCTTCCATCTTAATGAATGTGGAAGTTCTCTCTTGAAATTCTTCAAAATGTTTTGGCTCCTTCTTTGCCAATAACATGAAGAAATGGCTAGAAGGCTTCATGCCATAAATTGTGGTGTGTAAAGTAATGCCCATGACACATTAAGTATCACAATCATAGAAGCATTGAAGTAGGCAAGGTAATTCTAGTGGACTCATTCAACCACTACTTAATGAGACTAAGAGTAGATGAGTCCTTAGCAAGCATTCTTCTCACAAGTTCACCTTTAAGTTATTAAACCAAGTTTGAGTGGCTTTCTTTAACATGACCAAAAACATCTTACAAGCAATTGAATTGTTGCAACCATACAAGTTCATTATTAAGTAAAATTAGGAGAGGCGGTCATCGAATGCCTGTCCCTTTGTAAAACTCTAAGACTAGAATCTTAGTTTAGGGTGATAACAATTCATCTTGAATCTCCTTAGTGAAGAGAGATTAGCTTATGGAGAATTGTCCAGAAGAGTCTTTCTTTTTGGAATCTTTGAGCTTAGAGATCATCTAATGTACTCCTTGAGCCCATCTATGCTAATGTCAACTAAGGAAATGTAGGAAGTGGCCTCAGAATGAGTAAGGTAGTTTCTCCAAGCTAGGGTTGGAGCATGACTTTGTGCTACTATTGGTGCTATGAGGGCAATAGCCGAATGGTTGTTCTCAATGTCAAGTGGGGGTAGTGGTAGGGCATCATTGTTGGAGGCATCTTCCATAGGTGGAGGGATATCCTACTACTCCTTTTTATTGAGACATGCTTTCAACTCTTAGTTTCCTCTTATAATCTAAGGAACAGTTCTTATAGGAGCACGAAGCACTCTGGATAACATGATCATGTTATTGGTCATGTTAACTGGTAGGACTTGCTATGGAGCTTATGGTAGAGGTAGTTTCTGGGTAGTGTTTTTAGCATTGGCATTGAGCTACAGTTCAACTCCACCGATGTTGTCTTGTTGGTTTCAACAAGTGATGCATTTACTTCTTGCCATAATGATTGTAGATTTCGTAAGCCAACAGTCCTAAATTGAGTGTATTTAATAAGGTGATTGAGTTTAGAGACAACCTACAAGATGACCAAATGTAAGCTAGAGGACCTTTGAAAATGGTTTCACAGCCACTCTGATGCTTAAGCTAATAATGCATGTAAGGAAGTGTATAGAGAGTATATAAAGTGCAAGAGAATAAGAGTCAAGATCCTTTACCTAGAGCCTTTAGCTAGTATAGACGTAGTAGACAAGCCAACTGTAGAAAGTTAATCACAATCCTAAGATACTCTCTTTAACTCCAAGTCTTATAAAGAGGATTTTGATCTAGAGGAGAGGATGTAGAGCTAAGTGCATACCAATAGTAAACTCTACTTATTTGGTCAAGCTGTTTCAGCCTAGTCTTCTTTTAAACCTACGAGCCGAGCTTAAGTAACATGGGCTTAAAGGCCTAAGCTTTAAGGGGTTGGATGGATACGGGAGCTTAAGATATTTGTTTTGATGAGGATGACCAAGCTCTTAGGAGCTCAATGCAGACTCTAGAGAGAGGTCATGATACGCACTAGCAACTTGGCTTAGAGTATGATGAGGTTGGTTGAGCTTTAGAAAGCTTAGCCAAGGCTATAATTAGGTCGGTTTATGATACGCAACGGGTCTTAGAAACCAAGGACGAGGCAATTTGGTTCATATGAGAACAATGAGCAAAAGGTTAAAATGGGGGGTTTTAACAGTAAATGTGTATGGATATGACGCACTAAGACACAAACACAATCAAGGGTTCAACTCAAAATTAGGTTCAATACAATGCACGAATGCTAAATGTCACTCAGGATTTAAATGAGGGTTCGATATAACTCACTAACTTGCTCAAATGAGGGGTTCGCCACAATCTTAGGGTTAAGATTGATAAGAACACAAGATGAATTAAAGAGTTAACCAGCACTTAATCATCCAAAAAAGGCAAGCTTTAAGAGCTCTAGAGTATCCTTACTAAAGAAAGGAAGGTTCAAGTATAAACACTATTTTAATATTCTTCTCTTGATCATCCTTTTGTTATTTACAAATGTTGCTATTCATAGCAAGTCTTAAAACCCTAGTGGTAAAACTATAAATAATGTATAAGGCCTTCAACCCTAAAAAATAGTCCCATAAAAAAAATAAAGAAAAACATGTACAAGAATACAAAACCGTACATTTAATGGAATAAGTCGACATCTTGTCCCAAAAGGAGTAGGATCTGAACAAGAAGGGGTCGGCCATTAGATGTCTGGATCTGAAGGAGAGTCCTTAGAGTCTCATCATATTTGGTTGAGACACCCAAAAGGTCAACCTACAATTGTTGAGTTCTAGAACTAGTCAGTACTAATCTCTCCATGTTGAGTCAAGTAGCTCTTTGACCTCTCATTCTTGGCAATGTAGTCTCTCGGCTTCTCAGCAGATGACAGGCTTGATGCCGAGTGTTTACTTTTCTTCCCCTCGACCTTTTAGCATCAACTAGGTCTTTGCAAGAGCATATTAGTTTCGACTTTGCACTGGTCAGTCTCGGCTAAGAAATAATTGCAAGATGATTCCTATCATTATCGTAGGGCTGAAAGAAAGTCGTCCTTAGCTTTAAACAATGAGCACGAGCTTAGATACCAAACAAACTTCTCTTCCCTTTCCTCTTCACCATGGGAGCTAAGTGGCTCTAGATTTCCTCAACGGTCATGGGGATCAAGCAATAGCTCTTCTCATCCTTCCAAATTATATGAGTGTTAAGAAAGCTATCATGGATCACTTTTCAATCATAGTCCTAAGTTCAGCCAAGAAGTAAGTTTTCGGCATTCATAAGGACAACATCAAAGTCAATCCCGTCCTCATACTAGCTTGCCATGAGTGTTATCCAAGCCTTCTTATGCACATGGACCATACCCTTGTCATTAAACCACTTCAATCCATAAGGTCAAGGATGTAAGTAGGTTGGTAATCTCATTTTCTCCGCAAACTAGGCAAAAACGATGTTGGTGTAGCTTCCACCATCAATAACCTAGGAACAAGTCTTCCCATTCATCAAACATTGAATATGAAATAAATTTTCCCTTTGTTCGAGATCTACCTTTAGGTTAGCTCATCATGTCATCATGGCTAAGAGTTTATTGAGATTCTCGACATAGACATCTTCTTCTATCAATTCATCTCCTGAACTCTTGTCAATTTGACTCTCTACTTAAGCATTGGGTCCTTTACCTCTCAAGACCATGACCCTCTTATTTGGACATTGGGACATAATATGTCCGTAGAATAAGCATTTAAAGCATTTAACTTCTCGGGCCTTGGTGTTAGGTACCTGTTCTTTCTCGGCCCTCATTGTCTTGGTCTGATCAAGTCTGCTAAACTCATCGTTCTCCATCTTCTTCTCTAGCCTTCTCTCAGCATACTTCTCAGGCTCAAGGCTAATTTATTGAGGTCAGTTAGTCACCTCTAGTGCCTTCTTCACCTCTATCTTTCCACTCTTAATGCCAAATTGATCAGCTCATCCAATGAGTTAAACAGCTACAATTCAACTATGTCGACAATGTCGTCTCGGAGTCCACTCAAAAACCTAGCAACGGTACGGTCCTGTGGTTCAGCAATCTCACATCTCTTCATTAAGGTCTCAAACTCTTACAAGTACTCCTCAATAGTGTTTCGACCTTGCCTCAAGTGTTAGAAAGCATAGAGCATCTCTTGCTTAAAGTATGTCGGGACAAAGCATTAGTTCATCAATCTTTTCATAAGTCTCCAAGTTCTGATCGGCTCTTCTCCTTTGGCATCTCGCTTAGCTACTAATTTATCCCACCAAAGGCTTACATATTCAACAAGGGATAATGAAGCCAACTTAACCTTTGTCCGGTCCTCACATTCATAGCATTCAAACAACTTCTTGACTTGGGGAACCCAGTCTAAGAACTCTTCAAGTTTGTAACTTCTACTGAAAGTCGGCAACTTAAGTTTTATATTATAAAGTCCTCGGCTATGTGCTCAGGGTTCATCCCTTGCATTCCCAACTGGTTGGTTCACCTCGAATCGACCATGTCTATTAGAGCTCTGCTCGACCATATTCTTTCTTGGCCTCTACTCTCTTCTTCGAGCTCCTTGATTTGCCTTAAAGTCAACACTCCTAGCATTGCTTCTTCTCGACACAAGTTAGTTTTCTCTTCTTCTCGACTGTCACTCAACATTATCAAGCTCATTGGAGCAGCTTCTACTGGTGGGTGTTCGTCTCCTTCTTTCACCTTGACCAACATATCTATGGCCTCTAACTAAACCAATAAGCTCCTAAATAGAATCGGTGAGATTTTGAAGTTGATATTCCAAGTTATCAACACGTCTCCTCAAGCTTCTATAAGGACTATCACCACTATTATTGACACTATCTTCAGACATTTTTGTCCGTACAGTAATTTCCAGAAAATTGAACAAGTACGTTTTACAACAAAAATACTATAATAACCTATAAACAACTACTACTTAGCTTCTATAGCTACCTACAAATGATAAACATTACCACAACAACTAAAATTAGCCACTGAAATTATTGTTACTTGACTCAACAGCACAATACTACGACTACTGAAAATATGAACACACTACACTACAGAATGACAACAAACAAATGTTCAAATGGATAAACAAACTTTGAAGAACAACAGCACGCGTGTTCCCCCAAAGTTCTTATACCAAAATGATACGCAACGAGTCTCGAAAACCAAGGACAAGGCAATATAGATTCAAATGAGAACAATGAGCAGAAGGTTAAAATGGGGGTCTTGACAATGAATGTGTATTGATATGATGTACCAAGATATAAACACAATCAAGGGTTGAGCTCGAAATAGGGTCCACTATGACTTACGAACGCTAAATGCTACGCAGGATTCAAATGAAGGTTAGATGTAACTCACTAACTTGCTTAAATGAGAGGTTCGCCACAATTTTAGGGTTAAGATTGATAAGAACACAAGATGAATTAAGGAGTTAACCAACACTCAATAATCCGAAAAAGGCAAGCTTTAAGAGCTCTAGAGTGTCCTTACTCAAGAAAGGAAGGTTCAAGTATAAACACCGTTTTAATATTCTTCTCTTCATTATCCTTTTGATATTTATAAATGTTGTTATTTATAATAAGCCTTAAAACCCGAGTGGCAAAACTATAAATAATGTACAAGGTCTTAAGCCCTAAAGAATAGGTCCATAAATAAAATAAAGAAAAATATGTACAAGAATACAAAATTGTGCGTTTAATAGAATAAGTCGACATCCTATCTTAGAAGTAGTAAGATCTAAACTGGATGGCATCGACAGTTAGATGTCTGGGTCCATGGGGGAGTCCTTAAAGTCTCACCATATTTAGCCAGCACACTCAAAAGATCGACCCACAATTGCCGAGTTCTAAAGCTAATCGGCACTAGTCTCTCTATGCCATGTCGAGTAGCTCTTTAGTCTCTCATTCTCAACAGTGTGGTCTCTTGGTTTATCGATAGAAGACATGCTTGATGCCAAGTGTTTACTTTTCTTCTCCTCAACCTTCTAGCACTAGCTAGGTCTTCATAAGAGCAAATCAATTTCAGCTTCATAATGGTTAGTCTCGGCCAGGAAATAGTCGCAACTTGATTCCTATCAATTTGGGCTTTTAAGCTCAACCTATGCTTTAGATAGGTCATCTTGGGCTTAGAGACCTATATCAAAAATAGCTTATCAACAATAAGTATAAAATGGTTGAAATTTCAATGTATAAATCCAATAGTTTAATGTCATGACATAAATCCTCAATACAATTTAGTCCTTTTTTTTCCATAATTCTTTCCATATCAAGTTTGATCTTTTAAGTTTATTTTTTCAATTAATTGATATTTAATATCATATTTATTAGCTCGAATGATTTTATTTTTATTTTTTTTTTTTTTTGTAAACATGCATACTATGGATACATAGTTATTTTATACTTTAACTTAAATGATTTATTGTACTTATTTTCATTACAAATTCTTTTCATAGCAATTTTAGGTGGTATTATTTTATAATATTTATCACATTTGTAAACCTTAGAATTTTGCAATTGGGATCTAAAGTCAAACTCAAATATTAATAGATATTCCCTAGAGTCAACAAGATCCAGTAAATCTAAGATCGACAAAATTTAAATCGAAACTCCAAAACAAACTCGAAATCCCTAAGTTAAAGTTTGAAAACCTTAATCACATATGAGACTGTAAACCTTAAATACGTGTAACCATAAATTGGAATCATGAACCAAACAAACCCTAAACCCTAGAGATGCAAAACCCTAAATTAAACCCCAAATATAAAGAAAATCCTAGTTTAGAAAATTAAACCCAAGTTATGTATAATAGTACAATTTAGTAATTAACAATGAAAGATATTCCTAAATAATAACAATTAACTAGATTAAGCCAATTAAACTAATAAGTTAATAAAGTTACAAATTTACCCCTACATATACTTAACTAGCACCATACATGTATACATACATATAATTTTGTTCACATACATATAATTTACTTTCATGTACATTGTATTAAATAGTATGCTATATATTTTATTGGTGTATTTTACTAGATATAATGTAAGTGTAATGTACCCAGTTGATATAATTTAATTAATCAAATACATAGCCTATACCTATCAACTAGCACCTAAAACCTATTATGTCATATTCCTACATTTAGCCACCTATTAAAGATGTGACAAAAGAAGATGATACACCCTTATTTCCTCCTCAATAACGATTGAACCAAGCAAATTAAAACACCTTCATACTTTGAATTGTTGACCAAATAAAAACCACTCTCTCTCCTCCCTTTTCCCTACCATTGGTCAAAACAAACAAGCATACACACACTACACTTCCTTTTGTTTCAAGTTTTCATTATACAAACTCTCTCACACTTTCTTCCATTCCCTCCCAATGCCACCACCACACTTCCATCCTCTCTTTTTTTTTTTTCCTTTTTTTTTTCTTTTCTTCAATTTACCTTTAATATTCCATCATACACAAACTCTTGATATTTCAACTTCCATTTACCACCAACATCAAACAACAAAAGGAGTTATTGCAGGAGTTGGACAAGGAGTTGAAGACACACTAAGGAACTCTTAAACCTGCCACTTCAAGCTCTATACAAGAAGTAATCTTCTTGTTTTTTTTTTTTTTTTTTGTTATTCCTTTTTTCATTCTAACATTTTTATGTATTTCCTTTTTTTTTTTTTCCAAACATATTAGAAGTAGATAAGTGCATTGTATACAAGTGATTTTGTAGTATGAAGTTTATGTACATTAAAAACCATATATGTAATGTAATATATTTAAGTATATACAGGATGAATTTGTATTTCTTTAAGACTTATTATACCGAGAAATGTAAAAATATGTACATATATTTCTCTTGACCGAATCAATGTAAAGGCATTCATAAGATTATTTTGAGCTTTTACTTAAAATATTAGCATAAAAATATATTAATATAATATCAAGATTGGGAAATGTGAGTAAACTTAACAAAATTAGAAAAATAATAAGGAAACCCCTAAAGTTAGCTCATCGACATGGACTAAGAAATAATATCAAGATTAGAAAATGTGAGTAAACTTAACAAAATTAGAAAAATCACAAGGAAACCCCTAAAGTTAGCTCATCGACATGGGCTAAGAAAATTGATGCTATGTAATTTTTCATGTAAAATAATTATTTAGAATTAATTTAAGTTATTTAAAATATGATTAATTAGGTTAATTAGATCATTAGGCTTTAAATTTAATAAATATGAGAAAATAGGCCAAAAATGGACTTAGAAGCCTATTCCTATGTTGTGGCCTAACTTGATGCATAAGCAAGCCCACTTAAAATTTTTTTTAGCTGAGACATAAACAAAAATGTATGAATTAGATAGGCATAATGTAGGCTCCGTAATTGGACAGTTCCAAATCGATACATAAAATTTAAAGCAATTATAAAAGTTATTCGATTGAACTTAAATTTTACGATGAAGTTAGAAAAATTAGTAGAAATAAGCCCACAAGTTTGGATTTAAGATAATAAAATAATACATTTGTTGAATATAAATATATTATTCATTATTTATTGGAAATGTGCAAAAAGAGTTCTAATAATTAATAAGTTTTTAGAGATAAATTATATGGATACTAAAATTTATAAAATGATATGAAATAATATTTAGGAGTGTTCATTTATATTAAATATATTTTATGAGTATTAAAAAAATACCTATAATTACCTAAAATACCCAAAAATGCTAAAATATACTAAAATTATTATGGAAAATTAATAAAAAATTATATAAAAATAAGGTGGCTACTAAGAAATTAAGGAGTTAGGAGTAGCAATCTAAAAAGTGTGGGTTTGGGGCATTATGAGATGGATTATGATACATAATGAGTGATAAAGTAGAGTAATTAGGAAATTTGGCGACCAAATAATTCTTCCACCTACCCAGGCACTCTTATTTAAGCATAATCCCTATTTTACAATTCATTTTGCCTCCTTGAAATTTAGAAAAAAAAAAAAAGGGAAACAAATTGTACAAGTTTATGAGAATTTTTAGAGGAAAAAAAAACTTGAAAAATATAGTGCAAAATAGGGCTAATAAGGTTCAGCCACTTGATCAAGACTTGGAAGTAAAATCCTACCACCACTTCATAGAGCCACTTACGCCAGGGGCTGTCAATAAGGGACAAACTACCACTAGTGGTTGGAGAGTGATCTGCTAATGAGTTCCGATTGCTCCAATTTTTCATAAATTTTTTAAAAATATTAAACCATGTTCAAAAATTATGCCCCTTGGTTTTCCTAAGTAATTTTGTGTTTATAATTAAAAAATCAAACCATTTTTTCCAAAATATTGAGTGTAGATATATATTTCTTAAGAAATTGGATGCACATGCCAATTTTCTACTACATTTTCAAATGGTCAAATAACACAGATTAGGTCTTGATTTTTTAATATAAGATACTCACACATTACATTTTCATGCTTTGTGAATAGTTTGTCAAAATTATAAAGTTGGATTTTGAAGAAATTTTGATTTCCATGAAAACAGGGCAATAATGGTACATTTTGTTAAGTTTCCTTGTGGGTTCAATATAGTTTATGTTATATCAAAACATTTGATAATTTTTTCTGATGATGATGAATTAAAGGGAATGATTTTCTAGAAGTGAAAAAAAAAAAAAAAACTATTTCTTAGCTAATTTGATTAGAAGTGCGGCTAAAATGTAAATTTTCCTTGGTTAAACTATATATAGTAGAGTGTAAGTGATAGTTGTTGATGAGGAATGAGACTACAGTTGTAAGTATTATTTGATTGATAATTTTGATTGAAAACCGAGTTGAAGATGTGGAGAGTTTGCTAAGATAGTTGTGTGTGAACAAAATCAGAGGATAAATTAGACAACAAGTCAGAAGTTTTAGGTAAATGCTATCTTAGAAATATGCTTATAAGCTAGATCAAAGACTCTATATGTATGAAATATAGTTAGGTAAAGTTTAGAGGACAAGTCAAAGGTTGTTTTAGAGACTCTTCAATGTATTTAAAGGGCAATTCAGTAGATGAATTAGAGAATAGCCAAAAGCAAACTATTAATAAGTGACCTAAGAACTTGAACACTTAAGTGTATCAACACTTTAAACATAGATTAATGAATCAAAATATAGAATAATGGTATATATTGTACTTATATAACTACTAAAATATCATTTGCATTATAGAAACTTACAGTAAAGATACACATCAAGCTACACTTGAGTAAGTGACTCTAAATCCAAGTAAATTTAAGATCAATACATAACTATTTTTTAGAGTACCATTTTATAGTACTTGGAGGCTTAAGATTATACTTCGTTATACTTATAAGCAGCTTAATTGTGTGTATGTTTTGTGTCTCTATTCTTGATTGGACTATTACCTACATTTTTTTTATTGGATTGTGATCTATTATTAAGCTGTGTAAAGTTGATTGATCACCCTTACCTAAAACTAAGCTATTATGGACTTTAAACTTAACCAAATGTGTGTTGCAACCATTAGGGAATGATGACGATACTTCAACCAAATACTAACCTCTTCAAAAGGAACAGCTAAAGTAGTCCCTTCTTCACTCTTAATCGAACTATGTGACAGGAATGAAGGCTATGATAAGGTTGAAGATATTGGTCCGAAGGTAGTCGCAGGAGAAGGGATGTCTCCATTGTACAAGCCTAAGTTTGGTCTTGAACTATTGCATTCGTAGTGAAACTCCTCAAACCTAAATTAGAGCATGTGCAATTTCTCTAATTTCACAACAAACTAGATAGTGTCGTGCAATAGCATTTGTTTTGTTGCATTGCATCTAATTAATTACTTAATAACCCTATTTGTGCTTGTTATATATTCTTATATCTCCATCCCTACTTACTAAGTAGTTAGTTGCTCACATCCTTAAAGATCCTTTTATAGATGTAGACTAGGATGTCATGCAATAGCCATCCCGAGATTAGTGGCCACTAGGTACTAGGTGTGAGAATAGGAAATTGAAGATCAACTAAACTTTTGAAGCTTTCGATGTTTTATCTTTTGTTCTTTTAGTGTTAAAAATATGTCTATATCTAAGTAAACTAAGTTACAAAGTTATGTAAATAGCACTATGGTAAACCAAGTTTAATATTTATTCTAAAGAATTCCTTAGGTTAAATATTAATATCATGTAAACTATTTACTTCAAAATAGATTAGTCATAAACGCCTTGTATAAATCAGGTCTATGATAACAGCTATGAAGTCAACTTCTATCTTAAAATAATTTGCATAATAAAACTGTCATGACTCTACCACTTTAAAACATGATACCTAATATAAGATAAAATGGAAATTTTGAAGAAAAAGTCCATTGAGGCCCAATATAATAAAAAATCAAACCAATCCAAGCCATATAAGAAAATGAGGGTCCCATGCCTTGAAATGGATCCCACTATCGAAAATTACATCCGAAAACCAATAGGAATCGACTACGAAAATGTGAAAATCAAAGTTAAAATGAAATAGTTATACATGATTAAAGATTTAAACGAAACCAAGAAACTTAAGAGAGTAAGTTAATTACATAGGTTAGCTCTATAATTAAGTACTTATCAGATTTTTATATTATTTTATTTATTAGGTTATCTATAGCAAACATAATTAAATGAGTATTCCCAATGGCTATATTTGTTTATACTTGTGGTTAGTAAACTCAATTTATATCTGTAAATGGATTGATGTTTGGGATTTGGGTTATACATTTGATTACTTATAAGTTGTCTATTGTGCAAAATACTAATAATTATGATAATTGGATGCTTGTTTGCATGATAGATAATTATAGGACTTTGTTTGTTTGTAGATGTTAGGTGATCACATAATAATTGGACTTAATTATATTTAACTTATTTTAATCAACTGGATCATACATAACCACAACATTGCACTTATTGTTCTAGCTGTCACATCATGCATATAGCAACAGGTTTTACAAAGGTTGTTTATTATGAAATTTGATTATTACATTTTTGTATAGTGCATTTATACAACATGAACCTACCCTGGCTTATGAGCTTAATAGGCACCAGAGACATTAATCACCTAGCTAAGGATCATGTCTCAAGAGTTTCACTTAAAGCATGGGTGTAGATTGCAAAGACACACATACCTAAGGATTAGAATTAATGTTGGATAAATGGAACACAATAATTAATTAGATATGAAATGCGGAATTTTATGATTGGTTAGAAGCTTAGGCATGGAACCCAAATCTGAATAATGTCAGTGAACCTCCAACCTAACTTCAAAGGGCAATATATGTTTGTTTTGCATACTACTTATTGATGTATTCATATGGTTATATAATTAACTTGCTTGATAACTTACCCTTGGAAAGTTGAGAGCACAAGGGAATAATTAAATATTATGTGGACTCTCTAGTTTATTATATCTGTATTATGTTATTTAATAGCCATGGATAGGGATAAGCGCAGTACAATTTAGTATAGTTTGCCCCTTCCTATTGAATTGAAACTAAAACTAATGGTTCTATTTTTTTTTTTTTAAATTGAACCTAACCATACAATTCGATTCCTAAATTTTTTTAACCTAAAACAAACGGTTTAGTATAATTCAGTTCATAATTTGAACCTTTTTTTAAATAAAATGTTAAAAATTAAGGTTGGACTGTATTTATTACTTATTACACTTAGCATATTACAACTATTATATATAGGAAATGGAATGACAGACATTTGGACAACAACCTATAGAAATTGCAATATTAAATAACATGTACAAAGTTGCAATATTGAATATTTGCTTTACAACCTGTAGAATATGAAATTGCAAATTATTAAGCCAATTGTTGACCTTACAATGTGTGTGTGTTAAGTGCTTAATAAATCCAAGCTAAACATCTAAAATACCATATATCATTGAAGGGGGAAAAAGCAAACTTAACCTTTTAAAATATAAGAATAAATACCAATAGGCAACAACCAACCCAAAAAAAATTAAAAAAAAAGTACCACACTCAATCCAATACTCTAGGTCTCCAACTATCTATCAAAACAACACACCAATGAAGCTCCAACAAGTTAATAATATGCATTAGTTTTATCAACAAACACTCCAATAAACAAATAAGCACCGCCATTGAAAATCTTCAAGCCTCAACTTTTAACAAACAAACAAATAAATAAACAAATTAATTGAGTATTAGTTTAAATAAGCTAAAACTTAAAAAAAAAAAAACTCATAAAATGACATAATAGTATATACATGAACATGATGACATAATAATTATAATGTTATGCAAAAAGAACCCTTATGATACAATTGAATAAGCTAAAGCTTAAAAAGCTTATAAAAATGACCTTACTTCACTTAAAGGTAATACTTGTAGTAATTGATTCCACCATTCTACCAACTTCAACATTTAGAGAAATAATTTTGAAAAAATAAAATGTAAGTCATGATCACATAATAAACATATGCCAAAAAAAAAAAAAAACTCAAATGATTTTAATAGTTTCACATAACAAATTAAACTTATTGTACTTGAGTTAAAAACTTTCAAAGCTTGAAAATCTTCCTCTATACATAATACCATACCAGGATTTTTCAGCTAATCTTGTACACATATAAAGGCTTCCACTATATAAGAAGTTAGAAAACTTCTAAAAGAATCAAGTATACAGCCACCAATGCTAAAAGCACTCTCAAAAGCCATAGTCAACAAGGGGGTAGCCAACACATCTTTTGCCATCAAGGAAAGGATAAGGAATTTAGAAGAGAATCTTTTCCACCAATCTAGTACATTGAGATCTTTATTGTCAATATCCTCAAAGTCTTCTCCTAAATATATTTCTATCATATTCTTTTGCAATCATTTTTCCCCTCCTCTTATCTCACAATTGAAAACTTTTCTCGAAGGTTTACGATCATCATTTTTTATCTCTAGTTTTTTTTCCTTCACACAACTTTGAGAACATAAGCTAGCATAGTCATCCTTATACCCAAAACCAAACTCATAATGATGAAAGTGCATAATTGATTTTACTTATAAGTAGAGTTGCCTTTTCATCATTGTACATATGTCTAACCATCCAATCAACATAAGGCAACTTCTAATAAGAATCAAGAACTATTGAAACAAAAGATTATACATTGATATTATTGATATTTTCCCAATACTTGTCATGTTTTCTTTATATTCTTTCAGCCATCATCTTCACAGATGAATCACTATTTTGACATTGCTCATTAATTTCGTAACTAACACCTAATATCTCCTCTATAAATTAGTTGCCTGAAATGCTTAAAGTAGCATCATGAAATGCCTTTAAGAATGGTAATATGTTATGTACATATTCTCAATCCTCATATATAAGAACCCTACTCATTTTCACCCTTTCAAGTTCTAATTTGAACTTATCGTCATTAATTTCCATCAATGCAAACAGTTTCTGAAACTTTACAATTGATTCCAACATCAAGTAAGTAGAGTTCCATCTAGTTTCCTCATCCAAAGACAACAATGCCTTACTTTCATTTTTTTTTTTCTTGCAACACAGTTCCTAAATTTTGCTAGTCTTATTAGAGAAGACCTAACATACTTAATTGCTAAATGAATTCTAAATATTTGAGTCATTTATATCTTTCAAACCCTCCTTCACAATTAAAATTAAGATATGAGCACAACACCTAATATGAAGGAACTCGCCCTTCATGAGTTTCTCCCATGATTCAAACCTCTTTTTCAAATGTTCAATGTAGAGACGATTGGAACTTGCATTATCAATAATAACCATAAGAACCTTAGTAATACCCTATTACTGCAAGCATGCTGTAACAATATTAGCTATAGCCTCAACAAAGTGACCGCTTATTTGGTGAAAATTTAAAATTTTCTTTTGCAATCTTCAATCATCATCAATGCAATGACATGTCAAACACAAATAAACAAATTTTGATTAAATGTCTATGTGTCTATGTGTCTATGGTCAAACATACCTTACCTTGAAATGTAGAAAAAAAAAATTTCAACTTTTCACTTTTCACTTTCCTCTTTAGATAGCTATACACAATCATGAGCTAACGTTCTACAAGATAAAACTATAAATTTCAATTGTAATCACAAGTTAATGTAATATGTTATTGAATAGAAGTTTCGTAACTATAAATAACCTAACAAGCATTTTCCTACATTAACTTTCATCGAATCTATTCAAGTTCATAGAAAGCTGCTTACTATTTAAGATTACAAGAAGAGTTTTTTGCTTACCCTTGCTCATAAAAAACTTTTTCTTATTAGTAAATTACTTATATATAGTCAAATGAGTATGTAATGTACCCATTCTACTTCAACTATTATGTTTAAAGGATTTATTACAGTAATTACACCTAGCACTACAATTCCCTTTCACATTATGTGCGCCTTATGACGTGTTCCTAAACATTATATTATTGTCTCCTATTACCAAATAATGCGAATTGATGAGGTGTAGATGAATTACCAAAAGAAGGTAAAGTTACCTCACTAATAGCTTAATTGTGCTCATCTAACTCGTTTATGTGAAGTTATTGGATATCATCATCCATTGGTTCACTCATGTTCTGTTCCACAAACAAAGACATAAGAAAAGCAACAATAAATTGGCAACAAAACAAGTTATTAGAAGATGACGAGTCCCATACTTAAGGGAAATGAGACCAAGTTACTTAATCTTCAAAATTTGTATGATTTTCTTCATGAGCTAAAAATCCATAACAAAAGAAATATAAAAATTCGCAAAACTTTCATTAATCTAGTTATCCGTTGTCTCATGTTGTATTGTTATCTTTGTCGATGCATAATATGTATGGACAAATAGACACCATATTATCTTAATGCAAAATAACAAGAACTGGCATTTGTTAAAATTCTTTGGCACACATCTCTAGGCCAAATGCTAATTAGATCGGTTAATTTTCATTAGTTGTACAATAGAATATAATAGAAAAAAAAGTGAAGTTTTTCAATTAATTTTGATGATAATAAGCATTTATTTTGTGCACATGTATTGTATGTGTCTTCAAGTAGTCATTTTATTAAATTGATTATCTTGGATATATTTATAGCATACATGTATCATAAATGGACTAAAATTTAATGGATTTTGATGGGAGTTCTATTTTTATCAAGGTTTGAAAAGATTAAAGACTTAAAAAGAAAAAGAATCGACAAGAGAATTGCAATTCACTTGTTTAAACTTTGATTTTAGTACGGATATACCTTTAACTTTTAAATATTGCAAATGATCTCCTTAAACATTAGTGTGTGCAAACATACTTTTAAACTTTAAAATGTTTTGTACATACTTTTAAACTTTAAAATATTACAAACAACTCTTTAAATGTTGGTCTTGGTGCAAAGACTTCCCAAAACTTATTACCAAGTATCACTTATGTTACTAATTTATCAAAGTTTAAAAAATCTCCCTTCCCCCTTCTCAATATTTGAAAGTTCAAAGGCATACACATATAAAATCAAAGTTTATAAGATTGGTTGCAACATTTGAAAGTTCATGAAATATATTCTATACCAGAACAAAATATAGAAGGTTATTTAAAATGTGTATTTTCTTTTTTCCCCCTAAATTTACAAGGTACCTCCATTAAGTGGTGCATTATTATCATCTGCATTTGTTGTACTTATAAATTCTTTCTCTTTTCCTTTCTGGATGTTCATACATAATTTCTTCAATCGTCCTAACAGTGGCCAAAAAGAAAACCATCCTGACGAAGATATCTAAGAAATTTTTATCAAAGGCAATAAAGGATACAGCAATCTAGCTGAAACTTCGGCTCCGGCGAGAGTGGACGATTTTTATGACTCAAAATAGGTCTTTAAGCTCTTCATACTTTACAAGTCTCCCATGCAGATGGACAAAATATCAACTCCCAGAGCCCATTTGGTAAACATAACATCAGCACCATACTTCATGAAGATGACGTAGAACCTATTTCACTGTTTCTAGATTCAGAAATCACTGATTCTTCTTGACAGTTGAACCTGTTGGCTACACCAAACACATTCGCGATATGTAGAACCATGCTTTGGATTGCAACGCCTGACAGCATCACAGATTCCGGAAGATGAGGTATACATTTTGGCATGAATTCCTCCTTACCAAATGTTAAGTTGTATAGACCTAGGACTGCCTGACAGAAAATGAATCTGAAAAGAAAGGCAAAAACAACTTAAAAGAGGGAAGCTTCACATTTAAGAAAAGACACAGAGAGAGAGAGAGAGAGAAAGGAAAAAAGAAGAAAGAAGCCCCAAGGTCAACTTTCAAATGCATGCTGATAATATTCACTGTTTTATGAAACTTGATCAAGCCAAGTGTAGGGAGCAAACTGGAAAGAAGTCTGAGGAACCAACGCATGATTGCAGATTTAATGCTCCAGGGGATCACCCTAATATTACAGCCATCCAGAATCTACCAATGTAGAAAACTACAAGAAGCTTGTAAGTAAAGATATAGGTACATCATTAGTGTTGGAGCCCATATGAGAAAACACGCCAAATAGACAAGATAGAGGAAGCAGTGATGTATTCAACTTCAGCTGGCAAGGTCTAAAGCATATCATATAAGGCATATCAAATTGAATCTAAACGTAGAACCATAACCCATAGGTGTAGGGCTCAAATTCCAAGTTCAAGCTCAAAATTTCAAGCTTGACCAACCTCAGTTTCAGGAATTTTGAGAAGAGCTAGCTCGAGTTTGAGCTCAATAGTGCATTGTCTCCATGCAATTTTTTCATACCCCCTGCCACAATTATTAAATACCAATATGCCACAAATATGCAGGGTCAATTTTAAACGCTAGGATCAATGTTGGGGCAACTATTGAAGCTTGAGCCCATAACTGGAATTCAGACACCCAAAGAATTCCTAATCCACAAAATCCTATGGCAATGATTAACACACAGGTATTATCAATTTTTGTGTTATTTGAACTTGGGTATGAGGCCCAGTACCAGTATGGATCTAAATGTTGACTAATTTGGTAAAAATGCAGGATACTAGGACTAGGCAGAAAAGAATCTGCATGTTAGACATGGGTAAAGGAAATTTTCATATAAAAATTTTATTAGTACAAAGCCTATGCAAGTAGACACTATTTGAACCCGAAAAAAGCTCAAACAAAGAAAAGCAATAGCTTAAGTACCCCAGATTTAACATCTTTTCTTACACTTAACCTAAACCTAAACCTCTAACTTCACAGTAGTCCTAGTACCTGTTAACCCTAATTCCTATTTGGAACAGCACCTCCTCCCTCACTGTTGGCATCCCACATTGTGGTTGATCCACTTCTCTAATTGATAGGACCTTTGTGGAACACAAGGGAAGAGAATTGTGAATTGAACGAATGAAAGATGTACACACTCCTCAAGTATGAAGAGGTCAGTTTCACTACTAGGGTTTCAGAGTCTCTGTTAGTTCCTTCCTGACTAACTAACTAACAGCTACTCACAATTTATAGTCAAAGCTGAACAGGTGTAATACAAGCACTTATCCAGTAGACACTAGCTAGAATACTAACTAAATGACTAACTAAAAAGACCATACATCACAAGCACATATTCAACATAATCAGAAATTTAACTACTAAGCCTGGTGCGCCTTGTATAAACCCGAGTAAATGGTTTATGCACACGTGGACATGTATCAATACCCCACTCCTCAGGAAAGACCTTGTCCCCAAGGTTGAAAGTGGGAAATTGAAGGCAGAAAGCATCAACATCAATCCAAGTTGCATCAGCAAAAGAGCAACCTTCCCACCGAATCAAAAAACTGAGGAATTTCAAGACCGTCATGGACCACATAACGATGACCCAAAATCGCATGTGGTTTGCATCCAGGCTCCGAATCATCAAAGGAAAGAGAAGAAGGCAAATCCATAGAAGTGGGAAAAAAAACAAACAGAGGGTTTGAGAAATGAAACATGGAAGACAGGATGTACAAGAGAATCAGGAGGCAGCCGCAAGCCATACGCGACCTCACCAACACTTGATAGGGTTCAAAATAACGAGAAGCCAGTTT
Source organism: Lumnitzera littorea (assembly GCA_024138015.1). Classification (NCBI taxonomy): domain Eukaryota; kingdom Viridiplantae; phylum Streptophyta; class Magnoliopsida; order Myrtales; family Combretaceae; genus Lumnitzera; species Lumnitzera littorea. Next base: position 71,705,771 of record JAMXBB010000008.1, read on the forward strand.
GGCACAGCCATCAAGCAACAATTTCTTACATAGAGCAGGCCATAAACATAAAATGACCCAGTCACCTACATTAAAAGACACATCTGGACAATGTTTATTCGCCTGGGCACAATTGCATAACTGAGCTTGCTCAAGATGAGAACTAAGTTGAGCAAGAACAGATGCACGCTGCTGTAAAAACACAGCAGCAGGGCTGGAATCCTGAACAGAATCAACAGAAAGCAAAGATGGAGGCTTGTGTCCATAGACCAATTCAAAAGGAGTTGCATGAGTGGATGAATGATAAGAAGTATTGTAAGAATACTCAGCCCAATGAATCCAATAAGCCGATTGCTTAGGCTACTCAAAGGCAAAACACCTAAAATAACATTCCAAAGAGTGATTAAGGACCTCCATTTGCCCATCTGTCTCCGAACGATAAAAAGTACTAAAATGCAAACGAGTGCTTTGCAAGCAGAATAAGGAAGTCCAAAATGCACTGAGAAATAAAGGATCTCGGTTAGAAACAATAGTACGAGGAATGCCATGAAGAAGAACTATCTGCTTCATAAAAATATCAGCCACCATAGATGCAGAATAAGGATGGCCAAGAAGGAGAAAGTGAACATACTTAGTAAGACGAACAAACCACAACCAAAATAGTGTCTAAGCCTCTAGATTTAGGCAAAACTGTAAAAAAATCCATCAAAATGGGAAGGGGATGAAGTAAACCTGCAGGAGCATATGTTGAGCTTTATTCCATCGGCAAATGGCGCAAGAGGCCACAAACTCCAAAATATCTTTTTTCATCCCAAACCAAAATAAATTTGCAGCAAGGCAGCGATAAGTCTTCAAAACTCCAGCATGGCTGCCAATTGGAGTGGAATCAAGTTCGTGAAGAAAAACATAGACCCACTTGGACTTAGCCGGTATCACCAACCTATTTTTGTAATACAAAACACCATTTACCATAAGAAAAACAAGGACCAGCATCCTCACCTTGTTGTAACAAGTGCAATTTATTACCCAAAACCATAGGCTGCTGAAATTTCCAGCAGATCAGTCCATAAAGGCCCGCTAATACTAGAGCAAGGGCCTTCAACATCCTCTTCCTGCATTCGAGAGAGTCAGCAACCAACAAGATCATATCGTAGAAGTTTTGATAATCAGCCTAGAAGTTTTGATAACCACTGTTGTTGTGCAAGTGCTGTAATATGCTGAGTAAGCAAATGATGCAAGCTGCAATGATCCATGTGGACCAAAAATTTTCTGCCTAACAAATATGGCTGCCAATGATGAATAGAAAGAACCAAGGCCATTAACTCCCTTTCATATGCGGATTTAGCTAAAGTCTGCAGGGCCAAAACTTTACTAAAGAAAGCAATTGGATGATTATTTTGTATTAAAACCACACTAATACCACTTTCCGCATCACACTCAATAACAAATTGTTGATCAAAATTTGGCAAAGCCAATACCAGAGCTTAAGTCAAGGCTTGTTGTAGATTGTGAAATGATTGCAAGGCATCTTCTGACCACCAAAACTGATCTTTTTGAAGAAGATTAGTTAAGGGCCAAGCCGGCTGACCATAATCCTTGATGAACTTATGAAATAGTCTCAAGAAACCCCAAGCACCCTTAGGAGAAGTAGGAATAGGCCAATTAAGTACAGCAGAAACTTTATTGGGGTCCATACGCACACCAACAATCAAAATAATATGACTCAAATATTCAATAGAATCCACACCAAAAATACATTTCTTCCAGTTAGGAAAATTTTATGATCCCTTAATAAAGAAAGGACCATGCGCAAATGCTCCAAATGAATATCCATATTCTTGCTATAAACAAGAATGTCATTTTAAAAAAAAAAAAAGAGGACAAAGCGACGAAGATAAGGATGAAATAATTCATTCATAGTCGCTTTAAAAGTAGCTAGGGCATTTGTAAGACTAAAAGGCATAACTACAAACTCATAATGGCCTTGTAAGTATGGAAAGCGGTCTTACTAATATCATCTAAATACACTCTAATTTGATGATAACCAGCCTTTAAGTCAATTTTAGAAAAAACACGTGCACAAAATAGCTCATCAAGTAATTCCTTCATAACTGGAGTAAGAAATCGATCAGGAATAGTAGCGGCCTTCAACACTGTATAATCAACAAAAAACGCCAAGAACCATCCTCTTTCTTAACCAAAAAAAAAAGGCTAGAAAAAGGACTAGAACTAGGCCGAATAAGACTAGCCTGCAACATCTCATTCAACATACTCTCAATTTCATCTTTTTGAACATGAGCATAACCATAGGGGCAAACAATGATTGATGCACTACCATCTTTTAACACAATACGATGATCCATAGAACGAGATGGAAGCAAACCCAAATTATCAGAAAAGACAACAGCAAACTCCTGCAACAAAGCATCCACACGAGTATCCAAGGCAGCAGAACAGAAACAAAGAGAATCAGGTGATGTCAAAATCCAACAAGCACCAGCAAATACCACATCCTCAACCAACAAAGCTCCTTTAAAGTGGCTGCCAGTTTAAGCACAGAACAGTCTCCATACAAAACTTTTTTGCCTCCCTTAAAAGGATCTTTCATCACAAGTTCAGACCAATTTATCTTAATATCCCCTAAGGTCTCCAACCATGCCATGCCCAAAATTACATCAATATCACCCAATTCAATCACTAGCATATCATGAGTTACTATAGACAAACCATGGCAAAATCCACAAGAAATATATTGGCCATCGCCCAACCTTACTCGAAAACAAGCAGTAGGTGAAACAGGCAGTTGCAACAAAGCTACTAATGACTTAGAAACAAAATTATGTGAAGCACCGCTGTCCACAAGAATTGTAATGGAAGAAGAACAAGTACCTCTAAACTTTAGCCTTCGGACCCGTGAAACCTTGCATGGCTAACAAGGATAATTCCATGAAGTGTTAGTCACAGGGAAATTGGAATCCTGAACAGAACCAACTTCATCATCAAAAGAAATTAGATCAGGTTCCTCTCCTGAAATAGTCACACAAAGATTTGGAAGCACACTGATGAGAAGGTGAATATGGTTCACATCTAAAACAAAAACCTTTGTTTCGCTTGTTAATAAACTCAGCATACATCATCTGCCGAGTTGGCTTTGAACCTTTAGAGTCAGCCATAGGCATAACAGCAGAAGAATAAGAAGTATCATTAGGAGAAAAAGAAGAACTAGATACAGGAAGCACCTGTTTTATCAGAAAAACATGAGGAAACTGAGGCAGTCCATGAAAAGGTAATAGGAACAAGATCCAATGAACTTGGCAAAGAAGAGGCTAGTGACTGTGATGAACTGGAAAAACAAATGCCAAGAGAAAATTCTCGTTCGATATCAAAAGCAAGATCAATAGCTCTGGCAACCGTGCGAGGTCTAAAAGTTTGAATCCAGACACGCAATTCTTCACGTAATCCTCCCAAAAAATATCCTAAAGTCTGATCCTCAGACATGGGGGGAACTTGCACAATCAACACATCAAATTCATCTACATATGCTGCCAATGAAGATGTTTGCTTAAGGAGAGTCAATGGAACAAACAGATTTAGAGGCATCATGACTCCCATACCACAATAACATCTCATGAATGAACATCTCCCATGAAAAATGAGGAATTCGACATCACAGTGCATGCATCCAAGCAACTGCACAACCTTGCATATAGAGAAAAGCGACTAAAATTCATTTCTCCTCACGAATGTGATGTAACTCAAAATAATGTTCGGCCTGAGTGATCCAACCTAAGGGATCCGATCCATCAAAAAATGCCAAAGTAAGGTGATTGAGATCAGATCGTGAAAGATCATCAATCTCCATCACATCATGAATCGCAGTAGAATGAGATTGATGCGATTTGAAAAAAGAATCTGCTGTTTCTGTCAACTTATCTTGCACCTTGCGATCAGAAACAATTGATTTCAAAATATCCTTAACTTCAAGGAAGCCAACCTCTAACAATGCCACACGACTCTCCATGCAATCAATCAAAGCTTGAACAGTCATGGTCAATTCATGAACCTGTTGTTCTACTCCCTTAATTTGTGTCTCCATTCATGGATCCACAGACGGCACCAAATTAATAGGATATTTGTGGAACACAAAGGAAGAGAATTGTGAATTGAATGAATGAAAGATGTACACACTCCTCAAGTATGAAGAGGTCAGTTTCACTGCTATGGTTTCAGAGTCTGTGTTCTTTCCTACCTAACTAACTAACTAATAGCTACTCACAATTTATAGTCAAAGCTGAACAGATGTAATACAAATGCTTATTCAGTAGACAATAGCTAGAATACAAACTAAATAACTAACTAAAAAGACCATACATCACAAGCACATATTCAACGTAATAAGAAATTTAACTGCTAAGCCCAGTGCGCCTTGTATAAACCCGAGTAAATGGTTTATGCACACGTGGACATGTATCACTAATGAACTTCTCCAGCCACAACCCTTTTATGTCACCAACTCATCTTGATTAATTTTCCTCTCCATTAATCACCACCACCAACTCTCCACTTTTATCTTGAATCATCTGTTCCACATCCTGTATCCTTACCCGCATCATGTCACATTGATGCAGGTATGGCAAAGATGAACAGTGAGTTTAAATATTAGGCATCTAGATCTCTCACAATGTTTCAAGAAAAGTGCTACTGTCATTTTAGGTGGACTATCTACTTACATTGTGGGAAGACTCTAATTAACCCCCTTAAAGCTCTGCTAAATAAAATTGAATTCTAACATCAACAATCTTATAAGAGAGCTCAGGACTGTATGGCCGCTTCTTGACTTGATCCACGAAATGCACTTTTTGGAGAAAAGATGCAATACTACAGTTTGTAAAAGATGGGGATTAACACTTAGTGCTTCACATAAACTAGAAATGCTTCTAAAGCAAAACCATGGATGATTGAATATGAGCATGTGCAAAATATAAGATGTTTGAGGTGAGAATGCTTTGATGGAAAGCAAATATGTGACTGAATAAAGTGATAAATCTAGTAAGAAATCTAATAATTTGACATGTAATTTACCAATACATAGACATGTCATATGAAAGTGGTCCTGTCAGAGGGATGGATGGAAATATAGAGCATATAATGGGTGACTTGCATTGAAAACATAATGGGATGTTGCAATGTCTTTTCCCATTTGGTGTGAGGGAAATTGCTTTTAAGTCCAGATCTAAATGTGTTATACTTTCTGGGTAAGAAGAAACACATTATGAGGTGGTTCAACAATGTAATCTTTTGGCAGGTATCAAACTTACCGGTCAGAAAATTAAAATATTCTGTTTTCACACAAATGACCTGCATAAGCCCTTTGATGCTATAAAACCTATCAACTCCTTCACAAAAACACAGTATCCGTTTCAATCCAACAAAATAAAAATAGGGATTCAGTTCGTTCTTATCTTGATTCTGCAAGGACTTTATAGCTATCCAAGTTCCATATTTTCACAGCTTCATTTGTCTCACTTATAATGCTTGATGACATGCTTAGTTCCAGCTTTTTTGCAATCAGAAAGAAAATGTTGTTTCTTTCTGAATTTTTATTCATTAGAATATCTAATTGAGGAAACCACTAATCTCAATACCAACAAAGACAAAATATAACTCAAGATTCCTTCCCTATTAGTTCAGATTTAATGTCATAAACTATGAAGCAGGTTGGAGATCATTCTCTTTGTCTATATTTTACATTTAGATCCCGACCTCCTAAAACAACTACCATGACGGAATCAGAAACCACATATATGAGATGCAGGAAGACTGTTTTGTGGTAAAGCAGATTCTCAGCATCATACTAATTCCAATTGAAAACACCAATGGTGGAATTACATCTGCAATTTACCTAGAAAATTTGCAATAGCTAGTAACATCAGTCTATTCTAAAAATCACCCATCTTTTCTTATTCTATAGCATTATTTTATATTGGAAATCTAAAATTATTTGGAAACAAAAAATTATAAAATTTCCTTGAATAATTGCATTGTCTGAATAGTTGAAGATATTCCTCGACCGATTCGCTTAGGGAAAGAGAAAAGCTTGGATTTTACTCTACAGTAAGTACTTTAGATTGAAAATTCTAAAGGCTGATTATTGATAAGTACAAGAGGAAAGGAAAAAAATAAATAAAAAAGCATCTATGATGGGCTTCTTATAAGATAGAGGCTTCAAGATCACCAGAAATATATATATTTTAGTTAAATTCAAATTAGGAGATTCTCCTTTCAAATGGCTACATTCATGCAGATTAATATTCTTAGATCATCATAAATTTTAGCTCTCAACAAATTCTTCTTTACTTTTTCATGCAGAATATCCAAGATTACCTCAAAAGAAGCCGCCTCAGGAAAGGATCATTAAGAATTTGGGCCCAGACAGGATTAAGGGTATCAGATGTTGCCAAGATCAATCCAAAGTCATTTAACGATGAAGCTAGAAGTTTCTCAGCTTTATTCCATGCATCCTGGACATTATTTACTTTGCTGAGTAACTAAACAAACTAACACCACAGATGAAAATAAAAGAGGACCTATTACACACCATGTCAACTTCAGAGTTAGAAAAGCCAAGCATTATGCAAAAAGCCTGCAATGGTGCAGTGAGAAAAACTGTGAATAGGCTTCCACAGGGATGAGAGAAATCTGAAGCAGCAGTTGCCCAAGATCTGGGAGATAAAAGCAGAGCAGCTGGTTCTCCTTTTTCTGCACCACATATTGCCTGCAGAGATGCACATGGGGGTTTAAGTTTCAAATCCACAGCAGGGAAAAACTCTTAGAAAATTTATTGCATGTTGGTAACCTTTTGCAGAAAGCTAATAGATGTTATAGTTGAAGTTAGAGCCGTTGGATAAAATTTTCACTAGCCTGCCTTGAACCTTCCAGTATGCTGAACAAATTACCATCAAGCTTCACCGGAAATAAGGAACTAGAGACCATTTGATGACATTTTATATCCCATCATTTTTTTGATAATAGAAGCATTCATCAGATTATTGAGAGAAGCACAAGGTATTTTGGTCAACAATAAAAATTGATAATTCAATGTATCCTAGAATTTGTCCTCTTATTAAGTAGTGACACTTCTTTCGATGAAACTGAATGTGCCAATTATCTAATCAAGATATGGAGTAGCTAAGGGTTTGATTTAGCTTAATCAATTGGATTTACTTGATAATTGTGGATTAAGAGTTGATTAACTTAGGTTTCGCATGATAATAATAGAGTTAGACATGGATTAGGATGAGATTCAACCTTCAACTAAGTATGTTTTGCTTTGATGGGTTTTTGGCAAATAAAAACAGAATCTTTAATCAACATATGAAAAAAAAAAACAACTATTTAATCAACTAAGATGTTTTATTGGATAAGAAATCAGCTTAGATATCAGTAAATCAATCAAAGGATTTTTCAATTAAAGTTCAAGCTCAATGTCTTGAGTTGAACAAACTGGATAAAATAGGAAAGAGGTTAAACTCATGATACTTCATCAACTGAACTACTAAAACATTTCACTGAACTCATCCCAACACAAGTTCCATCATCCAGGCTTGATATTATTGACCATTGACTATTTCGGTTAAATACTCTGACATTTGTTAAAGAGTTTGAAAATCAATATAAGAAAACATATAATAATAGGAAAAATCCATCTAGAGCTAAAGTCTACAAAAGTTAGCAATGTTTGATATGACCCAACTCGAATATAGATGCATTGAAAAATGATCCATGATCAAACTACCATAATTCACCATGAAATAACTAACTTGACCATAAATGCATTGAAAAATGGATCATAGAAGTGCATAAACACAAGCATGATTTGTAATTTCTTCAGAAATTTTCATCAAATTTAATACATAGGCAATCAAGGGCTTATACATGGTTTTGTGGTTGAGACCAAAAGTGATGAGCCAAAACTACTTGTGAGCTACTCAAGTTCACTATATTCACTCAAATTCAGTTTGATTCACGGTCAAGCTTAAGCTTGAGCTACTTGAATAGTATATCAAGTCAAGATAAAACTTTATATTATTTAACTCAATTAGCTCACAAGCCTAATCAAGTTCTAATCGAATTTGAGTCAAACTCCAATTTTAGTATTAACTTGGTTAGAAGAAAAAATTTTCAAGCGGTCCTTGTGTACATAAACGTTACTCATAGGTTGTCCTTTGCTTCAAGTAGGATCACCTCTTTTAATTAACTTCCATACTAAATTTGATAACTTCAATGATGTTTTTATGTTCCATTCTAAAATAACACAGAACTCTTAAATTTCAAAGGTGATAACAGAAACTCAGGGAATTCGAAAGCATGAATCCTCACCTTCCATCAAAACGGTAAGATATTAAAATACTAAGATAGAAGACACTACCAACAATAGACAGGCTTTGGTCTCTAAATCACATCAATTACTAAAAAGAAAGATCTACTGCATTTTTTTCATTTGATCTGAATCGATACCACGGAAAGACATAGATTACAGACGTTCAAATGATTACAAGCTGCTGGTACTATCTTTTCTTCTTCTCTTTTTCTCTGTAATTTAAAATAAAATCTCCAAAATCTACACTAGACACTCACAAGTTCTACATTTTTACTTTCAATTGCACCCTAGGTCCCTAGGATAAATCGTCTTGCACTTCAGAGTGAATTCTCAATAAGGCAGAAAGTACAAAATATTATTCTCTCATATAATGTATCTTCTCCCTTCCATTAAGATCATTACCAGTACCTTTAATGAACATTAAATAGAACAAAAGGATATTTACCTGGAAAGCTGTGCTGCTCTCACTGTCGATAATTAGAAAAAGCGGCTTTCTTGTAAATGGGAGTAAGTCACAAGGATAAATGCAATTCAAACCTGAAAAATTTATCAGCTAATGTCATTCAAGAATCTTCTGTAAAAGAAAACCAAAATTTAAGACAGGATAAGCACGCTCATTTTCATATAAAAACAATCTTCTTTGTTTGAATCGTAAACTACCATTTGATTATAAAGCCATATTTGAGACTTGAATACCAAAGGTATAACCCGTAATTTTGTTTGTTCATAAATACAATATGATGTCCAGAACAACAATAATGATGTCCAGAAAAGCAATAATTTTTTTCTCCCCCTTTTTGTTAGATAGAAAGAACAGTAAGCCTGTGGTGTTGCAGATGCCATTCAAAGCACTCCAAACCTTCTTTTTCTATAACAACCAGCCCTACAAGTTCATCTGAAATTGGAGGAAGAGATGATTGACCATTTCTCCTCTTCATCTAACATGCTTAAATCAGCTGAAGCTACTCTCTTAGATGATTATCCTGGTGAAGATATACTCTCATGTCTCTTCCCCAAGGAAAATAAGGAACTTCAGTTGGAGCTCATTGTTTAAGATAAGATGATGAGGACTTAACGTATGAATAGGACAACTCAGTTTAACCAAAAGGATTTCACAAAGAAAATATTTAATAGGAAAACATCCATTTTACCACCTCATAACCATGGCTAAGGAAATCCACTATGTTCTACCCATAAGGGAGTCACTTCCTTAATAGACATTTTCAGTGCCATACACAAAACTTTAAATTAAAAAAAAAAAAAAAAAGGGAAAAAGAGAAGAGAGGGATAGAGAGAGAGAGAAGCTTGGAATTAAGAAACCCCCTGTAGGTCTTGCTCATCAGGTGCCATCTGCAAGAAGAAGAATTATATCTATAGAAGCTGGAATCCTCTGATCAAAAAGTCTTTAACAAGGTTCTTGGACCTGCTTCTAAAGATAGTTTCATATGACAAATGATCTGATGGGAACCCAGCAGGGCTGTCCTAGTGGTTCTGGTTCCTGCTGCTAAATGACAAAAAGGGTTTGATTTGATCTCCATTTCTACTAGGAGTCAAGAACTGCAATTTAACACCACCTATACAGCATCAGCTGGAGTAATTCAGTGCAGGAGTCTGAGGGAGACTTCATGTGCCTAGAGATAGTAGCAAAAAGGGAAAAAATGAGGCTAAAGGACTGGCTTGCACAAAGCCAAGGGAGCATTTGAAAAATCATGAGGGGCTGAGAATGGAAAGGGAGGGCATTAAGGTGTAGTAGTTAAACAAAAACATTCTATCTACTAAAACCCATTCCGTAAAAAATAAGAGCAGAATGTTTCAAAAGACATGATCCATAGCTCTTTTCATGTAGCATACATGTTATGCAGCTTCTAATGTAAGGATTGTGTACAAATTCAACAGAAAATCAAAGTTGAGGCCAGAATCTCTCTTCCCCTCCAGTTTCTCAGATGGCCTAATGACACAACTAATTTCTTCTTTGTCTCTTAAAGAGCACCTTTCATCAAAATCAACTAGACCCCTCAAATTACTATTTACTTAGTCCTACAAAATGAAATTCCAATGAAGGCAGGGAAAGAATATGTGATCAATTAGCAGTACAATTTTTTAGCTTTTTCATGAGATACCAGTTGACTGACACAAAAATATAGTAAACTTAATACTGAAAGATACCTCTCATTCAATTCATGCCTAACACAGAGATCTGAAAAATTGATGCATAGTAATTCAGAAAGATTCAGCAAAGCATGATAGGCTACCTCCATTTCCATGGTTACCTAACTGCAGGCAAGGATTAATGTTATTCACAGAATCATCTTTACTCTCTGCAGGTGAAGGTGTTATATTCTCTCTTTTTTGGTCACATTGAGTACTAGATGAAGCATCAGAAGAAATAGCAAGCTGTTGAACATTTTTCACCATGTTTTCTTTAGGATTTAAGAAGGTTCCAAGTCCTGATTGTAACAAATTTGCAGGCACTCCTCTTCCTGCGATTTAAATGACATGAGAAAACTTTGAACTCAGGAAAGAAAATTTTCACAAATGAGCTTCTTAAAAATAATCGATACTAACCTGAAGCTGATAAATAGATCAAGAGAACTCCATCAGGAGGTAGCTCTTCACAAATAGTTGCAAGTACCTGCATGGCAGCATAAGATACCAAAATATAGAACCTCAGCACTTAAAGAGTAACAGAGCAACTTTTTTTTGGGTAATTAACAGTCAGCAAATCATTATGAAACCATAACTTCTCTTTCACTTTAAATCCTCCAGCTAGTTTGGAAAAACTTTCCTCTGTGGAAGATTCTTCACAATTATCTAAGTCAAATCAATGAATCACACATTCTAAAAGAGACTTCCAATTACACAGCCATAGTATAAGTTGCATAGAAAGTATAAAATAAAAATGTGGTAGCAAGAGTAGGCAAGTGGACTCCAAAAGGGAAGTTTAAGCACGAGTTCAGTACATACTGCTACAAAATGAGTAACTGATGGACGATACAGAACAGCTTTCCGTGGGTTTGCAGGCAAAGTATGATCAACAATATCCTGGATAAAATTTGTCTGACTACGCCCAGAAGGACCAACTTTAGTCGCAAATGGCTGGTAAAAGGAGCCACTGGGTTCCCACTCCAGAGATTGCAGCATCCTGAAAGTATCAAGGGTGAGCTCCGAGAACTTCACCTGATGAAATGAGTGCAGATTTAATAATTATCACTACATGGCTTTTCTGACATCTGAAGGTGAAGAAAAATGAAAACCACAAAACTTAACCTCATAATGGTGGTAGCTGCTAAGTATGGCCTCACGCAATCTTAAGGTTCTGTTGGAAACAGAAGCTACAGATTGTGGTAAGGAATCTGGATGAGTGTCCAGCACAAGGCTGTATCTCAAAGGTCTGGTATTCATAAAAGCTGTGTCAGCTTTTAAAAATCTTGTAGCTTCTTGAACCACAAGCTTCCATTCTTTAAAGTCGGACTCCTGAAAATATAAGCCTAGCTCACTGTGGTTTTCTGAGACCATAAGAAAATAATGTAATTGACATTCTAGTCCCACAGTGTTACAGGGAGACAGATAAATTGAACATCACTTTCACATCTCTATATATGAAAAACATCAACATTTTTTATATGAAAAATGTGAAAGAGTCTTTCACTTTCATGAGCAATGACTTGACAATTGATCCAGAAGTTTCTTAGTATTGCCCCCGAAGGTATTGCAAAATTTCCACAAAAATATATATCTACATCCATTAACTTAAATTTTAAAAAAGCTCTGCATCCAAGAAGACCAGGAGATCCTAGCACCTATGCAGCAATACCACAGCATGAGTCACAGTTCTTGGTCAAACAGTTCATATAAATGCAAACATCCAACCTAATTTAGATGAGATATTGAAAAAGTAAACAAACAGATAAACAACAGATTCAGGATCTTCTTTGCAAAATATCCTGGACAAATGTCTTAAACGAGGAAACGGGATTTGCAAAAACCAAACAAGTTAAAACCTGAAATGTCCTCTTATACTCATCAAGCAGTAATTTGAGCTGGTTAACCAGCTGATTGACCATATCTCTTTTGTTGAAAATCAAACACACCATCAAAAACCTAGCGAGAAATCTCAACTGCTTGTTGGCCAAGTGGATATCCTGATATGATCCTTCCCTGAAATACTCTCGTGTCAAAATTGCCTCATAGAACACATAAGCTTCCGACAAAAAGTTTGTTTCACTTGTACGCATGTATTGGCCAAAATAAAGCTGAGCAATCCGAGAGGCAATCTCACCAATCTCCCATCTCTTAAGCCCAGTTTCCACCAATTTTTGCCTATTCTCTTGCTGAAATTTCCACAGCTGTGTGTAAACCTTAAATACTTTGTAAAAGTAGGTGTCATACCTGTAACAAAACCATCAAAAAGACTTCATAAGTAAGATCAATGGCATGGCATCTTGTGAAAAGAGAGTAAATAACAGCCAATTTCTATTGATATAGTTTCACTAAAACCTCTCTGATTTCAGTTTTTCAGCAATTTTATCAAAAGTCTTTCCATTGGAAACGACAGATAAAACTCTGACATGGAAGATTATTGTACTACCTCAAATGCCACTTCCTTGTAGCCACCTCTAATTTTACATTATTCTACCTCATTTTCGTTTCATATAAATGCTGCAGTAGGATCTAATCAAGCAACATGCACCATTTGAATTCAAAGGAAACAAGACTATAAGAAATTTAAGTTAAATTTTAAACATGTGATGGTCAAAACAGATATATATATATATATATAAGGAAAGTTCAGGAATATTTAATGGACATCGTACCAAGCCATGGAGTTGGAATTGGATAGATAACACAACTAGCACCTTCTAAGGGTAAGAGGCACTTTGTTTCATCAGAATACTTCTCAGATTTATGCTATAACATAATCTGGACAGATTGTGGTTAGTTTTAGTCATAGGTTGTACTGTAGATAGCTCTAGCAAAATTTGTTACTGGAGCATGGATGAAAATATTAACATTTTCCATTTTGGTTAACCGTCCTAACTAGTCTAGGATCACTACCATCATCTCCTACCATTTCCAGCCAGCAAAATTTTTCTTGATTACTACAATAATAATAATAATTATGCATTTTGATTCTTCTTCTTCTCCTTTTTTTTTTTTTTGTTTGGGTATTTCAGTCAGTACAAAATGGATATACACAAAGCAGAGGAGAAAACTTAAAACCGTAACGAGGGTATCGCGGAATGTAATAGTGACAAATCATTTGCAACGGTGGGTAACACCCTAAACCCACTAGCAAAACATACTAAAACAACCACTCTAGCTATGTAGGGTACACAATAGAAATAATCCTCCTAAGTAGGATCGCATCCAGAAGAGAGACGACAGTAGCATGCACAGGCCACTTGTAAAGACTCCAAACAAAGAAACTTTCCGCACTTCAATGCTATAATCAATATTGGGAAATCTTAAAATATCCAAGTGTCGGGCACAGGACCCTTGCTAAAAGAGCAGAGAAAGCACCCTAAATTGAATCCAAGAGTCCAAAATCGAATCAAATTTTAGGGAGTCGTATCATTATCAAACCAAATGATTTCATTACAACACGGTATATGCAATTAAAATGAGAAAGTGTAGTGTATTGCACCTATGGCGCTCATAAGAAGGCAGGTCTCTGATCTTAGAGAACTTCTTATCGGCTTTCTCCACCAAAGACCAATACACTTCGCTTATTGGAATACTAATATTGCTGCTACTAGAGTTGTTGTTTCCACTAATTGGACTCTGCGGTTGCTGCTGCTGAAGGTGGTGCTGTGACATCGTTTCGTTACCAATACAATTGAAAGGAGGAGGAGAAGAAGAAGAATAAGAAGTAGATCAGAAATCACCAATTTGGAATTCGAATCATTGCGTTTAGCAGGGGAGTGAATGTTATTAGAGTCAAAAGAGGACGAGAATAAAAGTAAAGGACAAAAATGAAGTGTTGAGTCGATTTTGTACATTACACATTTTCGCTTTACCTTCAATACCTTGTGGATTGTTTCTGAGTGAATTGGAATACCTTCGCCGAATGCAATTGGGTATCCTAACTTTAATTTTATTTTAATAGTATAATGAGAAATTGCAATCTTTTATAGAATTAGAAAGAAGCTATTTTTTATATTTTTTTAATATATTTTGTATCTACCAATAAGAGTTAAATGAATTATAAGATTAATTATTATTTCTTTATTCTAATTTTTGAAAATTATAATTCTATTTCTACATTATTTCATTTTTCAACTAAACATGATATAAGAGATTTACATTGATTAAAAAAATAATAATAATAACTCCTTAAAACTATGGGTGATTAAATAACCTTGTTGTACAAAATACTTACCTAAACTATACTTAATCAGATAAGTTCTGAATGAATAATTAAATCCACAAAGTAGGTTTCGAATAATAATTTCTTCAAACCTATTTTTATAAAGTGAGGTACAAATAAGAAATTTGGATATCATGTACCCACCTTAGAACCTATACTTGAAACATATAGGATACAGGTTTCAAGGTCTGATCTTGATAATTAAATAAAATTAATATATAAAAGATACTATCTATTAAAATAAAGCAAAGCCCAACATATCAAAATTTCTAAACTAAATACTTGTTAATCCCTTTCCTTCTATCTTTGTCTTTAGTTTCTACTCTATTATCATTTTTTTTTTCTATTTCTTCCTTCTTTGCTAAATTCATCATCTAGTAAAATTTCAAAAAAGGAAAGGAATATGAATTCTTAATTTATACTTCTAACTCTACCTATAAGCCACAAAATATGTCAATTACTTGTTATTTATAATAGAATAGTTTCTTTATTTTATATTTAATAAAAGATCCGGTATTCTTACAAAAGCAAAATTTGATTTTCTTAAAGTATAGAGAGATTATTTTAGCAATGCATATAGATTGAGGAAGAAAAATATTTTAGTTTGAATTCATATTTTATTTAATTTTTCATGTTATGTGTCTTCATTTCCTCATGGTTAATTATCTAATCTTGTGAATCTTTTATCTACATTTTAATAAATATCGTAAATCTCATATTAACTATGATGTTTACCACTTTCATTTTTAAAAAACAATGCGCTTATTCTCTTAAATATCTCTATAATATGGTTATTACAAAATGAATACTTTATTTACATAAAGAATGTTTTATATAATACTTCCAAAAAAATTCATCAATAATAATAATGGTTAAATAACCATTTAAGGAAAAAAAATTAGTTAGAACTAAACATTAATAGACTCCATTCATTTCGTCATTTGAAAAATTGATTAAATTTATCAATTGCTTTTGAAAAAAAAAAGGGCAAGTTTATTTTATTTTTTTCTAAAAATACTATATTAAAATTTATAAGGAAAATAAATAAATAAATAAACTATAGGCTCTATAGGATACCCTGTTCCTCGTAAAATCTATAAGGTACAAGGTACAGAGTGATTATAGAGTATCATAGGGTAGAGTACAAGTAATAAAGTTTCAAAACCTATACCTATAGGGTATGGTACAAATAAGGCTATATCTTACCCACTTTGTACCCGCTCACCCTACTTAAAATAATATGATAAAATCTATATCAATTAATTATGTTCAAATCATAAAATTCTATTAATTTAGGAAAGTATTAATTAATCAATAAATTAATAATTTAAAAAGTGCTTTTTCGAGTCCGCGAATATAAATTTAATGACATATTAAAAATCATTGTATGTCATTAATATATGTATCATATTTCGTGAATTAATTTAAAAAGAAAATTTATTATACATATATAGTTATATAAATAAGTATATAAGCAGTATTCATTATTTTTAATACATAAACAACATTCATCATATTGATTAATTCAATAAAGTTCAAAACAAGTTAATCTATGGGTTTATAATATTAGAACTAAATATATTCAACATATAATAATGGAGGGAACTACTATATAAACAATAGATAAAAAAATTTTAAAATCATACCCAAAAATAACTTTTCGTCTAAAATGATACGGACTCGTAAATAAATACACGAACCCAATATCACGGGTAACCAAAGGGGGTAGGTTTAAGCCGCAAAATAGCCTAAAAAGTAAATGATAGTCGAAGGTGAGTAAGAGTTCCTGTGCACCGACAATAGATGTGACGCACCAACACCGCACACAAGCTCAAGTCACATTTAATATAACACATAAGTATAATCAGAGATCACTCGCTACTAGTTCACGCTTAAATGTGTTAGATAAGAGTAGCTAAAAAGTAAACAAGAAAACATTGAGCTCAAGAAGGTAAAAGTTCAATATATTCTTTTGTATATTCTATTACAACTATTACATTATGTGATTATTTATAACACCCTGTTAGGGTAAGTTTTATGTTACAAAAAATTACAAAAATGAATCCCTATTTTCTAAAAAGAAGGAAAATAATTTATAGGGAAAATATGAAATCATGCATATTGAACGTCTTTTATTAGAAAGGACATTATGGTTGTCGGAAAGGACAATGTGCGCACATTTTACTCTATAACTCTGACAACATTGTGAGCCAAGCATGAGTGGGCCTCTGTTCAGGTATGTTCGACATCAAAATTTTAGTACCTTGATTGCTAGGTGTCACGCCCCGAAGCGGCAGAGTCGCAACAGCCCCGCCGTGTAAACCACCCTAAGATAGAAGTTGGCCTCACAACCGCTATCCTAGACCTGATCTACACAAGGCGTCCACAACTAACCCGCTTTAAAGTAGACAATTTGTAATTTAAATAAATCATTTATCTAAGAAAGTGAGGAAATATATATATGCTATAATTCAGCTATTGTAATTAAGGTTTACAATATTTCTCCGTAATATATTTCCTAGTTGTTACATTATTCAAAATGAAAAGTAATTCTAAAATAAAAACTTAAACCTTAAAATATGTGTTTATTCTTCACATGTTTTTCCTCACTCCCTAGGATTCAGCAGTTGCTAGCTTCGGAGTAATTGGTTGCCGCTTCTTAGCCAACACCTGCACGATGTCTATAGGGATGTGAGCAACCACAGCTCAGTAAGTAGGGACGAAGGACTTAAAACTATACCATACACACAACAAGGTTTTCAATCACTTATTAAGTGCAATGCATGTGCAAGCAAATGCCATCGCACGACGTTGTCCGGCCCGTCGTGAGATTAGAGAAATTGCGCCCGCTCTAATCCGGGTTGAGGAGTTACCGTTAATGCAACAGCTCACGACCAAACCCAGGCTTGTGTAATGGAGACCTTGCTCCTCCCGCGACTACCTTCGAACCACTGTCTTCACCCCCGCCGCGACCTCCTGTCCTGTCACTTAGTTCAACTGAGGATGAAGAAGGGACCATTTTGCAATCCTGCGCTATCCCTTCCGAAGGGGTCGGTATTTGGCCGGAGAGTCCTAAATCCCCTAACGGGTTGCCATGCATGTTCGATTAAGATTACTGGTCGTATATTTGATTAAGTCCAATTTAGGGTGATCAATCATTACATACAATTCATCCAATATGCACCAAAGCAACAAACATAATCATAGCATCACCCATAATCAAGCACATGCATGCATTCAACTATCTAACAAGCACAACCAAGCATAATCTTAAGCCTCCAAAATACAGCGTCGTATTAATCCCAACTTACCTCGACTCCTCGCTCGCTCACTCGAGGTCCGATCTGCTCAGGCCATCGCCGGTTATCCCTATAACACGAACGTGGTTTCAGCTTTTCATATAACTGTTATAGGTTCGTTTTATCCTATAATGCTTATTGTTAGGTTTTGTTTACGGTTTAATATGCCTAATTATCTAGGTATTAAGTCTTTTATAATTATTCTAGGTTTAGGTTTAGGTTTGGGTTCGGTCTCGGTTTCCGCATCAATTTCCAAATTAGGTTTTGGTTCGATTTTTAAATCCTAAACATGCTCAAATCCTAATGTGAAATTAATTACATTAAGCTCGAGTTTCCAAATATCCTATTGGGTCTTAATTTAGTATTCTAGCTATTTGGTACACGCTAGTCCTAATTAGGGTATCGGATTTATCCCCGATGTGAGAAAATCTTACTTTTTTATATAATTGCCTAAAATTCAATCTTAATTCAGATTTAATATTATTCTGATTTTTACTCTAATATTATCTAAATAACCCTAATTTTTCCATATTTATTAATTTACAATTTCACATATTACTAATTTCTTATATTACTTACCTAATTTCCTTAATTAACTATACTTAGTACCTAAATGCTAGGATTAGGGTTCCACTGTAGAGATTAACTTCCTTAAACATCTAATTAAGATCTAAATCAGTAATTAACATCGTAATCACCTAATTAACTCCAAATTACCCAATTTTTCCATCATTTTAGGGCTAAAAATTAACTTAAAATTTCGAAAATTAATTTTAAAAAAAATGGCTTCATAGCACTGTTCTATGTCATATGAGAATCCTACAGAAAAATTTTGAGCCCCAAACTACATCCCTAAGCCTATTTAATTTCCGGTTTAATCATGTTCGGTTTTGCACAATTTCTTAGGGACCATATACTACGGAACATAATTTCATCAAAATAACATTTTTCATAAAAACTACATACAAAAATATCCCAGAATAACAAAATTCATAATTTTCTAATTATATTTACTATTTTTACAAAATTTCACAAAATCGGGCTGGAAATTGGACTCACCGATTTGGGTGACTCCGGCCACCGCGGGCCGCCGTGGCCTTGTCGGCCGGCCTGGGCGTTGCCACCACCGTGTGGTGGTGGTGGCCGTCCGCTTCCAGCTTCTCATCTGGTGGGGGTTCCCTTTAGAAGCCCTAATTGTACAGATTTTTCTAATTTTTTTCCAAATCGAATTTTTCTCTCAATTTTCGACTCTCCCTAATTTTCTCTGATTCCCAACTGTCCAAATGAGTTCCTGGATTTTTCCTGCTATTTATAGGGCTTTAGTGTAATTATTGTGCATTAAATTAGATAAGACAATTACTTTATCCCTTAAATTTTGGCTTTTGTGTTGCTTAATTCTTATTGGTTAATTTTTCTTTTCCTTATCCTGACATGCCACGACCAAGTTTACATCATTCCACACCCTTCTGATTTTTTTCTGATTTTTCCTCAATTATTTTATAATTTTCTTCAATTATTTACTTAGTTTTCGGCCAATTTTAGTAATTACGCGGATTTTTATCTACACGTAAATACATGTGGGGTACACGTGAACATTCTTAAATATTATTTTGGTCATTCTAAAATTTTTAGTATACATATAATCTATCTCTAATAATTTATTAGTTATTATATTACACTTTTCGCCTTTTTAGTAATTAGCAGTTATTATGCTAAAATTTGAAAATTTTATAGTCTCCTATTTTACTACTTATTTTCTTAAATTTAAGTTTATGAGGTCATTTTTACTAATATTCTTCTCAATAGTTTATAATTTGGGTTTGATCGGATCTTTTAACCGATCGCCCTAAACCTTGGGTTCTAAGTTCAATCATACGGTTACTTGGCTGAACTTTGGGGCTTACACTAGGGCTAGACTAAGGTTGGCTTAGGGGTAGCTCATAATAGGGTAGGCCTCAAATGGTTAGCTCCTAACAATTATCAACTCAGCATCGGTACAGTGTAGATTGATGTATTCAGATTTAGTGCTTAAATTAGTACTTAGCAGATGGCTCAGTTTGGTACGTTGGTTAGTCACCTCGACAACACCTTAGATAGCATAGAGAGTAAAATAGCTCGATAAATTGAACTAGGGTAAGCACTACTCCTTAACGCTTAACTCACCTTGGATAGCTCGGCGAACCACTTAAGAGAGCCCTTGAGGTCGAGAGCATATAATCGATCCTTGATCCTTATCATCCCCTCCTACTTGTTTAAGATTTGGGATCAAATCTGGCTCAACTCTAAGTTGCTCATCCTCGAGAGTGTAAGGTTGGAGGTCGGTAATGTTGAAGGAGTCTGAGACTTCATATCCTTTAGACAACTCAATCCTATAGGCATTAGGGTTGATCTTTTCAAGCACTTTGGGAATCGACCTTGGGAGACAACTTACTCTTCCTCAAATTTGGGAATCGCTCCTTGTTGAGGTATATCTAGACCAAATCACCTAGTTAAAATTCCCTCTTCCTCCATCCTCAGTTTCGCTTCTTAAGCTTAATATTAGCTTGACCCAGTTGCTCTATAACCTTCTAGTACATAGCTTTGATGGCCTTTACTCCCTTGACGATTAGCCAATCATCATCAAGCATTAGTTAGGGTGCTTGGTCCAATGGCAACTCGAGATTAAACCCATAGGCGACCTTAAACGGAGGCATGCTTGTTATACTATAAACGATCCTGTTGTAGGTAAATTTAATGATCGGTAAGCACAGATCCCAGTCAACTGTGTTTCGTCTAACAACAACCCACAGCAAAGTTCTCACGGTTTTATTGATAAGTTTGATTTCTCCATCGGTCTGTGGGTGGCAAGACGTGCTGTACAACAGCTTAGTTCCCATTTGCCTCCATAACATCTTCCAAAAGTGGCTCATGAACTTAGGGTCTCGATCTAAAATAATGGTCATGGGAATTCCGTGTAGCTTGATTACTTCCTGCAAGAAAAGAAAAAAGACAACCGAAGCATCATTAGTTTTGGAACAAGACACGAAATGTGCAAACTTGCTAAATCGATCTACAACCATCATGATGGAGTCCTTCCCTCAGGACGTCCTTAACAATCCTAACATGAAGTCTATACTCAGCTTGGACCATGGTTTGGTTGGGATCGACAAGGGTTAGTAGTGTCCTTACTCGACTCAACTCTTCGCTTTTCAATAGGTCACACACTTTTCCAACATGGATTGGACATCTCTCTTCATCCTTGGCCAAAAGAATCTGGAGGATAATATCTCATAAGTTCGATGCTAGCCAAATTCTCATGTCAATCTCCCTTCATGCACTTCACACACTAACAATTCTTAAGTGGAATAGGTTGGGATACATAGCCTCCTCTTCCTGAATAAGTATCCATCCTCCTTTTGATAGTCGTCTAGTATCCATCCTTCCTCACAACAGATGTAAATAGGACCAAAGTGTGGGTCCTCAGCATATAAATTCTTGATGGTTGAAAAACCAAGTAACTTCGTTTGTATTTAGTTAGGAGAGTGTGTCATCTCGATAGGGTATTAGCCACTATATTATTCTTTCCATTTTTGTATTTTATAACATAAAAAAAACCCTCCATGAACTCAACCTACTTAGCTTTTCTCTAGGACAACTTCGGTTGGCTCTTTAGATATCTCAAGGATTTATGATCAGTGTAGATCACAAATTCCTTAAGCAGTAAATAGTGTTACCATACCGTTAGGGCTCGGATTAAGAAGTAAAACTCCTTATCATAGATAGAATAGTTAAGTGTAGCTCCTTGAAGTTTCTCACTAAAGTAAACAATAGGTTAGCCTTCTTGCATCAACATAGCACCTATGCCTAATCCGAACGCATCACACTCTACTTCAAATACCTTGTCGAAGCTCAGCAGAGCTGAGACAAGGGTTGTAGTTAGCTTCTCCTTCACATCCTAAAAACTCCTCCTCTCTTTCTCACCCCATCTAAATTGAACATTCTTCTTTAAGAGTTTAGTGAGTAAGGCTACAATCGTACTGAAGTTCTTGATGAATCGGTAATAGAACGATGTTAAGCTATGGAAACTTCTCACATCGATAGAACATATCGGCTCAAGCCATTCTATGATCATTCTTATCTTCTCTTCATCAACTCGGATGCTACCTCTACTCACAACAAAACCCAAGAAGATCACCTCGAAACAGTAAAAGTCGCACTTCTTTAAATTGGCATAGAGCTATTCAGCTTGGAGTTTTGCAAGCACTTATTGGGGATACTCTCGGTGAGTCTCCAGGTCAAGACCGTATACTAAAATGTCATCAAAATAAACTATTACAAACCTTCCCAATAATTCTCAAAGCACATGATTCATAAGTTGCATAAATGTACTCGGCGCATTGGACAGTCCAAATGGCATTACAAGTCATTCATATAAACTATGTTGTGTCTTAAATGCGGTCTTCCACTCATTGCCTTCACGCATTTGAATCTAATGGTACCCAGCTTTAAGGTCAATCTTAGAGAACACTCTTGCTCCACTCAATTCGTCTAACATGTCATCAAGCCTGAGTATGGGATACCTATACTTAATGATGATTCGATTGATCACCCAACTATCTACATACATTCTCCAAGAACCATTCTTCTTTGGTATTAATAAGGTCAGTACAATGTAGGGGCTTAGGGACTCGCACACATACCACTTATTCATCAACTCGTCTACTTACCTCTACAATTCGGTGGCCTGTTCAAGATTCAACTTGTAGGCAAGCTTGTTTAGCAGCACGGCTCTTGGCTGTAAGTCAATTGCATGCTCAACGCCTTGGTTTGGGGGCAAACCGTTCAGCAACTTTTCTGGAAATAGATCGAAAATTCATCCAATAGGGTTTTTACTTTAATTGGTAGCTCTTCCTCTTCAAGTCTCATCTCCAGAAGCTTCTTGATAAGCAAATAGGTCAGTCCCTCCAACTCCATTTCTCTTTTCAGTTCGGTTCGAGTCAATACTAAAGCCTCCTTCCTTAAGTTTTGGCTAAGCTAAAACTACATGACTTTCACCTGCTCAGCAATCATGGGACTCAATTTCAACCTTCTTCATTTATGCTCCACAGAACACGTATTACTCTATTGTCATACAAAACTACTTGATCAAACATCAATAGTCGTCCAAGTAAAATGTGGGATACACTCATAGGCAACACATTACAAAGCACTTCATCTCGATGCTTACCAATGCAAATTGGTACAAACACTTATTTGTTCACCTATAGGGCTCCCTTATCACTAAGCCAATGAGGCTTGTAAGGTTTCGGGTGGGGCATGGTTAGCAATTTCAGTTGTTGGACCATAAATGCAGAGGTTACATTGGTGTAGCTCCCACTATCAACAATTAGTATACATAGTGATTCATTCACCTTACATCCAATATGAAAGAGATTTTCTCTTTACTCGTCTTCAAGCACAGAGATAACACTTATTATTCTCCTCAACACTAGAGTAGTCGACATGAAGTTACCTTCTTCGCTGTAGGTGACTTCCTCATCGGACAGCTCGGCCTATCTGTCCTCTTTTAGCCCCTTTACTTCTTCATCAGTATTGTCTACCTCAATGATCGGTGCCTCACTTCGAATCACCATCGTTTGCCTGTTCGAACACTAAGCGGCTATGTATCCAAATTTTTAGTATTTGAAACACTTGATCTCACCCGTCTTCCTCCCTGAACTTTAGCCCTTCTTAAACTTCCTCGAGGGTTCCTTCTCCTCGGCTTTGGTGGTCGAAACAGGTCGGGTCCCAACAACCTTACTCAGTTCCATTCACACTAGTCTACTTGGAACAATTCGGCTACTTCCTGGTCAGCCAACAAGGGGTCGAAATCTTCCTATTTAGTGCCTATCTATCCTCTAGGCAGCTTGGATTACGTCATCAAGTGTTCTAACATCCAGCGCTTCCAGGACATCTTTAATCTCATACTTTTAATCCACCAATGAATCGAGATACAGTTCAGTCTTCGAGCTTTACGACTTCGCATCGGATAATTAGCATCCGAAATTCTTTAACGTAACCATCTACACTAGATCTTCCTTGTCTTAGTTCTTGCAATCTCTTGAAGGCATTCTACAGATAATAACTCAACACGAACCTTCTCTACATAACTCTCTTCATATCATCCCAACTCTTAATCTCTCATTCTCCTTCCTTTCTTCTAGTGGCTTGCAAGTTCTTCCACCATAAGGCGGTATAACCAGCGAACTCCAATATAGCAAGTCTAACTTTTGCATTATTGACCACTTCATAGCATTCAAACTACTTTTCAATCTTATCTACACAATCCAAGTAATCCTTGGCATCGCCACTTCTAGAGAAACTTGAAGTACACATCCTTAATCCTTCAATTATAAGGGCTCATGCATTTCTTTTCTTAAGCTCGTAGTAATCCTCTACCTCATCATCCCCTTCTACTTCCTCCTCAATCTCTTCAAGCGCTAGCCTTTGTCTAGCATCCCTACCAATTCCTTCAGCTTAGTATGGTCGAACCGGGGCATTAACTCGGCCAAATTGACCATTGCCTCATCCTTACTGTTCACGTTCCCTAGTAGGGCTATTTCTAGTTCGCTGCTTATCTTCTTGGATAACAGTCATTAGACTAGCTACCAAGTCGATAAGCCTATCCAAGCGGTCACCCACTAACTAAGGTGAGAAGTTTCCTTCTTGCCTTAGGCCATGTCGAGTACCACTTTCTTAGTTTCCCAAAGTTCCTTATACAATTGAATCCAACATTGATGGTTACTTTACAATGACAATTTTACAACAAACATACAGTCAACTACACTCTGTTTTAGCATATCAAAAATAGGGGAAGACAGAATACAAAACACTTCTCAACTACTAAACTTCAAAGCTAACAATAGAACCACTGTCACATGAGAGCAGTGACAAATTATTAAAAGAACATAGTAGCAAATTCCAACTTCGAACGTAACCAGGCTCTGATACCAAGATGATACAGATTCGTAGATGAATACACAAACCCAATATCATGAGTAACCAAAGGGGTGGGTTTGAGCCGTAAGATGGCTTGAAAAAGTAAATGATAGTCGAGGGTGAGCAAGGGTTCTCGTGTATTGGTGATAGATATGACGTACCAATGCCTTACACGAGCTTAGGTTACTCTTGATATGATGCACAAGTATGACCAAAGATTACTCGCTACTAGTTTATACTCAAATGGGCTAGATAAGAGTAGCTCAAAAGTAAGAAGAGGACACTTAGCTCAAGAGAGGGTAAAAAGTTTAGTGTATTCTTCTATATATTCTATTGCGACTATTACATTATGTGATTATTTATAGTACCCGGTTAAGGTAAGTTCTATGTTATAGAAAATTACAAAAATAGATCCTTATTTGCTACAAAAAAGGAAAATAATTTACAGGAAAAATATGGAATTGTACGCAGTGAACGTCTTCTGTCAGAAAGGACAATACGGTTGTCAAAAAGGACAATGCGTACGCGTTTTACTCTACGACTCTAACGGTATTGTGAGCTGAGCATAGGTGAGCCTCTGTTTAGGTATGTTTGGCACCCTAACTGCTGGGGCTGGACTAGGGTTAACTTAAAGATGGCTCACAATAGGGTCGGCCTTGGATGGTCGACTCCTAATAGTTATCAGCTCGGCTTCGGTACTATGGAGATTGTTGTATTCAGATTTGTACTTCGATTAGTGCTTAGCGGAAGGTTCGGTTCAGTACGTTAGTTGGTCACCTTGGCAACACCTTAAATAACATGGAGAGCGAAGTAGCTCAATGGATTAGATTGGGGTAAGCATTGCTCCTCGGTGCTTAACTCACCTCGAACAGCTCGAGGAACTACTTAAGAGAACCCTCGAGCTCAAAAGCATGTAATCGGTCCTTGATCCTTATCAAAGAATGTTGAAGATCGATCTTAAATGCTTAACATGGGTGATAAGGTCGGCACTGTAGATGAGAATGTCATCGAAGTAAACCACAACGCATTTGCCAATCAATGTTCTAGGCACATGATTCATTAGCCGCATAAAGGTACTCGACACATTAGTTAGACTAAACGGCATCACCATCCATTCGAACAGACCATCCCTTGTCTTGAGGGTTGTCTTCCGTTCATCTCCAAGTCTCATTCGTATTTAGGGATAGCCACTCTTTAGGTTAATCTTTAAGAAGATTTGGGCACCATGCAACTCATCAAACATATCATCTAATCATAGGATCGGATAACGGTACTTAATGGTAATTTTATTGATATCATAACTATCAATACATATTCTTAATGACCCATCTTTCTTAGGTACTAGTACAGTTGATACAGCACATGAGCTTATACTCTCTCAAACATATTCACAATCTACTAACTCATCCACTTATTTCTTCAACTCGGCTGCCTACTTAAGATTGAGTCTATAAGTAGGTTAGTTCAGTAAGGCAACCCTAAGTTAGATGTTGATGCAATGCTTAATGCCTCTTAAGGGAGGTAAACCTTTCGGCATCACAATAGGAAATAGGTTGGCATAGTCTTGAAGTAGTTGCTACACCTCAATAGGTAAGTTCTCGGCTTCTCTTACCTCCAAGAGTCTCCTAACTAAAAAGATGACATAGTCCTCGACTTAACTTCTTAAGCAAACTGAGCTCAGGAAATCACTAAGGACTTTCGCTGCAATGATTAAACAACCTTCTCTTAGGCTTCTTGCACTTCCTTAAGACTCATAAGTGTCAATATAATTTTCTTTCCATCCTTTTGGAACATGTAGGTGTTCCTATACCTATCTTGTAATACTCTTAAGTCAAACAGTGATGGTTAGTCGAGTAATATGTGAGCAGTGCACATGGGAAGGACATCACACAATACCTCGTCCTTATACCTATCACCAATGGTAATCGGCATTTTAACCCGTTAGGCAACGTATAAGCCTTCTCTTTTATTTAGCCAGTGAATCTTATATGACTTAAGGTATAAGAGGGTTGGCAATTTCATGGCCTTAACTAACCCTTGTGCTATAAAATTGGTACAGCTGCCTCCGTCAATGATCAAGAAGCATTACTTGCCATTCACTCGGCAATTTGTATGGAAGAGGTTCTCCCTCTACTCATTCTCATCATCCACAAAAGCATTAAGAGATCGGTAAATGACAAATTAGTACTCGGCACTACCTTCAGGAGGTATCTTGGCTTCGGAGTCTTCCTGAAACTCTTCCAGCATTTGTTTAACTCCTATCTCTTCCTCTCCTTCCCTTATACTCTCTACTTCAAATAGGGGCTTGTCTCCTTTTATAGTCATGACTCGGCGGTTCGAACATTGATTAGCCATATATCCATAGCCGATACATTTAAAACATTTGATCTCTTGAGTCTTTCTTCTTGAGTTCTAACCTTGGTCCCTTCGGACCTTAAGTTCCCTAACATTGCCTTTACACCGGCCTTCTTCGAGTCGAATTGGCACTTACCTTTGACATTCCACCTCAGAATTGTTTAATGCTCAATTATTCCTCGGTCGGCTTAACATGCCACTCCTATTCAGCAGCATAGGTTAGTTATTTAACATTCGATTAACTTAGTTCTGCCTCTACCTTTTGACTCTCTATACTACCCTAATGGCTTCATCTAAAGTCACAAGACTCTGTAGCTCCATTATGTTACCAATCTCAGTCCTTAGCCTAGAAATGAACCGCGCTATAGTTCATATCTCAGGCTCGTTGGCACCACATTGGATCATAAGCAACTGAAACTCTCAGACATAGTTGTCTACAAATTAGATACCTTGCTTCAAGTCTTGGAGACATCGAAAAGTCTCTTATTCGTAGTGTTCAAGGATGAACCTACTTCTTAGGACTCTCTTCATTTCATTCCATGTTCAGACTTCTCATCGAGCTCTCAGGCGAATACTCTGCAACTTCTTCCACTACATCGTTACATATCCAAAAAACTCCAATGTAGCCACTCGAATACAAATAGCGTCTTCATAATCATAAATGTCGAATATCATTTTTATCTTCTCCTCCCAATCTAAGTAGTTGTCAGCACTACTAGACCCATTGAAGCTCGGAATGTGTACTTTAAGGTGTTTGGCACCCCTAGGAGCCCTAAGCTTACGCTCATCAACTTCAACATATTGTTCTTCCTCTTTATATTCCTCTACTTCATCTAATTCTAACCGCCTTCTTACCATTCTTTCAGTACGTCGGGGTGATACTAGGTTTATAGGAATAGGCTTTATTGTACACTGTTCATTCATCTGTCTCTCATCTCTTGGCCCTATTTAACAACTCTCTCACACAGCCTAGTGTCTAAGACTCTTTGTATTGAGACAGCTAAATTAGCCACAATAGCAGTAAGGTCTTATATCTACTTATCAGTAATACATGGTGTTTGTTATGTAACTCCACTACGACTATGAGCATCACTCTCGGTATCGTTAATCTCTCCCCGAACACTTGGATTCGACATTCTTAAAACGAAGTTTTAGAAAATACTTTTCACACAAGAAATCCTTATACACACATACACAAATACCATGCGAACTGTATACCGCGAACTTGCTCTATTCTTCCAAATGAAAATAGAGTATCTCGAATAGCAAACTAATAAGGACTATCACCACATAGCTTTTAGCCTCAACCTCAAGCTTTGATACCAAGACTATATGATGTGCCTAGGAGCTCGGTTATCACTAAGACTTACCATAGTAGATTAGAACCAATGGTCCTTCAAAATACAAACTTAGAGTGAGTAGGTCAATGAACTAAATAAAATAGCTAACGTGAAATTGCTCGGAGGATATGACCCACTTACAAACACAACAAGACTTGAAACTTCACTTAATATGACGCATAAGTGAATGTCAAGGTCTACCTACCACTAATCTTGAGCTACCTAACAAGATTAGATAAAAGCATATAAAAAATGGACTTAGAAAGCATTGTCTCGTAAGAACAGTATGTTGATAGTCAGTTTTCATCCACTTGGCCTGGTAAGCATTGACAGTTAAAACCTTAACTTACTCATCCATTCGGCTGCCAACAAATCAAGTAATCTATATTCTCGACACATCACTAAACGATTGACATTTTCGACATTCCGTCAAATAACACAGATCTATTCTTGATTTGAATTCCAGTTCATGGTGCAAATAGTTATTATGAGCATGGTTATATTACATAACTGATTGCTTTCCTTACATTTTAGAGAAAGTATCTAATCAAGAGGCTTACACATGTCTCAATGGTTATTCTGATAGCTATTACTGCAGACATGATAAGTCCCCTATAAATATGAGAAAGAAACTCTGTAAGGATATCTAATAACTTATAACCACTTACTTTACTTTACTCATTCCTGCTTACTAACTTAGGCATTGGAGTAGCCATACCAGACTGGCCTTAGTACTAAGCAATTTTCTTTTCTTTACAGGACATTTTCAACTTTCAAAATTCACTAACAACATTTGGTGCCATTTGTTTTCTTCCCAAACATACCCATATGGCTAAAACTAAAATAACCAAGAGTGCAGGTGTTGGCACTTCCTCTTAACACCTTTAAGGGGAGAGTCGGTATACTGATGAGCAATGATTGGTTAGACTAGAATAACTTTTCCTTCATTTAGCTAAAGAAAACTTGGAGTTAAACAAAAAAAATGAATAGATCCTTCACCTCATTCATAATAGTATCCATCCAAATCAAAACAAAGAGCATGGTGATCACAATGCTAATAATAGTGACGATTTAATTTATTCACCGAAGTTACTAAAAAAGCAAGTCGAGGCCATAATAGGACCTTCAACTCTTGCTTTCAAAAAGAATGACTAAGGCAAGCAACCGCAATAGATACACTATGCAAACCCCTCGCATATTAGTACCCCTACTACAACAAGTAACCAATTTCAAATCAAGAAGACTCTTTTTATTCTTAAGATTTTGGAGGAAGTGATACCGCAGCATATCAAGCTGCCATAATTTGAAACCCTTGAAGGGACAAAAGACCCCGAAGACCACTTAGAGTACTACCATACGTTGGCCAAGTTACATGGTTTGAGTGATGTAGTGGCCTGTCAAGCTTTTCCCTCAACTTTGAGGAATGTAGCTAGCACATAGTTCAAACACTTAAAACTAAACAACATTTCTTATTTCAATGAATTAGCAGAAGTGTTTCTTCAATACTTCCTTGCAAGTAGACTTCTTGTTAAGGATTCCTCAATCCTTAATACAATCAAACAAAGATTGGATGAGTCAATCAGAAACTACCTGGCCAGGTTTATGGTTCAAATCCTGAAATTGGATATGAGTGTAGCCCTCAACGCCATAATCGATGGAGTTAAACCTTATGGAGACTTTTTCAAGTCCTTCGCAAAGAATAAGTCAAAAATTTTCGCCGAGTTCAAGGCTAAAGCCACCTCATATATCTATTAAGAGGATAACATAAAGGCCTAGTGAGAGATCGATCAGAACAGAAGAGACAGAAAAAATGATGAGAAAAAGTGCAAAGGATAGACTCAGCATGGATGATGATCAAAGTCCGAACGCCGAGAGAAAGAGAGCAAGGATTTTTACATTTTCATCCCATACACCCGTCAATTGTCCAATTTCGGACATATTAATGGAGATATGTGGGTAGAGAGGTGTTCTGCAGTGGCCAGAAAGAATGATGGGAAATCCCTCAAGGAGAAATTCCAATAAGTACTGTGACTTCCACCATAACAAAAGTCATGACATAGATGAGTGCATCCAGCTCAAGAATGTGATTCAACATGGGCATTTTCGAAAATTCCTAGTACATGATGCTAAGAGTATTGAGAGAATTTCCCAAAAGAGACGTGAGGAATAGGAGAATGACACTTGGCTAACTGTGGCTGGGAGAGATGCAAGGGATGCAAATTCCAGTAAAGCACCCAACAGAGTGATCAACACCATTGTCGGCAGACCTACTATTTGTCAAGCTCTTTGAGCCTAACGAACACCAAAAATTACATCTGCAACATCTAAGGTAAGAATGCTAAGATCAATAACATAGTTTCTTTCATAGAGGAGGATTTTGATAGCATCCAGAGGCCACATGATGACGTACTTGTTATCAATGCAAGAGTTGCTAACCTTAAGGTTAAGAAAATTCTTATTGACACAAGAAGTTTGGCAAATATCATTTTTCAGCATACATTCGACTAGATAAGACCCAAGATTAAAGCACAGCTAAGATCTTATAAGTATGATTCGTATACCTTCAACAATCAACTAGTCCAAGTAGCTAGAGTAATTTCTTTGCTGATACAAATTGGCAATGACGAGTATGTTGTAGAGGATAAAGTGGACTTCCTCATCGTCAAATGTTGGTCCCCATACAATATGATAATGGGATGACCATATCACCATCTATTCAACATTGTCCCTTCAACTACATATCTTAAAGCTAAGTTCCTTACTCCCACGAAAGTCGACATATGCAAAGGGGATCAGCAACTGGCAAGGTCCTTATACATAAGGGCCTTAAGATGAGAAGAGGTATTTTAGGTTAAAGCCTATCTGAAAAACAAGTCGGTCAACATAGAAAATGCCGAGAGTGATATTGAAGAAATTTCTTTAAGAGACGACCCTGAGAAAACAATGAAGATAGGGAAACCCTTGTCAACAAATATTCGACAAAGTTTGATTGACTTTTTGCTAACCAACGCTGACGTATTTGCATGGTCCCCCTTTGGATATGCTAGGTATCCCGAGAGAAGTCATGGTACACAAGCTCCAAATTGATCCAAGTGAGAAGGTCATCCAATAAAAGAAAAGGCATTTTGCTCCAAAGAGACAAGCAGCAATAGAAGAGGAAGTCCAAAAGCTATTGAAGGCGAGATTTACTCAGGAAAACCCTTATCCGACTTGGCTAGCTAATTATATACTAGTTAAGAAGTATAATGACAAGTGGTGAATATGCATAGAATTCATGTATCTCAATAAGGCCTATCCTAAGGATTGTTTCCCACTGTCAAAAATCGATTAGATAGTAGACTCAATCGTTGGACATACATTACTTTCCCTTATGGATGCTTTCTCTAGTTACAACCAAATCAAAATGGATAAGAAGGATGAAGTCTATATGTCCTTTGTTACTAACTTTAGAACATATTGCTACACAAAATGCCCTTTGGGTTGAAAAATGTCGATGCAACTTACTAAAAACTTGTTACCAAGATGTTCAAACCCCAGATCCACAGAAATGTTAAAGTATATGTCGACGACATGATTGTAAAGAGTGTGAAGGAGGATCGGCATCTTATCGATCTTAAGGAAACATTTGCCACTCTAGAGAGATATAACATGAAGCTTAACCCACAAAAGTGTGTCTTTAGTGTAACTTCAGGAAAATTTTTAGGATACATGATCACTCGGTATAGCATTGAGGCCAACTCGAGAAAGATTGAGGCGATAAGGAACATAAAATCCCCCAGTATAGTCAAAGAAGCACAAGAACTCACTGAGCAAATGGCTGCCCTCAATAGATTTGTGTCAAGAAGTGCGAATATGTGCGTAGAATTCTTTAAAATCTTAAAGAATCCGAAAGAATTCAACTGATCTGATGATTGCAAAAGAGCTTTCAACGATCTCAAAGAATTCCTTGCATCACCACCAATACTCTCGACACCTATCTTAGGAGAGAATCTATATTTATATCTGTCGATCAGCTCTTGAGCTTTTTCTTTGGTATTAGTCTAAATTGATGACAAAGAGCATTAAACCATTTATTACGTGAGTCATGTTTTGTAAGGGCCAAAGCTTCGATACACAAAAATTGAGAAATTTGTTTTAGTTATGGTTCTCTCGACAAGGAAGTCGAAGCCGTATTTTGAGGCTCACCAGATCATAGTGCTCACTAATTAGCCATTGCGACAAGCATTGCAATAGCTTGACTCCTCAAGGAGGATGATGAAGTATGCCCTAGAGCTAAGTGCCCATGGTGTACAATACAAACCTAGAACAAAATTGAAGGCTAAAGTATTAGTAGATTTTATAGCCAAATTCACTGGTGAGGAAGATTATGTGGAGGTTACCGAAAAAGCGATCTAGTTCCTTTATGTAGACGTTTCTTCGATGAGAGAAGGAAGTAGCGTGGGCCTTGTTCTTCAAGGCCCCCATAATGTTAAAGTTCATTATGCTTTAAAATTCGAATTCTTAGCCAACAACAATGAGGTAGAATATGAAGCTTTAATTACCGAACTGAAACTGGCAAAAGAGATTGGCATCAAGAAACTTGTTGTGTTTTCTTATTGACAATTGGTGGTGAATCAGGTCACGAAAAGTTACGCGGCAAGGGAATAAGAGATGAGTAAGTACTTATTGGTGGTACAAACCCTTGCAGAAGAATTTCAATCTTTTTTCATCCACAAGATTTCAAGAAGTAAGAATATAGCTTCCAACAAGTTGTCAAAATTAACCAGTATGGCATTCCCCAACTTGAGCAATAAACTTTTTCTCGAATTTCTTCTACATAAAAGTTTATCTACTCCTTTATAGAGTTGTGAATTGGCTCCTTGCCTAAAAGAAGAATCTTGGATGGATCCCTTGATAGATTATTTGAGAGATAATACTCTCCTTAATGACAAGAAAGGAGTGCAAAGATTGGTTTACTAAGCCATGAATTACATACTGGTTGATGATCAACTGTACAAACATGGCACATCACAATCCTACCTTCGATGCCTTCCTTTAAGAGATGCCTAGAGGGTATTATCCGAACTGCATGATGGTGTATGCAATAACCACGTAAAAGCATAGATACTGTATGTACAAGTACTGCAACTCGACTATTATTAGCTAACCATGAGAGGAGATACAAAGGAAGTTATCCAGCACTGTCCTTAGTGCTAGAACCATGAATTACTGAGTCATGCGCCTATAACTGAGTTATGCAGCCTATTTAGCCCTTGGCCTTTCACTCAGTAAGGATTAGACATTTTTGGACCCTTTTCAAAATCTACTGCCTAGTGATAATTCATCATTGTTGTCGTGGATTACTTTACCAAATGGGCAGAAGCTAAGGCAGCAGTGAAGATCACTAAGCAGAAAGTAAAATCTTTTGTTTTTAGTTCTATAATATCAAGATTCAGAGTTTCTTATATGATAATTACGGATAACGACCCGCAATTCGATAACAACAAGTTCCAAGCATTTTGTGAGAAGTTTGGCATTTGCCTCAACAATACGTTTGTAGCACACCTTCAAATGAATGGATAAGTTAAAGTCGTCAACAAGATCACCTTACACGGCCTAAGAAAGAAAGTAGATCATGTTAGAGGGAAATGGGCTGATTGACTGCGGAATGTCTTATGGAGGTACCAAACCATCTAAAGAACTACGAAAAGAGAGTTTTTGACTTATCATTTAGGGTTTTAATAGTATCTTGTCACACAATTGCAACCAATAATAAGCACATGTGAGTTTCCCATGCAACTTAAGCATATCAATTTACATTAAGCATACAATTAACAGTACACTATACTGCAAGCAAAAACAAGGTAAAACAAGGGTTATATACCTACTCGACCATCGTCTATGAATCTCGATAATCCTCAGTATTGTCAACGTTCAAGTCCAAGTTACTTTAAGAGTATAATCTTAAAAAGTAATAGATATTTAATTTATTAAGGTTCCATCTTAATTCATTGTATTACTTGGTTTTTCCTTATTTCATGTTTTGGCCATGTCTTCTTCATTTAAGTGTGACTTTCACATTGTTATAGTTGATTTCCATCATTTTTTAGTGTTCTATCACATGGTGAAACCCATTTGGTGAGATTGGATCGGCTACAATTCGATATGGGTTGTATAAGTTTGTTGGCTGAAAGCTTGTATTTAACTCTTATAGGTTTTAGGCCTTATTTTAAGCTTAGGGTTATAGTTTGGTTATTGGGCCTCTTACATGGGCTCTTAGACTTTTATTTATGTATTTTTAAGTAAAATTTTTAGAATACTTAAATTCACTTCTATAGGTCAAAATGGACACTTTTTACTAGTTTTGAGTATAAACCCCTTATTGGGCCTAAGGAAGGCTTCCTATATTTCTTATTAAGCTTCCTAGCCTTCAATTTATTCTATAGGGAATCATCCATGCTACTAGTCAACCTAACTTTTATGAGTCTTAGGTGTCAATTTAGGCCTTTTGTGGGTTTTAGGCTTATTTGCTACCTAAGGTTCTTATCGTAGGCTCGAACTATCCTATTTGGCCCAAATTTATTATAAACCCAATTTATGTCCTAGCTTTAGTATAGAACCAAATATAGTTCTTATTGATTATTGGACCTTTAAATAATTTTCTAAAGCCTAAATCACAATCTAAGCCTACTTTTGCCTTTAACTTGCTATTAGGGTATCCAACCTTACTAATTAAATCTTTAACCTTAATTATCTTTAATTAATGATATCATTAGGCTGTCTAATCACATTTTATAGCTTGTTCCCTTACCTTATAAGCAATGACAATGGAGGATTTAAGGGTATTTTTACCTCATTTTTTATTGACTCTCATTTTAATGCATCTATATCATACTTAAACTACATGCTAATTGCTTTTGACTAAAGATAATCATGAAATATCAAAAACACAATGGAGGATGCATCATCCTAGGGGTAGCATGATCACTTCCATATGGTTTTATGAAGTTCATTCATTATTCAATCAATGTGCTACATAATACATCACCTAAACATCATTATACCTAAATGTTATGTTTTATACTAAGACTACTCATGAAATTTTCAAACTTCCTTACGTGAGCATATTAATGAAGTCTTTAATAACTTATTCTAGTTTATACCTTAAGGTAAAAGCCATTAAATACGAGGGAATGTAAAATAATGAGCTAGGGTAACTAACCCTTAATGGAAGATGGATGAATGGTGAGTACCTCCTTTTCTCCTTAGCTATGTCGTGAAATAGGTGACTCCTAAGGGTGGTTGTGTTTGTCAACTAACTAAAGGAGAAGGTGAGGAAGGGTTGGCAGATGGTCGTTCAATTGAGGGGTAAAGGTGCTGACTATGCAATGGAGAAAGGGAGACGAAAGTTTTCCATTTTGAGTAAAAAGTATAATTCCTCTTCTGGAACCACTTATACTAGGTGATATGCTACCAATTGGAGTCTGATTTTTGTCTCCTCAAGGTACTATGTGGCATTACTTATAAAGATTTGCCAACAAAAATTTTTGGCTTTTTCTCCTTAATTGGTCTTATCAATTTTTTAATTAAGATGCATCGTTTGGCTAATGTATTAAGATGGAATTAGCACATTTAATTGCAATTAAGCATATGGGGATCCAATTAGGGTTTGCTTAGAGTTTTGTTGTGCTAAACTATCCTAATTAAATGTATTGACCTATATTATCTAAATTATTGATGGTCTTTAGTAATTGAAATCATTCTTTGTTAGCGGATTACGTAAAAGTGGGAATTTTAGGGTTTTAGTATGATTAGTTAAATTGTTTTATAATTAGCAAATAATTTAGCTATATAATTAGGATTCATTGGTTAAGTTAGGGGTTTAGACATTCATTTAGGCTTTTAGACTCTCTATTAAGGTTTATAGTCACTTTGGAGTTTCTCACTATTGAGGTTTAGGGTTTTACGCATACGATTAGGGTTTAGGGTTTTTATCATCATTAAGGTTTTCGACTTATCATTTAAGGTTTATTCGTTTTAGTTAGGGTTTTTGACCATTATATCTTAAGTGGTTCTAAGAATTATCCATTGGGACTCTTGACCAACTCTAAGTTTAGATAAAAAAACTTGTAGGGTTTACATTATAAGTTGATCATTCTCTTACAAAAAAGTAACTTGAAGGAAGAAAACATGACAAAAACAAGCTTAAAATTGTTATTTGTTGCAATGAGGATGGCTTAGAAACAAATTCCTTTATGGATTATTGGAAAGTTGCAAAGCCATGTTGTTACAAAACTGTTAACATAAACAACTTGAATTGTTAATACCTTGCCAATAGAAGAGTATAGATGACTAACGTGCTTTTTGACAAATATATTTATTGGCTGGACCTAAAAATGCATAGTAGAAAATTTTTATTGGTGATAAATATTCTGTACTGTACAAACTAAATATAGTACAATAAGCTCGTATTGTTCAGTCTTGTCCAGTTTAGTTTTTTTTTTTTTTTTTTTTTTGTCTAGTTTAGTCCTTACAACTAAACACTACCTTAAGGTCTATTTAGGTTTTTGTGCTCTCTAATTCACTACTTTAAGCTCTAACTCACTATCTTTCCCCACTATGATTATAATAATTATTTTAAATTACTTTATTATTATTATTATTATTATTTTCCATATAATCCAATTTAAGTTAGAAAAAAAAAAAACAAGGAAGTTAGCTTGACAATTACTGATTGGTAATGTTATTAATAAGTATATTCCCGTTTGTTTATGTTATTAATAGGTATATTCATACATATATAATTATAATTAAATTCCAAGAACCTAGTAATCATAACCTATTTAAAATACAAAACAACATTCATAAAATACTCAAAATACAACACGTGCTATTGAAGGGGTATATGAGTACATAATTTAGATAAAAATTCATATAAGTAATTCCAACACATTTGATAAATAATAAAGATAAAAAAACATAAGCCGAAATAAATAAAAATATATATATGCATATTATTATGTGTCTATATTCTCTCATCTCAAAATATTAAATACGTATAATATACATGTACACTCATATATTCCTATATTGTAGGCACATATATACTTATATATAGGATGCCTATAGTATATACATGTATATATTTTCGAGCCTAAAAAAACATACAGTAAAGATAAAATAAAAAAAAATAATAAGATAAAACGAAATACACAAATCAATACATATAGATTTGTATAAGTGGCATATTCACATAGATATATACATATATATTTATACTTTATTTTGTACACATACACATACAAACCCAAAGAAAAGGAAAGAAAAGAAAGGAAAAAAAAGTGTATATATATATACATATATATAAATAGATCTAAAAAGAAGAATACAAGGAAACATTTATACATACAATTCAAAATTCATTACATAAGAACTCTAATACAAAACTATACCTATGATTGCACAAAAAATCTATTACAGGAAATTTTGCTAAATATATAAGAGGAAAAAAAAATAAAAAAGTCTTTATTACACTTGATTTGGTGAGTCTTGACTTGATTACCACTCATGTTCATCCTTAGGGCTTGGTATTGGTTGCTTCATGTGTTTAATTCTAAAAGGAAGAGAAAAGCGGGAAGTAGAGAAAGAAGAAGAAGGGAATGGGCAATAGAGATTAGGTAGAGAGAGAAAGAATAGAATAGAAATAGGAGAGGAGAGAAAAAAGAAAACAAAAAGAAAGGAAAAAAAATTGGCAAAAGAGAGAAGATGAGGGGATAGAGAGAGAGATGGACGAGAGTAAAGGAGATAGAGGAGAGAAAGAGAGAGTGGTGGACGAGAGAGAGACATGGGAAAGAGAGGTCAGATGAGAGATAAAGAGACAAATGAAGGAGAGATCTGTAATTAATTAAGGGTTTTTTTACAAAAAGGGGAAAAGAAGTATGGGAGAATGAAAAGGTTAAGAAAAACAAAGTAGGTTTAGAGAATAAGGGATGGGGTTGGGCAACATGCTGCCTATGCCAATTATATATGTATGGATGATAAAGAAATATAAGGTACACATCAATATAAGGTATTATTTTTAATTTAGTAATTTACTCATTTAATTATTGGAAATTTAATATTTGTTATAATTATTTGAAATGATCTCTAATGGTTCACTAATAATTTTATGTGATTATGAATACTTAGTGATAATTTTATCAAACTTAGGTTTAGTTACTATGAAGTTAAATTTTTAAGTTTTATAATCTTAAGGTATACAATTTATGGTTTTTATTAAACTCAACATTTGTCTTTTACTGTTATGGTACAAATGATTTAAAGTTTTCGTATGTGATCAAATTTTTTATTAATATATTAATGTGTTTTTGTTAATTAATTGTTTAATTTTATAATTAAATCAAAATTTACACTTATTTGATATTATTAACTTAATGAACTATTTAAGACTCTTGGTTTCAATATAAGGCCTATCTAAAATTTTACAAGTATGTTCACCGAGCTTGCTCAGCTTGGAACCATCGGTTTATGGGTTAGCAAATGAGTGAACCTAACCTAGCCCTCATGAGGCTAAGTTCGGGCCAATTCGCTTGAACCGATAGTTCAAGAGTTAATTTAGTCATCATTTACTAGTGGTTTTTTTTTTTTACTTTTTGGAAATTTTTTTAATTATTATAACTAATTTGTAAACTATTTGTCTTTTTTCTCTACTAAATCTAAAACTTTATATCACTGAAAAAAAATTTTATTTTCGATTCAATTTTTTTCGATTCCAAAATAA
Organism: Lumnitzera littorea; assembly: GCA_024138015.1. Lineage (NCBI taxonomy): Eukaryota > Viridiplantae > Streptophyta > Magnoliopsida > Myrtales > Combretaceae > Lumnitzera > Lumnitzera littorea. The sequence goes on from JAMXBB010000008.1 coordinate 71,745,207, forward strand.
TTCATTTGAACTGTATAAGCGTAAATATATGATGTACTATTATATATAGTATATTATATATAGCATAATATATAGTACATAGGTGTATTATAGGACATATAAATAGTATATTAATCATTATATATAACATATATTATATACTTGTTTGCATTATATATATAGTATGTGTAGACACGCCATTTTTACCAATTTTTATTAATTGAGCTAGGTTAATGAATAAAAAGAAAAATTAAAAAAATAAAAAATGAAAAAACGAAAAAATAGAAAAAAGAAAATCAAGTTAAGGTATAGGAAGCTAAGTCAAGAGTCAAGTCGTGTCTAGTTAGATTAAGTTGAGTTGTTGGATTAGTTATTGAGATGGATTGAATCAATTAGTTTGGGGCCAGATCAATTTAAGGGATCAAAATCAAGATTTATTAAATTAATTAGGCTAAATTGGATCAGGTCAAGCCATAAAAGAAAAGTCCGAACTAGTTAAGGTTTCTAGAAATTAGGGTGAATCTAAGTTAAATCGCAAACAAATATTTTATTTGATACAAAAGATTTGATTTTCAAGCTTATAAAAATCATGTCAATTAGTAATTCAAGGAGGGTTTTTCTTCTAATCACACGTACTAAAAAACAAGTACACCATAATGTCGCACCACATACGTACCGCACGCATCACCACCCACATCATTGCACCACACACGTACCATTACTGCAAGACTCTGCAACTACTACACACACCAGCACTGCCACCCAAAAAACTACGCACCACTAAGCCCATGTTACTATTGCCCAATGCATCACTACTACCGCCATTGTCGCCTAATCCACTGCCCATTACCCACACTACTATTGCCTTAGCGCACATCCGTGATCACCCTAGCGCATACCCAACCATACACTTGTGATTGCTCGGGCATGCCCTTCGCTCACCTGAGCTCTCACCAGTCCACCGCCCATTGCTCGCCCCAGGCGCTTGCCCGTGCATACCCCTCGGTCGCCCAAGCTATCGCTCGCAATCGCCCATCACTTGCCCCAAGTACTTACCCAAGCTCTCGTTAGCCATTGCCTATGCATACCCTTCTCTTGCTTAGCGTAATCACCCAGTGTCGCCTACACTCACCTAGGTGTTCGTCTAACCTTGCCCACACTTACCCACGCTTAACTAGTCTTGCTTACACGGTCAACAAACACTGACGATCCAATGTTAAGTAATTTTTCGTTTTTTATTATTCATTATTTATTTTATTTTGTTATTTTAGTAATTTTTATTAATTTCCGTTATTAGTTATTTATTTTTATTATTAACTAATTTTTTTGTGTTTAAGTGAAGGATTTTTTTCTTATTATTATTATTTTGTAATTTTTATTAAATTAGGTCTTTCTTGAAAAATCGTATTTTTTTAATAAAAATATAATTTTAGCACTTAGGCTTTTTAAAAAAAATAAAAAATAAAAAATCTAAATTAAGTTTTTTTTTAAGATAGTCAGTTAGGGTTTTTATTTATTTAATTTAGAAAATTAGGTTTTTAAGTTTTTTTGAAAAATGTTAAATTGATAAAAAATGTAAACTTGATTCAAATTTCAATATAAAATTAACCCACCCACTAAAAAAATTTTATAAAAAAGAATTACGGTCTGTTTGATCTCGATTAGCGAGTACGTATGTACCTTCAAGGCAACCATTAAAAAATTATAAAAAATTCCCTTTTTAGAAATTCATAATAATAATAATGAAAAAATCATTTTTATTTACTTTTGCCTATTTAGGTATATTTTAATATTTTTACCAAAAAAAAAAAAAAATAAAGCCCATAAATTTCTTTTAATTTTCACATGGTGATTTAGTCTTAATAGGTTAACCCTTGAATTTGGTTTTTCTGATTCAGTTTTCTAAAAATCAAATTTTTTAGAGTATTCATAGACTAGTTGTCAAATTAAGGTTTTCCCACTTTTAAACCCTAATTTCATTTTTACTAGATGAACCAATTGGCAACTCCAATTTTTAAATTTTTTTAGAAGAAAAATATTTCCTTAGTTTAATATCGAGTAATTTATATTAAGCGGGCTAGGCTTAATATATATTAAATTAAAGAAATCAAAATAGAGCTCAATAGAATTGGCAGCTCCACTAGGGAGGTTTAGTGGGCTAACCGTGCGAAAGTTAAAAAAAATTTAATGGGCTTTTGTATTATTATTTTCTTTTTATATTATATTATAGTTGTACTAATTGTCTTTTGGTGATATAGGCTTAAGAACAAAGCCTAGCCCAATAGGCCTTTTAGAGGGATTAAGAAGAATTTTTTTTTAATCATTCGTGTATTTAGATGTGGTCGGACCTAGGTTACCTTAGGAACCTAGGATGGGCCGTCATTGTGTAACCCTTAGGTCTTGGGCTCATTACCCCCACCTAGTGGTGTTAGGCGAGCTTACTTAGGCTTCGATGTAGCCCACCAAGCTTCTCTTCAAGAAGTCTTGAATCTACATAGCCTAAGACTGTAGACCCTATCCCCTTGCATCATCTTTTTTAAATAGGGGTAGTTTTTTATTTTTAAATTATATGAAAAGTTTGATTTAATCTACAGTTAGTTCATCGTCCATTTTCAATTAAAAAAAATTCAACCCTTATATGTAAGTATACACAAGCTTCATTTTTATTAAATCATATTTTTAATATACTTATATATAGGGGTGCTCTTTGACCATTAATTTATCATAATTCATATAATTTATTAATTACCGACTCCTATTACATTGCATACGTGTGTAACATATTGCATTTTTATATTTGATTACGTTTGTTTCTTTTGTGAATATTTTATTTCTAGTGTTATATGTGTCTCATTTTTTTTATTGCCCCTTAATTAGTGAAAGGCTGTGCAATTTCTATGGAAATCTTTGAAATTTTTAACATCGGATCCAACTTTATTCTAAATTTAGTGTCCTTGTTGTAAATAGTTGTCGCATTTTGTTTCATTTATATCTTTTTGTAATATAGATATGGAGAGTCAGGGAATTATCAGTTCGGAGCCTGTCATTCCATTAGCCCATCTGTGAAGTCTAGTTGGATAAGTATTCCTTCTCTAAAGCCATCCTGAAAAATCAGTTGAACTAGCTTCTGCCTGCCAAGCAAAATTACGTCTGCAAGAAGATCGGGCCGGTCATATCCCTCATGCGGGTTTAACTCCATTGGCCTCTAATCCAAGCCCTTATCCATTATTGAGATCCAGAATCTACAACTTTCAACTTCAACCCACATGTATTGACACCCACCATAGAAGAATACTAGCAGCTATTTAGTGCTCTGCCCTTTGAACCAATTATAACTATCCTTGATCTCAGAGTCCAGCCTAAGAAAATCTTCATGACATTGTTGGGGGTCAAGAAGTCAGCTTTGGCTCCATTCTTATCTTCAAAAGGCCAAAAATGTCTCAATATCCTAAGATTGGTGGAGTGGTTTTCAAGCCCAAATGCCTACCAGAAATATCGTTAGATCTTCTATGGAAGATATGAATCGTGAGCCAAAAAGAAGGTCAACGCCTTATTGTAACAGTGTTTGGACCAGTGCTGTTTCCTTTCAAATATGGTCAGGTCCACTATAGGGTTGCCAAGCTAATGACTCAATTCCTAGTTGGTAAATCTTATATACCGATGTTATTGGCAAAATAGTTTAGGACACTTATCCATTTGAAGAAGTAAGGGTACGGTTATTGATAACTCTAATTTTAAACATATTTCACATGGTGATTTTATAGTATTTTCCTTACATTTTTGGTTTTTTTTTTAAAGAAATTGATACTTAATTGAGTAAAATTTTGATTTTAAGGTTTGAACGCGTTCTAGGATCGAAAACGAAGAAAAGGAATCAAGTTTCACTCAAATCGGAGTTCAAATTTTGAAGTTATGAAATTTTGAAGTTACACAGTTTGGGACATGGCCATGTCCCCAGACTATGTCCATCCAGAAAAATTTTCCAAGGTCAGAAAGTTACACGACCTGAGGACACGACCATGTCCCAAGCCGTGTCTGGTGACGAAAACAGAATCCTTATGATATATATATAAAAGGACATATAAGGGTTTGTGGAGAAGGGAGACATTAGAAAAGACGAACGAGACATTGGAGAAGAGAAGAGACTTGAGGAGAAGGAGAAGAAAAAGGCGAAAGCAACACTAACTTCAAGATTGGAGAGATTGTTCATCAATCAAAGGGGTTTTTCATGTTTTATTTTATGTTTATGATGGAACTCATTTTTAGATTCATTATGATAGCTTATAATTCGTGTATTTAGGATTATGGAACCTAGGGTTTCATGTGACTCTTAGGTTGATTTATAATTTTCAATAAAGTTTCTATCTTTTCTTGATTCAATTATGTTGTTTAATTGTTGATTGATAATTATAGAGTATCAATTTATGATATTATGCATGATGATTGAGAAATTGCACGTGTAATTAGATCTTGGCTTAATTAGAGAGAATTACATATATATTTAGAGATAAGATACATGTTTCTTCCAGAAAGATAACTATTTGTGTGGGAATTCATTATACATTAATGCAAATCTAAGTTATATTACTAAGTGAAGAGATTCCAGTAAATAATTTTGGAGTAGGGTTAATATGCTTGAGAAAGGTATTAGCTTTAATTGTGAATCCCTTCGGTCAAGAATAATAGAAATTGAATTGAATATATTTTAAGTGGTCACATGTTAAACACTAGGGAAAATAATTCCTAAATACGTTATTAACTTCTTGAAGTCGTTCCTAGTTTTATTGCTTTCTAAATTGCTTAATCAAGTCTCATAATTAGTTTAGTTTGTTAATTTCAGTATTTTTAATTCATTCAACCCATTACAATTTTCCGGTTAGATAATAGAGCTAAGGTTAATATTAGTACTCAAAATCTCTGAAGGATTGACTCGGACTTACATCCACTATATTAAAATTGATAGGTGCACTTACCTAATATCAGTTATTTCATGGCTAAGCTTACAATCCTTGCCGTATGGTTTCTTAGTCACATACAAAGGTATGGATGGAATTTTCTTAAAGAATCCTTGATAGAGAATATGGACCTGATTAACAAATTTGCCTGCCACCTCAAGGTACTAGATGAAGCTCTGTTTAAGGGAAGGGTATCAATTATCAGCAAAATGCAGCTAGCAGACTTTATGTGGATAGCTAGATGGAGCCATTGCACTCAAGCTGTCTTGGGGTGCACCGATTATGTAGGAGTTCCCCTTATTGGTATTACGGGCTATACCGGATATTTCCTAGCTTGTATTACTAGACAATTGGGCCCACTGCAAGAGATAGTCTATAGAGATGTTAACTATCCACGGCTACTCTAATCCAATGACTAGTAGAACTCATAAAGCTATAGGATCGAAGAGAAGTTAAGAAGATAGTTAACGTGGGAACTTTAAGGGGCAAAGTTGGAGAATACCGAGCCACCAAGCAGTTAATTTATGATCACTTAGAAAAGACTAGAAAGATACAGTATAAAGCTCCAAATATATTTAGATACGAGCCAGATCCAACACGTCTTTCATTCGCTGAGCGGGCCTACCGAGACACCATACGGACCAGAGTTGAAGCCCAGTTCCAAGAAAGTAAGAAGATCATTAAAGAGTTAAGGTTGGAAATGAGAGACTGTTGGAAGAAAATCAATTCTTGAGAAACAAGATTCGAGAAAAGGGATGTTACGGTATAAAGACTTATGAGGGAAGTTGATGAAGCTCATCCCAGCCAAATCTGTTAACTCTTATAGATATAAGATTTAAGTTTTTTTTTTTTTTTGAAAATTAGTTAGGAGTTTTTCTTTTCCTTTTGCTTAGTCTGTTGTATAAGTTGGATCTTACGATTAATAAATTTATAGCTTTAGTAAATAAAATTTTCATTAATTGCATAGTCTCTTGCTCATTATTGTTATTTATTTGTTTGTTTATTTGATTTTTAAAAAACAAAAGGAGGCAAATAGCAGAATAACGTCACAAAAACAAACAAAAAAAATCTTTAATTCACCAAAAAGTCTAAAACTTAGGTTTTCGCATAGAATTTCAAAGATAGTGTTTAAGTAAGTAAACTCAGCTAGAAGCTCGATATTTACTCATTCTAAGGCAAGGATGTTGACTTAGGGTACTGGAAATGTCAATCAAATCGAGCCCAATCCAAGAGTAACAACTCTGAAAGAAAACATGAACAAGATGGCCAAACAGATTTAGGCTCTCATCAGGTTATTGGGATCCTTAACAATAGACAAGGATCTCAAGCTAACCTAGGTCGAAATGCAGAAATGACCCCTCCCCTTGAACTGGAAGATAAAGAATCAGCCCCTAATGCTAAGGCATGGAGGAAGGAGATCGAAAAGAAACACCGTAAAATGGAAAGAAAGGTCATATAGAAGTTAATCGAGAAGATGAAAACCTAGAAATGGTGAATGGGTTTGAGCAAATGGGAATGATCAGTTTACCGACTTATGAAGACAATGACTTCCTGAAAAGATTTAAGGTGCCAGAATTTGAGAAATACGATGGGACTGGATACTCGAAACTTCGCACTAAGTTATACATCAAGAAAATGGGGAAATACACAAAGTATGACAAGGCGATGGTCCAGACTTTTCAGGACAGCTTGACTAGACCCGCTTTAACCTAGTACACTTAGTTAGACCTAAATGAAATTGATACTTAGGATAAGTTATCATGGGCTTTCTACAACCAGTATAAGTTCAACATTGAAGTAGCCCCGTCCATGTGGGATCTGAACAATCTATGAAAGAAGACCAATGAGAATTTTAAAGAATATGTCAAAAGATGGAGGGGTATGGCAGCTAGGGTGACTCCAACCTTAAATGAAAAGGATCTAACCTTCACTTTCATTAATACTCTTGGAAGCCTATATTACCAACACTTGGTTGGGTACCTTGCTTCCAATTTTGTAGAAATTGTAGCCTCAGGAAGCTGAATTAAGGAAGCCATTGCTATTGGGGGCTCCCTAATCTTGAAACAGCTGAAAAGAAGACACCTCCCTTAAGATTTTCTAACAAAGCTAAGGAAACCATTATCAGCGTTATCGATACCAGCAACCTTGTCAAACCCACAACCTTAGTAGCTATGATTGGAGGATCTAATCCCCTGTCGAGTCCAAATCAGAACAACTACCTACAAAGAAGACAGTTTACACATATTCCCATTCCTTTAAGTTAGGTTCTCACACGATTAAGGAAGGAGAATCTCTTGACATTTGAAATACTAAGATAAGGGCAAAGACCAAGGGATTATAACTCAAAGCTTCAATGTGATTATCATTTAGGACAAGTGGGGCATTTTACGGACCTACGTTGGAGACTCAGACATAAAATCCAGGATCTTATTGATGCCAAATTGGTTCAATTAGATTTCATCCAGACTCCCACTCCTAACGTGGCTAATAACCCTCTATCGAATCATGGACATTCGATCAATATGATCGTTGTTGAAACTTTTGAATCAGAAATCATCCTAGACAGTCTCCTCATCACTATTGAGGAAATAGTGTGGAATTTGAGGAGGGATGGATACTTGCAGGATATAAATCTCCAGGATAGGACCCGAACCAAGCCGGCAATATATCAACTACTTAAGGAAGGAAAGATAAAGAAAGTCGATATCATGGCTATGATAATTCCAAAACCGCAAAAGAGAAGTACTCAAACAGAGCTTAGAAAGAGATATGAAGCCAAAGATCCTACGATTGACATTCTAGGAGAATCGATAGGGAAGTTTGAGTATTTGGTGGATTACGCCGGTTCACCTACTATATATGCTAACGCTCCGCCCATTGGATGGGGTCTAGAATTTGAGGAAGATGACAGACTCATTGTAGAAACCAAGAAGGTGGTTGGGATGGTTGAAATGATTAGAGAGAGGCCCAAGCCGTTGAATTTTTAATATTGTGGAAAGACTAAGAAAGTTGAGAAATAGGGAATGCCCAAGAAGATCGCTTTCAATGTCTTGATAACCTTAGAGAATTATAAAGCAGTACCTTTGGATTACTAAGAGGTGAATCAAATGACTAAGGCCTCATTAACTATGGTTGGTAGGCTTACCCGCTCGGGACAAGTTTATGATCAGCATGAGGAAGCCAAGAGGAAATCCACTGTGGAAGAGGCTTCTCGAAAAATCTTTGAAGATACGAAAGATAAAGATTAGAATGTTGCCAGGAAGATAGTGAAGGCCAGTGAATACGAGATAATGGATTAGCTAGCGAAGGTACTTGTCCAAATTTCTTTAATAGGCTTGCTGTTGTCATCAAATACTCATTGAGAGGCATTGATTAAAATTCTGAAGGAGGTCAAGGCACTTGAAGGGATTTCTACAGAAAAACTAAGGTTAGTGGTAAACTTAATATTTGTAGTGGATTAGATCTCATTTTCGCTAGATGAGTTAAGTAAAGAAGGGGACTGGCACACAAAGCCCCTCTTCATAGAGGTTAAGTGTGCAAGAAAAGTAGTTACCCGAGTTTTGATAAATAATGGGTCATCATTGAATGTGTGTCCATTGACGACATTAAATCTACTTGATGTGGAGCCAACTAAAATAAAGCCCAGCTTGATTTCAGTAAGGGCTTTTGATGGATCAAAATGGGAGATAATTGGCGAAATTGGGTTGAAGATCGAAATCGGCCTGCAAGTGTTTACTATCCCCTCCCAAATTCTTAACATCCTGAGAACTTTCAATCTTCTACTAGGAAAACCGTAGATTCATTCAGTAGGGGCAATTCCATCCAACATATATTAGAAAGTAAAGTTCATAGCTGATGGATAGTTGGTCACTATTCTTGGGGAATAAGACTATGAGATTTACAAGAAACAACTATTCCTTTGTTAGGGATGAAGAATTGGAAGAGCCAAGGTTACAGATTTTCAACGAAGTTGGTATGATCGAAGAAGCAAGACAGGGGGCATGGGGTCATTTGAAACAACGTAAGTAACAGATTGGAACGTTCAGGCCTAGGTATGAGCCCACTAAAGAGGAGATTCAAGAGATGAAGGCTCAAACTAGGAGCAAAAGAAGGGATCGGCTATACCATGCTGATATCCGGCAAGTGCACTTATCAGTTTTAATATAGCGAATGTGAGTCCGAGTCGATCCCTCAAAGACTTCGAGTACTTATATTAACTTTAGCTCTATTATCTAACCGAAAATTGTGATGGGTTGAATAAATTAAAAATACTAAAATTAACAAACTAACCTAATTATGAGACTTAATTAAGCAATTTAGAAAGCGATAAAATTAAAAACGACTTTAAGAAAGTAAACAATGTATTTAGGAATTATTTCTCCTAGTGTTTAACGTGTGACCACTTAAAATGTATCCAATTCAATTTCTATTATTCTTGACCGGAGGAATTCACAATTAAAGTTAACACCTTTCTCAATAGAGGTAGGTTTATTTGCCTCCAGTTGGGCTACCACTTCAGATTTGATAGGATCTTCCGAAGCTTCTTCCATGCCTAATTGCAAGCAACTCTCTAACGGATCCTTAAAAAGAACTTCCTGCATATAACTTGAAACAAAAGTGTCGGTAACATCCAAAAGGTAGCAAGTATTATCTTGATCAACAAAATTTTTTATACCCTTCGAAATTTTAAACATGATCTCTTCATCTCTTACTCGAAGAATGAGCTTGCCATCACTAACATCAATGATAGCCCTAGCGGTAGCTAAGAATGGTCTACCTAGGATAAGGGGCAACTCAAAATCTTCATCCATGTCCAATATCACAAAGTCAACTGGAAAAATAAATTTACCCACTTGGACTAATACATCCTCAATAATGCCTTTAGGATACGTCACAGATCTATCAGCTAATTACAAGCTCATGCGTGTGGGTTTAGGTTCCCTTAATCCTAGTTTCTTGAAAAATTTATAAGGCATTAAATTAATGCTAGCACCCAAATTAGCTAAAGCTTTGTTAACTAACAAGTTACCAATATGACAAGGAATTGTAAAACTTCCTGGGTCTTTTAGCTTCTTGGGCAACTTGTTTTGCTGATCGCTGAACATTCTTCACCTAATATGATTGTAGAAAGCTCCTCAACCTTCCTCTTGTTGGATAACAAATCTTTCAAAAACTTAGCGTACTTCGGCATCAACAAGAGGTAAGTTAATATGCAGTTGTTTAAAGAGGTAAAGGAACTTACTAAATTGTTGGTCATTGCGATCTCGCATGAGTCTTTGGGGATATGGGATGGGTGGTTGATATTCCTTCGCCTTAGATGACTTTACGTCTTCCGTTGCTTTCATCCCCTCATTGCTCTTACTAGTCTCCTCGCTAACCTTCCTCTCAGCATGCAACTCCTTCTCATTTCAAAGTGTCACTACCTTAACATGTTCCTTTGGATTGGTTTCTGTATTTCCCGGTAGTGTTTCCTGTAGTCTTTCAAAGATTAGCTTCGCAAGTTGACCAATTTGGTTCTCAAGGTTGCGATTAGATGCTTCTTGATTCCTCAATGATGATTTAATGTTGGATAAGCGAGCCTCATTGCCTTGAATATATTTTGTGAGAAGTTCTTCCATATTGGACTTCTTTTCTTAAGGAAGAGGAGGTGGGAATGGTCTTTGAAATACAGGTGGGCCAAAGTTGGTCTTCTGCTGGCCTTAGTTTTGATTTCCCAATGAGAAATTGGGGTAATTCCTCCATCCGGGATTATAAGTGTTGCTGTAGGGGTTATTTTGTTGCTTGGGTGGATTTCCTAGATAATCTACCTATTCCAATTGTTTTCGTGCTCCATAACCTTGCATGCCAAAGTCACTTACATCCGATTATACTTGTTGAGGGCCAACAGAGAGTGCATCAATCTTCTTACTCAATAGGTTCACCTTGGCTACCAGAGCAGTGGTCAAGTCCACATCATAAATTCCCATAACCTTTTGCTAGGCTCTAGTGCTTTCCTACTGATAATTGTTCATCGCTATTCCTTCAATCAGGTTTTGTGCTTGCTCGGGTGTCTTTGTGTTCAAAGTACCTCCTGCAGATGCATCAATCATCTGTCTTGTAGATAAATTGAGACCATTATAGAAGGTTTGAATCTACATCCATAGTGAGAGGCCATGATGTGGGCAGCTCTTGAGCAAGTCCTTGAATCGCTCCCAAGTGTTATATAGAGTCTCCGCTTCCAATTGGGCAAAACAAGAAATATCGTTTCGAAGTTTAGCGGTCTTCACAGGTGGGAAATACTTCTCCAAAAATTTCTCTACCAATTCATTCCAAATTGTGATTGAATTTCGTGGTAGAAAGTTCAACCACTGCTTTGCTCTACCCCTCAAGGAAAAAGGAAATAGCCGTAGTCAAATGGCATCATCCATGGCTCCGTTGATTTTAAATGTGTCACAAATCTCTAGAAAGCTAGAAATGTGGGCATTAGGATCTTCATCTTAAAGACGGTCAAACTGAACATATTGTTGCACCATTTGTATGATGTTAGGTGCAATTTGGAAGTTATTAGTCGCGATGGTTGGCCTTGTGATACTAGAGTTAGCTCCAACAAGTGTAGGCCTTAAATAGTCGGACATAGTCCGATTTGCTTCATTATCGTTGTTAGCCATGTGTGGTGGATCTTCTTGATCGATGAATTGAGTGTTGACCTCTTCACCCTCTTCCTTAATCTCAACGATTGAATCATTTTCTATGGTAGCCACAATTTGTCTAGGTCGTAATCTCAAATTTTGAAAGACAATTCTCTCAATTTCAAGATCAAGTTCTACCAAATCTTCCAAGTTGCTTCGGGTCATGCACTACAAGGGCAAGAAATATAGAATCAATTGCAACTTTAGGTAATAAAAAATAAACAATGAAAACAAAAGGAAAAAAAAAAAGGTCAAAGCAATAAAGCAACTAGTGTTCTTAATATCAAAAGTCTACGGCAACGGCGCCAAAAACTTGATATCAGGCAAGTGCACCTATCAATTTTAATATAGCGGATGTGAGTCCGAGTTGATCCCTTAGAGACTTTAAGTACTAATATTAACCTTAGCTCTATTATCTAATTAGAAAATTGTGATGAGTTGAATGAATTAAAAATACTAAAATTAACAAACTAACCTAATTATGAGACTTGATTAAGCAATTTAGAAAGCGATAAAATTAAGAACGACTTCAAGAAAGCAAACAACGTATTAAGGAATTATTTTCCCTAGTGTTTAACATATGACTACTTAAAATGTATCCAATTCAATCTTTATTATTCTTGACCGGAGGGATTCACAATTAAAGTTAATACCTTTCTCAAGCATATTAACCCTAATCCTAAATTATTTACCGGAATCTCTTCTCTTAATAATATAATTTAGAATCACATTAATGTATAATTAATTCCCACACAAAAGAACAACTTTCCGGAAGAAACATGTATCTTATCTCTAAGTACACATGTAATTCTCTCCAATTATGTGAAGATCTCATTACATATGTGATTTCTCAATCATCATGCATAATATCATAAATTGATACCCTAGAAATATCAATTAACAATTAAATAACATAATTGAATCAAGAAAAGATAGAAACTTTATTGAAAATTATCAATCAATCTAATAGTCACATGAAACCCTAGGTTCCATAATCCTAAATACAAGAATCTTAGGCTATCATAATGAAACTAAAAATGAATTGCAACAAAATCAATAAATAAAACATGAAAACCCCATTTTTGTTGATGAAAAATCTCTTCAATCTTGAAGTTGGGTGTTGCTTCCGCCTTTTTCTCCTCCTTCTCTTAAAGTCTCTTCACTTTTGAATGTCCAATCTTTTGTGTTAAACCCCAGTATGTCATTTTATAATGTATTGTAAGGTCCCTTTTTTTCATCACCAGATACAGCTTGGGACACAGTTGTGTCCCCAGGTCGTGTAACTTTCTGACCTTGGCAAATCTTCCTAGATGGACATAGCCTGGGGATACAGTTGTGTCCTAGGCTGTATAACTTCAAAAATTCATAACTCATTCATTTGAACTCCAAATTGAGTGAAACTTGATTCCTTTTCTTCGTTTTCAATCTAAGAATGCGTTTAAACCTTGAAATAAAAATTTTACTCAATTAAGTATCAATTTCTTTAAAGAAAACCAAAGATATAAGGAAAATACTATAAAATCACCATGTGAAATATGTTTAAAATAAGAGTTATCGCATGCTCACATGGATTTTCTGGACATCCATTAGATTTTCCCAGCACCAACTGATGTTCAAGAACCTGAAGTAGCCGATTTATTTAAGCCCTGACTCAGCAATGCAACATCGATTTGAATGGGAGAGAAGATGTCGACGTACCAGTTTCTTTGTGCAACTGGTTTTCTGTTCCCATCAATAGGTCTCTCTAGAAACGCAAAATTAGATTAATTAAGAGCATTTGATTTCAATAATTAGTCCGATTAGTTAAGTCTTTTTTATCAAACAATTTGAATTAATTCATTCAATAAAATTCATTTCTTTCTATCAATTCTTCCTTATTATTTATTTGTTGTCCTTTTCTTTTTCCTTTACTCCTTAGATTCGATAAAAACGATGAACGTAATGGATGTCTCGTGCATGTAAACGATAAAAGTACCAATATCACCTTCGACCCTACTAGGTCAGACGTCGGAGATGATATTGAGACTCCAAATGAAATTCATGAGAGTTAGCATCGACATGAACAGGGTAGAGTGATTATTAACAAACCAACGGATGTGATTAATTTGGGAACAAAGGAAAATCCACGAAATTTGAAAATTGGTGGTGATTTAACAAACGATCAAAAGCAGGAGTTGTCACAATTGTTATCTAAATACTTGGACATATTCGCTTGGTCTTATGAAGATGTGCCTGGTTTAGACTCGTTTATTGTGGTTCACAAGTTGCCAATCAAGAAAGAAATTAAACCAAAAAGACAAAAACTTAGACGATTTAGGCTAGATCTACTCTTCAAAATTAAAGAAGAAGTCAAGAAGTTGTTAGACATCAAATTCATAGAAATATCAAACTACCCCGAATGGGTGGTCAATGTAGTGCTAGTATTGAAGAAGAATGGGAAAGTTAGGGTCTGCGTAGAATTCAGTGATTTAAACCAGGTGACATTAAAGGATAACTTTCCTTTGCTGCACAATGACGTATTAGTGGATAACATAGCCGGAAATCATCTTTTCTCATTCATAGATGGTTTCTCAGGGTATAATCAGATTAAAATGGCGAAAGAAGATAAAATTAAAACAACGTTTGTTACCACTTAGGGAACGTTTTGTAATCGCATGATGCTGTTTGGGTTAAAAAATGTTAGGGCAACTTACCACCGTGCTATGGTTGCCTTATTCCATGACATGATGCATCAAGAAATCGAAGTTTATGTGGATGATATGATTGCTAAATCCAAAGAGAATGAAAACCACGTAGATATTTTGCGTAAACTATTTGAGCAATTGAAGAAGTTTCAACTGAAGCCGAATCCTAAAAAATGCACTTTTGGAGTGACTTCGGGCAAATTGTTAGGTTTTGTAGTCGATAGGAGAGGAATCGAAGTAGACCCAAATAAAGTCAAGGCGATCTTGAGCATGCCTGTGCCTAAGATTGTCAAAGAAGTTAGAGGAATACTAAGGAGATTAAATTGCATCACTTAGTTTGTATCATAGCTAACTGATAGATGTAAGCCGTTGTTTAAGATATTAAGGAAGAATGCCACAATAAAGTAGGGTGAGGAATGTAAGCACGCATTTGCTAAAATCAAAAAATATCTCATGAATCCTCCTATATTGGTCACTCCTACACCAGGACAGCCGTTGATCCTTTATTTAACCATTCTCCCCGAATTGATGGGGTGCATGCCGAGGCAGAAAAACAAAAAGGGAAGAAAAAAGCATCCTATATACTATTTGAGCAAGAAATTTACAAAAGGCGAGCAAAAGTACTCAGAAGTGGAAAGAACGTGTTGCGCCTTAGTATGGGTGATGCATAAACTCAGGCAGTACACTCTCTATTACTCAATAGATTTGTTGAAAAAACATAACCCGTTGAGGTATTTAGCGGAAAAGTCGACATTGATTGGGAGAATATCAAAGTGGCAGATGCTACTCTCTGAGTTTGATATCAAGTACGTGAGTCGAAGTTCAATCAAGGAGCAAGTAGTGGTTGATCAATTGGCAAAATACCCATTAGAAGATGAAGACGAGGGTTTAGAAGCACAATTTCCTGATGAAAATGTAATGATGGCAAACGAATTGAGTGGTGAGAAGTTAGGATGGAAAATGTATTTTAATAGAGCAGCCAATATGTTTGGACGTGGGATAGGAGAAGTATTAGTGTCACTTGAGTATAACCATTTTCCTATGGCAATAAGATTAACATTCCCATATACCAATAACATTGCAGAATATGAAGCCAGCATTTTAGGGCTCAAAATGGCGCTAGATATGAGAATACAAGAATTGGAAGTGTACGGAGATTCTTCCCTTATAATTCTCCAGATCTTAGGGGAATATAAGAGGAAGGACGAGAAATTAATACCTTATCACGAACATTTAAGCGAGCTAGTTAAAAAATTCTAAGAGATTTCATTCACTTACATTCTAAGGATCCAAAATCAGTTTGCCAGCGCATTGGCTACATTAACGTTAATGGTGAAAGTCACAGACGGAATAGAAATTCAACCCTTAAAGATTCAGGTAGAAGAAAAACCGGCTTTTTGCCTTGCAGTTGAAGGGAAGGGAACAAAAGAACCGTGGTATCACAATATCAAGAAGTTACTTTAAATGGGAGAATTTCCTAAAGATGTTAATAGAAAAGATAGAAAGACTTTAAGAAGGTTGGCTACTCATTTCTTATTAAGTGGGCCAAGTTATACAAGAGGTCACCACATGCAATACTACTAAGGTATGTGGATGAAGAAGAAGTCGATAAATTAACAAAAGAAGTGCATGAAGGAGTTTGTGGTCCTCACATGAATGGGTATATGCTAACTAGAAAAATCATGAGAATAGGGTATTTCTAGATGATGATGGAATCGAATTGTATCAAGCATGTGAGGCACTGTCACTTGTGTTAGGTGTATGCTAATAAAATCAATGCTTCTTCCCAAGAATTGCATATGTTGCTAGCTCCTTGGCCTTTCTCGATGTAAGGAGTCGACATGATCAGTCCAATTTCACTAACGGCTTTAAACAGGCATAGATTCATTTTAGTCACAATAGGCTATTTTACTAAGTGGGTCAAAGCGGCGTCATATACTACAATGACTAAAGGAGTAGTGGTCAAATTCTTGAAAAGAGATATTATTGCAAGATATGGTGCACCCAAGTTATTATTATAGACAACGGGATGAATTTGAATAACAAGTTGATGGATGAAGTGTGCCGCCAGTTCAGGATCAATCACAAAAATTTAACTCCATATCGACCTCAGATAAATGGAGCCGTTGAAGCTACTAATAAGAACATCAAAAGAATCATTGAGAAGATGGCGATTACATATAAAGATTGGCATGAGATACTTCCCTTTGCTCTCATAGCTTACAGAACCTTAGTCAGAATTCCTACTGGTGCAAACTCTTATTCATTGGTGTATGGAACTGAAGCGGTATTACCAGTAGAAGTGAAAATACCTTCGTTCCAAGTATTGGTAGAAACTCAACTCGATGAAGCATAGTGGGTAGAGAATAGAATAAAGCATTTGAATCTCTTAGATGAGCGAAGACTTATAGCAATATGTCATGGTCAATGCTACCAACAGTGAATGATCCAAACTTTTAACAAGAAAGTATGCCTAAGGTACTTTAAAGAGGGAGACTTGGTGTTGAAGAAAGTATTACCAAACATAAAAGACCTTAAGGGCAAGTTCGCCCCGAATTACGTAGGCCCTTATGTGGTGAAAAGGGTATTATCAGGAGGTGCATTAGTGTTAATAGAGATGGATGGCTCGGAATTAAGAGGACTAGTGAATTTGGATGCAATCAAATTGTATTATCCATGAAAACGGAGATTTGACAAAGATTTCAATTTTTCTCGAATAGTTTGTAGCTAATCTTTCATCGTTTACAACTAAAGTTTATATCCGTAAATGTTTTCGAATTCGGATGGTCATTGACCAACAAATACTCCATTAATAAACCCTATTTCTTAGCAACAAACACTTAAATACCAAACACTTACCATTGAGTCTGAATCACTAGATTAATTGAAATCGAATGTTCTTAATAATTTAATCTTGTTCATTTGAAAAGAGATTTATTATTTGACAGTCATGAAGAGCGAAAATTGAAAATTGAAATTGGACCAAGCAAATCCAAGGCGTGGGCATGGTTCAGTTACAAGATTCGAAGGAAAGAAGAGAAGAAAAGAAAAGAGAATAAAAAAAGAAAGAAAAGAGAAAGAAGAAGCAAGCACAAACCCTTAGAGAAATTCTGTTGATTGAATGAGTGAATATCGGGAGTCGATATAAGCATGCCAATCAGTTGCTATCCAAGAAATCCTTTAGTCTTAGAAAAAATAATTTTGGAAAAAGTCTTTGAAAAGAAATCTTGTAAAGAATTAAGTTAGTTTTGAAAATCAATTTTAAAGAGATCTATCCTCTTCAAATCAGACTAAAAGGAATCTCGAAGAAATCTATCCTTTTCGGATCATCCATCAAACGAAAACAAGTTTTTGAAATCTCAAAGAGATAACCTCTTCGGATCATCCATCTAACAAAAACAAGTTTTTTGAAATCTCGAAGAGATTTATCCTTTGAATTATCTACCAAACCAAAACAAGTTAATTTTACCTCCAATGATTCTTGCCATATCCTTCTAAGATAGGCCCTTTTGAAATTTTTACTCTATCTTTCCAAAATAGACTCCATGAAGTCTTATCCTTCTAAGATAGGCCCCTTTGAAATTTTTGCTATCTCCTTCTAAGATAGGCTCTATTAAGCCTTATCCTTTTAAGATAGGCCCCTTAACCTTTTGCTCTATAGGCAATTTATTCTTTACATCAACCTTTCAAGTTGATATCCTTCATCAAAATAAAAAACAGCTTAGTTAATCAATTCAAAGTAGGGTTTGGCAAAAATGGGTATCTCTTTTGTCTTTGTAGCAAAAATGGGTATCTCTTTTATCTTTGTAGCAAAGTTCTAATTGAACTTTACTACAAAGAAGGATAGTTATAGATACCTCATTTTTGCTAATTTTTAATAATTGAGCCAAGTTAATGAATAAAAAGGAAAATAAAAATTAAAAATTAAAAAATGAAAAATAAAGATGAAAAAACAAAAAAAATAGAAAAAAGAAAATTAAGTTAGGTCATAGGAAACTGAGTTAAGAGTCAAGTTGTGTCGAGTTGGATTAAGTTAAGTTGTTGAATCAATTATTGAGATGGGCTGAATCAATTAGTTTTTGGCCAGATCAATTTAGGGGCTCGAAATCAGGATTTATTAAATTAATTGGACTAAATTAGATCGGGTCGGGCCTTAAAAGAAAAGTCCAAACTAGGTAAGGTTTCTAGAAGTTAGGGTGAATATAGGTAAAATCATAAATAAATCTTTCATATCTTCGATACGAAATATTCGATTTTGGAGCTTATAAAAACCATATCGGTTAGTAATTCAAGGAGGGTTTTTCTTCTAATCACATGCACTCAAAAATGAACACACCATACCTTCGTACCATATATGTGTGGCACATCATGCCGCATGCGCCACCACCCACATTGTTACATCACACACGTGCCACCATTGTACACATTCCGCAACCACTACACATACTAGCATTGCTACCTAAAACACTACGCACCACCAAGCCCACGCCACTGTCGCCCAATCCACCGTCGCTATTGCCTAACCTACCACCGCTGTTACCCAGTCTACCGCCGCTATCGCTTAAGCCATCACCGCCATCGCCTAGTCTATCGCCTACACCACTGTTGCCCTCGCACACATCTGTAATCGCCTTAATACACGCCTAACTACATGCCCGTAATTGCCTATGTATGCCCTTCGCTCACTCGAGCTCTTACTAATCCACCGCCCATTGCTCGCCTGTGCACGCCCCTCACTTGCCTTCGCTCTCGCTAGTCCATTGCCCATCGCTCGACCTAGGTGCTCACCTGTACACGCCCTTCGCTCGCTTGAGCTCTCACTCGTGATTATCCATCGCTCGCACCAAGTGCTCGCCCGTGTATACCCCTCACTTGCCGAGCTCTCACCAGCCATCACCCATGCAACCCCTCTTTCGCCCAGTATGATCACCCAGTGTCGCGCATTCACCCAGCCTTGCCTACGTATGCTTAGTGCTTGCCCAGTCGTAGCCTACACTCACCCAGCTTAGCTTACAAACATCCAGCCTTGCCTACGTACACCTAGCCTCGCCTACACATTCGATAAACACTGATGTTCTGACGTTAGGTAATTTTTCAGTTTTTTTTATTATTCATTATTTATTTCATTTTTTTTATTTTAGTAATTTTTATTAATTTGATTTATTGATTATTTATTTTTATTATTGACTAATTTTTGTGTTTAAGTGAAGGATTTTTTTCTTATTATTGTTATTTTGCAATTTTTATTAAATTAGGTCTTTCTTGAAAAATCATATTTTTTAAATAAAAATATAATTTTGGCACTTATGGTTTGTTTAAAAAAAATAAAAAATCTAAACTGAGTTTTTTTTTTAAAGATAATCAGTTAGGGTTTTTATTTATTTAATTTAGAAAATTAGGTTCTTTTAAGTTTTTTTTTTAAATGATAAATTGATAAAAAAAAAAAACATAAACCTAGCTCAATTTTCAATATAAAATTAACTCAACCACTAAAAAAATTTTATAGAAAAGAACTACGGTTAGTTTGATCTCGATTAGCAAGTACGTAACCACCTTTGAGGCAATTGTTAAAAAAATATAAAAAAATTCCCTTTTTAGAAATTCATAATAATAATAAAAAAAATCATTTTTATTTACTTTTGCCTATTTATGTATATTTTAATATTTTTACAAAAAAAAAATAAAGCTCATCAATTTCTTTTAATTTTCACATAATGATTTAGTCTTAATAAGTTAACTCTCTAACCCAGTTTTTCTAGTTCAGTTTTTAAAAATCAAATTTTTTAGAATATTTGCAGATTGGTTATCAAATTAGGGTTTTCTCACTTGCAAATCCTAATTTCTTTTTTACCGGACGAATTGGTTAGCAACTCCAATTTTTAAATTTTTTTAGAAGAAAAATATTTTTTTAGTTTAATGTTGAGTAATTTATATTAAGTAAGCTGGGTTTAATATAGGTTAAATTAAGAAAATCAAAATATAGCTCAACAGTATGTTTCCATTATATATATAGTATATTATATATTATTTATATATATATATATTTTAATTTTTGGGTTGTCTTGGCTTTGAACCATTGGACCAAATTGCTGGTTTAAGGATGGGTTGTGATGGTTGAACTGCCTAAGTCCTTAGGATCCAACAATTCAACAGCTAGTTCAACGGTCCAACAAGTCAATTCTTAGCTGGTTTACGGTTCAGAACCAGCCCTTACACAGGTTTAGATATAACCTTGGTATACTCTATTCTCAATATTAAGAAATAGGGCTAATAGTAGTAGTGACTAACTTCTAAGTTATTTAGGTTTCTATTGTGAGTGTTGAAGTTTTTGAGTAAGAGTTAGTATATGTATTGTCTAAAGTTATTCATAGTTATTATGTTTTACTGTTGTGTTAGAAAACTAACTACTGTGAAAAAAATGACTAATTTGAGTGTCAACATTGGTGTTAGTTACAATGAGAACAGGATTATCCACCATAGAAGAGTTGCTTTAACCACCCCTAAGTCTACTGATGAATGAATTGATGAACTTACTTGCTATGATGGTTAAGCTAATAAGGAATCTTAATCAACTGAGCCCACCCGAACTACTGATGAGGCCCTTGTGATTATCTGAGCCATTCCTTAATAGAGATGTAGACGGGGTGTAATTCATTGACTTGAACATAATTACCAAGCCAATGAGCATGCAAGACAAAACTAGGGCACTAGCATGGAGAGACTTACTAAGCGACAACTAGTGTTAGAAGAAGAAGAGGAAGTTCAAGAAAAGTATCATGAACTTAAGGAATGCAATGTCCCAACTCCCTAGATGGAGAACCTAAAGTTACAAATATTGAGCTTTTCAGGTAGTGGAGATGTCGAAGACTACTTAGATTGAGTTGATAAAATTGACAAGCAATTCAAATGTGAATTATAAAGTGAGACTAGCCATACTCTAATTCATTGGTTCTGCTACCTCATGGTAAAAGAACTTGCAAGCTACTAGGTGACGAGAAGGTGAATATGAAGTTTGAGATTAGGAAGAGATGAATAGTGAAGGAGATTTCTACAAAGCTATTACTTACAAGACACATTTAGCAAGTTACAAGAGTTAAGACAAGACGATCAAGTGTAGATGTTTATGTGAAGAAATTTCAAATGTTGATGATCCATTGCAAAGTAGTAGAACCTGAAGACCATACTTTGCCTAAATTTATCAATAGTCTAAGATATGAGATTAGGGATATATTGGAGATGAGAGAGATTGCTACTGTTGATGAAGTTATTCGTGCTATACAATAGATAGAGAGAAGGAGAATGAGTGGATTCTAAGCTCTCCTGACTGGAATGTAACCTACTTAACCTATTTTAAGCAGCAATATGCAATCAAACTGGAGTAAAACTAAAGAAGCTCAACTTGATCTGAGATCTTAACTTGTTAAGAAAGAGTTGCTAAAAGGATTTAAGAAGGGGCAAAGATTTGGTATGAAGATGAATAAGCTCAAGTGCTTCAAGTACTAAAGGTATGGCTACATGGCTACTCAGTGCCTAAATAAAAGGACGATAATTACAAAAGAAAGATACCAACCATTGAAGTCGATAGTACTAAACAAGAGGTAAAGAAAGAAAAGGAAGGAAAGATTGGATAAGTTGATTCATCCAAGGATGAGGAGGAGGTCATTTTCATTAAGGAAGGAAATTTCATATTAGTGACTATGGTCTTATAAAGGGTGATGAGTATCAATCCAACTCTTGAGGATGAGTAACATGAAAACTTGTTTTGACATATGGTGAAAGGCCTAAGGTACTTTATATGCACTCATAGTTAAGAGTGATAGTTGCACCAAACCTACCCTTACATTTATGGTTTAACAAATGAAGTTATCAACCACACCTTATCCTAAACCATACAAATTGCATTGGCTATGTGATAAAGGAGCCTTACAAGTTACCAAACAAGTCTTAATGCCGATCTTTGTTGGTAAATACCAGGACAATGTAATGTGTGATATCTTATCAATGAGTGTTTCCCATATTTTACTGAGAAGATTGTAGTTATTTAATTGACAAGTGATTTATGATGGATTCAGAATACATGTTTGTTTGAGCATGAAGGAAGGAAAGTAAAATTAAGCCCAATATTCCCCAACTAAGTGAAGAGCATGTATGTTCAACTCAACTACACTCTAAAGAAGGTAATCCTAGTAATGACTAGAGTCGAATTATAAAAGAGATAAAGTCATAGTGTTTACCATTTTGTTGATTTAAAGATTACTTGAATTGAAGGATTAGGGCATTGAACTACCTATGAAAGTGAAGAACTTGCTTAATAAATTTGCCAAACCTGTTCCTTGATGAGTTACCTAAGGGACTACCATCATTCTAAGGAATTGAGCATTCAATTGACTTGTAGCATGGGTACTGCCTTGTCGACCAAGCTTACCTATCCAATGAATTTAAAGTAAGCTACCAAGCTTCAAAGGCAAGTTAACAAGCTAATTGAGAAGGGTTATATTCACGAGTCCCCTAGTCTGTGTGTAATACCAACCTTTCTTGTGCCTAAGAAGAAATCCTAGAGAATGTACACTAATAACAAAGCCATCAATTGGATCGCTGTATACAATCCCAAGGTTAGACAACATGTTAGATGTATTACATGGGGCAAGAATCTTTTCTAAGATTGATTTGAAGTCTAGATACCATTAAATCAAAATGTAAATAGGAGATGAGTGGAATACCGCCTTCAAGACAAGGCATGAGTTGTATGAATGGCTTGTGATGCCCTTTAGTTTGTCTAACACTCTGAGTACATTTATGTAGCTAATGAACCATGTGTTATGTAATCTAATTGATAAATTTGTTGTGATCTATTTTGATGATACACTTGCTGCAACCTTAGCATAGAGAAGCATTATGAACATCTCCGAGTGTTTTTTACACTCCAAGCTAAGAAACTCTATAGGAACCTGAAGAAGTGTAAATTCTACCAAACTAAAGTAGTGTTCTTAGGTTTTGTGGTAAGAGAAGGGGGAAATCGAGTTGATGAGGAAAAGGTATGCGCCATTACTAAATGGTCAGTGCTAATCTAATCTATTGAAGCTTTCATAAATTAGCTTTATTCTACTGATGCTTCATTGAGAACTTCAATGCCATAGTGGCTCCTTTGACTAAGCTATCAAAGAAGAACATTAGATTCAAGTAAGGAGCAAAAGAGTAGAAGAGCTTTCATGAGGTGAAAGAAAAGTTGACTACCACCTTTTTCCTTGCTCTCCCCAACTTCAACAAGGTGTTTGAATTAAAGTGTCATACATCCAGAGTGGGAATAGGCATTGTATTAGTGTAAGAGGCTAATCTATTGCCTACTTTAATGAAGAACTCTAAGGAGCTGCTCTCAATTGCTCGATGTATGACAAGGAGCTTTACTCCTTGGTCTGAGCTTCAATAGTTTGGCAATATTACTTGTGGCTAAGAGAATTTGTAATATACATTAACTATGAGTCATTGAGGTACTTGAAGAGCTAGCCCAAGCTGTTCAAACAACAAGCTAAATGGATCTAGTTCATAGAGGGATTCTCGTATGTAGTGATGCATAAGAATGTCAAGGCCAACATAATAGCTGATGCCCTATCCAAGTAATATACCTTCCTGACCAACCTACAAACAAGGTTGCTTAGATTCTCAATAATTAAGGGCTTATATATTGGTAATCTATACTTCAATCTAATTTATGTGCAGTGTAACAATGGATGGACTATTGATGACTATAACAATGAGGACGAATAATTGTGTCTAAGGGGTAAACTGCATATCTTAACCTATTTTATGTGAGAATTGTTGGTGCATAAAGCTCATAAAGATGGATTGTCTAGATACTTTGGTGAAAAATGGACACTTGAGTTGTTGAAGCCATAGTTCTTTTGGTCGAAGATGTTAAAGGATGCATATTCAGTCTTATAAAGGTATGCTACCTGTAAGAAGGCTGAGAGTAAAGTTGAACAAGGGCCTTATTTGCCACTACCCATCTCGATTAAACCATAGTCCAAGTTAAGCATATATTTTGTGTTTGGGTTACCCATGACATCCTAAAGGAAGAACCCAATCACAATGGTCGCTGACAGGTTCAAAGATGGCACACTTCGTATTATGTAGCCGTATTAACAACATTCCCTATGACAAGGTTTCCATTATACGACTCACCAACTTGATCTTCTGTGGGAACCATATGTTCAAAAAGTCTTGCAAAAACAAGTACGATCTCACTTTCCTTGCCACTTAAGTGTATGGCATCTATTATGCTTTAGCCCATTCTTCCCTTACCTAATGAAAGATTCTACCAATTGTATCTCTTTTCTCTTTTTGCAAGAAGTGGTCAAGTTGCATGGAGTGAGTGATGAGGACTGTAATGTCCAGCAGGGATTTGAAGTTCATGATCCATTTTTAGAAGACTTTATGGAGACACCTCGGAACCAAGCTCCTGTTCAATACCTTATGTTACTCACAGACAGATGGACAAATTGAGGTTGCTAACCAAACCTTAAGTACCTTACTCCAAGTAGCTGTTAAAAGGAATCTTATAGACTTGGACTTATACCTAGTGGAGTTTACCTATAACAAGATGGTGCAAAGTGTGATAAGCTGGTCACTAATTGAAGTTGTTTATGGATACAACCCAAACCGTCCACTTAACTAAGCGCCTTTATCAAATTACTTGGAAGACCCAACTACAGCAGGTCAATCTGAAGCCATTAGAGAAATACACTAAAAGGTGGTATACCACTTAACCAAATTGCTTCTAAGCTTATGTGGAAAGGCCAAAGATGAAAGGTTAGAGAGTTCTAACCTAGAAACTTGATATAGATTCATTTGAGTAAAGACTAATTTCCAAACTTAAGGAAGAGCAAATTGTCTCCAAGAGTAGATATGCCATTTAAGATTATTAAGAGGATAAACTAAAACGCTTATAAGGTACACTTGCTGAGCGAATGTAGAGCCATGGTTTCCTTCAATGTTGTCAACCTTAGTTTGTACATTCCTAAGGATGAGCAGTCAAAAACCAATTTGATCTAAATTCTCAAACAACCTAGAGGGGATGATAGGAATCATTGTCCAATTACATGGTCTCGAGCTACCAGACTTGCTAACATGGTTTATTGCGCTCTCTAACATCAATTCACTGAGGAAGAAGCTAAGTTCCTTCATGTTGATTTATTGGAGTACTTGAGCTCTTGTCAACTGATAATTATTTCTCAGGTAAAGGGACTTAACACCAACATTGAGCAAATTTGGAACCAGAACCTTAGAGTCCTGATGTATTTGGGTTCCTAGTGGGAACATGGCTAATAGCTCGACCAAGTAGACCCATAAATCGATTAGCCCTAGCATCAAGCCTTCCCATATGATGTTGACTTGACTAACCCAATTCAGTAACTAATATTAGAATGTCGTTGTCCAATCAGGACTGTCAACTGTCAACTGTCAACTCGTTAGTTACTCCCTATCTAAGAGCTCACCCACAACATCTAAGACCATAGAATGAGCTGAAAACATGCGTCCTTCAACTTTTCTAATAGTGTACTCTTATGCTAATTGTTTGCTTTACCAATTTTATCCCTTGTATATTCCTTATAATCTACTTTTAGTATTATAACCTTTCTAATAAATTGATGTAACCTAATAGTTGTCCTATATGGGTAATATACATACCTATTAATGTAATGGTCGTACATTGAGTTATCAGTAATAGAATTCTCCAATTTCATTAACCTTGAGCTTGTGAACTTACTCCAAGCTATACTCTTATCTAGCTTCTTTTTTAATGAAGAGCTATGATGAGTGACCTTAAGAATAACTTGTACGTAATATTAAGTTAATCCTAAGTTCATGTGAGGCATTCGATGTGTCAATCGAAGGTTTGTGCATGAGATCAACTTAAATATCGACTACCATTTAGTTTTCTAATTGTCTTAAGGTTAGAATCTACCCCCTTAGTTCATATGATAGGCTCACATGTGTTTATCCAAGCCCTAGACCCCTATCAGGTTTAACCCTTAATCAAATCCAGTTCATCCCTTTAACCCTTAATCCTCTCACATAAATGAGTTAACTACCTAGGTTAGTCTAACAACAATGGTTTTGATGAAGGTGTTTAGACATAATTGCATAAAGAAAGTGAAAATTTCATATGTGTCTCTTGGTGAAAAGTTATTTATGGCTGAAGGTGTATGTAAAGTATGCGTTTTTATGTTGTGAAACCTTTTCAATTTTACATTTGCTATTCTTACTCCGTATCTTTTTTCCTCTCTCTCCCTCTTTGCATGATATGAAATAAGCACTTAAGAAATCCTTTACAGCGTCTTTGAATCATGCCTTTAACTATATTTTAAAAATAAGATGATTAGTTCTCTACATTTTACCCTTTTTTGTTTTCATCTTCCTACTCATTTTCTCTTTTTAAACCTTAATTTCTCTTTCTCGATTCTTTTTGAGCATATTCTAACTCTTAACTTCTCCATTAGTTCTCTTATTTCCAAGTCATTTTTTATTTTGACCCTTCATCTCCTTTACTTCTTTTGTAATGCATTACTTATTCTTCTGGTTTTGCTAAGTGACTCTGCAACTCTCATTATACATCCTTATACTACTCCTACTTAACTCACTAAAACACTTACATAGCTTCGTTAGTAAAATATGTGAGTGTTTTGTTATCACCAAAACTCTTTTGGGAAGACTTCAATGGAATCTCTTCCACAATAAGACCTTTATCTCTCAATAAGACCTTTATCTCTCAATATGACTTAATTTCTATATTATCAATCATCCTTTAATTGGCGATTAAGTTCTTCCAATAAAGGATAGCATATCCTAAGAACTCAATGGCTACTTCGTAGTAGCATCATCATAATCATGACACTCAAAAAGCTTTTCTACCTTGCTCTCTCAATCAAGGTAGATATTAGCAAAGCTACCTTTGAGGAATGAGGGCATCTTCAGTTTACGGTCTCCATGCCCCTATTTCATCCTCTATTTCTTGTACGTTACACTATCCACACTATCTAACTCCACTACCTTTAGCCATGTCATCCTCTATTTCTTATAAGTTACACACTCCATGCTGTTTAACTCCACCTCTTTGCCTAAAGTTCCTTAGTAGATTTATTACCATCCAAAATTCCTAGATTTGTTGCTCAATAAATCTCTTGGGATTGTTTTATACTCTCTAGTTATCATGGATGTTGCACTGATGGTCATCTAAGTTGTCGTGTACATTATCATTTGACATGTTAACTCAATCAAGTAGTTTCTTTAATATAAGGTAAGTGTTTAAGGCAATGTTTGGGGGTTAAAGGTCCTCTTAGGTACTTTTACAAACACTCAATAAGTAGTTGCCACAAATCTTGTTATACAACAATGAGATGGCTAAAACATCATAACCTCATATTCTACGATAGACCATAACCACAATAAAGCATCACAAACACCCATAAGCCATTACAACAGTTACACTACATGATATATAGTCCACATGCATGAACACTACTACAACAAGTTCTTGTTGTTAAACTTGCGCTCTAGTACTAATTTAATTATGATATGCCTGAGAAAACAACCCACAAACTCTCACTTTCATCTATTTAGATTAATTGAATCAAAATCTCCAATTTATTGAAAATTAGGATCTTCATATTTTTGTAGGGTTCTATACAAATTACACTTAAATATGACTTAGTTAGGATAATTAGCACACGTACAAGTAGCTTAATAACTACCCCTGCAATCTTAGCTGATAAGAGTATGTACTTTAACAAAAAAAAAAAAAAAAGACTCAAAAGCAAAAATTCTTCATAATAATGTCTTAAATTATCTTATAAAGGCCTTTAAAATGTACTCAAGTTAGTAATAACGTAAACCAATAAATAATTAAGGAAAACAAACTCACTATGGCTATGCGTTATCGATCAGATGTTAGTTAACTTACCAGCCGGTTAGTAACTAATAAACTTATTATCGTTTTCATAGTCAAGGCTTTTATCATTCGATTAAGGCGCCATTGACATACTATAGATGAATGGTCCTCTCTCACTGGCCAAATGGTAGACTTTGTATTAAAAGGTGCATTACGTGGACAAAATGCAGACGACAACCAATCGATATAAGAGGGGTCATCCAATAAGTAGTGAAGGCATGGTCTAGCTTCTGCTTTTGGTTTTATTTGTCTCCACTTGCAATATAACTCAAATTTTTAGCATGCACTTTATACGAGTAAAAATTGTTTACAAGATCTTTCAAGCCTACATAGCTATCGAGCTTAAAAATTCTATTTTTCCTTAATTGTAACCCATATTAGCCTAGCTCGTCCAATATTGATTACTCAACAAAATTAAACAAAAAATTATTATTATTTTTTTTAAAGAATCTAAAAATGGAGTTGCCAGCCAACTATCATTGGTAAAAAAAAGAAAAAGAAAAAGAAAAAACTAGGGTTAATGGGGGAAGAAAGCCTAATCAACCATTTGTTGGCAAAATTTAAATAAGAAAAAAAAAAATCCTCTTCAGAATGAAAATTTTTTCTAAATAGTTGGGATTATTTTAGGCTTCAAGGCTAATTCTTTAAAAGCCTAAAGGATTACCATGTATGATCATTAAAAAGAAAACGGAAAAAAAGGAAGCAAAATCACAAAGATTACGAAGAAACATGCTTCTTTTATTTTCTTATTATTTTCATGGATATTTTTAAGGAAACTAATTTTTATCATTTTTTATACCATCAAAAGTACCTAGATACCTACTAGTTGGATTAGGCTACATATAGTTCTCTTTTATTTTGGTAAAAACCATAGTGTGTAATTTTTTTTCTTTATTTTTTGAAAACCAACCATTGACGGTGTTTTTTTAGTAAAATAAGTCAAAAGCCTAAATCAGTAATATTAAGACTTAAGTCTAGCTTTTAAATCCCATCCGAGTACACATGTTTAGTTACCTATTGTAAATACTATATAAGATCTCAAGTAAGGGGATGTCTATCTCTTTTAATTCTATTACTCTCATAATCACTTTACAATTCTATTACTACTATAAGAAGGTTGATTTAGGCATTAGAGTGGTCGCATCAAAGCACTTTTCATCTCCAGCCCCCTTCATAGCGATTTGTTGTTTTGCAAGTACTAATGTACCGAAATAAAAATTTATCGTCAACAATTAGTTTCGTCTATGGAAACAAGGAGAAAAAAACAGATACAATTATAATGTTTGGCGGTTCCCCAAAGGGAGGCAAGGAGAGTCTGGTTTTGCTATAATTGACTTTCTCCATTTCTTCTTAGAACTGTGGAAATCTTTCCATGGTTTGTTATTGGATTTCTACTTTCTCCTTGTTTCCAATCCAGTATTGGACTTTCCTTTTCCTATATTTTCATGATCTTTGGTGTTTGGTTTAAACTCTTGGTTTGTGTGAATACACGTTTATTTGCATCGTCAAAGATGAAAAAACTACCTTGGAAAACTCCATGACACTACACATTGAACAAAAATTTGCAGCCTAAAAGTGAAAAGCTGTTGTGGTTAATTGCCACTTGTCTGGCTTTTTATATATCCGACATTTATGTGTACTCTAACTTCAATTAATTAGAGGAGTTGATTGAACACTTTGTTAGTATTCAAGTTCCATAATATTGTTCAATGAAAGGCTATTGGGTTTCCCATTTTATTACTATTACGTATATCCTGACTGGAAAGAGTGAAAAGGGATACCATGATCCTAAGCTGCTATACAATCTCGATGACGATGATTGTTAGCCTTCATCCTCTGGCGGTTACCTTTTTTCTGAAAATCTGTTCATGCTATAAAACGTGGGATGACCATCCTAAGTAACTATCTCTTTTTTCGGCCTCTGATGTCTCCCAGTGTGAGAATACAGACTATGTTGGATAGTTTCACGAAAGATAAGACAGATTGAGGATTCACAAGAAGGTTGTGTACCTCTTTTTTAAATTTGATGATAGTTGCTTCTATGATGGATGCTCAGGTGATTCATTATGTGAATGGAGACCGTCGAGGAACTTACTGAATTTTGGTCGGAGCATGTCACATTCCTCATCTCCAAGTCCGAGCTCCACAAGCGCCGAACCAAGTTGGCTATAGTTACAGAAATGAATGAAAGTCGAGTTATTTGCTTCCCGGATGATGGGAAGGCCAAGCCACCTATTGTAATATATTTAAGTAGTACAAGGTCGAGAAGTCGCTGGTCATTCTCTCCATTTAATGCCAAGGACAAGTTGAGTTCTCAACTATATCGAACCAAGCTAAAGGAGTGGGAAGTGTAGTACTAGAGCACCCATAATAGCTGCTGTGATTTTCGATTAAGTATATCTATGTGTACCGCTCTCCTTTACAATCGAACCAACCTTCACATGACTTAGCTGATTTGCAACAAGTCTAATCCAAGTAGCCGACCTGCAGCAGTGTAATAAGTCCGTGAATCCGAGCTATTGAACGACCTGAGCTATACGTAAATAAATTTAAAGTTTTCCCTAAGCCACTTACTAACATGGCCAGGCATGGCCACCTATTTCAAGCCGAGCACAATCATGTTCTGAATCGAATGTCAAACATGGTGAACTCTGAGTTGCCGCAAACGACCCAATAGCAATATCTGAGCTCCTATAATTGTACTCCTTTGGCCGTCACTTCACACTTCAAGAAGCTCAACTCTCAATTGTTGCTGGGTTAAGTTAAGATCGGTACACATGCCGAGCTGTACATCTAAAGTTGAGAACCGAGCTTCAGTATGCCAAGTCCATAGGTGATGAGCTCCGACCTATGATGCTGAGCTGTCTAAATTTAGAGTTGCTAAGCTATTCAGCTCCATGCTGCACCGTTGCGCACTGGCTATGGCATAACAATCGAACTGCACATCAATCAGGATACGAGAAGAGCCAAGCTCAATAAAAACTAAACTCTACCCACCCAAGCAGGAGGGTTAACTAAGCCCGATCTACACATGACTTCTTGCGAAGCTATTGCGGCTTACATCAAGTCAAGTGCTGAACTAGATCAACATGGAGCTTAATTAACTACACAACACACCGGGCACGAACAGATGCTAACAGAAGCTTCACAACGATCTGAGCAGAATTAATCGGCCTTAAACGAGCAATTTCCTGCAGCAAGGATAGCCAGTCAGGAAGTCGCTGACCGATCTGAGCTAAATTCTATTTTCCTTTTGCCTCCGATCACCCCGAGCTCCTATCAGCTGTCACAAGCCGAGTTCCTGTGAGTATACTTTATTTGTACTTGGCTGTGCCACCAAAGTTGTTTAGCAGGGTACCAAAAATTTCTTTCAAACATAATGTACTAAAAGCTCAACAAACTTATTTAAAAGAATCCCGAGCTTTATCCATTTACCAAACGTGCTCTATTACGCTAAGACCTCCTAAAATCTGCAAGGATAGCAACCATGACATTCCAGATAACATCCGCACTTTATCAACTTACTTCTAATCGAGCTGCACACTCAAAACTTCAATTTGGGTTATTTTACACAACATTTGAGCTTCATGGAGCTTCGCCAAACTCCTCCGAGCAGAGGAGCTGAATTTCGATTTAATCCGAGCTCCTTTCTTACAAGAACTTCAAGCTCTTTAGAGCAAAGCTAAAGTAGGCTAAGCACTCAGGATGCAACAACCGAGATCCAAAGTGCCGACCTAAGTTGAATAGCTGAAGCAGGCTAAGGTAATGTTCGGGGAGTTGTAATCTGCAAGTGTGAGCTGTGTCGAGTTGTTATAGTCCAATTGTGTCAAGCTAGGGTGCTAAATTGAGGCCATATGCTTCATTTTGCCGAGCCACTCATCAATTTGAATTATTCCACATCAAACAAACCACCCAATCTGCAGTACATTCATGCCAATAACAACGATTTGATCAACTAAGCTGTTCTAGCAAATTGAGGTCGAGCTCCAAGTTTGGTTGGGAAGCAAACGAATTCAAGCACTAGTTTAAACACTCCAAACTTCACACCCAAGCTCGATAAAGAGACGATACAAGCTGCAAATGATAAAACAATGGAGTATCCAAATAGCCAAGCAGCACGACAACACAAAAAAAGCGAGCTCTTGATCCAAGCTTGAGTTTGTGCTCGGGTTTCCCAAGCTACTCCCTTAAACATCAACTGCCGAGCCTACCTACACGGCTGCATATTGAGGGGAAGTGACAAGTGCACTGAATTAAACCAAGTTCCAAGTTCAACAGCAATTGGCCTCAGAAGCCGAATTGTTTAACTATCCAAGCATTATTGTACCGAGCTCTACACTTTGCTGAGTTCGAAATGCTGGGCTCCATGTTGAAGTATCACCATGGCTGAGTAGTCAAAGTTCCATGGCCAAATGAGCGGCCTAAATTCTTCATTCGCCAGACTCCCAATTAGCTCGAGTGCTGCAAGTCTCCAAAAGAGAAATGGCCTAGCTATCCTGAGTCAAACATGTGTAG
Organism: Lumnitzera littorea; assembly: GCA_024138015.1. Taxonomy (NCBI): domain Eukaryota; kingdom Viridiplantae; phylum Streptophyta; class Magnoliopsida; order Myrtales; family Combretaceae; genus Lumnitzera; species Lumnitzera littorea. The sequence continues at coordinate 71,777,953 of JAMXBB010000008.1, forward strand.
TGTGTGCTTGCACGTACAACTTGGAAGTGTTGTCATTGTCAAGCTTGTGTGATCTATGAAAGGTCGTACTGTAGCACCATGCTGTACATGATCAAGCCAAGTTACGGCATTTGCAAGCCTAAGCTGTCCATTGGCCATTTTGCCGTGCTGAACAATTAACAATATGATAGACTTAGCAAGTCCAAGCCGAATGCTGAGCATTTTAAGCCAAGCTCCGTTTCTCCTTGGACTCCAATTTATGCTGAGAAATTCAGTGCTCAGGCTAAGGACCGAACTATGCTGTGACGTTAGTGCCGACCTACCCAATTCTAGAGTTGTCGTGCAAGTGTTGCTAAACAACAACAATAGCCAAGACGCTGAGTTTGTCTGAGTCATTCCAAGTCGCTGAGTTCCTTTTAACATGCAAGTCTCTATGGAGCTCCTTGTCGGAGATCAAAGTACCATCTGAGCTCCAACTTTGCTTAGAGTTGAATTGCCGAGCGACCTCATGTTGGATAATTAAGGTCGGTATCGAGTTGAACTTTCCCGAGCTATTGAAAGAACTCATTGCTGAACTGAGTTAATTCAACTACCGAGTTCTTATTAACAATGTCCTAGTAAGAAGGCTGAGTTGCATCAATCCCAACAAAATATAAGTAAGCTCAAGCTATTGTCGACCTATTTCAATGGTCGTACAACACAACAACCGTACCAAGAAGAGATGATTGAACAATTCGATCTATTGAAGGAAGAATAGCTGATTCATGAAATTAGTACCAAGCTATAAACCGTGCAACTGCATAGGATCAGTCGTGTCTATACAAAATAACAAGCTCCATCCACATACGAAGGCGCCATCCAAGCTGCTCACCCATGCATGTCGAACTAAGCTGTTCTTAGGCCGATGTCTTTTTAGCTGAGCTTCCTAACGGCCACGACTCGCCGAGCTATTTAATTGCTTTCCAAGCTCCGATTTGTTTCCTTAGCATTCGTCGAGTTAATTAGAGTGTGGTCACAACTTGACGAGCTACTCTAAACCAAGCTAAAGGATACTGAGCAATCATGAGGAACTGAGCTTCATTCCGATTAAATTCCATTGTCGATCTGTCCTTCAGCTTAACAATCCCAGCTCTGATCTGTTTTCTCCACTTGCCGAGTCGAACACTGCAGCAGCCCCAAATTGGGTCGACAAGTACCCGCACTGAGCTATTCATGCCAAGTCACCATAGCTTCAATGTACCTTTATATGAGTCTTCATAATTGAGAAGGGACAAGCTCACATGAAGGTAAACTATATTATCTCAATCAAATACCATAGCACATTGTGGGTGTTAATTAAGATTCATTTAATGATCAAAGCTTTACAATTAGCAATTACCGAGTGACTATGCAAAGTACCTAACACCAAAACTATCACGCATCAAGGCCCACTTGCGTGCTCACTCTAGCCCATTGATAAATGATGTGATAAGGATTACAGATTAATCACTTACTTTCGAGCTTGAGGACTCATCCATATGATTCGCCGAGTTATCCAATGAGAGTTGACCTTTGAAGAACGATCCTTTCTCCCCTTTGACCTGCCCAATTACTCTGCTCTCCAACTCATTAAAGAGACTCCTAAGGTAACCAACTTAATGCTAAGCTAAACCCATCACAATGCATTAGTCCAAGGTTAAGCATCGAACTTGCTTATTGCCGACCTAATACATTGTCAAGGCCAAGCTGCCTGTTATGCCCCAAACTTGAGGAGTCATAACAATCCTGCTATATAAACCAACCTAGGATAGAAGCAACCTCCTTAGCTACTAACAAAGGTATAGTCCACACAAGGCAAATGACAACTCAATCAGCTTTAAAGCAGTCAGATGGGCACTCGTAATATATAAGACCTTGATGTGACTCCAGGGTCGGACATATGGAGAAGCACTACAACAAAACAAACTGAAAAGAAACTGAAGAAAAGCTAGCAAAACTTCAGCAGCTATTGAATGGATATAACGTACCACTCAATCCTACTAAGCCTATAATTCGTCGGATATAACACACCAATCTAAACTGAAGGGTCACTTGCCACTACTTTTTATTAAATGGAAAAGATAAGAGTTAAAGAGTAATAAGAATACTAAGGTTGCTCAAAGGATACTTGAATAATCTGATATTAATGATTCTACTATATACAAACAAATGAGGGTTTATATACCTATCCACTAGGATTATTTTATATGTATGAAAAAACAGAAGGGGTATTCTATAATTAGGTTACATGAAACATACTAAAAAGGGATAAAAGAGATAAAGAATATTTAGTACAGAAAAATAAATAATCATTCTAGAATATTGTGTCAGAAGATACGTGTCACTTAGTAGCTGAATATTAAAAATATGATACAAAGTAGGTGAAACAGAAAGTGCTGGTAGGTAGGGGCCAACTTGATTTAAACTAGGTCGAGGACCAATTAGTTCTAAAAAGAAGTCAGCTTGATTCAGGGTCGGATGCCTATGGTCAAATCCGAAGCTTACCTCGGTTATTCTTAAGCTGTCTTTTAGGATAGAATATTGCGGTTGATTAAGGGCGGATCTAACACAAGTAAGGGCCTGAGATCAGTTCGGCATAGGAATCCTCATCTTGACTTTGGTTTCGAGTTAGTATTCTCTAAGTGAATCCTTGGAGTCTTTTAGCTTGGCTATGTGTGATTGGTCCAAGGGATTGATTCCTACCATCTACCTTGGGGCTAGAGAGATTTGTCCTCAAATTTGGAGCGATCTCTTCTCTTTCTTCTAGGGCACTCGCAAGGTCTTCTTCCGTTTGTTGGTGAGGAATCAAGTCGGACACATTGAAGTTGGAGGAGACACCATAGTCATCAAGCAACTCGATCTGGTAGGCGTTGTGGTTTATTTTCTTCAGGACCTTGAATGGGCCATCAACTCAATGAGATAGTTTTCTCTATCTTAAGTGTGGAAATCACTCTTGGTTGAGGTAAATCCATACTAAGTCTCCTAGTTGGAAAGAAACCATTCGGCAACCTTGGCTACTAACCTCTTGTTGTCTCTGATTGAATTTGGTGATTTTCCTGGTTATAGACTCGTGTAGCATTTGCAATTTGTAGGCTCGGCTCGGTCAACTCCGGATTGATTCTCCTCAGCAACTACTGGGGTGCTAACCATGTCTAGGGGAATTTTCAGATTAAGGCTATAGACCACCTTGAATAGGGTCCTCCTAGTGGTGCTATGGATAGTTTAATTGTATGTGAATTCCACAACTGGTAGGCATAAATCCTAATCCCTCAAGTCCTTTCCCACAATAGCTCTGAGTAGATTACCAAATGTCCTATTCACCACTTCAATCTGGCTATCAATCTGAGGGTGGCTACTAGAGCTGAATATAAGTTTAGTTCCAAGTCTTCTCCAAAGAGTCTTTTAAAAATAACTCAAAAATTTTGTGTCCTGATTTGAGTTAATAGTCTTCGGTACTTCATATAGTCAGATAACTTCCTATAAAAACAAATCAGTAATATATAAAGCATCATTAGTTCGATGGTACAGAATGAAGTGCAACATCTTATCAAAATGGTCCACTACAACAAAGATAGAATCTTTCTCCCTAAATGTTCAGGGCAACCCTAGGACAAAGTCTATGCTGAGGTTGGCCTAAGGTAAGGTTAGCATCGGCAGAGGCATGTACTCTCCATAGGGTTCTCTCTTCCCTTTAGCACACTTACACACTTCAAAATTACCACTACTTTATGGATATCTTTGGCCAAACCTGGCCAATAAAAGTTTTCCTTCAACAAATTGGCTATCTCGAACTCCCCAAAGTGGCTTGAAAGTCCATTGTTGTGAGCTTCCTTAACTAGTAGCTTACGTGTGGAGCAGTTTGGAATACACAGCCTACTTTCCTTGAATGAATAGCCATACTTGAGATAATATCCTCCGATAACAATTCCTTCTCGATATTGTTCAATAACAGGACGAAAGTGAGGGTCAGTAGGATACTACTCAATGATGAGTGAGAATCCTAATAATTTTATCTACAAAGTGGTTAGCAAAGTTCGCCATTGTGATAAAGCATCTGCAACCACATTTGCACTTCCTTTATTGTACTGGATTACGTACGAGAACCTTTCCATATACTCTAACCACTTGGCTTGCCTTTTTGAAAGCTTGTTCTGACTCCTAAGATACTTCAATAATTCGTAGTCAGTATAAATAACAAACTTTCATGGTAGCAGATAGTGTTGCTAAACAGTAAATGCTTAAAAGAGGGAGTATAGCTCCTTCTTATACATAGAATAGTTCAGGGTAGGACTACTGAGTTTTTCACTGTGGTAGGTGACAAGTTGTCACACCTACATCAAGACAACACCAATTCTAACTCCCGATGCATCATATTCTAAATTGAAGGGCTCATCGAAATCTAGCAACAACAGGATAGGTGCCGAGATGAGTTTTTCCTTAATCTCTCTAAAGCTCTATCTAACTCAATTATTACACTTAAATCCTTCACTCTTCTTTGTCAACTCGATCAATGGGGTGGCTATTGTACTAAAGTCCTTAATAAATCACCTATAAAGAAAAGCTAGGCCATGAAAACTTCGAACCTCAGTGACATTCTTAAGCATTGGCTATTCTAGAACAACTTGGATCTTTTCCTCATTTGCTCAGATTCCTTTCCTTGACACTATAAACCCTAGGAAAACCACTTTATCCTAGCAAAACGTACACTTCTTCATATTCCCATACAACTTCTCAGTTCATAAAAAGTCAAATATGTCACGGAGATGTTGAATATGACTATTTAGGTCAGCACTATGTACTAGTATGTCATCAAAATACACGACTACACATCCTCCAATAAGAAGGCACATCACATGGTTGATTAACCTCATGAATGTGCTTGGCACATTAATAAGTCCAAACGGCATAACCAACCATTCGTAGAGTTCGTGCCTAGTTTTGAAGGCAGTCTTCCACTCATCTCTTAGTCTCATTCGAATTTGATGGTAGCCACTTTGTAGATCAATCTTTGAAAATATCTTAGCGCCTTGAAGCTTATCTAACATATCATTGAGCTCTGGTATCGAATATCTATACTTGATAATAATCCAGTTAATTACTTGACTATCAATACACGTATGCCATGAACCATCTTTCTTTGGAACAAGCAACGTCGGTATTGCGCAAGGGCTCATGCTCTTCCTTACATATCCTCGCTTTATGAGCTCATTTACTTATTTCTGCAGCTCAGCAACCTGCTTTGCAGTGCTCTATGCCTCGAATTGGAGGCAGTTCTTCGAGAAATAGGTCGAAAAACTCATTTAGCAAGCTTAGAATCTCTTCAAGTACATTCTCTAATCCCTTCATCTCCAACAATCTCCTAACCAACCGAAAAATGGGTTCATCAGCCTTTTCAGTAGATCGGAGTTCTCTTCAGCTCATCACCAAGGCCTTCTTCTTACTAGCTCAGGTGAGTTAATTATGAGTTTCATTTACTTAGGATGGGGTTAGGGGTTGTAACACAATCTTTCTTCCATCCTTAACAAAGGCATAAGTGTTCTTATACTCATCATGAGTAACACGTCGTTAGAATAACCAAGATCATCTAAGTAGTAGATGTGAAGCTCTCATGGGGACGACATCGCAAACTACTTCATCCCTGTATACATTCCCAACATTAAATAGCACGATCACTTGTTCAATCATGTACAAAGTACCCTTATCATGAAGCCAATGCAATTTGTAAGGTCAGGGATGCTTTGAGGTTGACTGACCTAACCTTTGCACAAAGGACTATGCAATGACATTAGTGCAATGACATTAGTACAACTTCTTCCATCCATAATGATCGTACACAATTAGCCTTTGATGGTACACTTGGTATAGAACAGATTCTCCCTTTGGTCCTCTTCAGAGTTCAGTAAGGTACTTAGTACTTGTCTCAGGACCAAGGTCATTACTTCTCCTTTATCAGCCTAGATATAAGTCTCCTCTTCCTCTTCGACATCTCCACTTCCACCGAAGGGCAAAATTTAAACCTTAACATTATCTAGTCCTCGAGCAACTTAGTGATCTTGTCCTTGTGCTTGGTAATAGTTAGCTTCTTCTTCTTCCTCCCCAAACTCTTCAACATCTAACTCCTCATCATCTTCCTTAATCTCCTATAACTCTAGTCTTCATCTAATAGCTCATCCAACTCGAGGGGGTCGAACTAGGTAATAGGCTCGACCAGCTTGGCCATAACCCTTCTCTTGAATAATTTCAAGTTGGTTTTGCAGCAGTATACCTTAAGCTGGTTACTTCTTAACTTGCATCGCTGTGACTTTATGAGTCTGTCGAGTTTGTTATTGACAGACCTTAGGGTGTTGCTTCCATTATAACTACGACCGAGTTGAGCACCACTATTTTGGTCACCAACAACACCCTGAACACTCGAGTTTGACATAGTATAATACTTCCCAAATAGATTAACAATTCACTAGCAACTTTAATGCCAATGGTTACTCAAATAAAATAAAAACAAACTTGATCTATATTTTGTAATAAAAAACAAAGTAAGAACAAAGTAACAATGAAACCACACTTACTATCACACAAATACACTACAGTAGCTATGGGAGGAACATATCAACTACTAATAATAAAGTGAACCAAAACTTCACTGTAATTTCACATACTCCCTTTTGGAGTCGTGCTCTAATACTAGCAAAGCTGATATGTCTCTAAGGTTAGATACACGAAGAAGCACCACAACAAAATGAATCGAAAAGAAACAAAAGAAAAGCTAGCAAAACTTAGGTAGCGACCAAATGGATATGATGCACCACTCGATCCTACTTAACTTATAATTTGTTAGATATAACATATCAGTCTGAACTGAAGGATTACTTGCCACTACTCCTTACTAAAGGGAATAGATAAAAGTTGAAGAATAATGAGAACACTAAGATTTCTTAAAGGATAATTGAATAATCTGATATTGATGATTTTATTACATACAAACAAATGGGGGTTTATATACCCATCTACTAGGATTACTTTACATGTATATAAAGACAAAAGGGGTATTCTATAATTAGGTTACATGAAACATACTAAAAAGGGGTAAAAGAGACAAATAATATGTACTATGGAAAAAAGAAGGAATCATTTCGAAATTTTGTGTTAGAAGACACGCGTTACTTAGTGGCTAGATATTAGAAGTATGATACAAAGTAGGCGAAATAGAAAGTGCTGGCAGTTAGGGGACGGCCTGATTTGGACCAGGTCGAAGACCAATTAGTTCTAAAAAGAAGTTAGCTTGATTCGGGGTTGAATGTCTGTGGTCGGATCGAGAGCTCGCCTCAACTATTCTTGGGCTATCTTTCTAGATAGAGTATTGCTACTGATTAGGGGTAGATCTAACACAAATGAGGACCTGAGGCTCAAGTCGGTGGGAGATCAGTTTGGCATAAGAATCCTAGTCTCGGCTTTGGTTTCGAGCTAATATTCTTCGAGTGAGTTCCTAGAATCCTTTAGCTCAGTTACGTGTAATAGGTTCAGGAGGTTAATTCCTATTAGATCCATGGAATAACACTTTACAAAATATATTTTCTTATAGTTATAGATAGATCAATTCTTATACATAACTTATCATATATCAAATGTTTCATAGTTTACAAAAGAAACTATTCATCTCCGCAAAAGGACTATTTTATATATATATATATAATAGCGAGCCAACAAAAACGATAAGGCCTCTCAGGAAGACCTTATAATCCTCCCAAAAAAGAAAAACAAAAGTGACATGAGCTTTAATTCGTTTATTAGACTTCATCACTTCACTCCCCAACCTATCAAAACTAACCTTGGACAACTGTAACAAGGCATCTTCAGTTTCCACTCCACACCTGCAAAACAATCTATTAGAATATGAGCACAACTAACTCAGTAAGAAGGGACAAATTCATAAGAATACACAATCAAAAATGGTTGTTCAAACATTATTTAAATGTAAATGCAAGAATCAAACGATGTAGCATCTTGTAATGTTTAACTGGTTTATTATGAAGTTAGAGTAATTATGTCAACTCTAACCTGGATTTTGAGGAGTTTCAACATGATACTATTAGACTAAATCTGGGTTTATGTAATAGAGAACACCCTTCTCCTTAAATAACATTCAAACCACGGTTCTCAACCCTGTGCGATCCCCTCTCTTGTCACTTAGTTCAACTAAAAGTGGGAAAAGAACCATTTCTATTGTCCTCATCGAAGTATTGATATTTAGTTTAGCAACCTAGTCGTTACCCCTATTGAATTATCATGAATGTCAAGTTAGATCTTTAATTAATTCAAGATTAATTCGGATTATCAAGTGATTAAATAAGTTTATACATGCAAGATAATATATATTCAAGTAGAAAGTAACACTCGAAGTTCAACTCCCATTCATCAATTGGTATCTCAAGCACATACATAGCATACATACATACAATCTAATTACAACATAGACAAGCATTCTTACTCCTCAAAATATTCCGATATGATACTTCGATATGCTACTAAGTATAGATCCCAACTTACCTGAATTTATAGATACTCTACTCCGGACCATTGCCTCCTTGCTCTTCAATTGTCCCTAGAAATACACAATAGATTAGTTTTTAAACTTTGATTCATTAGTCATTATTTTGTTTTATATGTTTGTAGTTGTTTAGTCATAAATTTCTTAAGTTATTATTACTTAAAAATCATGATTTCTTGATCAATTAATGATTTTCACAAGCTACTCTAATTAGCTAAATCTTCTAAGCCATCGTCTAAGTGGATTTATAGTGGTTTTCTTTAATCAAAATCTTAGGAGCTAGGTTACAAGTAGTTTTCCTTAGTCAGAAATCCTCTGAGTTAGTTTCTGAGCTATATAGGCGCTATTTGTTACACCAATTTTATCTTCTAAGAAAGCCTTTGAACTTCTCAAAGGTAAGCTCCCTATTACAATATTCTCTAGACTACCCTCTGACTCTATTATCTATAAAATCTTTAATAAAAACATCCTCTGACTAATCATCTACTTCCCCTATTTTCACATTTTCTTTATAATTTGTACTTCTGACCTACTCTCCGAGTAGCAATCTAGTATAAAGTTCGTACTCAAAATCCTCTGAGTTATCATCTACTCTCAACTAAGATCCTAAATTTAGTTAATTTGCTTACTTTCCTTTTGAGTTACAATTGTAGAATCAAGTAAAACATCAAATAACACTCCAAACCAACCTTCCTCAGTTTCATTACTTCTTAATTCTTCATTTATTACATCACAATTCATTAATTATTTCGAGTTCACTAAATTAGTCAAATATGAACTTCACTATTTAAGATCACTTTCCAACTTCCCATAACTTTTCAGTTTTACCAATCAATCAAATCACTACAAAACAATATATGTACTCCAAAATATGATTTAAACTCAGTATCTAAGTGGGATTATTAAAAAAAAAACCATTATTTCCACTAATATATTATTTTAGGCATCATTTTAGGTTTAAAAATAAAATAAAAATATGAAAAATAGTATCACGAAAAACTTTGACGTAGCAATTTAATATTAACTTAGGATAGTTTTGTTGGAAAAAATTGAAGTGGAAACTATATCCTTTACCCAATTTATTTCAACTTCGAAAATTGTCTGATTTCTTTAATTTCTTAAGAAAGTATATATTAGTTATTAAATTTATACAAAATAATATTTTTCCTAGATTATATACACAAAAATATATCAGAATAATTTCTTTTCATAATTTTTTGGATATTTTTAATACTTTTGCAAAATTTTAGAAAATCGAGTATAATTTGAACCTTGCTAGAAAATCAAACTCTAGCCACCCACAACTGCTTCCTCTTTATTGGTAGCACCAAACAATGGGTGTGCCTTCTGGTGGTAGTGGTGGTTAAGCTCCAACAACCTTCAAACCTATCATATTTTCTAATTATCAGATTGCACCTATTTTGTATATAATTTTCCCTAATTTATTCCTTAAATCTCTAAATTCCCTATTGACTTTTCTTAAATACTACTTTGCACGTATAATCCAGTAAAGAGGGTTTCCAAATTTTTAAAGTGGTTTAGATGATGTAAAATGATTTTCTTTCTCTCTTCTTTATGTTATTAGCTTAAATAGCATATCCTTTATGCATGTTAATGAGCTTAAAAACTCCAACAACTGTCCTTTGTTCCCACACACCTAATTTGCTAAGTTACTAGTTGTTCCATAATTTTTAAATAATTTTTAATGGTTTTTTATTAATTTTCTTAGGTTATTTTGTCTAAAATGCATATATTAGGGTATTTTTACTAATTATGGGTATATGTACATACTTAAAACTTACATATGACATGTGCATATATATTATATATGTTATTTTATGTCCCATATTAATTTTATTACATATATAATTTATCTCTAAAAATTTACAATCTAATAAGACTTATTTTATGCAATTACGATAAATAATACTTAATATAGTTAAATTGTACTATTTTAGCTATATTATTATTATTTTATTATATTTTTAATATTTTGGTCCACAGGATCTTCTCGTCTAATGTCTTAAGCTTATTTGTAAGTTTCCAGGTTAATCGGGTTAATTTCACCGATATTTTAAATTTATCTGTTCGATTACTATTTGCCGAGTACAAGGCTCACATCACCCTCAATCCTGAGCCAACTAGCTGAGGCTGACCAAAAAATGGGCCATTCCTTGGACCAATCCTTCCTCATCCTAAAACATTCAAGCTGTCGAGCACTCAATCTTGACCTGATTTGCTTAGAACCTGTTTTACTTAACAAACAACATCATTAAGACCACATAACAGAAAATTGATACGCACACCATTTTCTAACATCTATACTGTACAATTTGTACGCGAATATCCCTTTTTGTTTGATTATAACTCTACTCTTGTAATTTATTATTTTTTTCCTTTTAGAGTAGAATTTTTTTTTTAATTTACATATACTTAGGACTTGCCCTAATTAGGCCATATGATTACCTGAAATTTGTAATAGTCGTAACAATGAATGACATTAACTTTCATACATACTTTCCTTCATGAGCTAAGTGTTCTTTGCTTATTCTTGATTACTCTTATCCAGTTGATTGTGAGTGTTGATTAATAGTGAGTACCCTCCAACCACACTTGTATGTAATATCAAGTGCGACCTAAACTCGTGTGAGGCATTGGTACATCATATCTACCGTTGGTGTATAAGGACCCCCTGCTGAAAACTCAACTTCCATTTATCCTTTAAACCATCTTGCGATTTAGACCCACTCCTAGTTTGTATGATTTTGGTAGCCATATGTTCCCTTCCCAATGATTCATATCATCTTGGTATTAAAGCTTGGCTATATTTGAGCAAGTTTCCATTACTTGGTATTATGAATGGCTTCCTACTATTGTAAGTGTGTTTTAAAAGCTTTCTGTAATTGTTATAAGTGTTTAAGAGTATCTAGTGCTTAAGAAATAATACTCTATTCAACCCTTTTTTTCTTATTTGCATAATAAAGTGTTAAGTGTTCGAGTGATTTTTTTTTTTTCTGTGTGTTGGTTGTAATAGCTATTGGTGTGTTAGGCGTTGTTTTATTGTTGTTCATGGAAGGAAATTTTGAATTGTGTTTCAACTGCTAATCTCTTGTAGTAGACAACAAGATCTAATTCTAGCGTTCAAGGAACTCTAGATAACCAAGAGAGTAGCGCTCGAAATGGTCTAAGTCAATAAGGAAGTTTCACAACCCAATCAACGAATTATCAACTGGATAAGCTAACTGACCTAATGGATAGTTTGGTGATTGCCATAAATAAAGATAGATAATGAACCAGAAGTGGTCCCTACAGAGGATGAGCTAATGAACAACTCGAGAAAGGCAACAATTGCTACTTCTGAGCTAATGCCTTGGTTCGGCCACATCAAGCTAAAGGAGTAGGCAAAGTTGTTGGACGTAGACTAATGTCAAACAAGATCAAAGAAGACGATGAGGAAGTAGGTGATGAAGCGAAGGAGTATTATGAACTCAAGGAGAGGAATGTCTAAGCCCCTAAAGTGGAAAGATTGAGAATGCATATCTCTAGTTTTTTTAAGAGTGGTAATGCTAAGGACTACCTAAATTGAGTAGATAAAATTGAGAAGTAGTTTAAATGTCATGAGGTACCTAATAATGCTCAGGTTAAACTTACTGTGTTAGAGTTTACTGGCTATACCACCGTGCGATAAAAGAATCTACAAGCCACCTGTAGAAGAGAAGGAGAATGAGAAGTTAGGAGTTAGGATGAGATGAAAAGAGCAATGAGGAGAAGTTTTGTTTCGAGCTATTATTTGTAAGACGTGTTCAAGAGATTATAAGAGTCGAAGCAAGGAGGATTGAGGGTAGATGCGTATGTGAAGGAGTTCTAAATGTTAATGATTTGATGCGAAGTTGTTGAGCCTAAGGATCGAACTATATCCTTATTCATTAGTGGGTTGAAGTACGAGATTGGAGATATTCTAGAGACCATGGATAGTAATTCAGTTGATGAAGCTATCCGAGTTACCAAGAGAATCAAGAAGTGCCGAGTAGGAATATTTCAAGCTCCTATTAATCAACCTACCACTAGCTAACTTATTTTGAGTAGACCTATGAGATTGGAACTAAGTAAGGTTGTAGAGGTCCAACCTGCTTAAACTACCTGAATAAAGGAAAAAGAGATCCTAAGGAAGTTCAAGAAAGGCCAGAGCTTAGAAAGAAAGACAAATGAGATCAAATGCTTCAAGTGCCAAAGATTTGGACACATGGCTACTCAGTATCCGAATAGAAGAGCCATGGTAATCTGAAGAGAAGCGCTAACCATTAAGGTAGATAATACTCATAAGGAGGTGGAAGAGCTGAAAAGGACCGAATAAACTGAGCTATTTGAAGAAGAGGAAGTCATTTATTATGCCTACAACTTGAGTGTTGAGGAGAATAGTGACTGTGAGTCATGTGCCTGAGAACAAACAGAAGGATAATTTGTTTCACATTGGCTGTAAGATTAATGGATCGTTGTTTGCATTAATCATTGACAAAGGTAACTATACTAATGCAGCATCTACTTTCATGGTCCAGTAATTGAAGTTACCGACCAAGCCCCACCTTAAGCCTTTTAAACTGTACTGGCTTAGTGACAAGGGAGCCCTATAAGTGAATCAAAAAGTGGTTGTGACGATTAGTATTGAAAACTATCGAGATGAAGTGTTCTATAATGTGTTACTCATGAGTGTGTCCTATATTCTTCTTCGATAACCATGGATGTTCGGTTAGAGTGTGATATATGATGGAAGGAAGAACATATGTTCCCTAAAGTACGAAGGCAAGAAGGTGAAGTTAAGCCTTATGATTGCTGATACGAGGCAAGCGCACCTATCAATTTTAATATAGTCGGATATGAGTCCGAGTCGATCCCTCAGAGATTTTGAGTACTAATATTAACTTTAGCTTTATTATCTAACCGGAAAATTATGTCGAGTTGAATGAATTAAAAATACTGAAATTAACAACTAAACTACTTATGAGACTTAATTACGCAAATTAGAAACAATAAACTACTAACGACTTCAAGTATGCAATGATGTATTTAGGAATTATTTCCCCTAGTGTTTAACATGTAACCTTTTTAAAATGTATTCAATTCAGTTTTTATAATTCTTGACCGGAGGGATTCACAATTAAAGCTAATATCTTTCTCAAGCATATTAACCCTAATCTTAAATTATTTACCGGAATCTCTTCACTTAGCAATATAACTTAGAATTGCATTAATGTTTTATGAATTCCCACACAAACAATCAACTTTTCCGAAAGAATCATGTATCTTATCTCTAAGTATACATGTAATTCTCTTCAATTATGCTAAGATCTAATTACACATGCAATTTCTCAATCAACATGCATAATATCATATATTGACACTCTAGAATTATCAATCCATATCTAAACGACATAATTGAATCAAGAAAAAATAGAAACTTTCTTGAAATTATAATTCAATTCAAGAATCACATGAAACCCTAAGTTCCATAATCCTAAATACTTGAATTCTAAGCTATCATAACGAATCTAAAAACGAGTTCCATCAAAAATATAAAATAAAGCATGAAAACCCCTCTTGATTTGATGAACAATCTTTAATCTTGAAATCGATGTCGTTATCGCTTCTTGATGTTGTTTCTCCTTAAGTCTCTTCTTATCTCTTGTCTCTCTTTGTTTCTGTAATGTCTTTCCTTTTGAACCCTAAGATCCCTTTTTATATGTGTATTTCACGGATTTTATTTTCGTCACCAGACACGGCCTGGGACATGACCGTGTCCCCAGGTCGTGTAACTTTCTGCACAAAGGCAAAATTTCTGCACAACTTCAAAATTTCATAACTTCTTCGTTTGAACTCGGAATTGAGTGAAACTTAATTTCTTTTCTTCGTTTTTGAGCCTAGAACGCGTTTAAACCCTGAAATCAACATTTTACTCAATTAAGTATCAATTTCTTTAAATAAAACCAAAAATGTACTGGAAATGCTATAAAATCACCATATAAAATATGTTTAAAATTAGAGTTATCAATTGCCGAACAGGTTACAAGCATGCAGACTCAACTAAACTGAATTCTAAAGAAGGAGGCTTTGGTGATGACTCGAGCTGAGTTGAAGAAAGAAATAGAGCTTGAAGAACCAACCAATTTACTAGTTAGAAGGTCACTTAAGATGAGAGGATCGAATTAGGAACTCCTACCTACTAAGGTAAAAACCTTGCTGGATGAGTTTGTTGATCTATTCCTAAGTGAATTGCCAAAAAGTCTACCTCCCATTCGAGGAATTGAAAATGTAATTGACTTGTAGCCATGAGCTACTTTGCTAAACAAGCTTATCTATAGGCTGAATCCTGAACAAGTTGCAAAGCTACAAAGGTAGGTAGATGAGCTGATGAAGAAAGGGTGCATATGAGAGTCCCTAAGCCTATGCACTATGCTAGCTCTGTTAGTAATAAAGAAAGATGAGACATGGAGGATGTGCGTGGACAACTGAGTAATTAATTACATTACCATTAAGTATCGATACCCTATATCAAGGCTTGATGATATGCTTAATGAGTTGAATGGAATAAGAGTATTCTTTAAGATTGATCTCAAATATGGATACCATCAAATCCGATGTGTGAGGGAGATGAATGGAAGACCGTGTTCAAGAACCACAATGGATTATATGAGTGGTTGTGATGCCTTTCGGACTATCGAACATGCTAAGCACATTCTAGTGGAGTTCCTCATCAAGCAGGAGATCATCAAACTCCATGGAGTGCCCAAGACCATTGTTTCAGACCGAAATCCAAAATTCATGAGCTACTTCTAGAGAATATTATGGAGGCAAATGGGAACTAAACTATTATTCAGCACATCCTATCATTCATAGACGGATGGATGAACTGATGTTGTTAATAGGACAGTGAGGACTCTACTCGGAGTTGCTATTGGTCGAACATAACTAATTGGGATCAATGCTTGCCCATAATTGAGTTCACCTACAATAAGACTGCCTATAGCACCACGAGCATGTCAGCATTTGAGATTGCTTATGGATTCAACCCTGAACTCCCATTGGACTAGGTACCCCATTCGAGTTAGGACGAAGATGAATTAGTTGTAGAGAGATCCAAAGCCATTAAGACAACATACAGAAGGTTATTGAGCAATTGAGCCAAGTTGCCACCAAACTTGAGAGGTGATGCAAAGGATGAAAGAACAGGGAATTTTAGCCTGGTTATTTAGTCTGGATCCATCTCAGTAAAGAACGATTTCCAAATTTGAGGAAGAACAACTTATCTCCTAGAGCCGATAGACCATTTAAAGTACTTGAAAAGATTAACCTTAATGCCTACAGGATTGAACCACCTGAAGATTATGGAGTCTCAAAATCCTTTAATGTTGATAACCTCCATCTATATACTCTTGAAGATAAGCAACGTGGAATTGAACCAGATTTAATCCTAAATCTCAAATAGCCTGGAGGGGATGATAGGGATTACCAACTAATCACTCACTCCTGAGCTTGAGGACTCATCCATATGGTTCGCTGAGTTATCTAAGGAGAGTTGAACTCTAAAGAATGATCCTTTCTCCAGTCTAACTTGCTTAACTACTCTACTCTCCACCTCATTAAAGAGACTCCCGAAGTGAGGAGAATTATAATGGAGGGGATTAACGTTTGTTAAGTTCAAATGGGGGATTAACATTTCACAAAGTGGTTCAAAAAATTTTATTGATTAGCTATTATAAATCCTTTATTTAAACCACTTTGTGAAATGTTGATCATTTATTTAAACTTTTTGAAACACTGATCCCCTATTTGAATTTTTTGAAAGTTTAATCCCTTATTTAAACTTATCCCCAAATGTTAATCCCCTCTATTGTAATTCCCCTCCTGAGGTGACTGACCTGATACCAAGTCAACCCCTTCATAATACATCAGTCTGAGGTCAAGCATTGAACCCATTTGCTGCCGACCCAATACATTACCGAGGCCGAGCCGCCCCTGATCCCGAGGCTGACCAAACAATGGGCCATCCCCTAGACTAGTCCTTCTTTAACCCAGAACATCTGAGCTATCGTGCATTCGACCTCGACCTAATCTGCTTAAAACTTATTATGCTTAGCAAACAACATCATGAGGACCATAAAATAGACAGTTGATACGTATCCTATTTTTTGACATTTGTACTGTACTATTTGTACTCGAATATCCCTTTTTGTTTTATTACAACTCTACCCTTGTAATTTATTTCTTTTTCCTTTCCTTGTAGGAATCCTTTTTGCAATTTGTATATACCTAGGACTTGCCCTAATTAGGCTATATAATTACTTGTAATTTATAATAGTTGCAATAGTGAATGGCATTGAGCTTTCAAACATACTTTGCTTTGTGAGCTAAATTTCCATTGCTTACTCTCAATTATTTTTATCTAGTCCATTGTAAGCATGGATTAGTGACGAGTACCCTCCAGCTACACTTGTACATAACATCAAGTGTGACCTGAACTTATATGAGGCGTTGGTGCATCATATCTACCATCAATATACAAGAACCCCTTGCTCAAACCTCAACTTCCATTTATCCTTTAGACCATCTTGCAGTTTGGACCTACCCTTGGTTTGTGTGATTTCAATAACCGTGTATTTCCTTCCCGATGATCCGTATCAAGATGAGTAAAACTTCCTTATTATTTTGATTTCATTCAATTATTTATTTTTAAAATATGTACTTTATGTTGTGCCTTTGTGCTAGTCAATTGTTGGTATTCACACCTAATTCATGAACCATGTATTAAGTCATATTTATCTACATGTTGCTTTAAGATCTAAATTGCAACAAGCTTGACAATTATAAGTGTTGACTATTCAGCACTTGTAAAATTTATTCAATTCTTAATGGACTTATTTTTATCTCCTCTTGAGATGAGAACAAGAGCTTAAAATAAATGAGGGCTAAAGAAACACCTTTTTCCTTAAGCCTACGTAAACATAATCCGCTAACGAACTACTCCCCAATAGCTCTAAGTTCTACACATTGCAAATAACAAGCTAGTATAAACTCAATTGCTTTATCTAATAGATAGATGGTGAGCTATTGGAAAGCCCTAAGCCGTCATGACTAGCTATATGAACACCCTAAGCCTTTAAGTGGTAATGGGTAAAATATTTTGACTCTTATGACTTGTATGAAAGATGAATAGATAAGCTAAAGTGTTATATGTTAATGGACTAAAATACTAACTAGCTTATTTTACGGCTGTACTTAGCATAGGTCATGCCTACCTTGGACGACCTACATGCTTCCCCAACCTTTTTAAGTACATCGACTTCTTTAAGCCTTCACCTATTTAATTGTCCTGACCTCTTTAAGTCCTTTATTGTAAGCATTTACAAGGCTCTTGTAAAGTTGACCTCTTTAAATACTTTCTTTGTTAAACTTGTCATCAAAGAGAGTGGGGGGAAAGTGTTGACAGTGTTTTTTTTTTTTGTAGAACAGGTTGAAGGTCTAAATCAATAATATTGAAACTTAAGCTTAACTTTTAAAGCCCATCTTGGTACACGTATTTAGTTACTTACTATAAATATCAAATAAGACTGAAGTAAGGAGTTACCCTCTCTTTTCATTCTATCACTCTCATAATCACTTTATATTTCTATTATCACCACAAGAGGGCTAACTTAGGCATCAAAAGCTGTGCTGAAGCAACCTCCATTGGCCCTAGTAACAGTTTGTTGTTTTGTAAGTACCTACGATCCGAAACGAAAATTTACCATCAACACTAACCATATTTACATTTTTCTCCAATTTAGTATTTTGTTTAGAAAAATTGAAATCTCTAAAACAAATTATCCTATTCTTGGAAATATGTCAAATTGGGAATCTTTTTAACATTTTGAAAAAAACATGAAGCTTAATGCAAGAAAACCTTACATTTTGAAAAGATGCAATTTTAATAGAGGCTTCAAGTCTTTGAAGGCATGCAATTTTAAGGGGGGAAAAAGAAGCAGCTTTTGAAAGACAAGTTGTTTTCATAAAAATACAAAACTTTTCCATTACAAACATGCAATTCTCAAAAAAGGTTTAAATTTCATGAAACATGATTGATTGGACATACCATATGTACTAACATGTTTACTCAACCCAACTAAGTATAGTTGCATTGAGTACATCAATATAAATTAATGAAACTTACATAAATCGATCATAAAGTTTGTATTTTTTTTTTATATATCCAAACCCTAGATGCTATTGGTGGTTTCAAATTTCTTCCTATTTTGTGTAATTGAAGAAATCATAGAGAAATGTTAATGGGTTTTGAGTTAGTCAACTAGAGAGAAAGGATGAAGATGATTCAACTTTCGAGATCTTTTAATCAATTTTGAATGTGTGTATTTTCATTCCATAAGCCTTATTTATTTATAGAAATAGGATCACATTGACATTATAATGCTTGGGTGCGTTCAAATCAAAATTTTCATATAATGATGAATACACATTTTATTCTCTATTGGTTTTAATTTGATTTTATTATTCTTGATACAAATTCTTATGATATGTTGAATTTATAGAAGATTATTGATAAATTTATATCAAAATATGATAAAAGCTTATTGATTTAGCTTATATTTGATCAAATTTTTTGCTAACCTAGATGAAATCATGTGAGGGTTACGTGACATTTAGACTAAGTAAAAAGATTAAAAAATAATACAACTTGTACTATGCTAGAATTGAACCTTTAACTTACCTTTATTTAGATCAACACATATCTACTCAAACTCAACCACTATTTTGGTTCTTATCTCTACATGCAATTAATAATAAGACAAAATAAATTGGGCCAAACCAACTTAGGTTTTTAAGCCTAAATTGAATCCACTTTAACTAGTTCACAACAAATAAAAACGCATTCTAAATAATTAAATAGCCAAAAATATATGGAGAAGCAATTTATCAATTTGAGTCTAATTTAACAATTTCTTGAGTCTCAGTTCATTTCATTGTTCAACTTATTTTAAACTTGGCTTTCTCATAAAATAATCAATTTAAATTCAATCAAAGTGCTGTTTGATGCTGTGATTAACTCAAATCAATCTTATTCCATGATTATAAATAAATTGGAGTCGATTTGAAAGTACTTATTTTAATGACATCATAATATTTTTAGTGGTAACTTAGAAATTGTCAAATTTTATAAATACTTTTTTAACTATAAAATTTCCCATTTGGCCTTAACTAGCATTTTGACTTAACTTTGACAATTTTCTTTTTCATTATTAATTTTTATTTTTCTATTTATTTTCCATTATTTATTTATTTTCTTTCTTTTGCATTTTTGCAACGCCTTTACTTAAACTTTTCTTAGTATTTGGTACCTAAGAGACAGTTCATTATACCATCCCCAAGTTTGGATAAGGCTAACCTATAATCTACCAATCCACTTAACTTCTACAAATATATTAAACTTAAAAAACTTCTCTTTATTAACATAGTAAATCACTATGTAACTTTTACAATAGTAGACCACACCAAAGTATCATAGTTCACATTCCTCTTTAATACATAATCTAAATAAGAACTATACTCTTATATTCATAATCTTCACATTTAAAACCTCAAAGTAACACATTGATCTTCTTGTTAAGCAACAATCAAGATTCTTCACACGAACTAATGTAGTTACTTGCCTCATTTGCTTAGTGTAGTTTCCAATTTGCAGCTTGCTTTGTCTTTGGTACCTAGGTTTGATAAGCTAACTTCTCAATTCAAGTTTAAAGCTAAGTGAGCACAAGACTAAAACTACGACATAGTATGATAATAATCATGAACACACCAAAGTGAAGCTATGACCTAGTGTATTTAATTATGTAATCAGTAGGCCAACTCACATATTCAACAACGTAACTTATCAAAGTATCAAATACATGCGCAATAATTTATGCATCATATGGATGCTATGTTAATACATATGTTATGTATTAGTCTCGGTATCGATATTCTAGCCTAACTTAAGGCAACAAGAAGTTGCTAGATAGTAGGGATCTTAAAATAAACTTAGTTTAGGACTATAATGAGTAGCTAAGACATAGCCTAGGGGCATAACGAGTAGCCAAACCTAGCTTAGCTAACAACATTGGAGTCAAGATTGTTTGAGTAATGTAGTTCTATATGCTTAAAACCTAACTTAGTAAGATCTCTGTTTTAGAAAGCTTAATCTCCTTTTTTCTGGCCTATTAGGCCCTGAATGCGTCAATCGGCATATTTAAACAAGACAAGTATGAATCTTAAGTTAATTACCATAAATTAGGTAAATCTAACCTGGTTACTAGCCCAATAACTTAGATATAATAATAGGCTAGATGCGAATCAAATGTCACAATTTAGCACTAACCCAACCTACGTTTAATATTAGCTCATCAATATATTGAAGCACGCCGCATTATCAAAACTCATCTATTTAATAGGAGTCAGTAAGTTACGTATTCAATAAGGAGAGTTATTATATCCCTCGTAGAACCAATAGCTAACGTAGGAGTAAATCTTCTACAACCAACATGAATCCACAACTAACTTAACTATGATACATACCAAGCACATGTCTATACATCAATAGGAATATAACATATATTTATCAATATCCTAAATAAAAACTCATTATTAAAAGAACCAATCCATCATATAAATAACAAAGAGCCATAAGATTAACTTAAGCTAATTTCATGGCTACAAACAACAAACAGGTGAGTGATTTACATTTTCAACGACCACATACATATAGAACAACCAAGCAAGGGGCATTCACTAAGGCCATTTCCTATTCTAATATCCAATGTCGTTATCTTCACCTATCTAGAAAGGTAAAATGAACTAAGAATGCCTCTTTTTCCCCAGTTCGATCACATTGTATCATAACTAAGCAACTAATCCTAATCTTATTAAAGTTCAAGCATTATTCAATTTAACTATTAATCCTATAACTAAGTTTGTTGTCTTTAACTTGGTAAGTCAATTGTAACTAGAGGTTTAAGAAATTGAGTCACTCCTTAGAGAAGTATGCATCTCAAAAATCCTATGATTTAGCCTCTAAATCAACCTTTGAGTCAAGTTAACTTTAATGTTCTTAAAAAAAGATCCTCTAACATTGTCCTTTGAGACTCTAATTTACCTTTTCATCCTATGAATCTTCTTATTTAGTTTCTAAGTGAATTCTTATATAAAACTTACCTACCACAAGCCATGATATATCATCTGAATTAGACTAAACACTATAAATCTTGCAAAATTTCCATAGAATACTACTTTCTCAGTCACTTAAGATCAAATCCCATCGAGAACTCATTCTAACACATTATTTTCAAGATTGGTCATCTAAAATATTGAATTTACTCATTTCCTTTATTCTCCCTAATCATGTTTAAGCTCTATTTTACTAAAATTAACCTTAGATTATACAAACAATCAAACATAACCACAAAACCGAAGTTCAATACTCTCGATAACTTAACTAACTTTTAAAAATTAAGAAAAATCGGATTTATTAAGAAATTCTATGAAAATCCTTTATTTCTCAATTTTCCTAAAATAGGCTCTTTTATATAAATTAAATATAACATATAAGGAATCTTTAGACAAAAAATTAGCTTAAAATAATTTATTATTGTAAAAAATTAATATAAGATTCATTACACCAGAATAGTTTCTTAAGGATCATATAATTTCGCTCATAATTTCACTAATAAAAACTCTACATTAATCTACATACAAAATAACCCTAGAATACAATTTTTTAAATTTAATTACAAAGATTTGACAATTTTAGTAAATTAAGCATCTTATAACCAGAAAAAGGAATTTCGTATTTCTCCAATCAATGGGCCATTTGATGACCACTTTTTGCAAGAATAACCCCTAAAATAGCATACTAGGAACCCTCAAAACTCTCTATAGTTTGGTCTAAGAACCAACTTTGACTAAATCATGTCTTGATTTTTCGATATTTTGTTAATTATTTTCTAAATTAAAATTGACACATTTCTAGTCATCCTCCTACCATCTTTCTAATTCCATTTGAACAAAGGAAATATGTTATCCCTTTGTTGATTAACACTTGCTTAGTTAATGCAAGTAAGGTCCAAGTGCCAAACTTGTAAGTTGTGCAAATGGCTTAATATTTTCCCTAGCCTAGGTGTCATATTCTCTTGATTCCACGCATGAATTCATTCTCTAGTCCTTTCCACAACCAAGAAAGATAAATTATAATAATTTTTGTACCATATTTTATTCAAATATACTAAGGCTTAGGTACTTTTTACTCGTGTAATTATCTATGTTAATGCATTTGCATATATAATAAGTAATGTGGATATTTAGTGATAACAAGCCTACTTTACGTTCCATTTTATTATTTCATAGTCCCTTTAAAGTAATTGAGGGGTGGGGAAGGGTGTGGCTGGGCTAGGCTGGGTGGAGGGGAGTAAACTGATTGCTAATGCAAATTTAAAGGTTTTCAAAAATCAAGACCCCTTTTATTGCTTTATTCATATGACTTAAAGTTTGATGTTGTATATATAAACAAAATAAACAATGCATGCAAAAATAAATAAAGAGATAGAGAAGATTAAACAAAGAATTTATAGAGGTTCTGCATTATGTGTCAGTCCTCTTTTGCAACTTCACTTGTTAGGGATCTGATCTTCTACACCGGTCAATTCACTAATTTCAAAATTAAATTGATGAGTGTATTGAGGGTTGCTATTGATTATTGATCACATACAATGTATATACAGATGATCTTAGAGAAGTCTTGATTTGATGACATATGGAGATATGATATTAGAGAGAGGCATAGAAAGAGGATTATGCAAGCTCAATATTTCATGATGTGCACATGATAGAAGGTTATAATGAGTAGGTTTAATATTTTCTTGATCCCTTCTTCAATAATTTGTTATTTGATCTTTTCTAGAGAGATTTTAGTAGAGCTTTTGTTTTTGTCTTAAATATTGTAGAGAGTAGAATGTATGTAAAATGATAGGATTAGCCTCATATTTATAAATTTTGGTGACTAATCTTGACCATCGGATCATCTTGATATGAATGGCTGAAATTCATTATTGTTGGTAGCCATTAGAATACT
The DNA here is from genome assembly GCA_024138015.1 of Lumnitzera littorea. NCBI lineage: Eukaryota > Viridiplantae > Streptophyta > Magnoliopsida > Myrtales > Combretaceae > Lumnitzera > Lumnitzera littorea. The sequence goes on from JAMXBB010000008.1 coordinate 71,801,640, forward strand.
CTTGATGATTAAACGACTCACATCGATCCCTTTTGTTTTATGGACTTGGGCTTTGGAGATGGGCTTTGGAGATGGGCTTTGAAATGGACCTACATAAGCCTATGAGGCTTATAAATAATAAAAAAGGCTCATCTCCTCATTAAAAGGCTTATTCTTTAAATAAGATTTATTTTAACCATTTTAAGGTTTATGAAAGCCAAATGAAGCTCCGAAAGACTTCCTTTGAATTTACTTTTTGGCATGAGATAATTGAACAAGAATGAAGCGAAAAAGAACTAATATGTTGATTCCTATTTCAAGCCTATCAAATCAAATCTACTAAAACATTCCTTATTAGGCATGGCTTCTTAGGCTTTATCATTAGCCCATTGAATTAGTTCATAACATTAAATTATGCTAAAAGTCCAAATACCAAAATAACACTTTACATTTTGCCCCTAATTGAAAGCTCCTTTTATAAAGTCTAGGGGGTTTTAGGCATTTCATTGAGTTGATTGGTTTAGTCATTATAGCACATGTGCAAAAAACTAAGTCATCACTTTCCTCAATTATGACCAATCAGCTTCTCTCATGAAATTGCTACCTCGTGCTTGTTGATGAGATGTAGTAGGGTAACTTGGACATCCCTATTGTTGGTATTGCTTTCACTCCTTTGCAAAATTATTTTCTTCTTATAATCATCTCTTCTGTTTTTTTTTTTTTTTTTTTGCACCATTCTTATAGTAATCTCGCTACCCCCTATATGGTAGTCGAATGTATAATGTAGACACTAATAATTTTTGGATTTTAATAAATTCTCTTTCCATGAATCTTTGTGGATAAGATTGTCCCAGTATTTTTGTAGTAGCTGGAGACTTCATTTCTTGGTCAACAATCAAATGGCAAAATTGCTGAAATTTCATAATTGTTATTATTTTAGCGTCTTTAAATATACTCTAAAAAGTATTGATATCAACCAATTGAGACTTGCCACCTGGAGCTTGAATAATTAATGATCTCAACGTTAGCAGAAATAATTTTTTTATTGGCCACTACCTTTATGAGAAAAATCGAAATGATTAAGTTATTGAAGTTCTCCATGCCAATCCAATTGTTTCCCTCTTTTTTTCTTTCTTTCTTTTTCTTTTTTTTTTTCACTCTAGAGCAACTTTTTTTCCCTTTCTTCTTCATCCCTCAAGCATCATCAATGGCGGTTCAGGCTCCAGTCAACTTAACTCCAGTCAAATTCCCCTTTTTTTTTTTTTTTAATTATAAACAATCACCGTAACTCTTCAACGATCCCGAAAATATTTAGATTTTCATATTCTCTCGTTAATATTCCTTCAAGAACTTTGACCCATTAATTTCTCCTTCAACAAAAAATGCTACTTCAACATTTGACTGTCCTCCAGTAGGTGTCCCAGTTGATTATCTCTTAACGTTATGTGAATTATTTCTTGTTGCGGATTTCATTGTTATATATATATATTTGAAATTTTACGAATAGTGACTGTAGAAGATTTAGTTCATATATTCCCTTGTGCTTTTTGGTCCAAAGCTTTCTCCTGGACTCGAGCAAGCTCTTGCATACACAATCCTGATTGTAGGCTTCATCTAATACATGATGTATGATGAACTTTTGCTGGGAACAAATATTTGTCGATGGTTGCTAATAACCTTATCGTGACCTTCTTGACTTCAATTGCTGGCATGATTTTTAAGCCATCTTCAATTTTAGCTTCAGATTTGGACCATGGTTATCTATGCTTTCACTTTGTTCTACTATTTGATATTAATGTTGATCTTCGTTATTGATTTTGTCATATGTCTTGTGAAGTAAATAGTGATTGGTGGCTTCTTTTGTCTTCTTTTGAACATGTTGTTTAAGCTTGAATGCTTCATTGTTGCTTTTAGTCTTTATACTTATGTCCTTTTAAATAAAATATCTTAAAATTTTTTCTAATATTGAACAAATATTTTTTTAATTGAACAAGTAGTATCCAATACCTAAGAAAAAGGATTTACTCAATAGATTGTCAGGAGCTATGTTTTTCTTTTGCTTTGGTTCTATCCATGCACTTAAAGTTGATAATTTCTCAGTAGACTAATTTACTTATTTCGATGGCATATCCTTTTACTATTGATCCACCACTTGCTGAATATTTAAATTATCATAGTACTCTTGTATTACTCAAAGCGTGAAAATTTTGTGTCCTCCATACTTTCTAAAGTATCCTAAGTATTCCTCCTTTCTTTTGGTTTCTTGACATCACCATACTATAATGTAAGCTTTCCATAATATATATATATATATATATGGATATTGTTTTCTCTGAAGTTCCATTCTTTAGAAGACAAAATAATTTCAATCTCTTTGTTATTCCACACTTCTAGCCTTTTTGTTGATAATAAGCTTTGATCTTAGATATCCCTAAACTTCATATGCCAATTCTTCTCAAATGGTCCATACATATAAAATTGTTAGACAATGCAACAGCTATTAAAACTGAATTGCAATAGTAGACCAACTTGTGTCCCAACATGAATCATGTCCCATTGTCCAAGTCTTCTGGCATGGTGTGGATTAAACTTCTTGTACTGTAAATTGATATGAGCTGCCCTACTTGATCTAAATTTGCTTGTTGAATGTTAAGAATATTGGGTTTTCAATTCAACTCTCTCTCTCTCTTTCTAGTAACTCTTTCTTTTCTATAAATAGATAAATAATTCCTTTTTTTCTAAAAAAAAAAAGGAAAAATAACTTCCCCCTCCCTTTTTTGTAGGTAAAAAATCTAAACTTATCTCTCTTCTAAGTAACTTTATTACAGCATAAGCAACTATGTTTAATTTTTATTTTTTTTCATCGAATGTTTTTGATGAATAGAAAGATTTAAGTTCTTATTCTTTTGTTTCTTACTGAAAATGAAAATTCGAAATCAGATAATAAATCAAGTTTGACAACAGATTTTCCAACAAGCCTTACAAAGAACTTTAGGAACTCTGAATAGTTGTTTGAACAATGAGTTACACTTTCGTACCATCAGTGCTAATATTGACATGTTCGAGGCGATGAAAGAAATAACTGATTAGTCCTTCAACTGTAGGCATTATTTTTATTCTTATAAAATGGATTAAGAAATACTCATGGTAATCATTAGAGCTAACGAAATTAGTAATATTATTCGTGAACGTATTGAGCAACATAATAGAGAAGTCAAGATTGCAAATACTGGTACTATACTTCAAGTAGGCGATGGCATTGCTCATATTTATGGTCTTGATAAAGTAATGGCAAGTGAATTAGTATAATTTGAAGAGGGTTCAACACCAAATAATGTTGGTGTTGTATTAATGGGTGACGATTTGATGATACAAGAAGGAAGCTTTGTAAAAGCAATAGGAAAAATTGCTCAGATACTAGTGTGGTCAATCTTAGATCTCTTAAGTTCTCGAAATTAATCCTACTTAAAGCTTTAGTTAGAGTTGCAATATGTAAGTAGCTTTCATTCAACTACTCTGTTAGTTGCAAATTATGGTTAAAACTACTTTAGTACAAACAACTGAAGCTAGTCATCAAACGAATGTGCTAGCTCATAGTAGGGGATAAGTACCTACAGTTCCATTTCCTCATGACAACTAGATCGATAAGGTCTTTAAAGAAGACTCCTTCTAGATGAATGCTAAAACCTAGGTGTCACATGCATCAATGTCTCCAGTGAATTCTCATAAGTTCATCATCTTATAGGTTAACCCTAGGCTTAAAATATTGGTAAATGTAGAATCAATAATCTACTATAGAAATGAAAGGAAGGCACTTCCTATGTCTCCTACTCAATTCACCATTCCAAAGCACAAAGTCCTTGGTTAGAACTCATGGGTGAAGTATATCATGAAACATATAGATTACATTTCGATATTGAAGCAAGCTAAGATCCTTAATGTTATATACATAACTTTATGATTCAACTTCTATAAGATAGAAGATACGGAGTCTTGGTAAGCTCTTATGTGTTGTGTCTAGGTGGAATACTCAAACTCATACCTTCATAGCTTCTTCGGATGAACTCACATCTACTCTCATGGATGTTTTTCTTCTTCTTAAGCTTCATGATTTTCAAAAAACAAACATTATAGCGACATTGAGCTCACTAAAAAGATGAAATTACACCCAATATTCTATAAGGTGCTGTCTAATTAAGTAAGACTTCATCAAAATGATCCACATTTTCTACATGGATTAGATACTTTTATGGCACGATTATGCAAAATGGTTACATAACAAGGGGTCTTGACTTTAAAAGCACGTAAGCATCAAATATTTGCAATCATGAATTTAATCATCTCACATACAATAGTAACCGAGTATAATGTTCAGTTTAGGTATAAGCTTTTAGCCTTCGTAGCCCGTTGGTTGTCTATGTACATATTTCTTAGTGGGCTAGAGAAATGAGTTATTCCTAGACTCTTCCCATTAGCAATTCGCATTGCTTAAGGAGAAGTCTGAACCTTAATACTGTTTTACTTGGGTTACTATCTTGCCGCCTTGATTTATACCGTCATGTCACTATCCTCTCCGTAGGTTGTCACACAACTTTATGCTATGTAGACATGATCTCCCTTCAAATCTTTTTGTACAAAAGATTTAGGGGACACTTCACTTCTCCCAACATAAATACAAACTCAAACTCAAATTTATTGCAATCGAGTGCATAGGTAAAAAGACATCACAAGCGCCCCTTACTTAAACCTTTGATATTGTTGCAAAGTTTACTTTTTGCTCTTTTGTAGAAAAAATCCCTAGATATCAGACGTGCAATGGATATTACCTTACTAGAACACATGATTTTACTTCTTTAAAAGATTGTGGAGACTTGCAAAACCTTACGGTTGGCTTCCTCCAATGGTGTATTCTGGGTATCCTTCCCTTATTACTAGGTAACGAGGGCTAAAATGGTAATATCTTAGAGCTTATGATTATGATATATTTTCCACATCAAGTTGGATAACAATTTGGATTTGATCAAGGCGTCCCCAAATAATAATTCCTACTGCAAACTTTAAAACTTACTGTAAGCACATTTCACCTAAGGACATTAAAATTATTCATTCTGACATCTACCAAATCTATTTTCTACCTTTGAACGCTATGGAGTGATCTCCCCCAATTAGTCATCTTACTAGTTTAAGTGTTTGAAAGAATTTCAAGCTTTTGCATTTACACCAAATGTAAAGACTTTCAGCGAGGTGACTGTCTATTGACATGAGTTCTACCTTCGGCTTTCAAGGATGAATAGTAATAATAATAATAAAAAAAAAAGAAGCAAGATAAGAGCAATAATAATCTCCTTAACAAAGAAGTGGGAACTTCCAAAGTCACATAAGTAGGAGCGAACTAGTCTAAACATCCTCCCTCAAATAGCGACTAAAACATTGCTAAACAACTCTGTATTTGAGTGTTAAGGGTCACACCTTTTGAACTATATTGTTTATATTACCTTCATTTGTTCTACCCAAGTCCATCTTTAGAGGTTTCTATTCAGTCTAGTTCCCATCTTAAAGAGTGACCACCAACCCCCTAAAACCCTATAATTAAGGACGATGACCAAGAGTTAGTAGATTAGGGGGATTCTCCCGGAGAATATGAGCAAGTTGGTGATGATGATTCATATAATTCAGTTGATTATGTTGAAATCATCAAATCTGATAATGAAGTAGGCTTAGATGTAACAATCACTATGGAGTAATCTCACCCAATTGGTCATCTTACTAGGTCAAGTATTTGAAAGAATTTCAGGCTTATGCGTTTGCATCAAATTTAAAGCCTTTAAGCAACATGATTGTCTCTTGACATGAGTTCTACCTTTAGCTTTCTAAGCTAAATAGTAATACATAGAAGCAGGATAAGAACAACATTAGTCACAAAGAAATGGGAACTTCTAGAGTAGTGAAAGTAAGAGTGAACTTGTCTAAATGTTCTCGTCCTCCCTTAAGTGACAATTAAAACACTGCCAAACAACTTTGCATTCAAGAGGTAAGGATCATGCCTTTAGAGTTTACATCTTTGGTATTATTTCATTTGTTTTGCTTACATTTATCTTCACAGGGCTTCGTTCAATCCAGCTGCCATACTAAAGAGCAAACATTAACCCCCTAAAACCTTGTAAAAGAGGACAATGACCAAGAGTTAGTAGATTATGGGCATTCTCTTACAGAATACGAGTAAGTTTATGATGATAATGATTCTTAAAATCCAGCTAATTATGTTGAAATTGTTAAATTTGATAACGAAGTAGGCTTGACATAACAACTATTGATGAAAATCAAGTACCTATGCTAAACATGACTGTTAAGACTCATGTTGAAGCTTTGCTTCATGAAGGTACTTATGATACTGTTGCTTCAATTCGGGTAAGTGATCTTCCCTATGTACCTCTTATTATTACAGCTACTAATCAATCCTCCCCAGTTGCTGGCATGTATCATCAAGATAGGAAAGCAACTCAATAGTTGGTATTCATTCAGAGGAGACAATGGTGTCATGGACTCAATGTGCCTCTACATCTTATAGCAAGTGATCTTCCTTATGTGCCTCTTGTTACTATACCTACCGATCATTCTTCTCCCTAGTTGCTAACATGTCCCATTAGGATATGGAAGCAATTCCAACAATTCAGGCAAGTGATCTTCCCCATGTGCCTCCTATTATTGCACTTGCTGATGAATCTTCTCCCTAGTTGCTGACATATCCCATTAGGATAAGGGAGTAACTCCAACAGTTGATATTGGTTCAGAAGAGACAACGAGGTTTCGTGGAGTCAATGTGCCTTCACATCTTATAGCACCACTTGAATGTTTATATGATTTAGATTAGGAATTATAGGTAGAGTTTACATTCGTTCATACTCTAATATGCACTATTGTTATGATCATGCTAGGTGAAGCAATGTTGCTCATGAGTAGCTCCTGGAAGTCAGTATTTAAAAAGAAAGTGAACACCATTATAAAAGCTAATGAAGTGCCTCAACGCCTAAACTTTTGTGTTAATAGCTTGAAGTTGATTGATATTATAGCTCATAAATTCCTAAAATGCAATGAGTTAATCAAAACGCATGATCAAATCAGTAATAAGATCAAAACTCTACAACAAAAGGAGAAAACCCTTAATGCAAAGAAGAATGAACCCCTAATGATGATAACCTCGATTCATAGGATGTAGTATCTCGACATGCATGAACCTTGTTTGTCATTGTTGATACTATATAATGAAAATTTTTTAATCAATGTTATTCATTATTGCCTTTGTCATAATATTGCAGTATCTTAGATTGTTCTACTTTAAATTTTGAAATATATGGCGTTACAGTTGCCAAGCCTACTACAGGATTACTTCAACTTGATACAACTATGATTACTTTATCTTCTTTTATAGAAAAGTTGTAGAAGGGGAGTATACCCTGATACAAGGCAAGTGCACTTATAAAATTCTAATACAGTGGATATGAGTCCAAGTTGATCCATTAAAGACCTCGAGTACTAATACTAACCTTAACTCTGTTATTTAACTAGAAAATTGTGATGGGTTAAATGAATTAAAAATACTAATATTAACAAACTAATCTAATTATGAGACTTGACTAAGCAATTAAGGAAGAAATAAAATTAAGAATGACTTTAAGAAGGCAAATAATGTATTTAGGAATTGTTTCTCCTAGTGTTTAACATGTGACCGCTTAAAATATATTCAATTCCATCTCTATCATTCTTAACCAAAGGGATTTACAATTAAAGTCAACACCTTTCTCAAGTATGTTAACCTTAACCTTAAATTATTTACTGGAATCTCTTCACTTAGTAATATAATTTAGAATTGCATTAATATACAATGAATTCCCACACAAAAATAACAACTCTCCAAAAGAATTGTGCATCTTATCTCTAAGTATATATGTAATTCTTTTCAATTATGTCAAGATCTCAATACTTATATGATTTGCCCATCATCATGCATAATATCATAAATTGATACTCTAGAAATATCAATCAACAATAAAAACACATAATTGAATCAAGAAAGATAGAAATTTTATTGAAAATTATCAATAAATCTAATAATCATATGAAGCCCTAGGTTCCACAATCCTAAATACAAAAATCTTAAACTATCATAATGAAATTGAAAGAAAATTGTAGCAAAATCAAGAAATAAAACATGAAAAACTCCTTTTGTTAATGAGAAATCTCTTCGATCTAGAAGTTAGGTGTTGATTCCACTTTTTCTCCTTCTTCTCTTAAAGTCTCTTCTCCTTTTTATGTCAAAAGTTATCTCCAAAACCCTTGCAGGTCCTTCTATAATATATTAAGAAGTTTCTTTTTGCATCACCAGACACAGTCTGAAATACAGTTGTGTCCCTAAGTTATGTAACTTATTAACCTTGGGCTCAAAAATCATCTTGGGTAGGACATAGCTAGGGGATACGGTTGTGTCTTAGACTATGTAACTTTCTAACAAAAAATTTGTCACTTTCTCATATTGTTTATGTAATTTCATAACTCATTCATTTGAACTCTAAATAAGTGAAACTTGATTCATTTTCTTCTTTTTCAATCCGAGAATGTGTTCAAACCTTGAAATATAAGTTTTACTCAATTAAGTATTGATTTCTTTAAAAACAACAAAAAAATAAGAGAAATGCTATAAAATCACCATATAAAGTGTATTTAAAATAAGTATTATCGCACCTGCTGCCTATTTAGGAACAATTTGCAGCTACCATGTCATGAGAGTTGTGATAATCTATGAATAAGGTCACTATTTTGTAAAAGGCATTATGGTTGCTAAGTCTACCATAGGGTTACTACGACCGATTATAGCTTGAGATCTCTTTGATCTCAACATTTAAATAGTTGGTAACATGTCCACCTTCTACAATGTTACACACAAATATAAAGATTTACCCTTTCTTAAAATAGTGGAAATGCTACATAATAAGTCAAACCAATTTGCAATCTTTTGGAAGATATTTGTGGAATCTGCAAAAATTGGCAAGCATACCGGTTGATTTATAATGTAGGGTAAGTACCGAGTTTGTGTTCTCAAACTCTTAACCATATTAGTACTATTCATATCTTGGCAACCTGATGATGTTTTGATTCTTATTAAACTAAAACCATTAGTTAAATTAAGTAATCTAAAAGAAAATTCCAATATCGAAGATAGATGAAAACTTAATTTTTTTTAAAATGAAGTTAAGAAATATTTCTAATTTGTTTAAACGCATGATTCCATAACCACACAAGAGTAAGATTAAGAACCACTCATTAAATTATCAAGAGGTATGCTATTTGAACTATTCCAATGTTCATGTGAAAATGGGTCACCAATTGATTTCAACCTCGAATTCTTAACAAGATTGGAAAATAATGTAGCTAACCCTAGTTAATTAGGCATGAGAATGATTTCAATGTATGCAACGGGTTACAATCTAAACCTACACATATTCCTTAACTATTAAGATACATGTTTAATGCCTAAAATCAATAACCCATGTATATATAACTATAATGAACAGCCTAAATACCAAATGATAATCCAACATCAACAAGAGATTCAAAATCTTCATTAATCACAATAAGAATACAAGATTAATCAACATCTTAAACAACAAGAAATTGAGCAGAGAGAGAAACTAACTCACCAAATGAGTTCCAATCTTCAATCTATCTTAGAATGATTCTTTTGCGCATCTTAAGCTTGGAATCTACTAAAACTAACTTAATCTAAATTTAATCTAACCTAAAGTAACCTAAGAAATTGAAACCCCAAAAATCCCAATGAAAGAAGAAGAAAGGAAGTCGAAAATGGAAAAGAATTGTGTCTCTAAATGAGTTACAAAATGCAGCTTTTTATATTGGGGAGGTACTGGCTTGATGGTACTACCAGCTTAACAGTAGATGATAAAGCTAATTTAACCCATGTTTTATTAGTGGCAATTCAACGACATCCTAAAGATTTATGTGCTTAATTGAAAGAATTGACACTTAACTAGTTAATATATTTGCCTCAGGTTCAATTCAGTACAAATGGGAGAAAAGGAGCTGGAAAGAGTGCATTTGGAGCATGAAAACACAGAGGAATGAAGACTTTCTGCAAGCAAGGGAGGATCCACAACCGTGGCTAAAACAACCGATGAATAGCAGTGGAAATGAGATGATCAGTGGAGCTTATGACCATGAACTATGGCCGTGTTGGTGGTGGTGGCAACCACGGCTTTACACACGGCCATAGTCCACCTGGTGTGCACGAAAAGAAAGAATTTTTATTATATTTTTCGTGGGGACATATATATAGAAGAGAGGAGAGAGAAGGGGGATGGTTCTGATAATTGATACTTTTCCTTTAGTTGTTTTGTTTCGATATTGAGAAGTTAAGGTTTAATATAATTGGAGAGATTACACCGTGAGATTTACGGAAGATTGAAAAACGTTTGCTTGGATTTCAATTGAGAGTTTAGCTATTGGAATTTCTTGAGAAAAGTGTGCACAAACCAGTATTTTCATCTATATAAGGAATCGGTGAGATCGTTCACATTTCTTGTTTATCATAGAGAATTGTGTTGCAATTGTAATTACATTGAATCATGAATTCCTTCATACATAATTATGTTGATGCTATGAATTCCATGGCTAACTAATTTATTAGATGGGAATGAGATAAACCCTAGAATGCTAAAATGATTGTGATAATTATGTTATAGGAGTAATATAAATATGGCTTATTTCAAATTGCTGCTCTTTCTATTTCAATTATGACTTGTCTAAGTTATGATTGTTAGAGGTTATAGACATGGGAGTGTTTGTAAACTCATTAGGAGTTCTTGATTAAAGAATTCAGATAAATGCAGAAATGGTGTCTAATTGTTTAATCAGAGATTATTGGGAGATTAATGCAATATCTTAAACTAATTACTCACTAAGGAATTAGGATAATTGGGTTGAAGATATTAGATTATCATATCATTGGAAGATGTATGATAATACTCTAGAATCCACTATTGATTAGAAAGTGGAAGTGGACTAATTAGATTAGAGGTCGAATCCTTAATTTAAGAAATTATAATCTCAATGAAATAACCATACATATATTATTTTATATAACTCAATGGCAACTTGATTAGTATCTTTAGGGTGGAATCTCGATTTCCCATTACTTTTTCATTGATAAGTTTTTCAAATCATCTTTTGATCTCATTGTAATTGAGTTAAGTTAGTTTTAATTTTAGTATACAAAAAAGAAAAAAAAAAACATTCTTGATTTACCTAAATATTAAATAAAGTTAGCACAGGTTTAGTACTCTACTTAAGTCATCGTGGGATCGACACTTGTTTTCAACATTATACTACTTGATACGATCCGGTATACTTGTTAGTATTGCGCTCATTTTTCTAAACACCTTTTCAGCGTATTAGTAGACACTTGCTTGATGATGACTAAGGTTACCATCAAGCCAGTGTAGTCCTCTTTTTTGATACTTCCATAGCTTCCATTGCAAATGTCGGCCTGACAGTGAATTGAACTATTGTCCTTATGGTGATCGTGGCTCCATGCCTTCTTCTTTTTCTTTCTTTTAGCTTCTCGAGTGAGGCTACCATAGCCCCAAAGACCTGCAAGAACAAGTGCTAAGAGCTTAAACTCTTCAAATATACACAACATCTGAGTACTAAAACACAATAATATGATTTACACTTGTTTTTAGGTATTATATGTGATTTTGATGAAAATTAATGTAATTTACCTTAAATTTTGTTAAATCACATAAAATCTTTAAAGAAATCCTTTAAATAAGTATGTAGTTTTGCACACTTACCAACACCCCTAACCTTAGGACATGCTTATCCTCAAGCAAGCTTAAACTTCTTGTAAATTAATGGTTAAAAGATAGATTCTCTTATCTTTAGTTGTTAAATTTATTCCCTAATTTGCACACACCGAGTTGTATATCTCCTAATTCAACTCTAAACAAGTAATTTCTCGTTCATGAAAATTTAAGTAAATGGTTAAGTGTGCCTAATTACATATTCAAGAGAATTGATTGATTAATCGATGGTTTATAAAGTTAATCCTTTTATTTAAGTCAAGAGTAGATAATTTGAGATCAAGTAAGTCGTCGCTAAGGAAGAGAAAGATCCTTACATTTTATATATTGACAAACGTGCATATAGCCCTAATTCTTCCCTTAAACCAATTGTAATTCAGAAAAAATGAGAAAATTGAATTTTTCTTTACTCGAATCTCTTGAAAATTTTCAACTTTTTACTTATAGCCACTTTTTGCTCATGCATCCTGAACCTTTTTTCTTAAGGGAACTCTTCATTCCTCACTTTTTCCATTAGTGAATACTAAGGGCTCATGAATCCATTCTAAAATTCATCATTCTAGAATATATGCCTTGCACTTATTAGGTGCTCCAAATGTCTACCTGTACTCTTTTTTTTCTCTTCTTTTTCTTTTTCTTTTCACTTTCTTTACTATTTTCTTTTTAGCTAGGTTTATCTATAAGTTTTGAATTTTGGCCCATCTTCATTCTATTTTTCATTGGGAAATGCCTTTCAAGACTAAAGCAATTTCATACCCTTCATATAAGGTTCACTTAGGTAAATACCCAAAAGGATAGTCTATTTTCCAAGTTTTCTAAGCAATAAGATGTCTCAGCAAATCATTCATATAGGAAGAAAACATTTCACTCAATTAGTATACATTTAACAAAATCACATACAAAATCAACTGATCACACAATTATAGTTCGCTATAAAACTAATTCTAAGTCAAGTAAACATAAGTCTACATATAAAAAAACAAAAATATCTATTTACCAAGGCTTAACAGTAGTGCAAATTAAGAAAAATACACAGCCTCCAAGTTAACTACAAGTCAAGACTAAACCTTTACAAGCTAACTTTTGCTTATCCATATGATATTACCTTTCTTAATTTCAAATGATCATATCTTCTTCATTTCTTATCCGATTTTAATAAACTTTATATCATCACGATTATCATTTCAAGCATTACTTAAGTATCTTAGAAAGTAGAACCAATCAACATGATAATAAGGTCAAAAATGCTCTTTTTTACTTCTAATCAATCGTATGTTATCATAACTTTATAATTGATTGAAATAAGTTTTAATTCTAAACTAAAACCCTAAAAATGATATTTCCCACAACTCACCAATATCTATTATAGACCACAAATGATGATTTCTATATAAACTTAGCAAATTTCTTCATAGTATTACTTTTTATTAAAAGTGTGTAAGTAAGTTAAATAGGCCAAACTAGCCCGACCCACTTTGGCCACGAGTTAAATAAGCCAAGCTCATTTAATTTGCTTTTTAATCGGGTTAAAAAATTGTGATCTAAACTTGTTTAAAAAGCAAGTTAAACCGATTGACTTGCGAGTCAAAGATGTAAATGTATTAAATGGGCCGATCTAAACTAACCTACTTTGGTCTGTGGGTTAAACAGATCAAGTTCATTTGGCTTACTTTTTTAAATAAGCAAAAAAAAAAAAAAAAAATCAACTCAAACCCATTTAAAAAACAAGTTAAGTAAGTTAGCCTGTAGGCCAAAACTCACATACACACCTTTACTTTTTATTTAGCAATTTAGACTAATATATAGGTTTATATTAGGAAATTGCATAATAAATAGTAAAAGAGCCCAATTAATTCTAATAAAAATATCATGAACTCACAAAAATGTGTAGTTTCAATACTGACCATCAATTATACTAAACTAACTTATCGTCGATATTTACAAAAATTGTGTTTTTAGCTCAAAATTACAAAAGATTAGGTAAATAAGAACATTTTTATATAAGATAAAAATCAAGTATTCCTAATATCATTACAAGTTTCCACAAGTCAAAATATGTTGGGCTCCTCAATTATTTTGTTCAAAAATTAATTATTTTAACAAATTGATAAATTTGTCAATTTATTCAAAATAAATATGATAAATAGTAGATGTATATTTTCAAAAATTCTTAATGCCACAATTAAATATATATATTGAGTATATTACACACAAAAATTTAGCTTAAAACAATAATGTTTAATGTTTGAAAAAAAAAACTTTGATTTTCACCTAAATAAAGTAATTTCTTAAGGATCCTATATTTTCACTCATGATTTTATCAAAATGAACTTACTACATTAATTTAAACTTAAAATGATCGTTGAATAATTTTTTTTTTTTAATTAACTAACAATTTTTTATATTTTAGAAAATAAGAGAACTTAAGGATGGAAAATAGAACACTTGCATTCAACAGCCTTCGGCAACAAGGCCTTACTGAAAGACACCTACTCACAGATAACTTTCAAACCTCCAAGCAATAAGATTCAGGTTGGCATTTGCTCTATAAACTACGCATTAAATTCTCTAAATTATTTCTTTTAGTTTTTAAGTTGCCAAATTGTGTATCTTGGTGTTATCTAACTATTTATAGAGATTTCCAAGTGGTGATGTTACTTAGTCGTCATGCCATATGTCAAATTTCTAATTATCCTTACTGGCCAAATTTGCTGGATGTCATTTCCTTGTTATTTTGTTGATGACTCATCATTTTAAGCTACTCCTAAGCTACTACATGATTATTGGATAGAGTTTGATGACTCATCAAGTGGTTTTTGGATAATTATAACTATTTTTGTATTAATTTGTCTATATTTTATAATTTTATATTGATATATGTACATATTAAATACATAACATGTATATTCAATATAAATACATCTATATTATACATGATTTCACTCTATTTTATTATTTTTATAAGTTAAACAACTTATTTCTAATATCTCACTTTATCTCAAAACTCAAATTTCAAGTTTTTGATAAATAACAACTTTATTAATAAATTAAAGCTTTTTATCAAATTGGACCTTTTTACATACTTCATTTTGAGAAATTAACTTCACTAGATTAGTTTGATTGACTTTTCAAACCTTATCATGAAGTTTAAACTAAGTTGGATAATATTGTTCAATGCCCTAAATTTAGGGGTTTGAAACCCTAGAGTATTACAATTAGTGCTATGGTAAAAGGAAGAGATAGACATAGAGATACAACAGGTTGATGTCAACCTTATTATATCAAAGGTATCAAGTTTAAATAAGTATATGATTATGTCTATCACTTAGTGTTATGCAAACCTAGATTTTGGGAATAGATTGTTTCTTTAGATAGATTGAGGAATCTTGCAGTTAACATGAGGATCACATGGATGGTAGTAGGGGAGTTTAATGAAATAAGCAGCATGAAGGGAAAGAGTGGAGGAAGAGACAAACTAATCAAATAGATGAATGCTTTTAGAAGTATAATAGCATATTGTAATTTAAATGATATAGGGAGCTAATGATAAACATTTTCTTAGATTAGAAGAAGAATTAATGGGGTGTTGGTCAAAGGAAGGTTGGATAGGGGTTTGTTTAATGTAGAGTGGTTAGAGACTTTTCCTAAAAGGCAAGTGTGTAGTCTACAAGTAGTTGGTGGTGATCACTCTCCATTCATTATAAATTTAAATAAAGTGGGAAGAAGAGGCCAAAGAGGTTTTGAATTTGAGATTTTTGGTTGAAAGAGAAGGGGTATATTCAAGTAGTAAAAGATACATCAAGGAGATGCAGTGAAGAGGCCACTATCTATGGTTTGATGCAAACTTTAGACCACATACGAAAAGCCTTAGTATGTTAAAGGTAGGGATAAAGTCAGTACGAGTTTCTAAACTCTCATATTTTTTTTGTTTTAGTACCTAAATTTTAAATTTATTCATTTTAGCAACCCAACTTTTTCAATGAGACAAATTGATATCTTCGTTATAATAGTCATTATTATAAAAAGTAGAATAATAAGTATATTAACTTTCATTTTATTGCTCAAACTTTATTTTTTATTTCATTTTGGTACTTCAACTTTTTAGAATGAAACAAATAAGTATTCTTTATAACGACCATTATAATAGCAAAACTAATTTATCTTATTTCGAAAGTTTAGGTACTAAAATGAAAAAATATTAAAGTTTGAGCACTTTTAGTAGTTTTAGCCTATTAAAGTTATTGTAAGAAACAATGCTAAAGGAATTGAAGAGATACATGTGAAGCTAGCACAAATTTAGACAACATCAGTAGAAGATCATGATGAAGAAGAGGAAACCCTTTTGCATTAGTAGTTGCATGAGGCAGTGGAACAGCAGGAAGTTTACTAGCGACAAAGAGTGAGAATTGATTGGCTTAAAAATGGAAACAAAAATACAAAATTTTTCCACTAAAGTGTAATGTGCTGAAGAGCCATGAATAGAGTAAATGTTATAAAGGATCGATTCAAGGAATGGGTGTTCAATGAGTAGCAGTGATTGATGCTTTCTTGACTTACTGTAGGGAAACATATATAAGCGGTGGTATAATGAATGTAGAAATGATGCTTGAACATGTAAGTGAGGTTGTTGCACCTAATGAAGCTTTAGTAAGACCTTTTGAAGAAGAAGAAGCAGCTTTTCAATTGGATAGTACTAAAGCTCTAGGTCCAGATGGCTTTAATAATTTATTCACCAAACATACTGGATAATCATTTAAAACTACATGATAGAAGTTGTAAGGAATTTATGACGAACAGGTACCTTTTCTTATTCTTTTAATAACACTGATTTAGTTTTAATATCAAAAAATCATTTTCTTGAAGAAGCCACTCAATTTAAACCCATAAGCCTTAGTAATTTTACGTATAAGATTATCTCCTAAATCTTATCTAATAGGCTTCAACCTTTCTTACAAACTATAATCATACCCTTCCAAAATGCTTTTGCTCTAGGTCAGTTGATCCATGATAATGTGATTATAGCCTATGAGGTTTTTCACTTCTTAAAACTACAAAAGACGAGTAGAGATGATTATTGTGCATTAAAAATTGACATGGTCAAAGCCTACGACAGGGTGGAGTAGTCTTTCTTGAAATTAGTGGTGGCTAAAATGGGTTTTTATGATAAGTGGATTGGTTGGATTATGTAATGTTTCACTTCTGCATCTTACAATTTACTTGTAAATGGTGTTAAAGTGGGTCATATAAATCTTATTAAAGGAATTAGGCAAGGCAGTCCTTTGTTCCCTTGCCTATTCCTTATAGCAGCAAATACTCTTTCGAACATGATCTTGAATGCAAACAGAGGGGATTCGAGTCAAAAGAAATAGCCCTGACTCACACATCTATTTTTCGTCAATGACTCCCTTTTCTTTTTGAAATTTTCTTTTTGAAAGCTGACCAAACAAATTTGAATAATTTACAATACATTTTGCATGGGTATTGTTTAGCTTATGGATAAAAAGTAAAATTTCAAAAATCCTCTTTGTTCTTTAGCTCATCAACTTCTAAAAGTAAGAGTTTAGAAAGCTATAGATTGTTAAACATCAATCCAATTAACAATCCTAAGAATTATTTAAGTCTCCCCTCCACTTTGGGAAAATCTAAATACAAAACTTTAGAAGTTGTCAAAGAAAAGATAGATTAAAAGCCCCAAAGATGGAAGGGTGAACTTTTATTAACTTAGGGAAAAGAGGTTATGTTAAAGGCAGTTGCCCATGCTATACAAACTTACTCCGTAAGTGTTTTCTCTTATTCGAAGAAGTAGTGCAAGAAGGTTACGCATTGCAAATTATTGGTCAAGAGAGTCAAAAAGAGGAAGGAAAATACACTATAAGAGTTGGAGAGTGCTTTCTAAAATAAAAAAGGAAGGCGACTTAGGATTGAAGACTCTACAATTATTCCATAAGTCCCTTTTAAGAAAGTTGGCTTAGAGGATTATGAATAACTGTAGACACTTAATTTTTACTCATAGTAGTTATAATTTTTGTTATTAGAGTCGTAATTTAGAAACTAATAAAAAAATTGAAAAATGATAAAAAAGACAAAAAAAATAGAAAATTGTTAGAAAAAAAGAAAAAAAAAACTAAAAAGGAAAAAATTTGAAAAAATTAATTTGATAGAATCTTGACTAAATAGTTGTCAAAAAAAAAAAACAAATCTGATATGATGACGTTAAATTTAATAAAATCAAGATTTGTAAGATTCGAATCTGTTTTGGATTTTTATCAATTTAGATTTGATTCAATTCAAAAAATTTGTTTTCGAGTTTTATAAATAGGGATTGCATGGTGCGAGCCAAAAAGAACAATTACACATTTGTTAAAAAAAACACGCTCAAACCCATTCCTTAGACCAATTCTATAGTTGTGCCTGCAATAGGATTAGGGATTTGATCTGTTCTCTTTCATCAGCTTTGCGTGTTTTACCTTACAGGTATATAATAGTGGTTTTTAATTATTGCCTATACCTTGTCTTATTTATTTATTTTTATCTCACTTAGTATATGCGCAGTTATTTTTAAGACTTGTACTAATTTTTTTTTATTTTTATCATATCTTTAATTGCTAGTAATTAGTTATAGCATTAGTGTCTAGTGAACATGTATTAAGTTAAATTTTCATTTTTTCTTTTTTTTTTTAGATTTCATATTTTCAAAATGACATTTTTATAAAATCTCATATTTTACAAAATCTCGTTCTTTGCATATTATATTAATTTAGAAAAGTTACATTAGGCATGTTAGGGTTTTCTAGATAAAAAAAATCATTTTGATGTTCATAAAATAAAAAAAAATCTTTAAATGACTTTTTTTTTACGGTGAGATATCTTTTCCATGGTTTAGATATCTTTTCCATGGTTTGAACATCTTTTTAATGATTTTGACATCTTTTCTATAATTTATATATTTTTTCCATTGTTTAGGTTTCTTTTCTATAATTTAGATTTTTTTTTCATAGTTTACATATCTTTTTTTATAGTGTAGACATCTTTTCTAGTGTTAGGCATCTTTTCTATGATTTGGAATTTTTTTTCTTTTTTTTAATATTTTAAGCATCTTTTCTATATAAAAGATTCATCATATATAACATTGCATATTTCATAAAATCTTTAGAGTTTTTCTTGAAAATAAAAAAAAATTATCACTTAGTTGTTTTTAAATAAAAATCTTAATTTGGTACTTTTCAAAAATTAGGTTTTTAGGTTTTTTTTTTTATAATTAGGAATAAAAATTAGGCTTCTAAGGATTTTTCTTAATAAAAATAAAATGGTTAATAAAAACATAAATTCAACCAATTATTTTTTTTTTTACAAAAACAACCAACACATTAAAGTTTTCGGAAAGAACTACGATCGTCTAATCCCGGCTAATAGGTACGTAGGCACCTTTGGGGTGACGATAAAATCTGTAGAAACTTAGATCCTTTTTTCTTTTGATTTTTTTAATTATTTATTTATTTATTTATTAAATATTATAATTAAAAGAATAATCCTAATTTCGGTAAATAGATAGTGGTACCCGTTAGGATTTAATAGGTTAGCCTCCAAACTTGGAACCCTCCGGTTCTTTATTCAAAATTGAAATCAAAGACCAGTAGCCAAATCGTAATTAATCCACCCAATTGGTTACGGTTTCTTTTTCTTTTCTCGACTTCGATTGGGTGACGACTCCAAAAATTATTTTCAATAAAAAATCAGAATTTCCCAATTTCTTTGGTCGATGATTAATGTTAAATAGGTTAGGGTTTAGTATTAATTGGAAATGGGGAAATCAATTTTAAATAAAACAGAAACCGAAAAATCAGGCTCGACAATAACCTAAAAGGCTTTTTAGATAAAATTTATGAAAAGTATATTTTTCTAATTGTGATTTTTTGAAAACCAAGAAAGTTAGTAAGACAAATCTTCAACAACCTCAACACTTGTCATATTTGTGGATAGGAAGAGTAAGGGTTGGTGTACAGTCTCCTCAACCTCAATACACAATTGATGGACATCGACAGTCAATAATTCAATATGTTAGAAGAGAAGGGTATGATGCATGGTCGCCTTAGCCTCGGTACTTGACAGATCGGCCTCGATAGTTAGCAAGTTGTTGATTGAGCAAGGGCCAGTGCAAAGCAGGGTGCATCCGAGTTAGGGCCTTAAGGAGTTCACCTGCAGTTGCTCCTCATACAAGAGCTTGTCTTGGTTAGGCTAACGTAATAGTATCCTCTTCATAAGGGACTGTAAGCCTAGGAGACGGGCATGAGTAAGGGGTCCAGAAGTTGGCAATTCGTCAATTCCCTGAGGTTATTGAAGATTTGCCCTCAAATCTTAGTTTTCTTCTTCTTCAGGCACATAAGGCGTTAGGTCAGCGATGTACTCCACATCCTTTAGGTACATACCTTGACTACCATGATAGAGTCCTTACCTTAAGATGTCATTGGCAAACCTAACATAAGGTCCATGCACAGCTCAAACCATGTTTTGGTCGAGATCGACAAGAATAGATATCGTCCTTATTTGGCTTGGCTCTTAGCCCTTCTATAAGTAGTACACCTCTCCAGTACAGCTTGGATATCCTTCATCATTCTCGGCCAGAAGAATCTAGAGGCTAATACCTCATGTGTTCAGTGCTTATCAAAGTGTCCAGATAGTCCTCTTCCATGCGCCTCACATACAAGTAATTCTCTCATCAAATAAGTCCGAATACATAACCTTCTCTTCTTGAATAAGTATCTATCCTTCCTGTAATAGTCATCTAGAGTTCAATAATCTTCACACCTAGCATAGATCAAACCAAAGTGTGGATCTTTGGCATACAGATTCTTGATCACAAGAAATCTAAGAACCATGGTCTACAATTCAGTTAAGAGGAAATGTCATCTAGATAGAGTGTCGGCTACTATATTGTTCTTGCCATTCTTATTCTTGATGACATAGGAGAATCCTTCTATGAATTCAACCTACTTAGCTTGCCTTCCAAACAATTTGGGCTAGTTCTTTAGGTATCTCAATGATTTGTGGTCTGTATAGATTATAAATTCTCGGGGCAATAAATAATATTGCCAGATTGTGTCAAATTAAGGAGTAGAACTCCTTGTCATACACAGAGTAACGGAGTATGACTCCTCTAAGCTTTTCACTGAAGGAGGCAATATGCCAACCCCCTAGCATTAGTACGGCTCTTATGCCTAATCTAGATGCATCATACTCTACTTTAAATACTTTGTTAAAGCTTAGAAGAGCTAAGACAAGGGCAATAGTCAACTTCATCTTTACCTCCTTAAAAATCCTCTGTTCTTTCTCTCCTCATTTGAATTCAACATTCTTCTTAAATAGTTTGGTAAGCAGGGCTATAATGGTATTGAAATTCCTTATGAAACAATGAAGAAAGATGCCAAGCTATGGAAGCTTCACATGTTTATAGCACAGGTTAGCACAGGCTACTCGATAATCTCCCTTACCTTCTCATCATTAACTCATATGTTACCACCACTCACAAAAAATCCTAGAAAGATTACTTTAGGTTGGCAAAAGTCATACTTCTTTAGATTGGCATAAAGCTTCTTAGCTTAGAGTTTTGAGAACACAGTTTGGAGATGCTCATAATGAGTCTCCAACTTAGGATTATAGAAGACAATATCATCAAAGTATACAATAACAAACTTCCCAATGAGTTCTCAAAGCACATGATTTATCAATCTCATGAATGTGCTTGGTACACTTGACAATCCAAATGGCATCACAAGCCATTCATATAATCTATGGCTTGTTTTGAATATGATCTTCCACTCATCTCCTTCTCACATTCTAATATGGAGGTATTGAGATTTGAGATCAATCTTCAAAAAGATTCTTACTCTATGCAACTTGTCGAGTATGTCATCAAGCCTAAGTATGGGGTACCTATACTTAATGGTGATACAATTAATAGCTCGGTTGTCTATGTACATCCTCCACATACCATCCTTCTTTAGCATAAAGAGAGCTAGCATAGCACATGGGCTTAAGGATTCTCAAACATATCCTCTCCTCATTAATTCTTCAACCTACCTCTATAGCTCGATACCCTATTCAAGATTCAGCCTATATGTAAGCTTGTTTGATAGCATAGCTCCCAGCTGTAGGTCTATTGCATGCTTAATTCTTCTGTTTGGTGGTAGTACTTCTGGTAACTCACTTGGGAGTAGGTTAACAAACTCATCCAATAAGGCCTTCACCTTGGCAAGTAGTTCCTCATTCAATTCTTTCATCTTAAGTAACCTTCTTACCAGCAGAAAGGTTAGTTCATCAAGTTTCATCTTACTCAACTTAGCTCGAGTCATTACCAAGACCTCCTTCTTCAAAACTCGACTAAGTTAGGTCTATATGGATTTATCTTGCTTGGCAGTCATAGGGTTAAGCTTTACCTTCCTACCCTCATGTTCTAATGAACACGTATTCTTCTTTCCATTGTAAATTACATCTCGATCAAATAAACACAGTCAACTAAGAAGAATATGAGAGGTACTCATAGTTAACACATCATAAAGCACTTCATCTCCATAGTTTCCAATACAAATTGGCACAATTACTTATTTGGTCACTTGTAAGACTCCTTTGTCATTGAGCTAATGTAATTTGTAAGGCTTGGGATGTGGTAAGGTCGGCAGCTTTAACTGCTAGACCATAAATGCAAATGCAGCATTAGTATAACTACTATTATCAACAATAAGTGCATACAAGGACCCATTGACCTTATAACCAATGTGGAACAAGTTCTTGCTCTACTTGTCTTCTAGTGTCGGACTCACATTGATCACTCGCCTTAGTACCATGGTTGCAAGCATAAAATTCCCTTTTTCACTATAAATGACCTCCTCTTCTTCGAGTAAGTCAACTTGCTCAGACTCTTTCAATTCCTCAACTTCCTTACTAATGCTATCAATCTCATTGGTTGGCACTTCTTCTCTTATTACCACAGTTCTTTTGTTTAAGCATTGAGTTGCCATGTATCTAAACCTTTGGCACTTGAAGTACTTAATCTTACTCATCTTCTAACCAAAACTTTGGCCCTTCTCAAACTTCCTGAAAGTTTGTTTCTCCTTTGCTAGGACAACTGGAGAAGGTCGAACATCACTTGTCCTGCTTGGTTTTGACCACATAGGTCTACTCGAATCAGGTCAGCTTGAGGGAGCTTAGCTTATAGGAACTCAGATTGAGTTCATTCATCATTGCTTAACTCTTTATACAACTTGGATTACCTCATCAAGTGTACCAATATCCATAGTCTCCAGAATATCTCCAATCTTATACTTCAACCTACTAATGAATAAAGATATAGTTCAGTCTTCAAGCTCAACAACTTCGCAACAAATCATTAACATCTGAAACTCCTTCACATATGCATCAACACTTGATCCTCCTTGCCTTAACTCTTACAATCTCTTAAAGGCATCCTATAGATGGTAGCTTGGAATGAATCTCCTCCTCATCACTCCATTTCGTCTCAGTTTCTAACCTCACTCTCTCCTTCTCTCCTTTGAGTGGCTTGCAAATTCTTCCACCATAGAGCAGCATAACTTGTAAACTCCAATACAGTAAGTCTAAACTTAGCATTCTCAAGCACCTCATGACACTTAAATTGCTTCCCAATCTTATCTACCCAATCCAGGTAGTCCTTAGCATTACCATTACTTAAGAAACTAAGGATCTACATCCTCAATCCTTCTACTCTAGGAGCTCGGATATTCCTCTCCTTGGGTTCATAATATTTTTCTTCTTCATCATCCATCTCCCCATCCTACTCTTCAATCTCTTCCATAGCTAATCTTCATTGGGCATATCATTCAACTCCTCCAGCTTATTGCTACCAAGCTAAAAAATCTACTCAATTAGGCTGGCCATTGCCTCTCTTAGGCTCTTCATTTGCTTAACCTCTATTTTAGTCATTCCTAGCTCATTGTCTATCTTCATTTATGGTAGTCATGAAACTAGTTACCAAATCAATAATCCTATCTAATTGCTTATCTGCAGATTAGGGTATGAAACTCCTTCATTGACCTTAGCTATTATGAGCACCACTCTCTTGGTTACTTAGGGCTCCTTGAATACTAAAGTTAGACATTGTTGTTTACTTCAATAGTTTAACAATTGAAACACACTTTGAAAATCCTCCTTTAAACAGTAGTGAACAATAGTAATATACCAACAATTATTACGACGACAACAATATGACTCTATTTAACAACAAAACCAACTAATTACGCACACTTAGTTTTATAAACATAAAACAAGGGAAAACAAAGCACTGAACTGCCTTAACTTAGTACACTACTCCAACACCATGTATAGCTCCTCTAATAAGATGTTAGTCTCAACTCACTAACTTCACATACAGTACACTACAAGCAATTATTCACAAGCACAAATGACCAGAAGCTTACTCGAATATAGCTAAGCTCTTATACCAAGATAGTATGGGTCCATGGGTGAATACACGACGACTGCTATCACGCTTACCAAGGGTAAGTTTGAACTGTAAGATAGCTCGAAAGAAGAATAGTAGTCGAAGGTTGAGCAAAGGTTTCTTGTACATTGACGATGGATATGAAGCACCAACATCTCACTTAAGATCAAGTCATATTTGATATGATACACAAGTATGGTCGAAGGTCGTTCGCCACTAGTCCATGCTTAAATGGCTTAGATAAGAGTAAGGAGAGCAAGTACAGGACAACTTAGCTCAAGGGGAAAAGATTCTATGTTCAATATTCTTGATTGATTTTAGCTAATACATTTTGTAGGGTATTTATATGCCCTAATTAAGGTAAGTCCTAAGATTCTTCTAATTACAAAATTAAATACATACTTGAAATGGAAAATGACTTTAGAGAAAGGATAAAATGGTAATAACAGAAAAAGAATATCTCTTGCTAGGACAGTATAGATGTCAGAGAGATAAGACATGTATTTGCTTCTTAATGCTGTGGTCCATATTGTATTATATGCTAAGTAGAGCTGATATGAGCAAAGCAGGTTAGGTTGGTAGATTGGCAGTTTGGGGCTTAGGAAGGGTTGGTCCAATAAGTGGTCATTATTCTACTCGGCTCCAGTCAATTTGCTTAGTAGTCAGGTAACTCGGCCTCGAATTTAGTTACTAATAAGTGTTCAGCTCAACGATAGGTTGATTACCTTAGAGGACTTTATGGTGAGATGGGGAAAAGTTGACATGGAAAAGTTCGATAAGTTAAGGTAGAGAAGGCATTTCTCTCTAGGACTCAACTCTTCCAAAATAACTTAGTAGATTACGTTGGCGAGTCCTTGAGCTTGAGAGTAAGTGATTGGTCCTTGATCCCTATCACGAAGCTAAAAAGAAGGAAGCTTAAGGAGGAGACAAGAATACTACAATACTCAAGGTAAGAGGAGACCAAGGAGAAGATAGAAACTAAAGAAAACTCATTTAAGACCCCCAAATCACTCACTTAACTGAGTTAGTGGAAAATGAGCTATGAACGTTGAATGTCTAAGTAGTTAGACAAAATGAGATACTCTTGGGATAAAATAGAGCATTTAGAATGTAATTGCATAGAAAATAACCCCAGCAATAGGAAGATTATGCCTCCAATGAAAACAATGAAAATTCAAATAGCTCCTACTCATGAGACTTTGTATTCGATTGCTAGGCACCCTATTAGTTAAAGAAACCAATAATAAGGCGAAAAGCTCTACATACTCCAAAGACAAACGTAATCAAGTTAATGGACCATGGGATGAAATTGAACCCGTTGAAATGTATTTTTGAGACACCTTCATAAAAGTTTCTAGGAAATCTAGTGACTCAAAGAGGTATCAAGATAATTCAGATAAACTTCAAGCAACAGTTGATATGAAGGCACCAACTAGTATAAAAGAAGTGTAGAAATTCACTAAAGCATAATCGCACTTAGCCGCTTCATGTCATGAAGTGTAGACCAATTTGTCGAATCTTTCAAAATCCTGAAAAACCTTGAGGGCTTGAGTAGACTCCAGCATGTGAAGAAGCTTTCAAACAAATAAAGGAATTTATCACCTCTCTGTTGGTCCATTTGAAACCAGTGCTTGGCAAAAGCTTATATTTGTACTTAGCGGTGACCAATTGAGACCTCCCTTCCATACTAGTTCAAACCAAAGGGATGGAGTACAAACTAATCTATTATTTTAGTCATGTACTACAAGGGGCAAAATCTTAATATTCTAAAATCGAAAAGTTTGCTTTAGTAGTTATCATCTCGGCTAGATGACTACAACCATACTTTAAAGCACACTAAATCATAGTCCCGGCCAACCAACCCCTCCAAACAATACTCTAGAAGCCAAATGCCTCATAACGGATGTTAAAGTATGCCATTGAGCTAAGCACGTATTGTATCCAATATAAACCTTAGGAAGCTTATAAGGCCCAAGTCCTTGTTAACTTTGTGGCAGAATGCATCGAAGAGGAGCCGAAGGAAATTGAAGGACAGATACCTATGTAGACACTTTATGTTAATGGCTCCACCAAGCTTAGTACTTTAAAGGTTCCACAGTTTGGCAATTTTTATGTGCTTAAATTTGTTTTCAATGCCAGTAACAATGAAGTTGAATATGAGGCCTTGACCATCAGCCTAAAACTCTCCAACAAAGTAGGGGCCAAAGTGTTACAATTTATCTCTAACTTTTTAGTTATGGTACAACATGTTAAGGGAGAATATGAAGCGAAGGGTGAAGAGATGCTGAAGTACCTAAAGTTAGTCAAATTCTTAGTTACGACCTTTACCTCATGGACCATAACAAAGATCTTGTTGACTAAAAACTCTAAAGTGAACAACCTATCTAAATATGCATCTATAGGCATTTCAAAGCTCACGAATGAAGATAGGAAAGTCTCTTTAGAATATCTCTCGAAGAATAGTACAAAATGACCACTCCATCAAACATTGGTGGTGATAAAAGGACCATCTAAACTATGGTAGATAGATCCAATCATCTAGTTCTTGAAGACCAGCACTATATGAGCCAATATGAAAGAGGCACAAGGACTATGGTATAAAGTGGTGAATTACATAATAAAAAATGAAGCACTTTACCTTTGTGATCTTAATCTCCTATTACTTTAATGCTTTAGACCAGAAGATGGGAAACTATTACCAAAAGAGCTACAGGCCGGTGTCTGTAGCAACCACATTAAAGCATAAGCCTCCTACATTTGATCCTTACAGCTTAGATATTACTAACCAACCATGAAGCAAGACACCAAGCAATTGGTATCATGATGTGTGTAATGCAAAAAAAGCACACCCATTACCCATTCCTTGAGTAGCCCACTACAACTATTAATAAGCCCATATGGATATCATCGACCCTTTCCGTAAAGTCATTGGAAGCACGTAGTATATTTTGGTCGCCTAAACTATTTCACTAAGTAGGATGAAGTAGAGGCTATGGCGAAGATCATAGAAAAGAACATAGAAACCTGAATTACAAATTCCATATCAATGAGATTTGATATGCCATATGTGGTCATTACAGATAATGACCTTTAGTCCAACAACTCAAAATTTCGAGCATATTACTAGAAGTACGACATTAATCTCCATTACTCTTCAGTAGCCTACTCATAATCCAATGGGCAAGTGAAGGCAGCCAACAAAATGATATTAAAAAGCCTTAAGAAAGGAATTGATAGAGCCAATGGGGATATTGAATGACCTATTGAATGGTAATTAGGGAAATACCTTTTTGCTTAGCCTTCGATATTGAAGCTGTACTCCTAATCAAATTCGAATTCCCTAATGCTAGCACTCAAGGATTTGACCTAACAATAAATTTGATCAGCCTCTTTACTGATCCCAACACAATGAAGAAATTTGAGATATGAATAGTCAGCACATAGCCACTTATCAACACAAAGCGATAAATGTTAGCTTATAAAATTATGTTTAAGATAACTAAGCCTAAGTTTAGGGCCTTTAGAGAAAGTTATCTGATTGAGCCAAACTTTATGACTAAGATAGAAAAATTAGACGAAGTGACACATTGAAGTTAGATTTTGGAAATAATAACCTAAAACTCCAAATTTGCCTTTAGAAGTAAGATTATTTAATATAGTACTAATTTGCTCGAAACCTCCGAAATCATGCTCGGATTGCGACGAGAACTTAGAGATAAGTTAATTAAGCTCCAAAATGAGATAATATAGTATAATTTACTATATGAATATGCTCGTATTTTTATGAGTATACCTAGTATAAATAATAATTATACTCATAAATTAACCCTAATTTTCGTAATTAAATTTATAATGTCTTGAATTCATATGAATAATTAAGAGAACATATCCTAAAAAATAAAAGATGTGTTACAAACTTAATTATACGAGTATAATTGTAAATTATGTGTGATATATACACATGATAAATATACTCGTGTATTAATAAATAACTAAATACTAATATAATATTCATATTTAAGAAATTATCTAACAAAGCTTATCCAAAAACATTAAAAATTACTAGAATTGGCTAGAAAACTTGCATAGCTAACTATGGGAGAAAATTTGCTAAATCAAAAGATAATTTACCAAGAGAAAGCCACCTCCTACTTACATTGAATAAGGGAAAAGCAAAGAAAAAAATCAATGAGGCAGCAACCGACTCCCAATTGTATATATAGGCTTCCCTACTTCATTTTTCAACTTTACAAGCTAGATATACTTAAAGGAAATTAAGAAAAAAAAATGTTGGAAAAATAGGAAAGAAAATTAGAAAAACAGAGCAATTTTCATGCTAGGCTAGGACCTGATCCAAAAGTGAATCTGCCGTAGAGCCTGACCAACTACCACTAATCCTCGTCATGCCTTGGCTGTCCGACACATCCTCGTCACCCCACAACCACTGGAGAGCCTAAGAACAGCTAAGTTGATTCTCTGCTTTTTTCATTAATTTGTAAAAAATACATAAATCATCTAGAAAATTATGAAAAAAATTGTAGTTTGAAAATTATTTCTGTGATATTTTTATTTTTGAAAAATTTGTAATATTTAATATACTTACTTAACAAAACTACTATTCCTCCGAAATTTAAATTGTAAAATAAATGTTCCAAATGATGTTGTTTCTATCGTAAACTTTTTATGTTGGATCTGTGTGATATATAGATAATTGCTATATAGCCCAAATTTTGATTTGAATATTTTTAATATTTATTGCATTTTTTGGCCTAAAAAAAGTTCGAAAATAAGCTGAAATTGTGAAATAAATAGGAAATTATGAAATAAAATAATTAAATGAATGTGTACTGATCTTTAGTAAATAATAACAATGTTGGGTCTGATTGAAATTAATTTAGTGTAAAAAGAATCACAATTGAGTACTTTAAGATAATTCGAGGATAAAACCATAAATACTATCATATAGGTGATAGGTTGAAAACTTGAAACCAAGTATTAACTGAGTTCCTCATATTTTTAGGAGTCTATAGAAATTTTCAGGAAATTATTTGGTAACCTGAACTATTTATTACGAATTTACATAGTAAAATATCTTAAATTACAATTTGGGATGTATCTTTAGTAATAATAAGTTAAAATGAATTAAATTGTTAAATAAAAAACCATGCATGAGATTGCTAATCAGATTAGATAAAAAGGGTATTTTTAATATAATTATTGATATTTTCTGACAAGGATATATTGTAGGTATATTAAGGTTAAATAATACTTATATTATAGCATTATATTATCAAATTCGGTTAAATACAGTTTAATAACGTAAATTACATATAATACGATAATATTTATATAGATACATATAATTGTATTAAAAACTCAAACTACTCATTAAAAGTTATCTCTAGAAAATGGACCTGTAACATGTGTTATTAGGTCTATACGAATCCAACGATACTAATTTTGTAAAAATCAAACAATCTTAAGTAATATAACCTATAACTCTATAATATTCTACAATGTGCGTATTTCAATAACTCTACCAGAATTAAAACGTGATTTAATAAATTAAAAATATGATTCGATACGATCGAAACGATATATAATATGTAATAGTATAAATTATGTATATTATCATAATTGACAACTTAACTCGATATATAATAATAATAAAACTATATATTATTGAAGTAATATATTTAAATATATAACCATTTTGGATCAAACCCTAATATTATTGTAATTATTACAAAAATTGAATTTGGGTTTTTTGTGTATATATGATCTCCCAATGAATAAACTATTAACAACTCGAGTTTACTGTAGTGAGCATCTAAACAAGTAAGTTGGGATTTGTAGCTTCACCGCTTATTGATATATTGTACTAAATTATCTGAAGACCTAAGAGTACTTCAAGTTATGTTTATAGTTAGTTGATTGTACGCATGTTGTATGTATGTATGATACTCGGTTGTAACAAGAGTTAAACTCCTTAGTGTGTTGTTTTGCATGTTTGCATTATTTCTATATTATATGAACTTGTTTAGCTATCCCCGATTAAAACTAACATTTATCCAACTAAAACGAAACTAGACATGTATAACACCCATTAGGGAAAACAATTAAGAGTGTTAGGCTAAATATTAACTTCCTTCGATAAGGTTAGCTGAAATAGTCCTTTCCCTATTCTTAGTCGAACTAAGTGACAGGCAAGGAAGTCGCGGCAAGGGTAAGGGCCATGGTTTGAAGGCAATCATGGGAAGAAGGTGTTCTCCATTGAATAAGCCTATGTTTGGTTTGGTTTGAGTCGCAATAAAACTCTTTATCTGGGTAGGAGCGAATTAATTTCTTTAACCTCACAATGGATCGGATAACATTACGTGATGTTTCATTTGATTGATTGCATTGCATTTCATTATAATTAATAACCTTACTTGCAATTGTTTGGTACTCTTCTAACTCCGTCCTACTTACTATGCTAGTTGTGCTCACATCTTCATAAACTCTTTTACAGATACTAAATGAAGACAAAGATGTTCCGATACCACCAACCCTAAGTTAGTGTGCTATTGACTAGGAAAGTAAGGGACGAAGAATCAACTGAACTTAGGCTTTTAACCTTTCTTTTGTCTTTTCTTTTGAATTTTAAAGAAACTAATTGGAAATTTCCTAGGACACTTACTAGTTTCCTAACTTATTGTAAATAATCTATAAAACCTATGGCTTTTTGATAAACTCTAACTGTAAATTATAACTCTGAATTTAAGACGTTTATGTCAGTACTATTGTGTTTTGAGACAAGAGGTTATATAGAATAGGTATTTTATAAAGCTATACCACATGTTTACTCATGAGTATCAGAACGGAAGCTTCAAGCTAATTAAGTCGTGCACTCTTTATGTGAATTGTATCTATGATAACAGCAATAAAGTCAGCTTCTATCTTTGGTTAATTTACACAGCAGAACTGTTATGACTCCACCCATTTGGGGCGTGACAATAAGGTATTATGGAAAGAAGTTTAAACACAAAGTATTCAAGTCCAGTGACTTAGTATCTCATAAACTAAAAACCATGGGTGCTTGAGAAGGCTAAAGAAAACTAGCACCAAATTGGGAAGACATAATGAGAGCAAAAGAAGACTTAGGAAGTAAAGCCTACAAGTTGGAGAAACTAGACTAGACTAAAGTACTTAGACCTTAGAATGCAAAAAAAAAAAACATATGAATCTTTTTTTATGGATCCTTGTACTCTTTAAATACCAATGAATGCTAGTGTACTAAAATGATTTATTTTCACAATATGACTCCTTATCCTTAGAAAAGTCCTAACTAAACTTGCATGATAATAATAGAACTAGGCCTCCTGGAAATTTCGAAGCATGAGAAACCCGAAAGAATCATCGGGGACAGGTTCACCAAACCTAGCTTAAGAAAGCCTAATAACTTATAAATGGCTCTGCTAAGCACTAAGCACCTTAAAGATTCTATGGTACTTAAAACCCAAGATAATCCTTAGGGGCTGGGCTACCAAACCTAACCCTAAAAGCCTAAGGTAAAATGAGATACAGTAGAATACTAAGACACCTTAGAAATTTTGTTGTTCTTAAAACCTAAGACAATCCTTGGAGGGTTAGGTCACTAAACACAGCCTTAAAAGCCTAAGTAAAATGAAATAGGGTAGAATACTAAGGAGCCTTGAAATCTTGTAGTACTTAAAACCTAGGATGATCTTGGGGTCTCGGGCTACCAAACCCAATCTGGAAAGCCTAAGAAACAAAAACGATTAAACGCTATAAAACCTTATGGAACCTAAGGGTCAAGCAAATCCTCGACA
The DNA here is from genome assembly GCA_024138015.1 of Lumnitzera littorea. Classification (NCBI taxonomy): domain Eukaryota; kingdom Viridiplantae; phylum Streptophyta; class Magnoliopsida; order Myrtales; family Combretaceae; genus Lumnitzera; species Lumnitzera littorea. The sequence goes on from JAMXBB010000008.1 coordinate 71,833,796, forward strand.
ACGGGCTATAGAACCAAACCTTGAAAAGTCTAACAACTTAATAAAATACCTCAAAACTGAAGACATAATGGATGTTGAAAGCCTTGAGTTTGGCATATGAATAGCTACACAAAATGAAAGAGCGTATATATCCAAAAATTACAGGAGCAACCAAACTTCAATAAGGTACTAAGAAAAACATAGCACAAGTTAAAAACAAGATGAATAGAAGAATTCAACAGCTTTTATTTATGGAAGCTAAGTGGCACTTACAATAGGACGAGCTTGGCATACTGACTTGATGATACAAGTTGACTACTAATAAAACGAAAGCAAGCATTTTAGCCCTTAACACAAAATGAGAAGCAATAAAAGTACAAGCCTATGACTAAATGGGATAATGTCACAACATCATCACTTTAGATACTAGTGTTCACGTTACTTGATTCCGAGGGGGTTACTGTTATCAATGCCAAACTCCATTCATATTATAGACCATGGTGTTGTTATTGCTTTTAACAGCTATCAAGTGACGTGTTAATAATAAGATAAACCTCTATAAAACTGCATTGAGACCTCATTGAAGAAGCCTAAAACCCCACCACTCGAGAATCGCAAAATTAAGCAATAATGTTTGTTGCATAACGACATGGTGGCATACAGAGTAGAAGACCTTATGAGAGTAAGGAGTAACAAGAAGTGGTGGATAGGCTAGGTATAATTCTTAGGCCATACATGGAACTCGCAATCTCCTAACCTTAAAGAAAACAAACCCTACGTAAGCAACGCCCAAAGCGTCAGAGAGGTGGGCATCCGTTATCGTTCTAGACCTCGTCCACTTACATCTAACAACAAGCTGTAGAGTTACCTTGCTAATGGAAGGACATGGAGCACAATACCAGGCTTCATGCCAATTCCCAAGAATGATCCAAAGCTATCCCAACTCGCGTACCAAGCTCGGGGTAAGATAGTAGAACTTTATAAACCTTAACACATTAAAGCGTTCCCATATAATAGTAAGAAGAGGAAGGACCACCACCTCTTATAGTGCACTTATTGGCGGCAGTCGATGAAGACCAACAGCCATTGCCAAAGGATTGAATGCATTTAATGATGAACATAAGTGCATCAATTATGGCCCTTATTATATGGTTAGTGACCCTCAAGCCTTAAGCGCAATGAATGCATTGTTCGAAAACAAGTAAACAAAATTGGGGTCACTCGAAGGCTAGAGCCTATGTAACTAGGAACCAAGTCTTATGTGAGGTCTACAGCAATCACAAGTCACCGAGGTCTGTCATACTTAAAGCATATAGTACAAATAAGAAAGGATAATAGATATACGATAGCAACCAAAAGCTTATCCATTCATAACCAGCATAATTACAAATGGAAGATATAGAGATAACAAAGAAAGGAAAAGTGGCCAGATGACGAATTACATAAAGAAACATCTAATTAGGTCCTAGGTGCTTCTAAAGGTCCTTTAAGATCGGATCACTTTAGGAACTAAATGCCGACAAACCAAATGTGAATCAACAGAAGAAACAATAAAGGAAAGACCTTTACAAGCAAGCTTGGCTACGTAGGAGGTTTTTGGACTCCCAATAGGATCTTCTTCAAACCAACCGCCCTACCCACTCAAAATCGCCTTTGAACTTCGATTCCAATGGTAACAAGTCCAAAAATGAAAGATAGCATAGGTTTAACCCTAGATGAGCTTACTGTACAATCTAATGAGTAGTCTTCATCCCCTCCAAAGACTACTTCTTTTGGAACTCCTTCCACTGTAGCCCTTTGGTGATGGCATCAACTGTCTTATCTTCTGCAGTAGGAGTGAAATTGTCCTTAGCCTCTAAGATGGCCACCTACTTCCATAATTGACCATCTCTTTAGTCATGGCCTTTTGCTTTTCAGCTACTAGCTCCAGTACCAACTAAGACTTGAGCATTCATCTTTTAGCTCCTTAAAGAGGTTAACCACCCTAAATTGAGCTGGCTAATGTAATCCTCTACCTTCTTCACCTCAGCTTAGGTATCCTCGACTTCCTAAGAAGACAAACACAAACACCGTCCCCTCTAAGTCTCCATTCTTGGCCTTGCATCTGAAGTTTCATCTTGACCTCAAATAGAGCATCCCTGGCATCCTTTACCTCCTTATACCTTTGTAATAGGAAGGCCAATGAGTTAGATGCACACTCAAAACTGCTCGATAAAGAGTGAAAGTCAAAGGCTAATTTTGCTACTCGTTCTCTTTAGGTTTGCCAATGGTTCAACAACTTAGACATAAGCACGAAATCTTATAAACAACAACAACCTTATTAGTCGCTAATCCCGAACAAGTGAAATTAACCCCAAGTATGTTAACTATTTCTTATATCTTAGATACATCATCAATTCATCATCATCAGATAACTTATTCAACAAGTTGTTCAAGGTAATGTAGCTTCGAAGTAGTATGGTACCTCAAACCAGCCCCTTACTGATCTTCCCAATATTTAGACTCAAGCCTCTATAATGTACAAACCAATTGGGATGGTAGACATGACTTGATGGCACTAAATAAGAACCTTTGTAGAAGGTAAGGCTGGCGTCTGATGCAATGTAAGGATGTTGGATTCTAGGGCATTGGTCTCATCCACTATGTTGATGGGGAGATGGAAGGGGAGGTTACACTAGCCTTTTGCTAGCTAGACTTAGAACCACCAAACCCATCGTCCTTCCTCTTTATAGGGACAATTTATTTGAAGATCTCTTCAGTCTTAACTAACATGGTGATCCGATCGCTACCAAAGACTTATTGATCCACCTCCGTCCCCTAACACGTAAGCTTAATAAATTATGTTTCGGCATCATACTGTAGGGGAACCTTATCGACCTTCTCCAAGGACCTCTTTCTCTTCCCCATAGTCTTAACAGCCTTACCGTCCTTGGGCTTAGCATCCTTTGCTACTTTCTTCTTCTTAGTCCTCTTAGCAACCTTTTAAGTAGCTCTTTCCTTCTTTAAGTGCTTTGCCTTAGGAATCTACTTAGCCAAAAATTTCAAAGCATTGCATGTAAGGAGCTGATGATATGCAAAATAAAGAAAGAGTTTAGCAAAAACCTTAAAGAAAATGACGAACTTACCATGAGAGGCTGTATCGAACACGGGCTTATTTCTTATGAAGCTTCTCTCGACTTCAGCGGATGACAACCATGGCTTAATGCCAATTCAACATGGCATCAATGAGGAAAATACCTTGAGTTACCTCCGATTCATCGTCAAAAATGATTGTTTCCTTATGATGAAGCCATTACACTATTACCTTGGCATTCTGAGGAACTTTTTTTCGAAAACTAAAGTGTTAAAGGATCTGGTCAACTGTACGTCAATTGTGCTTCCTCAAGAACCTAATGTTTCCCTTATAAACTAGATTCATCCACTTAGTCTAGAACTTAAGCTTTTAATTTGCTTGAATTAGCATAAACCTTCTCTCCTAGTCATGGATGGAAGACTCTAGACTTTCTAAGATCTTTCTGCTGTTGTGGCTAAAAATGTAAAACCATCCTGACTGATGCTATCGCAAGATGAAGAAGTATCGAAACAAAATAGGTGTAGGCTTCACCTTCAATTAGGTATACATGGCTTCAAAAGCTACTAAAATCTTTACACCTTTCAAAACTAGTTGTACTTAACAAATATGGTAATTCAAACATATAAAGATTGAAACTTTACGTGCTAAAGTAAACTACCACTACTATAATATCAAAAGCATTAAGCAAAAACATGATATTCATAACAATGGCATATAAAACACAAGAAACATGATAATGAGACAAGCTATGATTTTTGTTTTTCCTATGAAATGCAAAATATAAGATGAGAAAATTACATAAGTAGTAAGATTAATGCAAAATTAAAGGCCTAGACTATCAAGAAGTTAAATTGAACCCGACTTAATTGAAATCTAGAGCAACGTACTAAGGTAAACAACACTAAACACTTAGTGACTAGCAAGATAATATTTTGTTTTTCTCAATTAATTGCAACTTCAACAATGAAAAATTAAGTAAACAAAGTGCAAATAAGGCAAGACTAATAAGATATGAAATCAAATAAAGTAACAAAACTATTATTAAGCTAATCTACCAAAAGTAAAGGAACAAATGAAAATAAAAAGAGGCTAAGTCTAAGGGATCAACAACTAATCTAATATTAGCAAAGCTAAAGCTCCTTGGCAAAGCCGCTAAAAACCCGACTCGATGAAAATGTGAGCGTGAACCGATAAGTGAATTGGATCGTGAAAGTAATATAAATAGTGAATCAAGATCATATTCCATAGGGAGTTGGAAGTTAAGTGCTAAGTGCTAAGTGCTAAATCACTTGAGTTTTTTTCTAAGCTAAGTTATCGATAATTAAACTATAAGAGAGTAAAATCTAAATAATATGGTAAACACTAAACCGAATGTCCTAACCACACTATAAAGGTCTCAGGTCTAGGAGATAAAAAAGGATCGAATTATTTGCAAATCTATTCTCACTTAAATCGATGTGATGCCTTCAATCAATATTCCAAATTGATTAAATGAGATTTAACTAAATTTACTAGAATTTGCCTAACTCACGAAGCAATGGAGTTTTAATTATAGCATAAATCTACCTACTAAGTCGATTTATTTATAATTATCAGGTAAATAATAATCTGCTTACACTGGAATCATTATTTTAGTTAGAAATATAGACCGAACACGTCTCCATGACCCGAACCATATTTCCAACCACATTAAATGCGTGAGTTCATTAATTTAATTAAAACCCGCATATCCCTTTAACAAGCTTTTTTCAAAAATTCAAGCTAAGGTTCATCACAAGTTATCGAAATTCTTTCGAATATCCTATAACTCTATTTAGCTAAAAAACGATAGCCGAACATTAATTAATTAGATGATGAACATAATAGCAAAATACTTAATTACTCAATAATGATATCGGAACAAATCATAAAACACATTAATGCATTAAATTCATTAATGTAAAACCTAATAAATATAAATTCAATCTCGTCTGATAACATGAATATATCAAGATACAAGATAAATAAAATCACAAAGGAATAGAAAAAACCTATAATTGACTCCATGGATATTTTTGATTCCATCTCCCAATATTAAATCGGCATATCTTGAAATATCTCAAAACTCGGGATGGTTTTCAAGTGTACTAGAACAAGGGTTTTAGTGCCCTGAAATTAAACAAAACATAATGTCAATAAAAAAAAAAAAGATGAAGGTTTCTATTCAATACAAAATGCTATTTTATACTAAAAAGAAAACTAAGCTATTACTCTTCTATCTTCATAAGCTACGAGTTTCCACCCTTCTCCTCTCGTTACTGTATATTCAGCTCCTTTTATGTTCATAATGCCCTCTCTTATACCATGCTGCTCCACAAATGAAAAGAAACCAAACCCTTTGTTGCATGGGCTTGATGTGGACATAATCCAAATGAAGCTTACATGTCTTTTTTTGAATAATTGATGGCAGCTTTTGATCTGCTGTATAACTAACAGAGCAAACGAGTCTACTGTTCGAGACTTGCTGCTCTTATTCGAAACAAAAATAGTAAGGCCCACATCAGGAGTGACTAAAAATTAGTTATAGCATGAATTAAAGATAGCTTCGATGTGTGTGCGTATGAAATAAATCGAGGGCCTCTTTTCCAATCTTGTTGCTAAAATTTAACATTACATTCCCTCTCTACGTCGACTACTAACTATGACATGGGCTGAAATTTTATGGCCTATACGTGTACACATTTTGAAGCTACAGTCTGTTGTTGTTTGGTTACTGCAGCTATTTGGTTGGAATTTGCAGCTACTGTCATTTGGAGCTTTCGGCTGCTGCTGCTGCATGGAGCTTCTCGGCTAGGAGTTGCTGTAGTGATTGCTGAGCTTGAAGTGGACAACAGCCCGGCATTTGTTGGTTCGGTTGAATGTTACTTGGCCTAATGATGGTATTGTTTTGCTCTATTTCGGTTTTGCTAGGAACATGCAAGAGTTCAGAAGTTGATACTAAACTTTTGATGTGCTGTAGCTGCTGTTGTACCGATCAATTGCTGTTGATATGTGCTTGGAGTCCTCCTCCTGCAACTGAGATTTTCCAAATGAGCTACTCATTTGCTTCGCTGCTAGTCAGTGTGCTTGAAGTGTTTGACTTCAGGTCGTGCTCTATTGCATGTTTAGAGTGCACTTGCTGTTTCTCCTTCTTCATTTTCCACCAATTGAAGTCACGGCCTGCAATAAAAAAATTAATGTCAATAAAGTTTCACAAATTCAACTTAATAATGGAAATAAACAAATTATTCAAGAAGCTTGTTTTGTGTTATGCTCTTGGCATGCAAAAATTGCAAGGACAGCTCGGTCAAATGGTACTCTTGGCTGATCGAATGGAGTGTTGTTCATGTTGCTCACAACATGGTTTACGTAAATGCCCTGCTGTTCTCAATTGCTGCAGTTGCCCTGAAGTTGCTCTTGACTGGAGTTGCTTTGCTGTTTTATCAATTCAGTCTTGGAATGTACCATAAAATAAGTTGTGAATTAGCTGCTGCGTTTAGATGTTCTTAGCCTACAGTAAAAAGATATGATAATGAAAATTCTGCTCACTTAGTTCAATAGTAAAGTGAAGTGCACATTAGCTTTTTAGGTTAAAATTTAAAGGCTTATTTGTTGTCTTTAGCTAATGGCTGGTCACTTGGATACTGCTGCACGAGCTTAGGGTTTACAGCCTGTTGCTTTTGAAATCCTCTACTGCTGTCTTAAATGCTTGAAGCTAGCATGTAGTTCTTAGCCTGTTGCAATTTAGTTGCAGCTATCACTAGACTTGGAGCTTACAAAGTAGTCTACTTGATTGGAGTTCATTTGCAATTTTTTTGAATGCCATAGGCTGCTGCAAATTGTAGTCCACGACCTGGTATACATGTCACATCTCAAAATCTTGGTTCAATGGAGTGTGGCTATTGTGACATGAAGCTTGGCAAGCTTGGTTCTCAACCTACTGTAAATTAATGGAACTCTCGGCCTTATAGCTACTGAACTTACAATTCAAATGTAGTGTTTGCCGTCCAAAACTTCAACACTTGTTAAGCTCTTCACAACTCCAACTAGCTGCTATTTGGTTTTGACATGTTAGGTTGTTCAACTTTCAATTAATGGCTAGTGGTCATTTGGAATAGTTAAGACCAGAAGCTATCATCATCTTCCAAATGAGCTCCTAAGTCCCCTCATGTGCTTCACTTGGTTGCTACTACTTTGTTATATCATGTTGGCAATTTGGACAAGTAGTTGATGCTTATTTTGATAAGAACTCTGAGTAGTTAATTAGCATCATTTTTACTTAGTGAAAGCTACTTAGAGAGCTCAGATTAGTGGATAGCAACTAGTCTTGTTGTTGATATAGCTGCTAATATTTGAAGTGTTGCAGTTGTTACTTATTTAAAGTTCTTCTTGGCTGCTTCGCTTAGAGTTCAATAACTACTGCTCCTTGATTGCTCGGCTCTTATGATTAATGCCCATAGAATGCGTGTTAAGTTTAGACATTGCATGATGACTGGAATTATTGTTAAAATCTATTCTGCACAAAAGAGAGTGCACCTATCTCCAAGATTGGTTGATCTACAATGAAGCTATACATTCTGAAGAGCTGCTTATAATTGTAATAACATCATTATGGCAAGAAAAGATAGCAACTTAAAGTCCTCTAAATGATAGCAGTGCACTTGAAAAGATGACAGTCCTAGATATTGGAAGCATGGATTTGTACTTCAATTTTCATACTAAAAGTTATTTTACAATTTGAACTTCAAACCAGTAAAATATATAGATCACTTAAGCTCCATTTTTTATCTTTTCATTGAGATTTTTGAATAATTGATCCAAAACATATATTTATCAATTTTTAAGCATATTTTATAATAAATGTGCTAATATATGGATGAATGTGTGCCATTTTGGTAGAGATAAATGTATAATTTTATACATTTATCAAGGACCCTTGTAAAAAACTTCGAGAAGGGCCACTACAATCCCTTGAACTTGAAGAATTTGTGATGTAAATAGAACGTTGGTGTAGATCAAGGCAACCTAGTCCTCTTCCTTAGGTGAGCAAGCGTACAAACTAAGCATTTCATTAGGAAATACATGGTAAGCAAGTGGCTCACCCCTACCTAAGTAATCTCGCTTGCCTGGCCATTTGAAATGAGCTCTACGTCAGTAGCCACACCATATGTTGGCTTGACTTCCTCCTTTGTACCTTTATCATCCCTGTTAAGGTACTCATCCTTTGGATGCACAACAACACATATCTACCTATGCTTATATTGACTCAATCTCCTTGAATCACTGCTACTTTCCCCTTTGTATCACTTTGATGCCACCTTCATTGATGGGGAAGCTACTCATTTCACCACATTACGAACAACATTGCTCTTGATGAGACAGTGGTGAAAGAATCATATAACTTAGATCCTAAACTCTTACTTAGACCTACTGAGGGGGTAGCAAAGTGTTGATGGAAGAATTTAGACTACGAACTTTAAAGGCCTACTATAACCTTGGTAAGTTAAAGACTCACCTACTATGGCCCATTATTGCTCCCTAACTACGAGAATTACCAATAGAGAGCTTTATGGGTTTTAACTTGGGGTCTAACCTAAGGCCTACATAGATTCTTTGAGCTCAAACCATGGAGCCAAAAAATCTACCCAAGGTCATCCTAACTTCAAGACCATCCAAACTCAGGTGTTGAAGCTAGCCATAGCTAAAGCAGATTACCTAAATAGGAATACGCTACTCACTTACCAATTTGGGAGTAAACCCATGAAGATACACTTTCCTATTTAAGATGAGGGATATACCTTCCTAAAATAATTCATCCATCACTTAATAAGGGCTAAGCCCCCTAAGTAAGGGACTTTTACACATTCACGTATAAGTTCTCCTACTTTTCTAATCATCCCTTATAAGCTTGTTAGCTTAATCATTGGACTGGTTAGACGAAACAACCATCCGATATTCCATTGGCTATGTTTTCTTTTATAGGCCCAAGTTCGATCTAAGTCTAAGACCAAAAGACTCTATTGGCTAATTTCAGGCGACTACTAGTTTGATCTTCAAGAATGTGAATAAACAAGTGAAAAATGTGTTTGTAGATAAAATATGCTAAAATAATAATTATGAAATAATAAATAGTAGAAATAGAAATAGTAGTAGTACTACTACTAGTAATATTAGAAAATAATAAAACAATAGAGTATAAGATCCCCTTGGTCATGTGAAACCATTGAGTTACACATGATCAGTTTACTCTTGAATTGCAGTAGTGTAACTTTGCTTGAGTTAATACCTATAAATATTGATTAAATTAAAAATAATTATTAAGAACCTAAATTAAATTAATAATTAAATAATTAATTTAAGTTGGACCTTATTAATTTTAACTCTAGAAATAAATTGAGCCTAACTACTAAATTAAACCAAACTTAGATTGAATGAAGTACAACACTTAAGTAAAAGTAATGGTCTTTAATAATTAAGCTTATCTATTAGACTTAAATAGGACAAATATTTAACTTTGTTAATCTTTTGATTGCATATACTTTCAATAATCGATTCCAAATGTTAGCGCTTTGACTTGGTTCATGATTATGGGAAATTTAACTATGCAGTAGTCGAATTGCATGATATGTGTGCTTGCAGTTAAAATAAATCGGACTAATACACAAAATTGGTTAAGTAAACATGAGTACTTATTTCTAATTGTTCGTTTTGAGTTGGTAGATGACATCCTTAGATTGCGTTTATGGCTACAATCATAAAGTAATAATATTAATCTCAGTGACAAGTCTTTGAGTTTTACATATCTCCATTGCATGTAAGAATGTATGTTGTTGCATCTAGATGATCTTAGGGTTTGATAAACGTGATGCACTTATAATAATGTAATAATGCCCAACAAAATTTAAAGCAAATGCTTCAAAAGTAAGGGTATTTGGATCATTTCAAGCCCACTAAAACTCTATGCTTAACTTATTTTTAGCTGTCCTCATTTGTCTAAAGCCTACAATACTCTCTAAACCTTATTATTTCCTTTCCTTCTCCTTTTTCCTTGCCTCCTTATCATTTTCAACTAACTCAAAGATCTTAAAGCTCTCACCATCTAAGGAAAAATTCATCCCATCAAGCTCAAAGGTGAGACTAAGCATCTAAGCTCTTTTCTTTAGCTTGTCTTAGTGGAAATTCATTTTAATGGAGTTTCTTAGCTTATCTCTAATTATTTGAGATGGAATGTTCTAGTTATGACTTTTGTCTTTTTAGGTTCAATATATACTTTGAATCAACAATCAATTTCATCCATTTTAAGTAACTGTTCTTCACTTTTCCTCTTATTCTTTAGTTTAATGAAAGTTTCTTGAAGTTTGTTAGTAGGTTTAAGGATTTGTGTTTGGGTTGAAATTTGTATTTGGGAATGAGGAAAGATGGTATATTGACGATGGATTAGAAGTATTTGAAGTTGGATTTAAGTGGAAATTAGATTGACGTTGGACTTAGCTTAGGTTTTGAAGGATGCAAAAAGTTGTAGAATTGCAGTAAAGGAATTAGCTTAATGGTTCCACGAATTGACTTGCTGGCTTAAATCGACCTGATGGTTCTTAAAAGAATCGGCCTACTAGTTTAGCCTTAATCCAACACCATTTGTTCCTTTTCTCTTTGATTTCTTCAACTTTTCTTTGAGTTCTTATCTTAGTTGATTTTTAAAAGTCTTTACTTATATTTCATCATAAAAAACCCAACTTAAAACCACTTTCACTTGAGGATCAAAGTTTGTTTTTGGTTTGTGACTTTTAAGAAGGAAATGTTATGGAAGGTGTTTTACGACTTGTAAAGCCATTGTTATTTGAATTAGGCTTAATTATGATCATTTTCAAGAAAAGTTATAAACTTTAACTTGTTATTAGATTATCTTTCAACAAAGTCTTTCCCTTTAACTCTCATTTGCTAAAAGTTTCAAACTTTACTAAGATTCATAAGCTTTTTTTTGTTATTATTCCATCTCATTGATTTCAAACTGTTTTCCTATTTCTAATCGATTTCTAAAAAAGCCTAAACCTTTTGCATCAATTAAAACCTCTTCAAAACTCTTTTACTTAAAGACCTATCTTACTCCTTCTTGAGAGGAAGTTGGTTAGAATATTAAGTAGTAATGTTAAGAAGAAGAGAGTGTCAGGATTAATGGAGCTATACCCTTCCTTACTTAAAGATCCAAACTCTACTTAATTCTTTTGAAGATTTAGGGGTACTAAGCAAAATAGAACTCTTAGGTGCTTGATAGAGGGGTGTAATGTAGATTGAACCAAGATACTTTTTCTTTTATTACTAGGCTTTTGTACTCGAATTATCTTTTAATCACGATTTAGACCTTCAAATTGGATTTGGATTTATGGCTACAATGTGGTTTGCAATTTTATGTACGTGATGCTTATTTATTGGTTGTACTTGTTAGGATAATACTAATCAAATTGGACTAATTAATATTTAACCTAAAAGTTCTTAACTGTTGTTTATGCTTGGCTAGCTTATTCTAAAGGTCTATAGTGGCAGAGTCCTAGAAGGCAAATGCTGATCACATATGAAGTTTTCTTAGTAGACTTATATGTAAGATGCCGTAGCATATAGGACGACATAGCTAAAAACTAAGTTCAAGGACCCTGGAGTTTGGGCATAAACGACTCTCTCTCTCTCTCTCTCTCTATATATATATATATATATATCCACCTATGTATGTATAAGATTATGATGTAGTGAGGTTGTGAGTACTCGTTTGTTCTTTATGAGGCTTAAATTGAAGATAATTGACTCATTATTTACTATTTCCTACATCAAGCGCTTGTAAATGATTGGTGTGGCATCTATGTGTGCTTATGTGTTACGAACCAGGCTCAAGTTGATTTTTTTATTTTTACAATTACAGGTTAATTGGATGAGTTTGTTGTTTAAGACATGTTTGAGGCTATATGTATTAGGTTAAGGCTAAGAGACATTAATAACTTTGTTTGGTGAATTATGGAAGGTTTGTGGCATTGAATAGAAGGATATATTAGATCTATTGACAAATAATAAGTTTAGTTGTTATAGAATCTAGAGTTATCATTTTGGGTATGATGGTGTTTGGAACGACTTGCCTATGAGTCATTTAGTTTGTTATATTTAGAGAATTGGTGTTATGTTATTGATAGTTTTTACAAGAGATTTGAAGACCATAATGATGTTTTAGAGCCTTAATGTATTGATATATATTAGGGACATGTAGTGGTTGTAGCACCCTTCTAAAGTAGTACAAATGAGGATGTCTTAAAATTATTAAAGAACCTTATACTTAAGGGTTAAAAATTTATTCTTAATTTTTAGAAAATTTTGTGGTAATAAAACTCATTATTATTTTTCAAAATTTAAATTGTAAAAAGGTAATTACGTTAGTTATCATAAGAACTTATCTCTTATAGGGCATGAGGCAATTCAATAAATTCATGTGTTATACTAAAATTACCTCCATTTCCATTAAATAATGTGACTAAGCATGATGCATAAGCAACACAATTCTAAGTATTAAATTAAATTACCTCTTTTCCCTTAAATAATGTGACTATAAGTGATGCATGAGCAATAAGAGTACATAAAACAAATGAAAAGTAGTTATGTATAAAAGGGTTAATCATAAATACATAACCTATGTTTTTGTACTTTTGTAAACAACTGTCCTATTATTTTTTTATACTTATCCAACCTAAGTTTTTTACCATTGTGTTATTATTACATTAAAGGTGAGATATGGCTTCAAAACAAAAAAAGAAAAAAGGAGAAAGATGAGGCCCAAAGCCTTAGGCCAATCGATGAGGCATAAAGCTAAAATAAAGTAGAACTAGGTGATTGCAAATGGCAACATTTATTTCTTCTCCTTCTTCTCTTTCCTCTTCTTTTTGTCTCCTTAAGCTAGAACTTCAACATTAATATGGATGTATTACACGTATATTGACCTTAAAAAATTACATAATTAGAAATTCCATAAAAGAAATTAGAGAAAATTATAATGGAGGGGATCAATGTTTGGATGCAAATTCAAATAAGAGATCAATATTTTCAAATATTCAAATAAGAGATCAACGTTTTATAAAGTGATTTAAATAAAAAATTTATAATAGTCAATTTATAAAATTATTTAAACCACTTTGTGAAACGTTGATATCTTATTTAAACTATTTTATGAAACATTAATCTATTATTTGAACTTTTTTAAACGTTAATTCCTTATCTGAACTTATTTCTAAATGTTGATTTCCTCTATTGTAATTCTCCCAAAAAATTTAATAAAATACTGTTACTATGTTACATCCTGAAGACGAGATATTGTTATTTGTAATTATGTGGCATTTCAAGATATAATATCAGTGCATTTGCACTTAAGATACAATATAAGTACAAATGCACTAATGTTAGGATATGATATTGTAGATAAAAATAGTAATATCATATTTTCAAGATAGAACATACCAAAAATATTTTGGTAATTTTTTAAAATAATTTGTAACTACATAAGATTTATTAATTTTGATGGTAAACATACAAATTTCTCTAACAAAACAAGACTCTTTATTCATGTTCAAATGTTTTTGAAAAAAAATTAAAACAAGATAATACAAGATTGCTAATGATTTGGAAGAATTAAAATAAGAAACGAATTTTGAATTAAACCCATTATTGTAAAGATTAAAAGAGATTGAAGTGATGGAATTTTTAGGGTTTGGAAAGCAAACTAGTCTTATTAGGCTTTGACTTCATAAATTTGCAAATCCTTTAAACTAATTTACTCGTCTACTATCATTTCACCATTGCTACCATCATTAGCACTTTTAGTGACATTTTCCACTTCTACTCTCCTATTCTATCTTTGAGCCATGTTTATAGTCTTTACTTGTACTTTAAATGTAATTCGTTATGTTTGAAAAGCTTGAGCCTTCTTATATATAATACGATTAAAGTTCCAGTTTTTATTATAATTTATTTATTATATAGAGTTAAAAATTTCTTAACATAGAGAGTGGTCATAGTAAACTTGTGCTCTCATATGTTTTTTTGATGGCAAACATAATAAAGATGTAGCAACAAAATAGAGAAGAGCTCAGGTTAGTCATTTGGAAAAAAAAAAAGAGTAATACAGGTTGGTTATTTGCAAAAATACGAAAGTATAGGTAATGTATTTATACTTAATTGTATGATAAAAAGGATAATTGTATAGTTTCTTCGATGATTATAATTAGATGAAAGGGGATTTAGACTGGTTTATCTTATTGATAAATAAGTATTTATACCATTAGGTTATAAGGATCCTAATCGATCATATAGTTTCTTATTGTTTAAAAGTTGGTTTATTTTTATATTTTAAATTATGAAATTATATAATATTTTAAAATTACAAGTTATATATAACTACATGCCATTAATTTATCTATTTTAGTTGGAAGGGAATGATTTGGTAATTTTAATCGTCATACCTTTTACAAATGATATAGATAGATTTTTTATGTATTTTTCTATAGTCTCACTTATGTTTTCTATCCAATCAATGTCGCTCTCCATTCTACATTTAATTTAATATTTATTAGATTTAAATTAAATTGATTATGTTTTTAATTGTCCAAACCTAATAAATATTAAATAAATGGTGAGATAAATAATTAGATTGGTCTCATTAAAATAATGGATTGAATCTTAAAGTTTCCATTTTTTACATATATATTGTTTTGAAACTTTTATATATATATATTAGGCTAATGATTTAAGATGGGCAAATATGTTTTAATCAAACTCGGCTTAGCTCTTAACTTCATGATGTTTTCTCTTCTATTTTAAAAGTTATATTAGTTTTAAATAGTACTCAAAAACATCATATGCTTATGTGATAAATAATAGTATCTATTCCATATTTATAATAACTTAAAACATAAAAATATTGTCAACATATTAAGTTAATAAAAAGTCCTTATATTTTTTTCCAATAAATAAAAATAATATTTATATATACACCATTTTTATCAATAAATATCTTTTAAACTTTTTATTTGTTACAATTAATAAATAAATGAATCCTACCACAGCCTAATTCGCGAGTTCACGACCTTCTTCTTCTCACATAAAGAGACAACATAGATTTGAAGAAGGAAGCCATTGCTTTTAGCTAGGCCTAGCCATTCAAAACAGTAGAACGCCACCGATAAGTTTTTCTAAATTGTTCAAGGATTGATTCGGAAGGAGGAAGAAGAAGATGAAGACGACGAAGGGAGGCAAAATCATGAACCCCACGGACGCTTACCGTAAGGAGCTCCGCAAGAAGGAATTAAAACGGGTTCGTAATAGTTTCATTTTTCCTCTTATTTTCTGGGTTTGCTTACGTTTACTTGTATCGATTGTGTATGGGCTATTCTATTTCATCTTCACTTTATTGCAATTGGGTTGGGTTCAATTCGTTTATTTTGAGACCCTAACTGACACTAAGTACTAATTCGATATCATGTGCAGATTTCAGCTCCAACTTTGGAGCTTTCAAGTTCTTTAAAGAAGTATTACGTGCGTTTCTTATGATGTGTGTTTGTTCGGTTTGTTTTGACAGAATAAAAAGGAAAGGAAGAAGGTTAGAGAGGTTGGGATTTTGAAGAAGGATCCCGAAACCCTAAGAGAGCAGATTGAGAAGTTGGAGAAAATGAGTAAGTCCTCATTTCTTTTGTGGTAATGAAGTTCTCATTTTTGGTTCTGGGAATATTATATAGTGCTATCACAGGCAAAATCTTGTGCGCTTGAAGTTTTCTTTTCAATGTTGTATTTAAAGCTGTGAACTTTTGGTTTATTTATTTTTAAATGACACATCGATGGCTTTTTCTCGAGTAATACCCTGCACATGAAAGCTTGTGCTGTGCCGCTGAAGTTTTTGAAATAAGCATATGTGGGAACACCGAGATTCTTGTTGATGATTATGGTTAGTCACAGCTCTGCATTGCATTACTTTTTCCGAGAGAAAAATTTCTTGCTGCCCCTCCCACCCCACCCCACCGCCAGAAAAGTTTACTACTACTTGAGTTACAGGTTTAAATTACAATATTTGTTTGAGAGGAATTTCTGCCCATTGGATTATGGAGCAGTTAGTGATTTTGATTGAGACATATTTGCTACTTACTTGACACGTGGCACAGCAGCTAAACATGTTTGTTGACTTCTTTTTAATTTCCTCACGTGTTGTCAACTAGAACAATTGCTTAAGAAAAAATCCATTATATAAAACAATTGCTGCAGAGGCTGATGGTGCTCTGGATAAAGCGAGGAAGCACAAAAAAAGGCAGCTGGAAGACACACTTAACCTTGTATTAAAGAAGAGGAAGGTAGGTGATTGTTGTGGAACTTCATTTCCTGTAACACCTGTTTACATGCTTTCTGATTAAGTCCTTGAGCAGTTCTTGCTGGTGGGAATTGGTAAAATTTGTCATATGGGATGTGAATTGTTGTGTAGCAGGGTTTGCATTTCTCATTGGCAACCAAAATTGGAATAATTTCCTATTCCCAGAATCTATTTGTTGCGGAAATTTAGTTTTAACTGGTGAAAATTGTGAAAGTTTAAATTTGTGTTTTTGCTTTAGTAACCTTTACAGCAATAATTTGAAAAAATCTAATAACTGTCATGGGGCCAGGGAAATCTAGTAAGTTGCTATTGTAGCCAGTTTGTGTATATTGGTTACTAGATATCAAATATCTAGCTTATTATAGTAGAAGCAGACTTGTCGAGTCTGCTAGCCTAGATTCACTTTTCTTTTCTATCTTATATGTCTTGTTATCACTTAAAGGCAGATATATGAATATACCATGTGCGGTGTCAGACAGATGATGGAGCTTTTTAAATATTATTTGGGCGATTGATAAGGTGTGTTATCCATTTTGCTTTTTTCTATGCATGATTAAGCTGTGCGATCCATCTTAACATTGATATTTCTGAAAAGAATATTAGCAAATTAATTTACCATGTACTGAATCATAGTTTGAGGTTTCATCTTTTCCATGGTTTTCTTTGGAAAACTTTGCCATAGGATGGAAAACAAAGGAAAGAAAGTGAAGGGAAAGAGAATGAGAAAAACACTTTATTTTTGGAAATGGAGGGGATGTAACATAGAGGTGAAGTTTTGACCGTGATAAAGAATATAATGCTTTTAAAAATTCGAAAAATTGTTTTTAGCTATTTCAAATAAAAAACAGAAACAAAATACAACAATGCTGTGGCTACAATTCTGGAAGACCTAAAATATATATATGGCAGCTGTAAAGTCGAAACATTCCAACTTTTCCATTTATAGTACATCTGAAATGGAGGCGTGTAAAACAGAAAATGGAGGGATTGAAATCCCCTTAGTTTCTATTGCTCCTACCATGAAATGCCAACTTTCAGCTTCAGTTTTCTATCCAACAACAAACCATCCTTTCCCTAACAAACTGTTAATATGTGTGGTGACTGTTTGAAGTAGATATACACATAGTAAAGAAAAGGTGTAAAGAAAAAAAGGAACTAATGTGAGGTTTTAATAATGAAAAGTTGTTATGCTTGCAATGCACTTGCATAGATAGGAAAGTATTACAAATGAAAATTGTAAAAATTATATTTTTATTTGATTTTATATATGATATTCTTTTTTAATAATACTTATTCATTTAAATGTAGTAATTATGTAATATCCAAATATATAAGTTGTTTATATATATAAATATTATTTAGAGGTTGCAAGTTGCAACTCTACCTAGAGATGTATTCTTTTTTTGGGTAAGGTCAGCAATTGTATTATATATAAAAAGATATATAGCTAGGGTGTACAAAAAAACATGAAGTTTACTATCCATAAACTATAAAACAAAAGGCTTGAGGGTGATAAACTTGGGAACTCAAGGTAGCACATATGTTTCTATACATCAAAATAAGATGAAATGACCCTAGCCAGCGAAATAGCTGAATTTGGTTGAGCTCCCACTTGTCTAGAATTCCTTTTTTTCCAAATATGATAAACCATTACTAATGGAATCTTCCTCCATTTAGCAGATCCTAGTCTTTTGAAATTCTCCACGAACAAAGATATTGAGGAAGGAGAGATGAATGATGACAATGCTTGCACTAAATGTTGTTGAATCTCTAACCATATCATTCTTGTAAACTAACAAGATATGAAAATATGGTTATGATTCTCCTCTTTGCTAGCGTATAGAAAACAACGGTTGCTGTTGATGATAACCCATTGTAACAATTTGTCTTGGGTCTGTAGCTTCTCTTTTGAAGCCAACCACAATATGAAAGAGTGATGCGGTATGTTGGCCTTATTCTAAATAATTTTGTGGCAAGGAGAATTTTGGTGCTTCAACCTTAGAAGATCATATGCAGATCTAATGGAAAAACTCTTGTTCGGCTTAACTAGCTACACAAACGAATCCATTTCTTCTGATCAAGGTGCTATACTTCAAGGGAGACTAGCTCTGATAAAGTCCTGTACTGTTCCAACAGGCCATGATCATTCATTACTTTTGATAATGTCACTTAGCTTTGCATCTTTGTCGCAATTCATGGAGTAAACGGTTCTTTCATCTGTCCAATTAGCAATTGGACCATTGGGATGCTATGGATCATACCAAAGGGAAATGCTACTTCCATCACTGATCTTCTAAGCAAACATAGGATGTGCCCAACTCTTAGCTTGTAGCTTGTAGGATCTTATACCATGACCACAAACTTTGCAGGGGATTTGGAATAGTCCAAAAATTCCTTTCTTTAAGAATCTCACTCCTCACCCAATTTGGCCAAAGGCTATCCTTGTCTACAAATAAGTACCACAAGTGCTTTAATTGTTAGAGTTGTATTCATTTGGCTTTTGCATTAAATGAAGCCTATGAAATATGTATTTATAAACATATGATATATTATAGAAAGAGTCTATATACATAGTCATTGGCTAAAAGGTTACAATTACTCCCTAGAATTGTATGATTGTATCTTTTGAGATAAACATGCCTTTTGGATGTGTAATTAAGAACAAAAAAGCTTCTTGCATTCTTAGCTTTCATATCTCCAACTTAGTTCATCTAAATTGTTAGATATACTTTTAGAGAGATGAACCTAACTCAGATTATAAACCATAAATGAAAATACCTCTTAAACCAATTATAGGAATACTAGTTACAGTAACAACTATCCGAAGAGGAATCCTTTCAATAGTATCGACCATTTATTCTGCCTCCCTCCACTATTTCATCAAGTTGTCATGCTAGAGACAAATACCCATAGATGATTATAAGATGTGATCCTTTCGAATGGGAGAAGATAATTCTTATTATTATTTAGTATTCTAATAGTCTCTTTTCTTCTCTTAATTGAGGAAATAATTGGAATATAAAACAGCAAGTACAAAAAATGAGTAATAACCCCCCAGTAAAGACTGGTATAATTCAATTCAACATTTTGTTCATCCAGGTTTGTGCCCCTCTTTTTTAATTGAGTGATTCTTGGACTTGGCACATTGCTAGTGGGTCCATGCTTTAGTATTACTGATTTGATATGGTGAAACAGTGGGTGAAATAGTCATTTCCCAGAGGTAAAGCAATATTGTAATTTGATAACAAGTCCATGGATCATGGGTTGGGAAACCATGAATCTCTATTTGAGCTGAACTGCAAGAGTATTGTATCAGTTTCTGAGATTGCAAATTATCCATGTTAGTTGTTAGACTACTCATGATTATATGGGGTCTGAGAATTTCATTGTAGCCACCATATAAATTGGAGGAACATGATCATACTTGTGCTGACTTATAAACCATGTGCTATTCTTTCTGATTGAAGCTAAGCATTCATGTGCGAGTGGTTTATCATCTGAATTTGAGAACTATAGTGATCTTCTGATGCCACCAACAGAACTTCAGAATAATGAACAAATAGTTGGTGGGATGATAGTATGAGCATTTCAAGGTTTGGTGCTGCAAAATATATTTTACATTTTCCTAAGTAGCCTGAGAAACCCATGTGTTCCTATCTATCTGGTAATCTCCAATAAAAAGGGCCCAAACCATTATTCATGTGTCATGGAGTCTTTCTACAATTAAATGGTAACAACGGAAGCTTAAATAATGTAAAACACTTAGCATGCAGGAAGAGACCATTTTGGGTCCAACTTATTAGCTTCTGCCTACAGCTATTGACTGGGCTTTATATTATATATTGAAGTCTGAAGTTTTCTGAAACAAGATTTTCTCATGATCCTTAAAGTCCTATGGATGATCCAAGTAAGGATTGTACGATTCTACTGGTTTGTTAAATTAATTGCTGAAATAGGAAATTTTAATTTATAGTGAAGTGGTAACTAGTGTTTGCTTAAACTTAAGGGAATGCACTCTGGAATCAAGCTTCAACTTAGTCGCCAAATCCATTCACTTTCTCTCTTATCTTTTTTGGATGAAAAAGTAACGTATAAGTAACTTTCTTTCTTATCTAATAGAAACTATATCAACAATATGCTAGTCTACACCTAAAACAGCTGAGGTTCTGTGGGGAGCAAGTATTTAAATATGTATATTTCTTTGAGTTGAATTACTTGATGATACATATGTCTAACCTTCCTTGAATTACTATCTATATCAATACTGTGCTCCCATTGGGTAGTCTGTATTATCAAATGGATTGCTTGCAGCTATGTGAACTAACATTCTTGAAATCAATGTGGAAAACACAACATAACATAAGATGTCCACAGAGTAAAACAAAGCTACCATTGCATATCACAATAAAAGAATCAACAAAAGGACCACTAAACATGCAATGACTGATTACTCAGAACAATAGGATCAGTGGAAAGACTACTAGGCTCATGAGGAGCAGCTTCTCACAAGATGCAGCAGTTAGAATCATCAAAGCAACCACCAACTACTCACAATTTTCAATTGCATAATTAACATTGCAATCATCCTTGTCATGCCAAAATGACTGATGAAATTTTGTTCAAATTAAAGAAAGTTTAAGGGAAGGAAATCTAGATTGCCACACAGATGCATAAAAAAGAAAGTTATTGAATCTGTTCATATCGCATCCAACTAGAACTGGCTCTTGTTTTAACATCATTTAGTTTGAAGGGAAGTGGAAAAATGGAGAACCTTTGTCAGTGACGGAGCACTGCTCCATTTGGAAAGGTGACTACTGTGTGTGGGTTATGGTGGCTTGAAGAGGATATACTTCATTCATTCTTTTGCCTATTCAAATGTTGAGAAATTGGAAGTGAAAAAATTTATTCTTGGTTAATTTTCATTTAGAGGGCTGAGGAATTTAATAGGTTGTTTAATTTGAAGACAAATGCAGAGAAAAAAGTAATTACACTATCATAAAAGTACACACTCACTCCAATTGCTTTCAACTTTGGGAACATTGGAATTACCTCTATGAATAAGATGTAAAGGAAAAAAAAAAAAAGATTATTTAAAAAAAATTAATTCTGCAAAGATTTATGACTTTTTATGGACATTCTGGAAATGGATACTATAAGACCAGGTGAATTCCTACTTCTAGGTTTCAACCGATGAATACATTAATAGTAGGGCTCTCTTTCAAAAATTTACTGATTCTGTTCCACTATAGAATGTAGCTCTTATTTTTAATAACTTGGTATTGTTTGACAAGTTATGGTATTTTTTAACATGGTTAAGATTATTCATCTAGGATTGGATTCTATGGTCATGGTTTCTACGATCCAAATCAGATTTCAGCAACATTGAGTCTGCTTAACATACTTATATAAGCAAGATACCTACTTGCGGCTCCATGGATTACAAGAGACTCGTCACTTTGCCTATGCGTAACGAAGTGATGTTGTACATTTTCTGAGGTGGTAAAAGTTATTGTTCTCAAGAATATCATATTAATTTATGTACGAGCAGCTTTCCATAGCAACAGAGTTCATTTAATCATCAGAAATTGGTCTTTAATTTTGTCCTTCAAGTAATGAATTTAAAACTACATGGTAATGAATATAAAACTATATTGGTATCTGTAGGCTTGTGCTTTTGTTGTGAATCTAAATCTGACATGTTATGATGGTATTTGACGCTTGAATCATTATGCTATCATTTCAGTGTTTATTTAATTGTGCCACTTGACACTTGATGGGCTTTGGTCAATATATGTTTTAGCTTTAGACTATTAGATCAATTCACTGTGGATTTATATTTAAGAACGATCTTATTTGAAAATATGGACTTAACAGTAATTGTCCTTTTCTTGGAAAAGTATGAGATAACTGTTTATTTATATGTCTGATATGTACTAATAAATGCCCATATTCCAATACAACTAATTTAGCAATCATCGTGAGCAAGTACCTTTATAGTTGACCTCAAATAGTCCCTAATGTTGTGCTTTAATAGAATAATATTGCTCTTTGCCTCTCTTCTGAGTGCTCTTCTTATGGTAGGCGATTTGAGGGATCTTCAACATTTCCTACTCTTGTCTTGCCTATTTAAAAGCTGAAACATTTTATTTTTTATAGCTGCAGTATAAGTCCCTTTAGCTTTTTAATTATGATGAATATCTTGTCATTTACAAAGGAGTTCCTTGTTTTCTATATGTTTTATTGGAAGCGCCTTCTCCTTGAATGTGTTGGCTACAGTGTGGGAGGCCAGCCAGATATGGACTTTGTCACTGGGGATGGAGGATTAAGCATATATGAGCATTGGTAGTTTTTTTCTGCTTTTACTTGCATGGACTGATCATCAGTTTTGATTTCTCTTTTATAGGAGTATGAAGAGAAGATGAAGGAGAAGGGTGAAGCTCCAGTTATGTTTAGGTATAAAATTCTCTCACTTTCACTGTACCTTTGACATTTTTAACTTTCTCTTCTGTTAATTTACAAACTAATGTTTGGTTTTGCAGTCATTTGGGGCCACCTAGGAAAAGGACTACAGCAGAAGAAGAGAGAGTCAACCACCCAAACCCTGAAGTATGTCTAGAGTACCACACTTGATTGCTACTTTTACAGCTTGTGCTAACCAACCTTTGATCTTTTTCTGGCTGCAGGACTCTGTGTATTATCACCCTACACTTAATCCTACTGGAGCTCCACCACCTGGGAAACCACCGATGTTCAAATCATCTATAGGCAAGTCTCAGAATAATATGCCTTTAACCATTGCATATTTATGCTTGTCTATGTTTGTATTTTGACATTTATATTCATGTTGCAAGTCAGGACCTAGAGTTCCCTTATCTGCTGATCCATCAAGTAGTGCTGCTGTTGCATCATCCTCCAATTCAGGTCAGGAAGATGCTTCCTTGGTTGTGCCTCCTCCACCACCACCTCCTCCACTGCCAGAATCCAAAACTGAAGCCTCTGGAGATGCTCTGGCTTCATCTTTACCTCTACCTCCTCCCCCTCCATTGCCCCCGAAGGCTGCTCCTGTTGATACAAATCTTCCATTGCCCCCTCCCCCTCCTGGTCCGCCTCCCCCTCCAGGTCCTCCTCCAAGTAAACAGATGATGACTCACCCTTCACTTCCTCCACCTCCGCCCATACCGCCGTCCTCTCAGCCACCTCCACCTGGAACCAGTGGAGTTGATAAGGATAGAAACTCTTCCCTGTCAGATGACCCAGCCTTCAAAGATAGGGCTCAGGTAAGACCTATACCATAGCTATAGATGTATGTCTGTTTTGATAAGTTTTGAGGGCATGTTGGTTTATGCTCAATTACTTCATGTCTGATCTTTCAATTGATTTTGCTTAGCATCGGAATCATACTTTGTGGCTCACAGTGGATTGATATGTTTTGCTTATCTAGTTGCCTACCATTTCTGGGACGTCTCCAAGTTCTGCAAGGGATCAATCTTCCAGTGTTAGGACTAAAGATGATGGCAACCCACCAGATATGAAGGATCATACCAATTTGGTTCCTCCTCCACCTCCTCCACGACCATTGCATTCAGTGCCTCAACCAAGCTTGGTCCCAAATTCACAGCCTGATGTACTACCACCAGGAGTGTCACGCTTCCCTCCACCTCCACCAGATATGCGGCCACCATTACTTGCACCAGGGATTCCCAGTCAAGGGCCTGTTGGAATGATGGTCCCAATGCTTCCAAGACCACCATATAGTCCTCTGCCAGGACCCCCACCATTGATGAGGCCACCCTTGCCACCTGGTCCTCCACCAACTTTCCAGGAAACTGAAAATTCTATAAATAGACCGCCAGCTCCCCCAAAGCCATCGTATGTGAAGTCTGCAGCCTCTACTGTGGTTAAGAGGCCATTGGCCCAGCATACTCCTGAACTTACAGCCATGGTTAGTTGTTTTTATTTTGGAGTTAGTTGTTTCTCTCCCTCTCTTTGATATACTTGAATTTCCTTCTCTTTCCTCGTCATATGGGGCTTTGCTGTTGAATGACCTGGCAAATTTGCATTCTGATCATGGGATTTTTGGGTGGTTTAGCTCTTCAATTCATGCTTTCATTTTTCATTATTCATCTTGTCTTCCTTTTGCTATTTGGGCTGCCCAAGATGCATTATATTACTGTTGTTTGGTTCTTTCATGAGTTGCCAAGGTTAGTTTGTGACAGAAGCTCTAAACTTTGTAATGAAATCTCCTTTAGCTAGTATGCAATAAGTTAAAATAAAAATATTATGTTAATCATCCAAAAAAACAAAATAAAATTAAAAATGGTATTAATCTGCAGGTTGAGTTTGACCCTTTTACTTCTGCAAATGATTTATCTTTACCGTTTGATTTGTTTGTACTAGATGTGAGGACCATTTAGGTAGAGGATTTGTTTAAAATCTGACATCTCTTTCAAGTTTCATTGCATAAGGTATAGGATGCCATTTCACTGTCTGCTGCACTCATTCTAGCCTGCCAATTGTAAACCTGTTAGTTCCTCGTTGTACTGGCTTCTGTGGTATCTAAAGCCTGAGACTTTACCCAAAAGAGGCTATACCTAAAGCTTGAGTGCTTGACATATGGTGAATGTGTGAAGAAAGTCATTGATATTGTTTATGATTCAGAGGGGTGTGTACTTGGTGGAACTGTTAGCTTAAGGTTGGGTTTACTAGTATGATAATGCTCTTTGATATTTTCATTTCTTTGCCTTTGGAATATATATTATTTCAGTTACCCGCCAAGGACATTTTTTCATGTGGCTTCAGGTTCCTGCATCTGTTCGTGTGAGGAGAGAGACTGCTATCCCAAAGTGCAAACCCAAACCACTACTTGCAGCAAAGTCAGCACCTTCACCAGCCCCCCAACCACTGGCAAAGCCAGAGACTGCCAACAGTTCATTGTCGGCACCAAAGACGCAGAGCATTGATGATTCCTACTCGGCGTTCCTGGAGGATATGAAAGCACTAGGTGCTCTAGATAGTTGAATATCATCAAATAGCTGTTAGGAGTAGCAGGAAATCGGTAAGCACCGGCTGCAGTTGCTTGTCATTATTAGATTAGGAATTTTAATCATAAACCCATTGCAAATAACATTCTCTGTCAACACTTCGATCTTATTTTTGAAAGAAGCCGCCTTTTTTTTTTTTTTTTGGTGGGTTTTATTCTGTTCTGTTAGCGTTTCATTGCCATGCATATTTAAGTCATGTGCATGTATTTATGGGTTGTCTCAACACTCCGAATCATGGAATGCAACCTGCAACACCATTTATCTTCACGAGTGTCGAATCTGTACTTTTGAGATTTAAATCATTGATATACGAACTCAAATTCATACATGTGGGCCCTCAATTTGGTTGACTGGGCTTTTCGGTTCATTTTGTTGGTTGTGAGCGAAAATCTAATTCGGAAAGTGCAAAAATCGTAAAATTTTGAATATTTAGAAACTTGTATATTTTGTTAACATTTAAGAGTTTTAGCTTCTGATGAAGAATAGACAGTTGTGGATAGACATAAATAGATAAAAATTATATTTGGATATTCATGATGTAACTAAATTAAAGGAAACGATAATTTAAAAGGGGTGTATTCCTAAAATGCAAACCTGATTGGAAGATGTAACATAGGAAACCAAGTTAGAACACATGATAGGATTGACTTAATATAACGATTAACCTATCGTTGATTATTTTATCAACAAGCTGACCTTCGAATTATACCGAAGTTATGTTGAAGTGAGAAAAAAATGGGATGATGGATTAATTTTAAGTTGCCTTTCAACCATTGGTAGCAATATAAACCGAATGGTAAATTGGATCGACTATTTGTATAAAATTTTAACAGCAGATTCATATTCCATAACTTTTAATTGTGCGCTTTCCTGCTCTTTGTTTTTATGAGTGGCTTGGTGTCCAAGTCTTTTGCATATTCGGATGTCGACTTGGCAACGCTTTTAGATGACCTAAAATAATTAATTTAAACATATTACCATGTTTAGACTACGGTCATACAACCAAAAAACGAGAAATTCATGGATATGTTGTACATAAAATAATTATTACAAAGAAGTGTACAAATAAATAATTGCGGGCGCGTTTTAACTTAAACAATATTTTTCAATAAAAACACATAATATCATATGTGCCTTTAGTAGAATAACTTCTCATAACCGAAGGAGAACCAAAGACATACGTGCTCATATAACAAAGCACTTGGTAAACTAAGGCATGTAATATCTTCCTTTCAGAGGGGACAAAAAGAAAAGAAAAAGAGTTATTTTCACATATTTGGGAGGATAGGATTTGAACCGTGAACTGACTTAAAGCTAGCTCATTGGTTCATGGTTCAAGAACAAGCTTGGGGTCTTGGGCTTGGATCGGTAAAGGACTCATTAGTGCACAATGGTCAAGGTAGGTCTACCCTGTCAACTTGTGTGAATCGATGGGTCTCAACTTGTCAAGTTAAACTAAGAGCAAAAATAAATATATATAATATATATGTATGTGTGTATTTAAATCTATTATGTTTATATAGTATTTTTCTTTTATATTTTGTTCTATATATATAAATACATATAATATATCTACATACATGCATAAAATATGTACATGTGTAATTTGCACATGAAATTTACGTATTACACTTTATATATGTAAATAAAAATGATCTATATATATAAATACATATTGTATATATGATACTATATATATACATATATATATTATATGCAAAGGGAGGGATAAAAAAGAAAAACAATTGTGAAAGAAAGAACGATTTAGTTCACGAGTCTAAGGACTGGCAAGCTCGTAGAACCGACCCAAAACAGATCTTAAACAGGCTAGTCATGGCCATGGCTTGCTGTTTTTGGGTTAGGTTGAACTATTTTGTAAGTTTATTTGGGTTACGTGAGAAGAAGTCATGATTGCCTTAATATCATTGGACTAATGGTGCATTCACTTAAGGGAATGGCATTCACCTTTTGTTGGTTGTGAAAACCATGAAGATTAATAAGGTAGCTTCAAATAGCTTGCATTCCTTGTGATACACTACACTAAGGGTAGATAAGAATGATGATGTCGGGGGTGGGTTTAAGCTTGCAAAAAGCTCCAAATGTAGAATGATAAACACATAATGTAAGCAAACCATGAACAATTATGAGGATATGACGTACTTAGGACTCTCCTTAGACTTACAAATTAGCTTGATATAACGCACTAGTAATTCAATGAGGGTACTCGTTACTTAACCTTGCTCTAGGGATTAGTATAAGTGTAAAAGAGTAAGCTTAAAGCTTTACAGGAGAAAGGGATACAATATATTCAATAATAAAGATGATGTGTGTACTGCTTACAAGAGACTATTTATATCTAAAATATTAAGGCAACCTACTAAATATGGAAAAGACTAAAAGGGTGTCGTAAAAAATAAGTAAAATACAAGAAATAGATAAGGGTATAACAGAAATTGTAGGAATAGAAGCTTTGTTGTAGATTCTTTCATGTGGGGGATGAGGATACGTGGCAGACAATTACTGGAAAGGCTCTTGAGGAAGTTGACAAAAGAGTACGATCGGTTCTAGTAGATGCCAAGCTAATCTACGAGTCCTTTAGGGTTGTGTTAACTTGGAATTGATCTTAGGAGCTTGGAACAAGTGTAGCTGAGCTGATGAGTAAGTTAGCTAAGCTATCTACAGTGCAATCCTTAGATTAGCATTTGATCACTAATAAAAACGACTGGGTTTAGCTTAGTAATTGTTTTTGGTTGGTAGTTAGAAGTAGTTCGAATTTGTTAGGCGTAGGTCGAGAAGAGAGGATACGTTTTTCCATGCTCTTAAGTCATTAAGCTTAAGCTTGGGTTAATGGTCCAGTAGATCAATTTCTATCATTCCCTTCAAGTTGATTAGGATTTGGGATCACATCTAGATGGTCTTTGTCTTGCTCTTCTTCAGATTGGTAGGGGCTGAGGTTAGCAATATTAAACACATAAAAAACTTTGAACTCTTCAAGCAGTTCCAATCGATAGGCATTATCGTTAATCTTCTAGAGTATCTTGAATAGTCCTTTAGTTTATGAGGATAACTTGTTCTTCCTCTAGTTTGGAGACCTTTCTTTGCCTAGGTGCAACCATATTAGGTTATCGGGTTGAAACTGCTTTGTCTTCCTTCCTTTCTCTTTCTCCTTTAACTTCCCGATAGCTTGGTTAATTTGCTAAGCAATTTTTTGGTAGATTTGTTAAAATGATTGAGCTATAGCTCTAGCTTTAGGGTAGGGTCTTCTTGTTCAGTCATTGGTGTTGGGGTGTAATTAAGAAGTAGCTCGGGATTGAAGTCATAGACGACCTCAAAGGGTATTTGTCTAGTGGTGTCATGTATTGTTCGATTGTAAGCAAACTTTATGATGAGCAAACAAATATCCCAATTGGTTAAGTTCTTTCCCATAGTAACTCGAAGTAATAGTCTTAAAGTGTAGTTTGCTACCTCCATTTGGCCATTGGTTTAGGGGTGGCAGGAAGTACCGAGAAGTAACTTGGTTCCCATTCGATGCCAAAGAGTTCAACAGAAATGGCTTAGAAACTTTGGTTCCTGATTTGGTATTGTGCTCCTAAGTGCTCCATGCAAGCAGAGATCTCCTGCAAAAACAGAAAAGTAATAGTTGAAGCGTCATTATTTAGTACATAGCACGAAGCATGCCATTTTGTTGAATCTTTCAACAATAACCATCATTGAATCTTTGCCTCGGGCAATTGGGGTAAGTCGAGGATAAAATCCATGGTCAAATTAACTTAGGGTTTGCCTGGGATGGGAAGAGGCATCGCTTTCCCTTGCTTAGGTCAACTTTTTGCCTTCTTATAGGATGCGCACATCTTAATCACTTGGTGTACATCTCACCTCATTTTAGGCCAAAAGAATCAGCTATTCAACAACTCATAGGTCCTTTTCTCTCAAAAATGTCCAACGAGCCCCCTATTATGAGCCTAACCAACAATTCTCTAATGGAACAAGTTGGCACATAGAGCTTGCCAATTCGAAGCAGGTAGCTATTTTTCACATGATACTCATCCATTGTTCTCCCTTCTTCTCATTATCTAGATATTGGACTAAAATGAAGGTCTTGAGGATATTATTCTTTTATGTTTACAAACCTTAACAGGATGGTTTGCAATTTAATAAGTAGTGTATGCCTTCTCAACAAGGCGCCATTAATGACATTAATCTTGCCCTGCTTATATTTGATTACAAAATTAAATCCTTTCAAAAATTTTATCCATCAGGCTTGTCTCTTTGAAAGCTTGGCCTAGCTTAGTAGGTATCTTAAGGACTCATGATTAGTGTATATGATGAACTCTCTTGATAGAAGGTAATGTTGCCATACTGGAAGTGCTTAGATCAATGCAAGGAGTTCTTTGTCATACAAGAGTAATTCAACTATAGTCCTCTTAGCTTCTCACTATGATGGTCAATAGGTCGGCCTTCCTCCATTAGTATAGCTCCTACATAAACTCTTGATGCATCACAT
The DNA here is from genome assembly GCA_024138015.1 of Lumnitzera littorea. Taxonomy (NCBI): domain Eukaryota; kingdom Viridiplantae; phylum Streptophyta; class Magnoliopsida; order Myrtales; family Combretaceae; genus Lumnitzera; species Lumnitzera littorea. The sequence goes on from JAMXBB010000008.1 coordinate 71,863,795, forward strand.
TAAAACTCAAATTTCTTCTCAAATTTAGATAGAACTAATACAGGCACAGAGGTTAATCTCTTCTTCACCTTGGCAAAACTTCTCTCTTCTTTCTCTTTACATCTGCATTCTATGTTATTCTTCATCAGTTCGGTGAGCAGTTCAACAATTATACTAAATCCTTAAATAAAGTGGCGGTAAAAGAAAGCTAAACCATGGAAGTTCCTTATTTTGGTATAGGTGGTTGGGGTTGACCAATCAACAATAGCTCGGATCTTCTCATTATTAACTCATAGACCTCCTCCACCAACTACATATCCTAGGAAGACCACTTTTTCTTGATAGAAACAACATTTCTTCAAATTTCTAAATAGTTTCGTAGCTTGAGCACATTAAATATTGCTCAGAGATGGTTAGTATGACTCAATAGGTCAACATTGTACACGAATATGTCATCGAAGTAGACTGCAATAAAGCTTTCGATCAAATTTCGTAATACATGATTCATCAATCTTATGAAAGTACTTGGAGTGTTGGATAAGCCAAAGGGCATTAGTAACCACTCACAAAGACCTTATCGGGTTTTAAATGCAGTTTTCCATTTACCCCCTCATCTCATTCGAATTTGATGGTAGCTAGACTTCAAGTCGATTTTGTTAAAAATTCTAGCACCATTCAATTCACCAAGTACATCATCGAACCTTAAGATTAGGCACCTATATTCGATCGTTATCATGTTAACAGTTTTGCTATCCACATACATATGCTAGGTATCGTCTTTCTTTAGCATAAGTAGAGTTGGTATAATATAAGGGCTGAGGCTCTTTCTTACATAACCCTTTTTTAGCAACTCGTTTACTTGCATCTGTAGTTTGGCTACTTGCTCTGGATTCATTCGGTAAGCAGACTTGTTAGGAAGAGTGGCACTAGGTATTAAGTCATTATAGTATTCGATCCTTTGCAAAGTTGGTAGTTCTTCAAGCAGTTGTTTAAGAAACAGGTTGGCAGACTCATTAAGCAGTTTTTGGACCTCATTTGGTAGCACAACTTACTCCTTCAACTCCAACAATCTTTTTATTAACAAAAAGGTTGGTTTATCAAATAAGATAACCTCTCTGAGCTTGGAACAACTAAGAACCAAGGTCTTCTTAGATCTTCGAGGGTAACTTGGCTTGCAATTTGCTTACTTGATTAGGGGTTATGGGATTTGAAGATGATCTTCTTCCCAACTTTCTCAAACGCATGTGTTTCTGAACCCATCATGTGTGACTTTCCAATCAAATAGCCAAGGTCGGCCCAACAACATGTGAGATGCACATATGGGCATTACATCACATAAAATCTCATTAGAATAGTTCTTAATTGAGATTGGTAACAATACTTGCTAGGTGACATTTAGTGCTCCTCTTTCATTCAACCAATGGAGTTTGTATGATATTAGGTGTGATTGGGATGGTAACTTGAACTTTTGAACTAGGACGACAAATACAATGACGGATTACCGACCTTTGGACCCATCTCTCTTGCTTGCCTTTGAGGCCTCCAATCTCTCATTAAGAGGATTTCTCTTGTTAGCTTACTAGAGATGAGCTCTTGTACATAGAAGAGCTGTGGATGAACTCTTTAAGGCCCTTGTTATAAATAGCAACATCTGTAAACATATGAGGACATAGACAAAATATATGAAATTAGACAGTAAGTATATTCCTATGATTGAAATCTTTTCTCTTTTTGAGCAAGGCTACTCTCGAGTTAGCATCTGCCGGATTATCAGGTATGGATTAAGCTCTTTAATCTCTCTTACATTCTTATCAATCTTGACCTTAAGATTGTGGTGAACACTTTCATTTGAACTGGTTAGTGAGTTGCATTTGACCTTCATTTGAATCCCAAATAACATTTAGTATTCGTGAGTTATATTGAACCCTATTTCGAGCTTGAACCCTTATTGTGTTTGTGTTTTGGTGTGTGATATTCATTCACATTCACCATTGAAACCAACTATTTCACTTCCTATCTGTTAAAACCATTTGACCCCCCCTTTTTGGGTTTTTTGAGATCCATTGCTGTTTCTTCGATCCTTATCATATTGGTATAAGAACTTTAGGGAGACATGTATGCTAGTGTTCTTCAAAGTTTGATTTGTGGTTTGTACCTGTCTGTTAATCATTGTTCTATAGTGTAATGAGCTATTTGTAGTAGCTATTTGTCAGTAGTAGTAGTTGCAGAAGTTGAGTAGCGGTTGTTTCAAGGTTATTGCAATTATGTATTGTTGTTTGTTTGATTTTTCTAGAAAATTACTGTATGGACAAGAATGTCGGAGGATAGTGTCAACAACACTAGTGACAATCCTTGCGGAAGTTTGAGATGACGTGTTGATAACTTGGAATATCAAATCTAGAATCTTACTGATTCCATCCAGGAGCTTACTAGTTTAGTCAAAGGCCGCAGATGGGATGGTCGAGAGGAAAGAAGAGAGAGAACACCCATAAGCAAAAGTGGTTCTAATGAACTTGATCATGATGACTGATAACAAAGAAGAGTTGCCGAGTCGAGAAGGAGAGAAAATTGACTCGAGCTAAGAAAAAGAAATGAAAGGAGTGTTGACTTCGAAACAAATCAAGGAGCTCGGAGAAGAGAACCGAGGTTGAGAAGAGATGTGGTTGAGCAGAGCTCCAATAGAAGTAGCCGAACTGAGGTGAATAGACCAGCTCGGAATGCAAAGGATGAACCCCGAGCACCTAACTAAGGATTTAACAATGTCAATCTGAAACTACCGACCTTTAGTGGAAGTAGTTGACCTAAAGAATTCCTTGACTGGGTTCCCTGAGTCGAGAAGTTGTTCGAGTGCTATGAGTGTGATGAATGAACAAAGGTTAAGTTGGCTTCATTATCCCTTATTGAGTATGCAAGCCTTTGGTGGGATAAGTTGGTTGCCAAGCAAGATGCTGAAGGAGAAGAGCCAATTAGAATTTGGAGGCTTATGAAGTAATTGATGAATTAGCGTTTTGTGTTGACCTACTTCAAGCAAGAGATGCTCCATGCTTTTTAGCACCTGAGACAAGGTCGAAGTACTGTTGAAGAGTATTTGCAAGAGTTTGAGACGTTGATGACAAGATGTGAGATTGCCGAGTCATAAGACCACACCATTGCTAGGTTCCTAAGTGGACTCCGAGATGATACTGCTAACATAGTTGAATTGCAGCTGTTCAATTCTTTAGAGGAGTTAATTAATTTGGCATTAAGAATAGAGAGGTAGAGGAGAAGAAAGCATCAGAGGCTGACTGGCTAACCTCAATAAGGTAGCCTTGAGCCTGAGAGGTATGCTGAGAGAAGGTAAGAAAAGATGATAGAGAAAGGAGAGCCTAACCGACCCATCCATGCTGAGAAAAAGATTGTCAGAAAGAGAATGCATCCGATAATAAGGCCCGGGAAGTGAAGTGCTTCAAATGCTTAGGCTATAGATACATTGCTTCTCAATGTCCGAATAAGAGGGTCATGGACTTGAAAGGCGAAGGACCCAATGCCTAAGTAGAAAGTTAGAGTGATAGGAGTTTGGAAGACTGGTTAATAGAAGAAGATGTCTATCTCGAGGACCTAGATAAACTCTTAGTTATGGCAACATGAGCTGACTTGAAGGCAGATCTTGGACAAAGGGAAAACTTATTTCATATGCGATGCCTAGTGAATGGGAAGACTTGTTCCCTGATTGTCGATGGAGGAAGCTGCACCAATATCGTCTCTGATGAATTAATAGAAAAGATGAAATTGTTGACCTACTCATACCTCCGACCTTATGGATTGAAGTGGTTTAATGATAAGGGTATGGTCCATGTGCAAAAGCAAGCTCGGATCACATTCAAGGCAAGACAGTATGAGGATCAGATTGACTTTGATGTGGTCCCAATGAATGCTACAAATTTACTTCTTGGCTGACTATGGGAGTTTGATTGGAAAGTGATTCATGATGGATTCCTTAATACTTACACTATTTGGAAGGATGGGAAGAGCTATCTCTTAACCCTGATGAGCATTGAGGAAATCTAGAGATACTCGACACCCATGGTAAAACGAAATGGGAGAAGGACCTTATTCAGCATTTTTAGACTCGCGGTAGTGATGGGAATTAGCTTTCGATTATATCCAAGCTGAGGCAAACCTTCCCGAAGTTGAGGCCTATTAATGCTTGTCGAGGCCAAATTGAAGCCATAAGAATGAGAGGGAGGAAGATAAACACTCGGCATCAAGTCTGTCGTTAGTCGATGTGCCGAGATACCACTAGACCGAGTACTCGAGACTAAAGAACCACTTGACACAACACCAAAAGACTCATGTTGACTGATTCTAGAAGTCGGCAATTATGGGCTGACCTTTCTGGTGCCTTGGCCAAACACTGCAAGACTTCGGGGACTATTTCCCGAACCTGTACATTCAACTGTCAACCCCGTTTGATTTGGATACTACTCATTCCAAGACATGTCGAGTAATTGCATGCTGACTACCCTTGTAAAACGCATTGTTTTGTATTTTTATATATTTTTTCCTTTATTTTATTTATGGGCCAATTCTTTAGGGTTTAAGGCCTTACATGTTATTTATAGTTTTGCCACTAGGGTTTAGGACTTGCTATAAATAGTAACACTTGTAAACATACGAGGACATAGACAACAAGTATATTCTTGTGATTGGAATCTTTTCCCTTTTTGAGCAAAGCTACTCTCCAACTAGCATTTTTCGGATTATCAAGTATTAATTAATCTCTTTAATCTCTCCCACGTTCTGATCAATCTTGACCTTAAGATTCTGGTGAACCTCTTCATTTAAACCGATTAGTAAGTTGCATCTAACCTTCATTTGAATCTTGAGCAACATTTAATGTTCGTGAGTTGTATCGAACTCTATTTTGAGCTCAAACCCCTGATTGTATTTGTGTTGTGTGATATCCATTTATATTCATTGTCAAAACCAACTATCTCACTTCCTGTTTGTCAAACCCGTTTGACCCTACCTTTTTAGGTTTTTTGAGATTTGCTGCTGTTTCTTTGATCCTTATCATAACCCCTACATTATTTCAGCTTAGCCACAATGTCCCAAGATCCCAAAGTACGAACCTATTGATAGGCTGCTACTTATCCATTACTTTTTTGATACTTGTACTATATTTCTTTTTGTATTTTGTCTTATTTACCCTTTTTTGAACATGCTATGAATCTCTTTCTTACATTGTCTTTTATGTAATTTTCCATTATTGTATTGTTACCCTAAAGGGCTTACTATAAATAGTCATTTCTATTGTAGCCACAATCATCTTACACATTTATAGATATTGAATATCCTTATTCTTACAAGATACCCTTCTTTGAGTAACATTTTCCCCTACACTCTTATTTAGTCTTACCGAGTAGCTCGAGATTATTGGTGAGTGGGCCTTAGTGTCAACTTGTGAGTCATATCATGTGAAGTACTAATTCATGTTGTGTTTGTTGGTGCATCATATCTATCGAGGTGCTTCATGGAAGCTACTGTGTTTGTTGTCTTTTCTTCCATTACTTTATTCTTTGATACTTTGAAGGACCCGTTGTTACTACTTACTACGATAAGCCTTAGTGATCAACTTAGCTCCTAGGTACATTATATAATGTTGGTTCGACTCCTATTATCTATAATGAGTGCACATACTTTTTCATTCACTTTGCATGTGATGTGGAATAAGTTTTCTTGTTGCTCCTACTCAACAGATGGTTTAAGGCTCATTGCTTGTTTGACAATTAAAGTCAGCTTATCCAAATCTTCAGCAAATACATCTTATTTGACAAGTTCCTCATTACTCTTAGTGTTTCTCTCCAATTCTTCTCTTTCTTTAGGCTCCTCTTTTGTACTGTCCACTTCAACTTTTGGAACATCATCCTTAATTACCATAGTTCATTTATTTGGACATTGGATGGTCATGTGCCCAAATCTTCGACACTTGAAGCATTTGATCTAGCTAGTCTTTGGCCCTGATCCGTGTCCTTTCTTAAATGTCTTCTTCGATGCTTCACTATCACTAGGTTGGTGCTTTTGCTCGGTCATGATGTTTGCTCATCTACCCAACTTAGTGCTATATTTAGCTCAGTGACTTCCTTAAGTAGGTTAGTTGGACTAGACAGGTTGGCTCATTGGAGGTTAGATTAGCCTATTTCTCGTTTGTCTCTTCATACGTTGAGCAATTCTTATGGCCTCATCAAGAGTGATGAATTGTTATAGTTCTACTACATCTCAAATCTTTGCTCTCAATCTAGTTAGGAATCTAGATACTGTCTGGATTGAAGGTTCATTGACTTAACGTCGGATCATAAGCATTTGAAATTCTCATACATACTCATTAACAGTATGGTTCCCTTGCTTTAGTTCTTGGAGCTGAGCAAAAGGATCCTATAAATGGGTATTAGGCATAAATCTAGCTTTAAGAACTCTCTTCATCTTAGGCCATGTACTAACCTCTCTGTATCTATCTTATCTTCACATGATTTGAAAATTCCTCTACCACATCACAGCGTATCTTGAGAACTCTATTGCAGAAGTTCTAACCTTATCATGGTCTTGATACTGATAGTAATTGAAAACTTGCTTTACCTTCTCTTCCCAATCTAAGTATTCGTCAGTATTCTTAGATCCATCAAAGCTCAGGATCTGAAGCTTTACATGATTGGTAGCTCGAGGTGCATGAGCTCTCTCTTCTACTTCATAATTGTCCTCTCCATTCTTCTCATCAGCTTCACCTAAGTTTATTCTCCTTTGCACATGTCTTCTTACTCCTCTACTTTAGTCTTATTGAGCTGCGAATTGTCTTTAAGTAGGTTGAGCATCATAGGTGGTGTCACCAGTTTTAGGAGTGGCTCAAGGGGTGTTGTAAATGACCTTAATAGGTTGGGAGGCTAATGCATGGACAACTCGAGTCAACTTAGCTATCAAGTTAGTCATTTCATCAAAGCGCTCATTAGAACTTCTTGGGTGTTTTGAGGTTGTTGACCAGGATGGACAACACCACTATTGTCATCTCCAATTCCTGCATTTACACTTAAATCCATCATCTTTTTCTAAACTTAGTCTTGTTCCTATAGCAAAATACACATTACTTAGATTCTCACTATCACTGAGGAACAATTTGCACTATATTCAATTAATTAACACGCACATGTACAACTTCTTCATATGAATATTAAGGTCAAAGTATATTTGACTATAGAATATCAATACGATAGCTACTTTGATGAAGAAGAGAAATACCTAATTAGTGCTTACTTTATTTCCTAAGGCTTAAAACAGAGTGAAATAGAGTACCATACAGTAGTTACTACAAAGAACAGCAATACTGCTTCCACTACTTACTAAACATTGTCACTAGGTCTTACGCAATCATAGAAGTAATAACACTTACTCTACACATTCTACCACTGTAGTACTCCAATGCAACATAGCAATAACTTAGCATAATAGTAACTTACCTAATATGAACTTAGCTCTGATACTAAGATGATACGCTGTGTTAAAACGATATCGGAGGTAGGTCCAAGCTTGTAAAAAGCTTGAAATGTAGAATGAAAAACACACAACGTAAGCAAACCACAAACAATTATGAGCATATGATGCACCTAGGACTCTTTGTGGACCTACGAACTAGCTTGATATGACGTATGAATAGTTTAGTGAGGGTACTTGCCACCTAACCTTACTTAATGGAATACGGTAAGAGTAAAAGAGTAAGCTCAAAGCTTCATATGAGAAGGGGATATAATATATTCAATAATAATAAAGATGATGCACATGGCTACTTACAAGAGGGTATTTATACCCAAAATATTAGGGCAACCTACTAAATATAGAAAAGACTAAAAGGGTAGAGTCTAAAATAAGTAAAATATAAGAAATAGACAAGGGTATAATAGAAATTACAGGAATAGAAACTTTGTTGGTAGATTCTTTCATGAAAGGGATTGGGTTACGTACTAGATGATTGCTGGAAAGGCTCTTGAAGAAGCTGAAAAATGAGTATGGTTGGTTCCAGTAGATGCCAAGCTGATTTACAAGTTCTCTAGGGTTGTGTCAGCTTGAACTTGATCTTGGGAGCTCAGAACAAGTGTAGCCGAGCTGTCTATAAGGTAGTCCTTAGATAGGCATTTGATCACTGATAAACAGGATAGGGTTTAGCTCGGTAATTATGGTAGGTCGGTAGTTAGAAGTAGCTTAGATTTGTCAGGCGTAGGTCAGATGAGAGGATGTATCCCATCATGCTCTTAAGTCCTTGAGCTTGAGCTTGAATCAAGGGTTTAGTGGCTTGATTCCTATCAGCTTACTTCATGATCTACTTGCAAAAAGCCCCTAATGGTTCAATCCATGAGGGCGCTTCAATACATAAGTTAGTAAGGAGAGATTGAAAGAGGAATAAGGGTATGTGTTAAGGAGAGCTTTGAGAGTGCTTAAGAGTTGAGAGGGTTCTAAGGGAGAGAAGAGATGCTGTACCTTTGGCTCCTCACATTATTTATAAGCCAAAGCACTTACCTACTAAGGACACGTGCTGCCTTAGTGTTCGATCATATTCGTTGTGTATAGGAGACATGAAGGAAGAGGAGGGAAGTTGGGGGAAGGGGGGGTAGGGGGGCAGAGGGTTGCTTTATTCCTTAGTCGGCCATGAACATGTTGATAGATATGTTTGAAACTTGGGATGTTGAAATATTCAAGATTGCTTGGTGAGTTAGCTGTACTACAAATGTCAAAGGGTAATTAATGAAGAGAGAGCAAGAGAGAAAGAGACAAGGGTGTTGCTGGATGGAAGCACTCATGGGATTTGAGCTGTATGTTGAGCTCTTATTGTGTGCTTGAGGGGATAGAGGTAACCTTGGCTTAAGAGGTCAGGTTGAGTTGTTTGAAGACATCAAGTTGCTCGGGGGCTAAGGTACTTGTAATGGTTCGAGCAAGAGCACTGTTGGCTTATGAGTGATTTAGGTAAAGTGAGATGCTTGGTGATATTAAGGTGCTCGAGGTAGCCCAAGTAAGTCGTGTAAGGTGGGCTTGAGCTTGTTGGATGAGGTTAGCTCTTTACATAGGAGAGCTTCTCGATAGTACTTAAGTAGGCCAAGGTACTTAGGTTTAGAGTGGGCCTTAGAAATTTAGGCCCAAAATGGCCTATCAACACCTTCCCCTATCAACGTGTTTATTTCCCTGCATTGTAATTCTTAGAGTCTCAGAATTAGGATTCCTTAGGAAAGGTTAAGAATCTCAACTCTAAGTGAAAAATACTTCACTTACCCCTCGTTTCCATCCTCTCAACACAGCATACTACCACTCTTGTTTAAACAAGAATTGAAGAAGAATCACCACTATAACCATGAAGAAAACCTAATAGTCTTCAACCTAGAATCAAACAAAAAACACACTTTCTACTGTTAAACAAGAATCAGACAAGACTCAAACAAGAATAAAAGAAGAGCAAGAATTACTGATACTTTCTTTCCTCTAGCTTCTTTCTCTCTCTCTCTCTCTCTCTCTCTCTCTCTCTATATATATATATATATATATATATATATAGGATCAATATAAATCTGGTTTAACACATTTTGCTTATCGATCTAATCCTAAGCCCTAATTAGATACAAATAGCTCTTGCATTCAATTCGATTTTTGAACACTAGTGTCAGATTTTGAGAAAATACAAGCACTATATCCCTAATTCATATTTGTGACTAACTGTATAAATCTAAATGAGGTTGTGGTGCCATCTAAGGTTCATCCAGGATTAAAATGAGAGCTCGCTTTCGCTTGAAGGCATAGTTAAAGATTTACGGGAATTTAAGCTGCAATGAGCTAGGCTAAGGTTAAGGTTAGAGAGAAGGTTGAAGATGAGGGTAACATAGTCATTTAATTGTATGCCATATTTATTACTCATGTGTGTTTTTGTCACAAGAGAGTAATGTTAATATCAATTATAGGCTTATTCAATTACTAATGAATCCTAATTCCATCATGCATCTATTTTATATGGATAAGTGAATGGATTGTAAATGTGGCTAATAATGGTTGTATATTGAACACATAACATACTCTCTTCTATACACTTTGAACACTAATGCCTTATCATACTAGGTTTATGAGTGATATATGTAATACCATTTTAGTCCACATTAATATTTCTAAGTTTTCGTGTTACTTGGCCTTTAATGTCATAATGTGTATAACATATTATCAACAAGATAGTGTATTTCATAAACCATAAGAGAGCTTAAGAATGTTGTAGATTGATAGCATATCTATTATTCATAAAATCAATGAAGACCCATCCTACACACATGTTTTTTGGATGTCTTTGGTTGTAAACCTTAGTTTAAAAAACCTACAATCATAAGATCCACTCTAATATACTCAATGGATACTTTTTATTTTTGAACTTTCTCTTCAATCATGAAATACTTTAATTCCATATGCTTTGCACCCTTAATTTTGTGCAAAAATGCTTATATGATTTTGATGAAACAAAATTTGTTGAAATGGGAGACTTACATCAAAGGGGATCAATGTTTAGGGCTAACTATAAATAAGGGATCAATGGTTTAAAGAGTTTAAATAAAAGATTAACATTTTAGTGAGTAATTAAAATAATGAATTAATGTTATAATATTGTTAGCTTTGTTTAATGTGGTCGCTAAATGACACATGGTGCACATGTATTGTATACCGATACTTATATTTGTATTTAAATAATAAATAAATAGAAAAACTTAAAATTACATAAAAATACTCAAAAAAATAAAGAGCCTTTTGAAAAAAAAAGGAAATAAAAATATAAAAAAGAAAAAAACTAAATACTACAATATAAATATAATAGTAATGTACCTTTAAGGCTATACCCTTGCTTGTGACTTTCTACTTTTGCTTCTTCGCTAAGAGAGAACTTCAACATTGGAGATGCAACATCTTTTTCACCAAATTTTAACCTACTAGAAATTCTTCCTCAAAATATCTACAAAAATCATTAACTGCTAACCTTACAGTGCAACCAATGCTTTGTACAATTGTTCTTCATAACCTTAGAAAAGTAGCACCTAAATTGTTTCCACCAATAACTGGCAGTAAGCCTATCCAACAGCCTGAAATCACTAGTTTATGGGTTGACAAATGCTTAAACCAGGATTGGCCTATGGGGTGTACAGTCTTGAGTCGATTCAAGTGAATCGACAGTTAAGGGTTGGTTCATGTGGCCTTTGAACTGTAAATTTTTTTTTTAGAACTTTCCTTTTTCTCTTTATATTTGCTACCTTACTCCCCTCTCTTGTAAATCAGAAATTTAATTTTCCAAATGATTTTTTCTTTGTGTTCACGAAATAATTCAGTTGATTTAAGCGTCTAACTTAAAATTATAAGATTAAAATGTAATGTTATTGAAAATTTCACCATTACTAAAATTATAAATTATAAAATTTACTCTTTTTGAATACCTTGTCTAAATAGAAAACTAAATTGTAATGTAATTGAAATTGTAAAATACAAAATTTGATTTATTGAAGTATATGTACATTGACTAAACAGGAAAATAAATTACAATGTCATAATAACCAAAAAAAAAAAAAAGGTTCTTATATGAAGAAATTAGTGGTTGTAGGGAAAATAACTTTTTTGATTTTTAAAGTCGGGTAGAAAATGTCTATGTATTTGCTAGCTGGAATTAGATTATTGTAATTTATTATATCATTTAGAAAATTTTTAGTGTGTTAGTTAATTTTAAATTAGGAAAAAAAAGTTAAGTTTATGTAATTATCCATTTAAATTTTTTAGGGAAAAAAAGCAAATTTTCTTTTTTCAAAATTTTGATGTTTGAATTGGTAGGCCCAACCATCGGTTTAACTGGTGGTTTGACCCATTAGTTCATGGGCGTGCTAAACCGGCAGGCTTTCATCATCAAGTCGCTAAGGCCCTTAAGGCCAGGTAGTTAGTAGGCCTAAGATGATTCGTTGACTTGTTGGGTTGTTTTAAGCTGGTTTACAATTTGGAATTTTCCCTTAAATAGGTATAACTGGTGGCCAACTAAGTGTGGTTGTATGACTCCTCCATATGTTTGGTTTTTTTTTTTTTTAATTTTTATTTAATTTTCAAAATTTTTCATTATTTTGATTAATTATATTATGATATATATTATATTTATATTGTATTATTTAGTTTTAATTTTTCTAATTTTTAAGTATTTTTTATTTTTCAAAATTTCCTTNAGGGAAAAAAAGCAAATTTTCTTTTTTCAAAATTTTGATGTTTGAATTGGTAGGCCCAACCATCGGTTTAACTGGTGGTTTGACCCATTAGTTCATGGGCGTGCTAAACCGGCAGGCTTTCATCATCAAGTCGCTAAGGCCCTTAAGGCCAGGTAGTTAGTAGGCCTAAGATGATTCGTTGACTTGTTGGGTTGTTTTAAGCTGGTTTACAATTTGGAATTTTCCCTTAAATAGGTATAACTGGTGGCCAACTAAGTGTGGTTGTATGACTCCTCCATATGTTTGGTTTTTTTTTTTTTTAATTTTTATTTAATTTTCAAAATTTTTCATTATTTTGATTAATTATATTATGATATATATTATATTTATATTGTATTATTTAGTTTTAATTTTTCTAATTTTTAAGTATTTTTTATTTTTCAAAATTTCCTTAATTTTAATATATATATATTTTAGTTTTTTCTATTTATTTATTATTTAATTATACATATAAGTACTATATGTGGGCTATGTCAGTGCCATGTGTCAGTTAATAGTCACATTAGACGAAGCTAATAATGTTATAACGACCATATTTTATTTTAATTAATCATTTATTGAAATGTTAATCCTTTATTTAAACTTTTTAAAACAATGATCTTATATTTGAACTTACTCCCAAATATTAATACCTTTTAGTGTAATTTTTCTTATTGAAATTAAATTATCATTATTGAGCTTAATTTGATTCAACATAAACTCTTTGAGAAACACATGTAGTATTTGGAAATTGAGCTATAAAACTTTTAGTGTGTGCTTTGTTTGTTTTAGATAAATTAAATTTGTAGGTGAATCAAAAGTGGAAAGCTTAGTAGTAAGGACTACTAATTGAAAGATCTTTAAGACCTTAAGCTACCGATTGATTGGTAGCTAGTGTAGCAATTGATTAGATTACTAGCTCATCTTGTAAATTGAAACTTTTAGTGGACATCTTAGAAATGAGCATGGAGTTAAGTGATCAATTAGTCTAACAAGAGATGCTAGTTACTTTGTATTATTGATCGATTTATAACATTTCTAATGATCGATCACTAGGCCAAAAGCTACTTGCTTTTGGATAGTATTAAATGTACTTAAAGGAAAAGATTTTCATTAAGGCTTATAAATACCTAACTACCCATCTAAGAAGAATTAAGAGTTGACATTCTATTGTCATTCCAAAACATTCTCTGACCTTCCCTTGTTTCTCTATGCTTTGTCTCTTGTACACAAATTTGCAACTATTTAGAGAGATTGTTAAGTGTAGTGCTTGTAAGCAACTTATTTCAACTATTAAGTGTTCAAAAATCACTACATTAGTAATTCTTGAGAGAGTTATTTATTTGTTGTGGTTGTGAAAATTGTGTAAACAAAAAATATTTAGCTCTTAGAGCATTACTTGGTGATTAATAAAGTGGTGTTTGAAGTCCTCAATTGGAGGCATTGTGTGTCTATAAAGATTAGAGAGTAGTCCGAACTTTACATTAAATCTAAGCTTGATTTTTTGTTTCCCTTACTCTTTTAATTTTTGCATTTATTGTTGTAATTGCACTATTGAATTATTTATCTATTTTGCTCATATTAAATAATTTCAAAATGAACTTAAAATTTTCCATTAAAATTCAATTCACCTCCCCCTTGAATTTTAACCTAATATTTCATTTAGAATATTCATTGCTTTGTAGAAAAATATAATTGTAGAATTGTTAAAGTAAATTTTTTAGTGGTTTAGGGCTGGTATCAATGAACCAAACCTTGAAATAAAGTTCTGTTATCACTATACATATATTGTAGCTTTAAAACGTACCAAAAATTCTTCTTCCATTGTCAATGTGGTAACAACAATTTGTTTGGCATTATTTCATGATATTGCTTCTTCTATAAGAAGAAACAAATGGCAATATGTAAAATTTCTATTATCATTCTACCCCATCAAAATTTGAATATGAGTGTCCCACCACTTGCAAGTGACTTGATCTCTTATACATGAGCATATCATTTTTAGTGCCTTAAAGATATCTTGATACTTTCTTTGCAACCTTCCAGTGATTTATTCTTGCATAACTTTGCTACATGTCAAACATTATGACCACATAATTGATATTTGGTCTTTTTTGCGAGTATATGAGACTACCAACCATATAAACTTAAGGGGTTGGTTCCATTGATTCGAGTTACATATCATTTATTAGAAATTGCTTGATACTAAATTTGTATTATTTTTGCATTAAAATAATTCCATCAAGACAATTTTTTATATTAAATCTCTCATGTATTTCTTGGTTATATATTTTCTTAGACAATCCCAATGATCTGTTAGATCTACCATAGAATATTTCAATTTACATCACATAGGATGCCTTACCCATATATATCTTTTATATCTAAATTCTTTGTCTCACACAACATGCCTAAATAATAATAGCAAGCAAGATAATATCAAAATGTGAAAATTTGCCCCCATCGATTTTTTGATGTATATATGATCAACCATAGTTTCTTTAAAACTAAAAGAAGTATTGGTATTATTGAATTTAGTATACTATTGTCTGGAACTTTGTTTTAGTCTATATATTGAATTTTTAAAGTTATACACCACATAACCTTTTTCTCACCGTATAACCTTTTTCTTCTAGTAGAAAACCTTCAGGTTAATATGTATAAACTTACTCTTTAAGATCATCAATCATAAAAGTGGTTTTTACATCCATTTATTATGACTCTAAGCTATAATGAGCAAAAAATGGAACAATAATGTATAAAGAATCTAATAGGAATCATAATTTAGGTTATGGATTAAGAAGGTTTAGGGTGAATGGAGGCTTGAATAGGTAGAAGCAAGATCAAGCTCATAGGAAAAAGTACAATGGAAAGGTTTGACACTTTCAATGTTAAAAATGTGAATAAAAAGCATGGGAGGTGTGCTCTTAAGAAGGTCAGTGTTCTAAGAAACAAGTTTCATAGAACATTAATAACAAGAATTTTAGTGAGAAGTACAGGAGAAGAATTTTCAAGGATCCTTTTGAAATGAAAGTCAATAGAAGTATGGATAGACTTAATGAAGTGCTATGCAAATATTGATGTTAGCATCTAAGCACTTATGACATATTGGACTTCTGTGTTACAATATTTCTATTATTTCTTATATCTTGTAACTTCTGATTGTGGCTATATGTTGGATTTTGTTTGATCTAAAAGTTTAGGAAAAGTACTTTTGAATACTTTTAGAATTGATTTTAATTTGGTAATTAATGCTCTCAAGATTCTACTTCTCAAAGTTGACACGGGGATACCTTTTCATGAATTCAAGCAATATTCTGTATATTTTGAAAATAGTAAGAGAAATATTTAGAGTCTCATAGTTACGATGTAGTTGCAAGAGTAGTAGTTCTATTTCCTTTTAGACAATTATTTTTCTTTTCTTTTCTTATAATTTCCTTCTATGACAGTTTTTCGTTATTTACAACAACTGATGTATAAATAAGCTCTTATAACCCTATTGGAATTATTATTAATCTTTGAATGAAGTTATTATTTCGAGTTTTCTCAACTGTCTTATTCTTATTAGTCACTATAGTTGATTAGGGCAAATCTTGGTATTTATCAACATCTAGTGAGATTGTAGATTACACTCGTTATTGCGATTCATGTACCACAACGGATCTATTAACAATTCACTATTGAAATCCCTACATGTCATATGGGAATATTTCTCTAATGATATGATTGTAGTAGCAATTGTGAGTCATCTTAATAATTGATTCAATTGAACCCTAGTTTGATTTGCTATTCGTAAGTTATATCGAGTAGTGATTCTTCCATATCCATTTTTATTTTGTCCATTGTATGAAAAAAACCTCATATAATATTTCCTTTGAATCTATTAAACTTAGGAAACACAAAAAGATCTGGTTTTAATCATTTGCTGTACTTATTGATCGTATTCATAGTTTGCCTTAAATTCTAAGCATATCATATTTGCTATCAAACTATTGAGTTGACACACTCACTTGATAAGTCTCAAAATCCTTGTTTGTCAATTTAGGTAGTTGACATTGCATTGGAATTTAAGGAGATTCTACTATCTCATCTACCATTTTGACCAGAATGGTCCCATTCTCTATCTCATCATTTATTCATATGTTTTAAAATCTAAATCATTGAATTCAAAATTTGTTTAATGATTTAAATTTAAAGGAGTGTAAATCAAGGGTAAGATAGGTGGTGACACTGCTCTTGTAAAAAATAAAGACGGGACCATAGAAAAATCTTAGAATTTATTATCATGACTGTAATCAATTAGCGGTTAACTTGTATGGTAAACAAATATTCGATAATTCTCATACACATCGGTTGAGTACTCTTAGTGTGAGAAAAATTGCATATGAGTATTGGGCACTACTGAGAAAAAGGCGAGGAGTAGTGAAAATAGAAACATTGAATCTGAAGTGCATGTTACCTATATTAGGGTAGTACAAACTTAATATAGATGGATCTTTTGAACCCAATACAAATAGGTAACTATAGTGGGGATCCTTAGAAATGAGGAGGGTAAGTGGATTTTTGGATTTGGTAGAAAACTCATGCTAACTAATATTGTATTGCTAAAGCTAAGGGCAATTTATTTTGGACTTCAATATGACTATTTATATATAAATATTCCAACAGATTTTGCAATAGTGGCTCTCCTCATTAATACAAAGAAAAATGTTAAGTATAAGTATTATAATGTTGTGGCGACATATAAGGAAATCCTTTGTAGACTACGTAGCTGGTAGAGCTAGGCAAAAAAATCATGAACCGTGGATCAAACTGTAAATCGAATAGAACTGATTATTTATTTTATTTTATTTTTTTACGCACTATTTGATCACAGTTTGGTTTAGTTATATACATACATATATATATATGTGGTTTATGGTTCGGTTTGCTAGTTTGGGGAAGGAAATCGAACCGAACCGTTCTGTTTTAAATCGAACTGAATTGTTTGGTTAAATAAAAATAATTTTTACTCAATTATTTTGTTATTTTTTTTTATCAATCTATATGGATTTCATCAAATTTTTTATATTTTCTTGTTCTTTGTCGTATTTTTAGGTAAATTATTAAGAGTAAGTTGAGTGAGTTCTATCTACAATTTTACATTTAGAAATTTTCTTTTTTTAAATTGTCATTTTCTTATATGTTTTCAAATAAAAGGTCTCACCTTGGTGCTTTATTTGTATATCTCATTTCTTTTTCGATTTTTATTGTCTTTTTTGTTTTCTTCATATTGCTTTTTTATGATCAACTTTACTTCTCGCTGTTTATTTGTTAGAATGGACTCTCTTATCCTTGTTCAATTAAGTTGAGTTTATTAAGATTTTATGCAACTTTTTACTAAGTACCATTACGCGTGATAAATATATGAGAAATTAATTGGAAATATATGTAATTTTAATGGAAAGGAAAACATGTTATTAAAGATAAAAATATTTAGTGAAAATTTGACATAAATGGTTTGAATCAAACTAAACCGGTTTTAATTAGGTTTAAAAAATTTACGAACCGAACCATATGGTTAGGTTCGATTTCAAAAAAAGAAAAAATTGAATTGTTATATTAGGTTAGGTTCGATCAAGGAGGGTGAAGTGTACTAAACTGAACTATACCCACCATTAGTAGCTAGTCAATTAATGTAATGCCAAGGGAAACAAATTGAGTAGTAGATAGATTGGCAAAATTAATGCATGGATGTAAGGATGAAGCTATATTTTGGTCTACTTCTCCTATTACTTTGTCTTCCATTTTGGAGGAGGATATAATTGGATATGGCATCTATAAATATAGGAAGACTATGAATGACTCCATCCATGTAGTAAGGACTATGTGTAATTTTTCCTCCAATGAGTTAAGCTCAAGTGGAGGTTAATTGGATGTAATTAAAACATGCTTTTATTTCCTTTTCTGTTAATAATATAACTACCGTTATTGACCCAAAAAAAAAAAAAAACTTGTATGGTAAAAATTGAGCATCACTGCAGCCTTTACTCTTGATTGAGTTTTGTTGTGAGTGATAGTGTTGTCAAAACCTAACCAGTGGTTAACTCAAATATGTGAGGGAGTAAAAAATTAAAGGGAGAACTATATTCAACTGAAAGTTGAATCGGAGTTGAACTTGGGTTAAATCAAAGTTGGATCATAGGGATCGATCTGGATATGATAATGCTGATGAGTAATAGCAATTATATGAGATGAAAATGTAAATGACATGGGAGACTATAAACGGCAGAGGTGATTCTAATAGATAAAGAAATAATGACAGAGGCTTGGATGGCCTGGAGCAGCAAATGCGTGATATTAATGAGTCCATGCGCTATCTTATTGCTTGAGAGCTTCTTAAGGAAGAGAATCCGATAGCTCTTAGGATGGTAGCATGTGGTGAGTCAAGGAGAGTGCTGCAAGTTGATCTGGAAGAAGGTGAAGGGAACAATTTCAATATTACAAGAAGGGGGGTTAGGAATAACAATAATCGGAGTCGTAACGTGATTAAGGTGAGAATTTTTGAAATCAAGATAGAAAAATTTCTATTTGGTTTGATTTGATTTTCTCTTTATATATGTACATATATATTCTCGTAGCAATACCGCTTAGTAATAGAATCATCACAGAGAACCTGTCCTTGCAGCAGGGCAGCAGCACCGACCAGTTTATTTAAAAAATAACATATTAATCATGGCAACACCAGCCGATTGATCCATATATTTATCAAAATTTTCTAAATGGCTACGAAAGTTACCCCAAACAAAAAACTAGGTCTTGTTGCACTATTTTTCTTACGCCGGGATACTCGGAGTTTCGTTTGGATTGGAGTTTCCTGGGTGCTAATCGGTACTCTATGTACTTAATTCCACGTATTTTTGGATGCAAATTCCAGTAGTCTTTAATACGAAAATATACATAAAAAACTAAACTATGCAAGACTTCTGTGTTTAAATATTAAAAGATCCGTTAAAATTGCGTATATTTTACTTGCAAGCTCGTCTGTTTATTTTTTCTCCCATGCAAGTGAGTAATGATAATTAAAAAATAATAATAAGAAAAGAAAATCCGCATGTAGTATGGATCTAGTGAGACATTTTCAAAATCCCTTAAATAGATTATTTACCAATTTTCTCTGGCAACTTGGAATTGCATGAGTGAAAGAGGAGAAATTAATGCCTGCTTTCTGCATGAGTGAAATCAATATTTTAAACCATGGAAGCTTCATGCCGACGTCTACAATTACATAGAAGAGAGAGCGAGTGGGACAAAGAAGATAAAGTTAAGAAAACAAACATGTCATCATATCATATGGATCAAAAATAAAGGAAGACTAAGACACTGGTTTCCCAACTTTGAATCCACTTAAAGGCTGAATCGGGATCCCTAGTTGATCCCCAAAATAAAGGTAGCGTTAGCGTCTCTGTGCAAAGCTATTATTAAAATTAGGTTCACATGAGAAAGGAATCCATACGGCCCATTTTCCTATATTTCTATTTTTATATCTCATGATAATTCATTTTAAATCTTTATTTTTTCTTTTCCTTTTTTTTTTTTATTTAATCTTATCAACTATAAAATAGATCTTGATTACGCAAATCTATAACGTGTTCATATCAATCACATATACATTTGATTTAATGGAACAAACTTTTCTATTGATATATTAATTCTTTATTCAGATATTTGAATGTTATTGATATGGATGCGTTCGACCGGCAAAACAGCAAATATACATGTTGTTTATCCCATTACGTAAGGTCATGGCTCCATTATTTATACAATATAGGCTTCACGTTCTCAAGGCCGGAGATGAATCGTGCTATTTTCCCTCCTCCATAAATTGGGACTCGTTCGTGGGGGCGGAAAAGTTTCCCGCGCAATGTAATTTCCCGGTTAAGCGAATTACAAGATTTTTTTAATCTTAAAATACAAATTACAAGATTTCTACCGGCTTGCCTTTTTCTTTTTTTTTTTTTTTTAAGGAAAAAGTACTATTGCGTTTATAAACGTGGAGTCATTAGGAGATTTGAACATTTGGATAAAATTGTACCATTACCTCTATAGATTTCTAAACTTACCTCCGCTGATAAAAATGTTAACTTGTCACTTCTCATTCCAGCTTAGGATGTAGGAAATGATGAATTTTGCACAGTTGGGAATTATTGGGATCAAGATGAAACGGAAAATTCTTTAACTTTTCGTCTCTTTGCGATCTCTATGAAACGATGTAATCAATTTCAGGGTTGTTTTTCCTTTTTTCCTTTTTTACCATTTTTCAACAGAGTATTTATATTCTCATCATATATTTTGACGGAATTGATTTAAAACTTCATTCCATCATTAAATTTAAACTATTAGAAACACATTCAATTTAATGATCCAAATATGATTTGAATATATTCAATATTATATTAACGATAGGATGGCAAAATATAAGACAGAACATAAAAAAAAAAAAAACTCCATAGCACCCATTAATGAATCCAAGAAAAGGAGCAGGTCGATTTTTTCAATCACTACTTCCGCATAAGAGTAATAACCATTTTGCAACCTTATGGTGCAAAATGTTGTGAATCCTCAAACCTCTAAAATTCAGATACGCCTGACAAAAATCTTTAGATGTTGGTGTGATCATGGAAGTTCATAGTAATAATAAGGAGCGTTACTTTGGACATGAGTTAGAAAATTAATCCCATATGCCAAACACCACAAAAACTCTTTGTTGGAGTCTTCTATTTTTAGTTTTAGAATCTCTCAACTCCCATGTCAATAGTCTTTGTTTGGCCATAACAGGAAAATTTATTCTCTAAAATTTTATTAGATGAATTCTTGTCATATTGATATAACAACAAGACTGGTTTAGGGATTGTAATTAGTTGGCTGTTTACTTTGCACTCGCTACATATAGTGGATAATGTGTCTTTGAAAACCTTTTCCTAAATAACTTGTTGGGTTGTATTCTTTGCCCTTGCCAAAATTGTACATCTTGCAATATAACCAATAACTACCAAGTTATTGAGCATCAAAGTAAGTCATTGCAGATAAGCAGTAAGCATAGTAGCTGTTACTACATCAAAATTGACTTTTAGCTACATTTAACATCAAATTAATGTGTCAAAAACTTATTGGCTATGTTTAAAAAACATAGCATTGTAACGTAACAAAAGGCATGTGGTTGAAAGTTCAGCTATCATTCAAAGTGCAAACGTGGCCAATGGTCAGAAACATAGCAAAACAAAACACATGATCTGCCATGTTTACACTTAGCTAATTGCGTAGGTTTTGCCACATTTATATGAGGCTAAAAGTTAAATGTGTAAGTGTATATCTACCATCTTCTATGTTTATACATGGTCAATTGTATAAGTTTTGGTATGTTTATACGTGGTTAAAAGTTAAATATGTAAGTGTATATCTACCATCTGCTACGTTTACATGTGGCCTATAAGTTAGGTTTAGCTATGTTTACATGTGGCAAAAGATGATAACTGTTAGATGCCCTATGATTTGTCAATTGTAGACATAGTGAAATCAATACTACAGGCCACTTGTAAATGTGGAGGATGTATTTAGTACATTCTATCTACGATTTACTATGTTTACACAAGGCTTACAGTATAGGTTTGACCATGTTTCTACATGGCAAAAGGTGCATGCATTTCCTCATATGGTTTGCTATATTTAGATGTGGTTAAAACTAAGTTATACACTATGTGTAAACGTGGCAAATTGTTTAAATCTTTAATCAACCAACTGTTTTTTGTAAAAATTATTATCGCATATATCTATTATTTCAATTATATATGTTTAACCATAAGTGGCATTTCAATCTCACCTAAATAACCTGTAATTTACATATGTTATTTTATCGCATTTATTTAATCATAAGTAAAATTTCAATCACAAATATTTAACCCGTAATTAATACATGATTTCAACCACATGATTTAATACTTCGTAAATTTCCGTTGTCTCACCATAAGTGCCATTTTAGACTTTAAATATTACTAATTGATAAAAAGTTTCTAAAACTTCACTAAACAATAACAATATTTCTTTACATAAGCATACTGTAATGTAAATTATTCAAAGCTTATGACAATATCCATATCAATATTGTAGACAAAATAAATATGTCTAAAATATAGAAAAAAAAATTCTTCAAACTTTATTACATTTAATCTTAGACAACAACTAAGTGATCGTCTAAATATCTATATATGTTCTTAATTTTCCTTATCTCTTCTTACATCGTCTTTATTCTCGCTATTGCTTGCACTGAAAGTTATGTTACACCATAGATAAAGCAATGAATAACAAAAAAAATTAATTATATTCAAGAAAGAATAAAACAAACATAGAAATTGTTTATAATTTCTTAACTTATTAGGAAAATTTGTGACATGCTATTAGATAAGTTGAAAAGTCGAGATAACTGTGAAATAACTTATATCAAGTTAGTGGTTTGGGAAAGCTACTAATTTTGAGAAATAAATACTTATAGAATACATAAAAATAAGTATATTAGGAAAAAAAAAAAAAGATAAACTTCAATTTTTAGTTAAAACTAATAATGATAAGCTTAGATTGATAAGCTTCAGTTTTTATATGATCATACAGACTTACAAGTTGTTGTCTTCTACAATTCAACAAGTAAAAACACAACCCTTTTTCTAAGTAACATCTTGCATTTAGAGAAACTATCTACTATTTTGTAACTACCTATTTTTGCAACAGTAATTCCTTCTCACTTTGTAGATCTGCTATATTTATCCCCAACACACCCCCAACATAACTTGTCAATTATAATTGCCAATACATAATATATGAAACATAGAAGGTATTGTCAGGTGATTTTAGGATAGGACTTTGTTTTTGCAAAAATAGAAGAGGCTAAGTGGTATCAGGGCTAGTTTAGTGTAGCCACTTTAATACCTAAGTTAGTAGTTGTTTGGGAGAGAGATGAGTGAATGAATGTAGAGTTAAAGATCTTAAGAGAGTTCTTACAATATTATTTTTTTGTATTTATAAGCGAATATTGGGTATTTGAAATAGCAATTAATCATTGGTCATGAGCTACGTAGAGATCTTGTAATCAAACACATGCTTAAAATATAGGAGTAGTGGGTGGTTGTGTAAAGAGATTGTACTAGATCATAACCATTCGCACCACTTTCCTAAGTTTAAACTGGACATATTATCAAGTCAGGCTTCAAGGCCCATCAAGTGGATTTAGTTAGGAGTAGAATTATTCATCTTCTCGGCTGTCGAATGGCCAAGTGATATTTTTAGAGTGAAATCCGATTATCAATAGAAGGAAAAGCATAAAAGCTCCTCAACTTAAAGCATGTTACACCTACATTTTTATGTAATATCCAATAAGTTGATAGAAACTATCTAGTAAAGCCTAAAAATATTTTGTATGACAAAGAATTTAATATGTGAAAACTGTAATGATTAAATAACAATAAGAAGAGAAATCAGAAGTGCAAAATTCAATGGTTGTTACTATTACCTTTTCTTTGAACTAGCTCTTCTCTTCTTGAGTTGAATCTAACTAAAGATCACATAGCTTTACATAAGATGTAACAAACGGTATTTGTAATAAGAAATAACATATTAGAGGTAGCATAGAGATTATCAAATAAAGGGAAGGAAAAAAAAGAGTGATAAAAAATAGTAAAAGGAAAACAACTTGGGACAATTCAAAGGGAAAGGGAATCTAGTAATGTTGAAGCTCTTTCACAAATAGTACCTTTTGTTCTAACAAACGTAAGGACAATCACAAATGGCAATTTTAGCAACAATGATCACCATATACCTTAATGATGGAGAATTTATTGCTTGTCGTGCTTCTTCAATAGAGTAATAAAACCAAAAGTCTTGTCCATAAGTAATGTATTGTTGTCAATAATTTTGGCACACTCACAACAACTATCTTTATGCATCTTCTGTGATACAATAAAACAAAAAGTTAAAGAGAGAAAAGTGGAGTCAAGAAAAGTACTGTCATAACCTGGAAGGGTGGTTAAGTTGTAGTAGCATCATTGTGTAATATAGGAAGATCTAAGATCAAGCACATTCAAGATCAAGCACCATTCTTAATCAAGAATCTTTGGCACACTATACAAGGCGTCTTATAATCCCAACTTTCACTCGGAGACTAGTATCAAGTAATAATGGAGCATTTAATATAAGTTAAACTATAATATTTAAATCAAACATAAAGTAAGATGGGATCAAACTTTTCCCTAACTTAAGTCATATAGAATTGAAATAAAATAGTACCAGTAGTTTGTGCTACTCAACATACTACAAGGTAGAAATAAACTTAAAGAGTTCAAATAACATATAAGTGATTATTCGTGCTCTGTTCTTCTTCTCACTGACAATCCTTAAGCTAATAGTACTTGCCTTAGCCATCCTGCAGCTCGACGCCAACCAAAGATCCTAGCACAACAACAAACTATAAGGGGGTAAGCTGCAACTGTTTAGTGAGTAATCTTCTTATCTTACCACCAAACAAGAGATAGGTAAGTGAATTAATATGAGTATGCAATGTAGACAAGCATATGGAATGTAACATCATATATAGTCTACCGATGATTGTGCAAAGCATGATATTATGCCCACTATTGCTCGAGTTAGGAAGTATTTAGGTAAGTTAGGACCTGGGTCTCTATATCTATTGTCCAAGAATATTTATCTCTTTCTCAGTAGACCTAAAGCAGTAGATATGACTTGATCTCAAGTAGAAGGAAGCACTCCCTAGAGCTGGGTAGATCCTGAAGGTCAAGGTAAGAACATGTTGCATGAGTACGTCATACGAATCAACAACACACATAATAATAATACTGGATCCATCATGCATGATTTCTTACTCCACTACGTAGTATTGATGCCCTGTATAGATAATGCATAAACCTCCAATGCATGGCCGGTTTTTATTAAGGTCGAGTAGTTGTTATTCTGATTCTTAGGTAACTAACCAAATATATATGTTAGATAATCCAAGGCCCTATTTATTAATGCAACATCCAATTTATAATTTAGATATATTATCATCTCTTTATAAGTAAGTACATCTAAATCAAATGCATGCACATAATCTTGACGTAAAGCAAATTCATTTCTTGCATATATATAATTAAATGGTGCTTTACACTACAGCTATAAGTAAGGTAAGACAAGGGTCGATATACTTACTCAGCCATGGAATCTAACAGTCTTACTAATCCTTGATTGTGTCAAACTCAAAGTCTTCGTCACTTGAATAATACATTTGAAGTATATAAGTATTCTATTTGTACTAATTATCTATGCTTTCTTGTCTTAGATTCCCGTTTCAACTGTTTTTGTATCTTGGGTGTAGTTTTTTCATTTTAAATTTGTTTTTCATGATTTTATAGTTTTTTTTTCATTGTTTTCGAATGCTCTTTCATTTGGTGAGATCATTTCCAGTCTTTTAGGTCCATAAGGTTTCGATTTGGGCCTTACAAGTTCATGGGCCTAAAAGGGTAAGTTTCATCACTTTAGGGCTTAGGCCTAGTTTTAGGCTTCGAGCTTAGCTTTAGATCTTGGCCTTTATACTTAATATTTTGGGCTTTATTTTAAGTAATTCAAGTGAACATTTTCTGCTCAATACTTTAAATTTTTATCTTGGGCCTTGGTGTTGCTCTTACGGGCCTCCACGGGTTCTTTTTGTAAGTTTAGGGCCTATAATGGATGTCTTGGATAGGCCTTAGGGTTTAGTGAACCTCTTGAATAACTTATTTTCATCCTTTTAAGATAGGGTCCATACCTGGTCACTCAATTATTTGGCCCTTAATCTTTGGTTTTTTAGGAATTTTTAGGCCTATCTTGCAATTTAGGGCATTAAGCTCAATTCTACTTGTCCTTTTGACTTAAGCTTAATATTGGCCTTAAGTTTAGTTCATTTTTCGTAAGGTTACTAATCTGGTCATGATCATTAAGGTAGCCCTTAATACCATTTTCAAGTCTCTAATCACTTACTAAGCAAGTTTAGGGCCTTAACCCCTTCTTACCTTACTTAACTTAGTTAATCAAGTCCTAAATCATACTTAGCACTAAATAATCATGTTATTAAGTTAATAAATTAAAATTTACAGATCTTAACCCATCATGCATGTGGCTTCTAAGGTAGTGTTTTGGCGGTTTCCATTATACATTTCACATACTACATGTTTTAGTGTTTCTTCCCTTATCTTAGTTATGTTTTCTACTAGAATAAGTTATGTATTTATCAAATATGAAGAAAAAGTATTGAGAATACCTTAGGGGAGGTGGCGGCATGCACTAGAAACAAGGGTTATGAGGCTCCTTTTGATGATTCATCACTAAAACTTACTAACTATCAACTTATACTACATATTGATGTTACTACTTAAACTATTTAGTCTAGTTCATACATTATTCTAACCTAACTTTCCTTATACTCTCTTAAAACACTAGGTCATACATGTATATAGTAACATGAAGGTCTAAAATGTAAGGAACTACCATGAATCTTAAGGAAAAACAAGAAGAAGTTCAACTTAGTCGATTACCACGGTTGGGTGTGGATGGCCTCCTCTTGTGTGTATGTGTGTGCCGTGAGTTTATGTGCGTTTACTAACTAGAAGAGAGAGTGAGGTAGGTGTGGGTCTTGGTAGTTGGTGGTTGGTGAGGTGGTGGTGATGTTAGGGTGGTTAGCGGTGATGGGTATATAGTGTAGTTGGTGGTGAGCTTTTGGAGTAGGTTTTTCAGAGAGATTTTGACAGTGATTTGTGAGGAAAATGAAATGAAAATGAGAGTAAGGATAGGGGTTAAGTGACCGACGCAAGGGAGAGAGAGAGAGAAGGGGACAATATGTGAGCAATTTGGGATGTGAAGGACTTACTCATATTTGGGATTATGTACTCTTCTACTTTATTGCCAAATGAAGAAGGATCTTGTCCCCTTAAGGTACATATATTTTAATGCCCATTAAAACATTGTTCTTTAGTCCTTAATCAAGTATCACTTGTTGTTAATTAAGATGTAATGAAGGTTGGTTATGGATTAGGGTTTGCTTTAATAGTAATTAGGTATAATTAGACTAAAAGTGTAATTAGGGCATGTTTAGGGTTTTGTCTTGTTTTGTTACTACACTTTAGATAGTCTAAGTATCTTATATGTGTACTTAAGGTTTGGTATTCGGTGTTCGTTTATAGTTATTTGACTTACGTATGTGCTTGAATCTTAGGGTTTTAGGTGATCGATGAGTTCGATTACTTTTAACGATTGATTTAACCTTATGATCAAGATTTATTTGTCATGTTAGGCTATTTAGATGTTCAATTGGGGCTTAGCAATCTTTTTAGGTTTTTGTTATAGTTTTAAGGTTTTTTGAGTATTAGGGTTTTAAGGTCTTATTTCCTCTAGGGTTTTGGTTTAACATTTAAGGTTTGGTTCTTTTGCTTAGGGTTTCATTATTGTATTTAAGTGGTTTTAGGGACTATCCAAAGATTTTCTTATTTGACTTCGCTTTTGGTTACTGAAAACCCTCAGGGTTTACAAGTACCAAGTTACTTTTCAAACTATAAGATATAAAAATGGTTGATATTTCAATTCCAAAACAAACAAAAATAAAAAAAAGAGTGAAAACTAATTGACACAAGTCAAACTAAATTTCTAGTTTCTAGTTTGATTTCAATATGAAAACTTTTTGCACTAATTATTGTAGCTTCGTTATGCTTCAGAATGTCTCTCCTAAAGCAAAAGAAAAAAAAAAAAAAGAAAAAAAACCTCAACCTTAAACAACTATTGAGTAATTTTTATCTATGCTCTCTCTCTCTCTCTCTCTCTATATATATATATATATATATATCATATAAAAATGCATATACCTTTTCTATATCTTAATAGTTATATAACATATAATGTAATATGAGATAGAAAAACAGATTACACAATAAACATTTATAATAGCTCATCATGATTTTGATTATGTTTTGCTTATTTAATACAAATTTAGAGGTTAGTTGAATCAAATTTGTGTTAGGTTCACACATGATAGTAAAGACACTACCTTATTGTGTATCACATTGGCTTTAGAATAAGTGTTATTTTTGCCTAAAACAAAAAGCATGTTAATTTCTCTTTCTAGAAATAAAGAAATGCAAGTAAATAATATATAATAGATTTGAATTTTCATTTAAATGTATCTTGACTATAATTCCCATGTATAAATAAAAAATTATCTACTATGTGAAAACAAATTACTTACATGTTACTCACAGTTTTACTGATAAAAGATCCTCTGCGTGAAGATCCTAATAGGCTTCCACCTGTAAATCAATATCCTAGACAACTTCTCTTGATAGCTGATCATCAAAGCTATATCTAAAGAGCTTCATATGCTCTTTTGAATAATATGACAAATTTTCATAAAGTTGATTTTAGTACTGAAACATATTTTCATTATTGAATGAAAGACCCACTAGCATTTTTGTCAATTCTTTATTGAAAAAACCTTAGTAACCAAAAGGAATTCCAATTATCTTTTTGATACCCAATATTTCAAAATGACAATATGCACTTGCATTATCTTTACATTAGGTTAGAATAAAATGAATAGGAAAAAAGAAAGTGGGGAAAAGAATAGTTGATTCTATTTTGTGCATATGCATGTACTAGTATAGATCTCAACAAAGTCTAACAACAATTGTCCAAATTTATCATTAAAATGAAAGAAAATCAAGCAAACATATGTCCACTTGAATATTCATTACATGCATAGAGAGGAATGATCAACTAGTTGACAATACATCTATCGCCTAGAGCATTATTTATTCAGTATATATAAATTGCTATAGAAATGACTTATCTTATATATCCATGCATGGTTATGTTTCCAACTAAACCCTTTTACCATCCTCACTATTCACCAAATACATTCCCTTTTCACTTTTGACCAATTAATATTTTACAGAATTTTATCATATTTTCATATATTTCATTATAAAGTTAAGAAATGTCTTATACCTCTCTTAGATATGATTGACAATCTCTAGTTTCATCTACTATTTTATCCATATTAACTCTAAAATCAAACTATTAACTAAATAATTATATAGGTATTTTTAACATTTCAAACTAAATGAAAACCAACTACCAAAGAAAATTAAGATGATATTTAGAGTCATGAAGACTCTCATCAGAAAGGAAAGATATCCTTCATACAAATATTGTCTCTATTTACAAAAAGGTAATTGATAAAAAAGTTTAAACAATCATATGCTAAAGACTAATGAAATACCTTCTAGCTTATCTAATGACATCACTAAGACTAGGGTAGAGCCCTCTATAGGTCACAATCACTGCCTTTACTTCTTTTGGTTTGAAATATACTTCTTCTTGAGGCCTTACTCGATGCACCTTGTAACCAATAAATAAGAAACCAATATATTGGAAAATATATCTTATTTATATATTGCCTAATGCTAGCACTAACCAATAACAACGTCTTAAGTAATAGTCATTTAAATGCATATTTGAATTTTAATAAAATGCAAACTTATCTAGATTATCTTTAATGTGGCTATAGGTGGCTACTATAAAATTTTAATTCCCTTCCAAAGTAGGGTGAACTTACATGAATAATCATCCTACATATAAAACCAAAAACTACAATACAGTAAATTAATTGACTTTTAAATGCTATAACTATTATGCCAAAAGATATGATTGTGAGTAAAATGACATCATTTTATGTAAAAGATATCAAACAACATTGTAAAAGATATTAAACAATACCATTTTATGTAAAAGATGTAATCTTTAAAATTAAAAGAGTACCATGAACTCAAAAACACCAAACTTTTTTCATTAAAAAAAATACCCATAAGGCAAAAGATGTAGTATATATTGACTTGGTGATTTGAAACTTCTTAAATGTTGCTAGCATCTTGCGTAATTCTAGAAAAAGAAAGAAATAAAGAAGAAAACTAATTAGTCCACAAAATCTAAAACTGAACTTTAGCATACCAATAATAAGGACTATCATTAATAAAATTCAACATTGTATCTTGGTGGAAAAGTGTTGCTAATGGAACCACCAAAAAGTGGTTGTTTAGCAAGAGAATCCTTTGGTATTTTGTGTGAGGTAACTAAACCATAAGAAAACAAGGGCTCTCTAGGATGAATCAATTAAAGAATAGAAAAACAATATTTTAGAATAAAGGAGACGTTTCGGAATTTAATTGGAAAAGTTTAGATGTGAAAGAGACATTGTTGGTGCTTAGGAAAGAAACAGGAGTTTCGAAGGATGAGGATCAATTTTTAGTGTTTGTTTATAAGAAGGAAGTCATGAGCAAGAAAGGGAAAAAAAGAAAATTATTAGTTAAATGGCTCTTACTCTCTTTACTACCACTTAAAATTTCAATGCTACGAATGAGGAAAAAATACCAAGGTAATCTAGTTGTCCTTAATTTTGTATTAAAAATAAATATTCTATTATAATACCAATGAGTTGATAACATTTAAGTTATTGGGGAAAAAATTAATAATGGTTTTTAATTAAATTGTTGAAAACCTTATCACAAATCAAATTGTATAATAACAAATTTATGTTTTGACTATGAACGTCTCTAATAATCTATTTCGCGCAACATGTAATAAACATGACTAAAACATATAGAAATTTGCGAGCCAATTTTGTTGTAGTGTATTCTTTGTCATACATATATTTTTTGGACCAATTTTAACTTGTCATATTCAAATGAGGCTTTGAAGTATACAACTTTATATAATAATTGTTACTATTTTTACAATAGAAGTGCATTGCTCTTAGTATTTGTATTAACTATATTGATAAATTCTTTTAATCTTATCATAACAAGTATATAAAAGTAAAATCTATTGTGTATTAGTCTAGTAGAAAATGTATTTTAAGGACTCTTGTACACTTGTTATAAACTACCCTTCCAATTTATTATATACCGGCTAATGATGTACTTGTATTATGTCAACATAAAATAAATAGTTTTGCTTAGTAAATATAAATATATATAACTACTTAAATAAATATAAGACTCTACCAAGAATAATATGATAGTATAGATAGATAAAAAAAAAATATGGTTTAACAAATACTATTTAAGTATTGTGGAGACAAATAGGGAGTATTGCCTTAATATATATATATATATATTAGATGTAGAAGATATAAAAATAGAAATAGATATAGAAGATATATATAGATATAAATAGATATAGAAGATATTTTCTTAAGCCTATTAATGTAGAAAGTAAATAATAAGTAAAAAATATCAAAACTATCTATTTAGAGATGTAAAGTCGAATAAAGTTTATTAGCTTAATAGATTGATTATCATACAGTAAATTATATTTGTATTCGGAATATATTTTAATGTTGTGCTACATAAACAAGTTAATACAATATATTTTATATTTGTCTACAAACATTGCAAATAATGTATGTTATGCCATGTTTAATAAACGTGACTAAAACATACCAAAATTCTTGTAGCGTATCATGTTGATACATTTAATGGGTTCATATCTTTTGTTTAGGTCATTAAGGTTTTAGTAAACAAATAAAAGTTCAATCTTTTTAGGTTTTTAGGTTATTTATGAATAAGAAAATAAATAAAGGATATGAACAAATTAATCTATGGCTATGAAATACCAAATATTAGTTTAAACTAGGTTTATTTAATTATAATATGATATTATAGCACAAATTATAATCAAACGGGGTTTTGACACAACTAGTTGATATAACAATACAATTGAGCAATTCAGGGGATGAAGGTATTCAATCAATATGATAATATAATTGAATAAGTTCAAAAAAAGGGTTGTTCACCATGATTTAAAGAATTGACAAGAACTAAGGTTTTTGTGAGAAGATTCTCTTATAGAAAAGGTTTCACTTCAATAATTCAATCTAGTTAAATCTAAAAAAAGAGTCTTGAGAATATTTATATAAAATCCTAACATGATTGAATTAATATGATAGCATGATTGAATAAGTTCAAGAAAAGGGTTGTTTACCATGATTCAATGAATCAACAAAAACCAAGGTTTTTATGAGAAGATTCTCTTAAGGAAAAGGTTTCAATTCAATAATTCAATTTGGCGAACTTTGAACAAAGTGTCTCAATAGTATTTATATAAAATCCTAACATCCTAGGACAAAATAGGACCCAAAAAATAGTTGAAAGTAATTAATAATTGATAAACAATAAATAATCACATAAAAACAATAAAACAAAGTCTCCATAGTCATTAGGGTTGAGGAACGTGGGTGTGTTCCTTACCCATAAAGCTCCAAGTTAACTTGTGATGAAATCACGATCAGGAATATGGTCATGATCTTGACTATGAACCTTTCAATGAAATATATTCTTGCAAATTTTCACCACGAACTAGTTCCTTCCTTGTCAATGGGCATGCTTCTGATAAGCTTGATCATGAATCCTTTGTAATGGCCCATTTTGTATCCTTTTGACAAGTTTTGACACTCGATTCTTATCACAAGCCTTGGATTCAAAGGATGTGTCGTTTGTCATATATTCTTATTATCTCATTAGGCTACATAAAACTTGATTCTTTCATTCTCCAATCTTTATGTCTAAAGTTTTTTATCTACCTAAATATTTAAAACAAGTGCCCAAAAATTGAGGTAAGCAATGATAAGCAAGCAACTAGTTTGCCATGAGCATATATATGTCAATCTGTACATAACTTAATTTGTTGCTAAACACAACAATCAATTAATATAACAATCTAGTATTAGTTGAGTTGTTTAAGGCAGGGATAGCAAGTATAAGCACATCCAAAATTCTAGGCAACAACATTTAATCCTAGATTTAATCTTCTTAATATATAAATCTAATATATTAATGATGACATAAAAAATAATAATATTTCAGACTAGCTTCGCTGCCTATATCAAACATTGGTGAACTTATGGAAGACCAATCTTGATAACAAGTTGACAATTTATTAAAGGATAATGCAACTAGATTTTTAAATTTAGTTAGGCATAGATAGATATCCTAAAGTTTTAAAGTGTAGTGATATAACATAGGAGGTTTATGGTATACTTAGTCTTCCTATATCTTTGAATCAAAGGAATTATTTGGGCATGCTAGCAATTTAGGGAAGAAATAAGTTGGAAGCACCCAGTGTTTCCAAGGATTGGATAATAAAATATGTTGAAGAATTGGAAGAGAAGCCTATTATCAATGGGTAAGGAGATACTAATAAGAGTTATTGGTGGAGCATTACGAACCTTCTCTAATATCTAATAAAGTAGCATAGAGAAGTAAATTCACTTATAGCTTACTTTTGTTAGGGTTAGGTATAGGAAGAGAAGAAGATACATTGGTTGACATAGGAGACAATGATCCTTAGAAATCATAGAGGATGTTAGATTTACTTATTTAAATGTTTTCAATTTGGCTCTTCTCATAAAATTTGGTTGGTGGTTGTATATAAAAATGAAAATGCATTAAAGTTGATAATGTTAAACAATGGCATCTTTTTTCTTAAGCCTTCTTTTTTGCATGTTATTATAAATTCTCGTGACTCTTATTACGACTTGAATAGTATCATTGTCATGGTAGATCGCTATACACCGTACAAAGATTTACAATCAACCCCTTTGTTGATTATGGGCCTTTTATATGACACACAAGGCTTTTTCTACTCTAAGTTATCATCAGATATGTAGACGAGTAATATCAAGCATATAAACTACAATTATTAATTAATTACGTAAATTACTAAAGATAAAGCATGGAACATAGAATTCCACATCAAAAAAATATTATAATACATATAAGTCTGCATTAAGTTTGTTTAACTACAAAATTATGCTAATTAGAAGAAATAAACAATTCTTAGCCAATATTATAAATTCCCTCTTTTGCTCTTTGAAGCATGCAGTCTTGATTCGGCATGAGACTCACTTCGGGAATTTTGTAGCCCGAATTGGCGAAGAGGTAGTACTGCATCAAAAGAAATCTATCAGGGTATAAGTTTATGCTTAGTGAACTAAACCTTCTGTCATGTTACATAAACAATTTATTTAAATGCACAATCGTATGAATACATGAAATAATTAGAATACCAAATAATACATATACAACCGAAGAATTACATGCAACTCAGAATTATGTCTTTAGTAGTCGGGATTGGAGATAATTAACCGACACAAACTATCAATTGGGTTCTAGCACTTATGTTTTTATTCCTCTTGCACCAATGTGCTTAAAACAACTCAATCATATATATATATAATGTATACAAGCTTTACTTTTTATAGGGAAAAAAAATACACTTTTCAAAAACCAAAATCCCAAGTCTAGCAATGTGATGGCCTTTGCAATCCACATCATATGCCTTAAGCAGAAGTTGCAAGACACCGCCCTTCATTAACAGTTAGCGTCCCTTGGCGTCTAGTAAGGCCGAAAGTTAGGATAGAGACCCAATAATATATAAGTGGCATAACCGTTGCCTAATCCCTATTGGGGCACTTGCTCCTATGAGTCTCTTCTCATCTTTCGCGTGAGGTGGTAGTTAATATAGTTATGATGTAAACCTAAGAAATGTATGACTCATTAAATTCCATAATCAAATAATTAATTAAACCAATTTTCATTGTGATCAAGCAATTGTACTCCATAACAATAGTACATATCTATCATCATAAATAACTCCGTTTATTATTTGATTAGCAAATAATGGAGTTCAATCACTATATCTCACCTATGCATTTCTCATATCCTACATACATTCAAGTTCATTATAGAAATTTAAGTACATTTATATTATAAAAAAAACCAAGTATGAAGTTATCGAAAATTATTCACTCGGCTATAGCTAATTATTCGTAATAGTTTGGGGGTAAGTTGTCTCCAACAGTAGGGTCCTCTGAACATCACAAATACGATATTATAAGAATTTGAAATGAAATAAAAAGGCTAACCTAAAATCCTTTAAGTTATACTTTTAACTTAGTTTTATGTTTCTTCTAGTTATACTAAATCTACAATCATGTATAACTTTCTTATTTTAAATCCGATTTTTATGATCTTATAGTTAACTTCTATTATGTTTGAGTATACTTTAACGTGGTATGGTTAGTTTTGAAAGATGGGACTCGAAATTCTGTTCATGGACCAGAACAGTGGCATTCCTCATGGTTTGGTGTTCTTTTGAGCTTAATTTGGTTGGTTTTTTTTTTTTTTTTTGTATAATCTTTTGGGCTTAGGCTTAGGCTTGAAACTTTGTTCTAGGGTTAAAACTTCCATCAAGGTTAGATTTTTATCCCTCATTCATGAACTTAGTACTATCTTAATTTCCTTGAATTTCTAAGTAGGCTTATGTGGTCAAAATGGGCTTCTTTTTGTACAAACTAAGGTTGATGACTTTGTTAAGCTTAGAGAACTTTATGTGGACTTCTTATATGTCTTATAACACCTTTTATTTAGGAGTTAAGGTGTTGGTCAGAAATTCCATGAATGGCCAACTAAAAGTTTTAAACTTATTTTGAGCGTTTTAGGTTCGGTTTTGAGTTTTAGGCTTTTAGCCCTTCTTTTACTAGCCTTATTTGGACTTTTCACTTCACATACATTATTTTATCCTGTTTTTAATTGTGTTTTTCCTTGGTTCTAGATCTAGTCAGTTTAGTTTAGGTGACTTCTAACTTGGCTTTTCCACTTGATTTACCATTTTCTTAAGCCTTAGTGATAAATCAAGGGTTTACACTACTTGTACTCTAATTCTGACTTAACTTCTTCTTTGTGTGAGGATTATTTGGCCATAGTGATAAGTGAAATTTATAGATCATATACTTATTGTACGAGCCACTTTTTGTTTTAGGTTCGTAGAAGTTGATTTCTACACCAAAACTACATGTAATAGTTTTTCCTTTACCTAAAACTAGTTTTAAGCATATGAAACCAACTAGAAGTAAAAGTGACACTTAAATATACTCCAAATGTACCACATCCAATGTTCCCTTAGGGTGTTCTTGCACATAGTTTCATGATTTTCTCATGTCATAAGCTTCTACTCTAAGTGACACTCATGTAATTGACAGAAATACTAAATATAGCCTACTTATATCCAACATTCATGTGGAAGATTCATAAAGCTTAGTACTTAGTATAATCTAACTAAGACATCATCTTGCGTATATGTATAATCTCATAAGCATCGCATTCTAAGAATACTTAAGTTAAGAGCTTACTTCTTTCTAAGCGAAATGAGGAGTGGATTTGGCGCTTAGATGTATTCCTTAGCTTCTTGTTTTCCTTTACTTTTTTGTGTACTCTTGAGTTTCCAAGGTGCGGTAGTACTCTAAATGATTTTTTGGATCTCTCGTCTCATAATAGAATTCAAATTGTGGCAACTTGATGTATCGTAGTATAACCTCCTCTAAAATCTTAGGGATGAAAGGGCACACCTTAATTTGAAATTGTTTACTCGTTATAGCAGGAGTGCTAATATGCAAGGGTCTAGTACGGTGTACTTGCTACGATTGCTTACCCTTATCATTCTTCTTGAGCGTAGAGGTTGAAGGTCCCATTGTAACTTCGACTTGCTTTTTTGGCAATTTGGGCGAATATATTGATTTGTCACTGTTCTCAGCATTTTGGTCATCGTGCTCTTTGTTTTGATTTGGATAGATATTATTATGAAGGAGATTTAGGATCTCTTCATGTTTTTTGCTTAATTCTTGGTTTTCTTTGACTAAGTCAAGGTAAAGTTATTCTAGCTTTACCAAACATTGTTTGTTAGTGTGCCTACTTCCCCTCTTAATGTGGTGGGATAAAGTACCAGCACTTGTGCTTTTAGTTAATCTTTTCCAAGCCATATAGATGGGTAGGGAGAAAAAAAAAAAAGCAGACGATGCTAAATGTTGTTAGGTGATTTTAGATTAGGACTTTGATCTTGTAAAGAAGGAAAATGCTATAAGGTGTTGGGGTTAGTCCGGTACGGCTACTTTGATGCCTAAGT
The DNA here is from genome assembly GCA_024138015.1 of Lumnitzera littorea. Taxonomy (NCBI): domain Eukaryota; kingdom Viridiplantae; phylum Streptophyta; class Magnoliopsida; order Myrtales; family Combretaceae; genus Lumnitzera; species Lumnitzera littorea. The sequence goes on from JAMXBB010000008.1 coordinate 71,901,090, forward strand.
TAGTAAGTAAATATGGGAAGAGACTAAGTAATAGTGGGTTCTTAGATATCTCTTACAGTGTTTTTTCTTCGCATTTATAGGTGAATGTTGGGTGTTTGAAACAGCAGTTAATGGCATGATTATCAGGACACATGGAGACCTCTCGGTTAGGTATATTCCTAAAATGTAGGAATAGTGGGTAGTTATGTAATATAACCGTATCAAGTGATAATTGTTTTAGTCACTTTCCTTAAATTTAAATCAGATATGGATCTATATCTTACTTGGCATGCTAGCAGCCGAGTGGCTGAGTGAATGAAACTCGATTATCAATATTTTAGGGTTTTAGATGATTTAGGGTTCGTTGTTCTCGTATTAGGGTTTTTAGTAGTTTAAGTCAAGAATTCATCTTACTTAGGGTTTAGGATGACTTTTAGGGTATTATCAACTTTAAAACTTTTGAATTAAAAACTAGGTTTGATTTCTAAATGTAGACTTTAAGTTCTTAGTTTAGTTGATCCTTGGGAATGATAAAAAAATATTCTTGGTTACTTGAATATCATCTAAAGTAGCAAGTTTACTACTCTTGTGGATAAGCTAGATTTCAAGCCCATACTTGAACCAATATGTTAATTTTAGAGATTAGAGTTTCATTATTTTTTAATCTTAGCATCGTGTAGGTGCATTAGAGGTTATATAGAGGTGAAGGTGTAGTAATGCTTTGTGTGAGTTACTAGGTAGAGATATTGTAGAAATAGTCATCATTGGCAACTATCGAATGATGATTTTGAAAGGTAGCATCCTACTAATGGTAGATTATCAAATTAATTGTTGATGAGTCTTTTGATGGTGTTGCTTCAATGGCAGCTATTAATGTTCTAATTGGAGACTCTTCAATTGCTTTTGTTGGTGTTTTGGCACAAAAAGTTTGTATTTCATTGATAGAAGCAAAAGAAGTAGTAACTTCTCTTGTCACATTTGGACTTGTGCTAGTTGTTGGCATCAAATTATGATACAATGGTTGTTGTTAATATGTGTCATGTTGTTCAGTCTAATCTTTGGTCCCTTTAGATTCATAACTTTATGAAGGATATTTACGCTCTCATCCTACATTTTCACGAAGTTGAGTTACTTTAAATGCAACGACATGTGAATAAAGCTACGAATAACTTAGTTTACATAATAGATAGAAGATGTTTCCTATTTAGGGTGTTATATAATCTCTCTACTCTTCTTTTATATCTATTTTATTGGAAGATTAGTTTGATTCATGTTTATTTTTTGATTGTAATGAAATGGCAATTTCACTTGGTGCTTTGAATTTATGATATTGATTTCTTTTTAGTAGAAAAGGGAAAAAAAGGACTTTTTAGTGCAATTTCACTTCTATAAATATGACTATTGGAAATAGAAAAAAGAAAAATGTCTACATAGTTGTTGAAATCCAATATCATTACTAAAAAAACTATAAAAATAGACAATTTTAATACTTAGAAGTGATGAATAGGAGTTTTTGGAGAAAGTAAAGTTATAAATTGAAAATTTGGGATGTTTATCTATTTGTAGTTAATAGTTAAACTAATGTACTTCCAATTTGCCCATTGTATGGTGAGGTTGTTGTGATTAGTCGATCGCATTCAATAAGTGTATTGATCGACCTAGGAGATATCTTGAGTTGATGACACGTGGGAGGATATCATTTGGAAGAGGCATGGGAGGAAGAATGGATAAACTCGGTATCTTAGGTACATGTATATGATAGCGGATTAAACTTTGTATTCTTGATTGTTTTTGGATCATTCTTGATGAACTGCTTGGTTAATCTTTTGTGGTGTGATTTTAGTAGAGTTTTAGTGTTTGTCTTAAGTTAGCCATCACTTTAAATGAATCAAATGAGAAGGGGAGTTTATTTTTATATAGTTTGGCAATTAATCTTATCTATCAGATGATTTTAAGATGAATAGCTGAGATTAAACATTGTCATTGAAGTTTATCCTCTCCTCTAGTCTTCATAAGCTTGGACATGAAGTTGAGTTTACTCAAGTGCTCATAACAATCAAATGAAGCTCCATTATTGTTATAAACAAGCTTGGAGCACAAGTAAGCTCCCTTAAGGTACATTAAAACCAAACCAAGGCCCAATGAGCTGAAAAAAGCCATTCCTAAGTTTAGTTTGCTTGTGCAAGATAACGAAGTAAGGCTAAAGCGAAAAATCCAATTTAGCAATTTTCGTTTTGAGTATATCAAGTTAGATCTCCTTAAAATACTCTTAATTAAGTTGGATTTCTTATGTTTTACCACTACCTTATGATATCCATCCTTGATATTAAATTGACTTAAAAACTCAATTATTGAAATACTCATTTATAGCTATATACATGCATAATATATATATATATATATAAAAGCAATAGAAGGAAGTTTTGAGAAGGACACGATGACTTGATGTTTTTCGTCCGTCTAAGGGGAAAAAAAAAGAAAAAAAAAGGGTTGTCCTCTTCCAGAATCCCACACATAAACCGTCACCTAGTATGTCATGTCTAGCAGCTGATGCAATAGAAGGGCGCGATGACTGTTGACCTAGCTTATGCTGCTTAGAATGTTAAAAACATATAATTTGATATCTAACAAATTAAATCGGTTGTAGCCAATAGCTCAAATAGGTGGCAATCACATCATGATCATCCACGCAATCAGATTGAACGGTCATGATTAACGTAACAGGTGAGAATACCGGCAGACGGCTTACGTTGAGAGGCGTAGGATACTTGGGCAAGTGTGCCGCGTGCATATCCATACCGGTACCATACCCGCTGTCACCAGACGGATTGGATTGGATTATTAATTGTTTTTAAGAACAATGATGATAATTTAAGATTTAATTTCGTCCTTAAATAATATACATTTATATACGCGATTAATTGATTAATAATGTAAATCGTCAGCACCAAGGAAGGCGTTGGCATGTTAAGAAGACCCTTTTAAGTCATGATTTACTAATACTTTTTTTAAGGTGCTGGGGCCTGCTTCTTCACATGGAAGGAATAGTATGTTAAGCGACTAGTGATTACAAGTATATTTTTTTATCCAGGGTTTCTTAAAAAAGGACAAACCCTAGCTGTATTTGTATATTGCCAAGAGAATCCCAGTTCATCTTGTTCTTTTGCGAGATCGATCATCAGTTAGGGCCGTGTCATGCAGGAACGTGGGACAAGTGTTGTCTGAACCCCAATCATTTTTATATTTCTTTTCAATGATGGACAAGATAAATCTTTAAGATGATATGGATGATGGACCACCTACAAAATCTCACTCATCTTTCGTCCCAAAATTTGTTCTCTATGAGTCACTAAGTAATAGAAAAAGGATATACTATTAGATAGCAGACAGAAAGTTAGCATAATTTATATTACTACAGACAAAACATGGCCGACTTGTTGTATTTTATTTATGGGTCTGTAATTATCATCCTTGACTACATAAGTTGGGACCGGCCTTCCATTTGGCCCGGTTTAATTAGATGGGCACGATGTAGAATAATGAGTAATAAGTGGTTGTTATGACCGTGCAAAGGATATTTAGGGTCTGGTAGTTTCATGAACAACGTTTTCTTTATTTTTTATTTTTTATCTGTTACCATTAAAACTTTCTATTTGTTAAATACTATTACGATAGTCCAATGAGGTTGCGAGTCCTAGTGACTTGTAGAAAATAGTGATATTGGAAGGCAACGGTAATTTATGAACTAGAGTAATTATTAGCATTCATAGAAAATACTAATAAAAAATTGATAAAAATAGTAATGTACTTTTAAAGCTGGATTTTTTTTTTTTTCATTTTTCAATTGATTTTTCACCAAGCAACCGGTCATCAGTTGTGACCTCCGTATCTCATAATTAGTAAGCTAAAAGCTAACTTTAATTGTACCCTCTTGAAATTTCTACATTAATTTTTGGTAATTTCAAAGTGAAAATTTCGAAACATTCTCCCTGAGATAAACCCACAATAAATGCTAATAGTTTTGAAAGGGTTACTCGGTGTAGTTGAATTGGAATTTTAGTTGATCTTACTCCTAATTAATTATTTGTATTAGTCCTTGTGAGTTTTTGGTTGTCTTTTAGGAGAATTGCCAGGGATTGACTTTTAGGTTTCATTAATGTTGTGTAGTTGTTTAACTGATTTACACAGCTTTGGTAGCTTTTCAGTGCAAGTGATGAGTCCTAGTGCGGACAAAATATGTTTTTTTTTTTTAATATATATATATATATATATATATATGATTGTGACTGCATTCCATTTAATTATGCGCTAAGAACAGCTAAAGGATGAGGAAGAAATTAATATACTTTTGTGGTGGCATTCGTCTTTTCTTGAGTTCTATAGCCATAGATGGAAGAGAGAAACGACAGATCTGTTTGTAATTAACCAGCACAACAAACAAAGTATATTCTCTAAATGTCTCATCAAACAGACACGTCGTCTATTTATGATAATCGGTACATTTTAAGGCATTATAACCCTGTCCGAGGAAAGGGAAAAAAAAAAAAAAAGAAAATCGAATCAAATTGAATAATTTTAGTTTTTGTTAATTTAGTTTGTTTTTTTTTTCTTTTAGTTTTTCTTATTCAGTTTTTTTAGTGTTTTTTTTTAATTTATTTTGGTTGTAATTTCATATTTTGAGGCTAAACCAAAAATTTAAATTACGTATTAAAGATGTATTAAAGATGTAGATATAAGAATATATATATATATATATATATATAACATATACAAAGCTAAAAGTTACGCAATTGTATAAATGTAAAGTAGTATAGCATATAATATTATATTACAAATCTAATTATTTACGGGATATGACATATAAATTACACATGTTATAGAGTATAGTACATGATTATCTATGACATATAAGAGTATATAAAAGTGATAACGATATATCGTTCAACCATACAAAAATACAATAACTTGATATATGATATGAAACAAACTAGACATATAAGAAGATGTTAGTCACTAAGATATTAAAATAACATGCCACCACCCGTTTTGGCTTCAAAAGCAAAAATTTAGTTTGATTTAGAAACAAATCCCAACTGAATTGAACCATACCTACTTCTACTTCTAAGATTGAGAGTTTTGTAGCCCAATTGATACACATAAGGACTCATACATGTTTGTTTTCTCTGTTCATATATAGTAAATATATAGTTAGAAAAGTGAACATGTGAAAGTGAGAGGGAAAGAGAGAGATTAAGGGTGTAAGTGAACTAAGTCGGATTTTAAATTGTTCAAATTCAGTTTGAATTTTACTTGAATTTAATTCGGTAACAATTAAGTTGAGTCGAGTTTGAGCTTAAGAATATTAAGCTTATAAGGTTTACTAGCCTAATCGAGTTTGGTATAATTTTTTGAATTATTTTTAAATTTTTTGAATATAAGTGAGTCCAAAGTTATTTAGATAAATTTTATAAATTTGAGTTTAATCGAATCAAACTCTAATATGTTATATGCATTTTTAAGTTGAGTTTGAGCTCAAAATTTAGAGCTTGATCGAACTCAAGTTGAGTTCAAACCTTGAGTTTCTAAGTTGAGTTCAAACTCAGTACTATATTAGTTTAATTTGACTCGATCTGATTACATTCCTAGGAGAGATAAATTTTCATAAGTTACATAAGAAAATCATGGAAATAAAAGTTAAGAAATTAAAATACAATTTAAATATGTATATTTTCAATTATAACTCTAACAGGTATCATCATACATTGAATTGGTCAATCGAAATGATATTAAGATAAGCATGCTCTTACATGATAAAATCCAAGGGGATGTGTATTAGCCGAAACCATTATTCTTTACAAAAGATGAATATATCCCAGGAGAAACTCTTCTTTTTAGGATTTCTAATTAATTCTATTGGTGTTTGTCTTTCATCATCTCAACATTTGGTATGCTTGATCTTTGGTACCACTATGACCTCCTTTTCAAACTATGACTAGTTGATTAATTAATCACTGACATTGTTAGTTTTCGCTATGATCTCTCCAACTTATTATGCAGATATCATTCTCATGTCTATTTAATTATGCGTGACCATTATGACCCTTTAGACTCTAGAAGAAAATTCCAATTCTTAGCATAGTATAAATTGATGGGAAACGATACCAAAAGGCTTTAGTGGGGGAATGAAAATAAAGGTGGATTCGTATCAAAAGGATCCGTGAAAACAAAAAAACACAACCACAAACGGAATGCAAAAAACTATGCGTCTATGCCCACAGAAAAGTCAACCTGCCCTAGCATCTTGCAAATGGACCTAGTGGAATGTCAAATGACCTTTTCTTGGGAATATACCCATATAGCTACTTCTCTTCTTGGTGCGAGGCACAAGTATTGAAATGGTATTTCTTGTCCTTTCTCTTTTCATTTGAATGTGGTGTGATTAGATCCTCACATTAAAAGTATAAGACATATTCATAGTTATTAACATTATGATTTTATCGGTATAATTTTATAAGTTTATAATTTTAGGAGGTTCTTCCAACTTAAATTATTTATAAAATTGGTTTTATATAGGCTTTAGTAAAATTGCAGGTTTATAGGCTACACTTGATAGAAACTTATGTTTTTTATTTAATCTATCGATACTATCTGTCTTAATTTAATTGATTAAAAAAAAAAATATAACTAGGTTTCTATAAGCTCATCAACACTAGGATACTACATCATCTTCTCTATTACATTCCAATTTTTTTTCCTCTTTCTCCCTCTCTTAGTCCCTTTGTAGATATTCTTAGCTTACATTGAAGTTTTAGCTTCAATAGAAAAGTTTACAAGGAAACATGTTTATTTTAGTTTATACTATCAATAACTTAAAAACATTTGAAATGTTTGGTTATCTTCAACTCATTATTTTTTTTTTGTTTCAAACAAAATAATGAAAAAAGAATTTAGTTTTGACCCTAAGTATTCTCTTTTTGTACGTGTTAGATTACAAATTGAGAATTTTTTAATAGAAAGAAAACTTAATTTCTTCATTTTTTATTTTCATTTTATTTTATAACTATTATAAGTGCACTTATAATTTTTTGAAACTATTCTATATAAGTTGTAGAAACTTCTATAGACACCCATTCACAATTTCAAGTCAAATTGTAGGGTTGACAACCTTGCACACATCTCTTAAAGATTAGCTTTTACCAATAAATTCGTTGAACTACCCTTCAAATTAAAAGCATGTAATCTGACAAGAAAATGGATTATTTATTGATTTACAAGCATTATGGTTCCTATAAACTAGTTATTCTTATTTATTTTCATAATTTTTACTTTCTTGTATATCACAACTTCCACTTCAATTATGAAAATTCCAACAACAAAGGGTATGGAAATTAGCAAAATTATTCCCATGTATAATGATAATTTTTATTTTTTTTTATAGATATATTACATTTGATCTCTTTTATTTTAGATATATATATACCACAAATAGTAGTGTATATGTAGGCAATTTTTGTTTTCCTATGCATTACATTCTCCACCATAAATATGGAGATTCCAACAAATCAAGGTATGGAAATCGGCAAAATTTCTGAGTATAATGATTGTTTCTATTTTTCACATATATATTATATTTAATCTTTTTTTATTTTACACATATATACCTGGAGTGCCTATGCAAGCAGTAGATATATTAAAGATTGACTTAATATTGCATCTTAAACTAAAAGCAGCTAAATCGATACTGAAATCATAATAACTTTAGAAGGTGTTGCTTATAAAACTTAACGATCTTTTACAACGGTTTTCCTGGAAACCACTTAACAATAACGGTTTAAAGCAACAATACAGTAATAATATTGCTAAAATGATAAAAGATCAAATATAAAGATAGCGTTTCCATGACCTATTTTAAGGAAAAGGCAACTAGCATTGTTGGTTGTTGCCTATGTTCATCAATTTTCGCAACTGTTGAAAACATTGCTGCTTATGTCAACATACACACTACACTTGTAAACAGCGTTGCCATTGCGAGGTAATTTATCGGAAAGCACTGCAAATGATGATAATCAATAAATGTAAAACTATAAGAAAAATCAACAGCAATTATGAGAACTATCAATTATTCATAAAAAAGATTCAATACCCCTAAGCTCTTTCTACATAAAGTTTGTAACCTAATATTCTATATAAATAGTATCAATTATTCTAAAGTTGGGCGTATACTAGTAATCTCGCGTCTAAGCTCTTTCTCTATGAAGTTTGTAACCTTAGCTTTTCTCTGAATTCTGTGTTGAGGAAATGTAAGTTTTAAAAAGAATATTCATGAGAAAAGAATCTTAAGAAAATGATCGTAAGACAAAGTTGATGAGTGGAAAACTTGTGGTGACGAGTATTCCACAGTTTTGACGTGTTTGTAGAAACGTAAGAATCATGAACTGGATCCAAATGAGTTCACCCTAGGAACAATAAATAAAAGCATCCCTTAGACTTAATAAAATTGGTGAATATAGAATTTTGAAATTAAGAGTTAAGTCATGACACTATTTATTTTATAATTTTAATATAAAATTTAGGATGATTTCAAAAACTTGGGATGAATCATACAATATCGATAGATTGTTAAAAAAACTTAAACTAGGATTACCTATATCTCGTAGGTGATGATTACTTTGATGATTGTAAGATCAATGAGGGTAATAGAAGACACTATATAATGCTCTAAGTCGATTCTCTAATAAGAAAAATCTAAAAATAAGAGTAAACAAGATCAATCAAATTGAGAAACGATTGACCACATGACCGATTTGGTTGACTAAATTGATTGTTAAGATTATCTGCAGGTTGGTTACAAGCTGAATTCATGTATGTAGGTTGCTGTTATCTACTATATGTAAGTGTAGATTTAGATATATAATTTAGGAATAATGTTAAAATCACTATTCGACTTTTACGTAATTATTTATTTATTTATTTTCAATTTAAATTTAAAGTTTGAAGTTACTAAATATTATACTTAAATATTTACTTATCAAAATTAAAAGTCGAGGTTAAAAGTTACTAAATGTTATATATCTAATTAAACTTTTGATTATAAAATTTAATATTTTCATCATCTTTAAAAAGATTATTAGGTAAACAATCATTTGTTAAAGGATTGCGATGGTATGTAAGGTAGTAAATACAACAAGTTCATATTCAATTGGATATGACATTGAACTCAAAATTTAGATAGTGATTTGACATTTTTACAATTTTCTAATAAATGTATTAGACTACTAATAGGCATTTATGGTTTAAGCATGCATTAAGGTCATAACCAATCGGATAGCAGGAACATAGATTAGGTGTCCGTTGCCTATTGAAGGCTAGACATTTTGAATTAAGTGGCTAGTGGATTGATTGTTGAGCTACCATATAGTAGGGGGATTCTTAATTTGGTTAAATAATTTAATGTGAATTAGATCTTTAGAGAGAAGCTCTAGCATAGCCATATTAGTGGTATGGGATGCTATTGCAAACGAAATGTAGACTAGTTAAACGATAGTTGATATGAGAGGTGACATTAGTATAAGGCAATTTGACCCTTTTTGTGTCTAAAGATTTGACGATCTAAATTATGACTCATGGTATCTAGAAATCTTTAGCTTCAACCTTAGGATGTTGTGAGTTTGTCCTTAGTCCCTAACATAAATAGAATAATTAATTGTGCCTATGTATGATGCATGTTTGTTCTTTGTTTAGACACATTGTATTTCATGCATATATATTTTACATGTAGTATCTCTACATTAGGCTTTGTAATCACCCATTTTTAGGATATGTAATTGCAAATGTAGATTATTTATAAGAAATAGAACTTATATAACTATCTTAAAAATTACTTACGTTACGAGAATGGGGATGATGATAGTGCTATTTAGGCAATTCATAGTAGCTACTTTAGTATAGAGGCATGATGATTGTGAATTTCTATCAAGATATTCGAAGACTTATTTGATAAATCATTTATATATGCTTCCTCCATAAAATTACAATTTATTGTAAAGCATGATTTGTGGACTCATTTTAATTGACAGGTTGATGTTTGCAAGAATATGCATTTGACTAGTTAGTTGTTTTTAACATCTTGACAAGTTTTGCTCTTTCAAATGTAAACACAAGATGCATTTTCTTCTTCTTCTTCTTCTTTTTAATTTTTATTTTTGTTTAAATGGGCTTTAGAGTGTGATTGTTTGCTACATGTCCTTATCGCTGGCTAAGGACCAAGGTTTATATCCTACTAACTTCAATCTTATTGTACTAAAGCTTTTAATTACTTGAAAAGTTTCAATCAAATCCCAAAGAAAGGGGTGAGCAATAATGCTTAGCAAGTAGCTACTTGCAGTGAACACATACATGCCAAACCATATATGTATTAATTTTGGAAATTGATCCTTTCTGTTTATTTTTCTCAAATTTCCTCCATTTACTCTTGAGATGTTGTTATGTGTAATTAATTGTTAAGATTATAAAGAATATTATGACATCATGATAACATCATATAATATTTTAAAAATCTAAATAATTTCAACCATTAATTGTAAATTGAAGGAATGGTAAATAGAGAGGATCCAAATCCATTAATTTTATTACAGATGTAATAATCAATATAAGAAACACTCACAAAAACTTTAAACCTAAGCAATATTCAAATGTTAAGTGAAACATTAAACACTAGCAATAACTAAGTGTCTAAGATGTAAGCTTTGTAGTTGGACAGTCTCGATTCAATACATAAAATTTAAAGCGACGGCATAAGTTTTTCGATTAAGCTTGAATTTTACGGTGAAACTAGAAACAATATTTATCGAAATGTGTAAAACAGATTTCGATAATTAATGAATCATTATAAATAAATTATATGCATACTAAAAATTATAAAATAACATGAATAATATTTAGGAGTATTTCTTTGTATTAAATATGACTTCATGTGTGGGAAAATATACTTAAAATTACCTAAGATATTTGATTAATATTAAAATATACTAAAATAAATTTAAGAAAATTTATAAAAAAATAAAAAATAGTGGTAGTGTATAAAAGACTCTCATTTGGTGTAGCATGCAAATAAGGGGATTAGTGGATAAATAAAGTGATTAAGGCATGCAAACATTAGAATTTAGACAACAATTTGTACATTTGGTAATTAGAGTTCCATCTAATTGACCTAGCCCTTCTATAATTTCACAAAACCACTTCCTACATTCACTTTAGCATCTTTGGAGTCTAGGAAAAATAAGGATACCTTAGAACAAACTTAGGAAATTTTCTTGGAAAATTATAAAAAAGTAGTGTAAAAAACAACAAATTAGTGGTCAACCCTTGAACTAAGACCTGATGTTGGATGACCACCATTGTTTGATAGAAGACCACTCACTTAGTGAGGCCAACAAGCTTGGGGTCACCAGAGGTGATTGGTATGGCGGTTTTCGGTGAATGCAAAAATTAGCTTCGATTTTCATAAAATTACTAAAAATTGTAATTTTAAAATTGTGTTCTAGATTATTTTTACATGTAGATTTTAGAAAAAATATTATTATGTTGCAATTAAGTCTTGAAATATATTACTTTTAAGAAATTGCTAAAACTAAACCAATTTCACTTTCGTTTTCAAAAAACCTTACTAATGTTATTTCAGTTCCAAAATTTATTTATAAAGTATCTATAATATGTATTAAATTACTGTGAAGAGTTTTTTTATCAAAAATATTTTTTGAATTTTTGTCTAATTTTTAGACCTTCAAATCCTATTAAATGGCTATTTATCAAAATGCATTTAATGATTTTTCAAGAATTTGACTTGGATTCTAATTTAGTTGGTATTACGGTATATTATAATATTAAATGATGTTGAGCAGTTAAATTTATAGTGATGAAAGTGTTATATTTGAATATTGAAGACTTGGTGTTGACATATAAGTAATATGTGAGTTATTTAAATAATGTAGTAGGTAAAGTTTAATTTAAATTGAAGTAGCATTGGGTTGTATGGGGTATGTTATCAATAGATATTGCAAGAATTATGTTAAAATGTTGAGTGCCTAATGATTAGAGACTAAATCAAAAATTAGATAAGAGATTAGGTGTAGATAATAAACTGGGAAGTTGATTAGAAACTAAATAAAGGCTTCTATGTACCTAAAATGTAATTAGTTAAATTTTAGAGAATGAGTCATAAGAAATTTTTAGGACTTTTAGAGTTAAATTCCAATCAGAGAATGAATCAAAGACTTGTTAAAAGCAATACTAATAAAAAGTGATCTAAAACCTAGATAATTAGGTATAATAGAACCTTAAACTTAAGTTAATAAATTGAGTTACAGAATAAAGCTCATATATAGTAAATGTATGAATACTCAAATCACATTCATCTTATAGGTACTAGTGACGAAAGTTTATCTTAAGTCACACCTTATTGAGCAAGCACAAGGTCTAGGTAAGTTTGGAATCAATATGTAACTATATTTCGAAGTATTGTTTTATAATACTTGGAATCTTAAGGTTATATTTAGTTGTGCTTGTAAATAGCTTGCTTGTGCACATGCCTATGTATATTTGAGTTTAATTGTATACTATTGGCTTTCTATATTGTATCATAATTGATTGAACTATATGAAATTAATTGATCACCTTAAGTCGGATTTAACTATATTAAACTCAAAGCTATAGATTGGACATGCATAGCAAACTATTAAGGGACGATTAGGATTCTTTAACCAAATATCGATTCTTTAACCAAATATTGATTGGGATAGCTGAAATGGTCTCTTCTTTATTTTTAATCGAATTAAGTGATAAGAGAGGAGGTTGTGACAAATGTAAAGGTAGTGATTCGAAGGTAATTGCGGGAAGTAGTATGTCTCTATTGCACAAGTCTAGGCTTGGTCTTGAGTTGTTATAAACTGGCTAAAACTCCTTTACTTGGATTAGAGCAGGTATAATTTTTCTAATCTCACGAGGGATTACATAACGATATGTGATGGTATTTGTTTTGTTGTATTGCATCTAATTAATTTATTAATAACTCTATTCGTGCTTATTGTATAGTTGTATGTCTCTATCTCTATTTACTGAACAATTGATTATTCACATCTCTGTAAATCTTTTTGTAGGTGTAGATAAGATGCCACATTATAACTGCCTTGAGATTAGTAGCTGTTAGATTCTAGGGAGTGAGGTTATAAAATTGGAGAATAGATGGACTTTTGAAGTTTGTGTTATCACTTTTTATTCTTCTGATATCAACTTGTAAATGTTTAAGTGAACTAAGTTACCAAGTAATGTAAATATTACTTGAATTATCAAAATTTTTATATATGTTCTAAGAGTTTCGTAAGTAAAATAATGATATTTTCATATAAATTGTTTACTTCAAAGTAGGTTGATCGTAAACACTTTGTGTAAATTAGGCATATGATAGCAGTTAAGTGGTTAGCTTCTATTTTAGATGATTTATATAGCAAGACTATAACAACTTTGTCACTTTAAGGCGTAATATATGACCATAGGAAAAGTCTACAAGTCCATGAGTCATTGATTCATAATATTCCTATAGTCCAAGAGTCATTAGTTTACAACATACCTATATTTCAAGAGTCATCGGATCATAAGATCCCTAGAGTTAAAGGTTAAATTATCTTATACTAGGCGTTTATAGCCCAAATTAGTCATTATTAGCCTTGTTCACTACTTTAACCCATAATAGTGCTTTGTACTATTATTGTGACTTATTGATATCTTCTCCCTAAATATCCTGACCTATATTGGCTTTAGGTTTATCATATGGATGACTTAACTTCATGTATCATGCCCTTAGTATCTAAACTGCTAACCACTTTGTCTCAAATGCTTGACCTTTAAATGGTGATGAACACCTAATCATGATCTACCCATTCGCATATTAGTTTCAGTGAAGCATGGTCAGCTAGCACAAACACATTGATAATTAATAGCTTATTAAGTATTAATTCATTATATATACCTAGCATAGATAACTAATGAGCATGTATAATAGCCATTCAATTACACTTGTTTATCCATAAAAAGTAGCATGAAATTCTAGCTTTTCCAATTTGTCTTATAATATTTTAATAACTATACTAATTTCTATAAATCCATTTTGGTTTACTTTAACTTGATCTTGGCTTAATTCTGAGGTTTAAGGGTGTTTCTAAATAAATTTGAGGTTAAGAAGTATGTTAGGAGGATTTTTATAATGAAGTTTAACTGACATAAGGGAATTAGGTTGATCTAGTCAGTAAAATGGTTGAATAGGTGAGAAAGAAAGAAGTCTAGTCGACTGGATTTCTAAAAAGCTTAATTAGGTACTTGTAGTTGATTACATTGTGAATGCCGTTGACTACTTTTAATGAAATTGTCTTTGCACCTTTATGTATAGTTTTATCTAAATTAGGATTTGAAGCATTATAATAAGAATTTAAGAGGGAGGATAAATTCGGTTTTATCGAAAATAATGGAAAACTATCAATTTTGAAAAAAATTAAGCAATAAAAGAATAAATGAATAAAGAAGAGCACAAATGATCAATAAAATTGCAGTAAATTAAGGAGTAAGGATAAAGAGAATCTAGTCTCTATGACTACACAATTACTTAAACATGAGGACTTCCTACCACTTTCATTAATATTAAATTTTCTCAAAAACTTGAATACATAAGTATATACTCAATAAAATACAAGTGTAGTGCTTAATAAATATGCAAGAATAGCTCTTACTTTATATTGCTCTCTTCTCAGTCAAATAATTTACAAAATTATTGACAAGAGTATACAAGATTTAGTGAAAATAAGAACACGAATAAGAGATTACGACATTAAATAGCTTCATTAATTGCACAAATTCTACCACACCATCTTACATTTGTAAGAACTCTTGTAAAAATTCCTATTAGGTTAGAGAGTAGGATGCATTTAAAGCAACTGTAGATTCACAATAGCTATGTTTTTGTACTTGTTTTATGGATGCCATGAAACTCCTCATAGGATGCCACTCACAAAAAGTATTGCTCTTTGAATCCCCTCTCTTTGTTGTCTAAATGACAAATTTGTTTTGCCAAAATAATCAAAAGCACTTAGGCTCCCATCTAACTACTAAGCCTTGCCATCAAAATGGTACTTGATGTTTCAGAAAGACCATATGGCTTAAGTGTTTTATCTAAATGCTAGGATTTAGGCATTGAATGACATATTAACATTGTACCAATAACTTATTATAGCTAATTAACTTAATTAAATTATGCTTCAAAACTTGTCAAGAACACTTCAAATATATTTGCAACATATAAGTAAAATATTAAGAAGATAAGTTATGATAGTATGACTTCTTTTTCAAGAATACTTACTAAATTATTTTGGATTTTGTCTCATCAAAATCAATCGAGAATCTTTTGGTCCAACTGGACATAAGGTATTGATTTGAAGTGCCATAAGATTGTTCCATCAGTTTTAGGCTTTGCAAATACGTCCTATCTTACTATTACATTTCTATTGAAGATCTAAGTTCTAATATTAACTTAGGATTTAAGATATAAGAAGATTAAAGGCTAATTTTTTAATTTCTTTAGATTTAATGAGAAACCATAATCTTAAACAAGGGTAAAGCTTATTGTTTTTATTAGTATTTTATCAAGTAAATTGCTTATCATGAGATTAAAACAATTTAAGTGTTTCCATCTATATATTTAGAATGGGATGTGGTTAGATCTTAGATTTGAGTTTGATTTTAGGTTTTATGGTCAAGACAAACTTCTAGGTTTTTATTGTATAACATGATTTCTAACTAAAGGATTTCTATGAATTTAATTATTGAACTAAGTTTGGAATTAAAGTTCTAAGGTTTTTGTAGTTACTTCAGTAGTTTAACCTTATAGAGCATTTCTCTTTTCTTATTGTGATAAGTAGGTTTTTGTTTTTCCATTTTTGTTGGAGTAAACTATTGTTAGTAGTCATTTTCACTCTAGGCCTTCTAAGGATGAGCTTAATCTGCAACACATTTGACTAGAAGGAGTATTGGAAGGCATATCTAGCAAATATGACAACATGAACATATCCAAAGATTCTCAGAGGCTATATCTAAGATACGGAGAGGCTCCAAAAATCTTACTTCCTTATCAATCATTCATCTCCACTCTTATAAAGACTAATAAACCCCCTTTAGGTAAAGGGAAGGAAATCTAGCCACTCTCTCTTTATTATCTTATTGCTTGGTTGTTTATTCTCAATGATCCCATTGACTTGAGCACTGGAATGCACAAGCTAGGGACATTGGTGATATCCCCTAAAAACTCACATTTACTATTTGTATAGGCCTAATTTACCAGTATTAAGTTAGATTTAGGCCCATCACTTCTGTTGTGAACTCATAATTAATAGTTGGTACCTACAGTTTACAGCTTACATATGAAGCTGTAGCAAAAAATTACATAAATAGCTAACTACCTCTTCCTTCCATCTAACTAGATCTTTGATAAAATAATGTGAACAAGGACTAAAAGCCCCTATAATGGGGCTAACCTTAAAAAGATCGATTAGCTCTTCTTGAATGATAGTTTGGTAGGTTCTTACAAGATAACCAACACCTTAGGAAAGAGCTAACAACTCTTTGTTAATAGGTTGAAAACAACTCTCGTAGCAACATAGTGACTGGGAGGGTGATAGTTCTTATAACTCATCAAACGCTCCGCTTCAATAGGGCAAGTGAAACAATTAGGCTTTCCCCTAACATCTCAAGTTTCACCTTAGTGACAATCTACTAGAAGATACTCCACTTGTTCAAATTGATCTCATGATTAAGCACTTAATCGACATCAAAATGGATGTAAGTAGGGCAAACCTTAGGATGCTTGCACAATTGGACAATCCCTTTTTGTCCAATCATTTTAAGACGAGCCCCTTCTTGGTCAAATATGGATCCTTTAGCTAGAATTATATGATGGGACTATTAATCCCACCTTATGTTATCTTACTACTATGCTTAGATGGAGCTCCCTAGTGTCTTTAACATTATTGCTTGTAAAGCCTTTACAAGTTGCTTCACTAAAGCCTCTTGAGATAGTACCAAGGTCTCTAGCCTAACTTAATCTCTAGCCTTAATGAACTATTAAGGATGTTCCTCTAATATTTTATAACTAGCAAATAGCCTAAGAAAGATAAGCTATCCCTAACGTTAATCCTACTAATAACCCAATGATACCCATTGAGAGGATATAGCTAGATTTACTGTTGTCATTATTGAGATCCTAAATTTAAACATGAAGGTAGCACTCAATGTTGCCATCATGGGAGTAAAGTATTGATGTCAATTCTTTTACTCAATATTTGAGAAAAAACCAAAAGTCTTTTTTGAACTCTAAGCCCGAGTACTGAAGTACATCAGTTAGGAAGACAATATTTTAGCACAAAGATATCTCGAACAACAACCCCTAAATAAAAGAAAAGATAAGGGATCAACTACCTACCATAGATTGGCTTTGGCCCTTACCTTGATAATAGTCTAACTCGACCCATTGACCACAACATGTCCATCAAGAAGGGAAATATTCCACTCTATAAGAAGTAACATCAATTCCTCAAACTATGGGACCAAATCTTACTTGAAATTGAAGATTGAGACATTCTCACCTAGCCCAAAAAGTAGTAATAACCTAATTAGTCGGGTTGCTAACAAATGCTATGCTTTAGAAGATACCACATAGTAAAGGGCTACACCACTGCTGACTGTGTAGAACTCAAGAATGCCTTAGAAGATACCATCTGATTTAGTTACCATCAATAGTATGTCAAATTCAATCGATCTTTAAGATAAGGCAAAACCAAAGACGATGCAATGTCCTTAGAGGCCAATGCATGCTTAACTTGAGGCATCATCAATTAATCCATCAATTAGAATGGAACATAATATGAAAAAAATTCCTAAGATATGGCCTCAACATTGTAGTTGCATTAGTAATACGAATAATGGAATTTTATTTCTCTTCTAATACAATGTTATCCACTTCTTTATTAGCTTAGTTGCTCTTCAATGACACATGTGAGCTCAAGCTTTTAATAAGTCTCACCCATTGCTCAATTGTTTTTCAATTACTAACTTGCAATCTTAGCCTCCACCTTCTTACATGTTATAGAGGTAACCATTGCTTAACAACTATCAAAATGAAGCTACTATGGCCTTTTCATAGGTGATACCTTTCACTTTTTAATGATATCTTAGCCTCTACCATCTTATAAGTTACAAAGGCAGCCTCCACCTATTTATAAGCAATATGAGGCTATCGCAATCTTTTCATAGGTTCCATTCTCTAATCACTCTCCAACGATACATTACATATTCCATCCTCTACCTCATTACAGGTTGAAAAGGCAACCTCTCACTAGTAATAGGCAAAACGAAGCTATCCTAGCCTTTCCATAGTTCATACCCCATGCTTTTTAGTAACAACTCAATGTCTACCTCATCACTAGTAGCAAAGGCAACCTTTACAGCATGCTCAACTCCTTAAGGAGCACCTAGCATAAACTAGATGCATAACATAAGGATAAAGATTGGATCTTGTTTTATGAGTTGGAGAATAACATGGAAGAACAAGCTCTTGTGGTTTTCTTTATAGTATGATGATAAATGAATGAAAATAAGGGATATGGATAATTGGTCAAATCTAAGATTCAACATCTGAACTAGAATAAAGGTTGTATTTAAACTTCTATTACTGATATTACCTACAAGTTATGGAAATCAAATGAGTTTTAATTAAAGTAATCGACATCACCCTCAACTGTATAGATTGAAAGGATTGCCTCAATTGGAATGATGTTCCAATTGGTAAGATCCATATGGACAAATGCTTTCGATGAAGATGAAAGGAGTCATACAATATTTTGAATGAGTAACCAATAATAATCATTCAATGATAATTGACAAGTCACTCATTATAATGTATAGGGATAACATACTTATAGATAAATACAAATAACTCTCATAAGAAGGAAAATTCTAGAAAAGATATGCAATATCTATCTAAAAAGGAAATAAGACACCTACATAAATGGTTACATCTTAATTTATTAGGCTCTATAATATTCTCTTTCCTTATTTAGAAGATTCGATCAATTCCAATGATGATTTACCCTCTCAAATAACTTTATTTAGAAGTTCTTAGTAGAAAATCTTCTAATGCACCTATTAATAGCATTGTTCTACAAGGTTTTCATCTTATTATGAGATACAGTACTAACTCCGATCAAAAGCATTGTTCTAAAAAAAAAAAAAAAAAACACGCAGATTCCTTGTTGCTAATAAACACAATACTTTTCAAATCTTACTCACATTTGAATAAAGTTGTCTAAAGGGACAATCGCCTTAGTTCTCTACACCCTTATATGACCACTATTCGATCATAAGAATACATAATTCAATGAAGAATTTCATCAAAAAATACTCAGAGTCACTTACATTGTCAGATTGGGACCTTAGCTGATGTACACAAAATAAAATATATGAAAGGAAGAAAACAAAAAATATAGCCATTGTGAGGGTGGATGATTTGATCCTTAGGTCCCTTACTTAGAGGGTTTGAAGTTAAAGAAGCTTTCTGTAATCAGCATCTTCATAGTTGAAGGTAGACTCGAAATGAGCTTAGGGCCTCCAAAGGATCTCCTAAAGGAGGAAGAGGCTAAGACATGCTTTGTAAGGGCTTAAATGGCCTTACATCATCAACATCCACTATTACGACCTCTTGTAGCTTATCTCGAGTATTATAGGCATTAGAAATTAAGGAGGAGTTTCCCTCTCCGTCCTTTCTCTCAACTAGCTAAAGTCATAACTTAGATCTCCTTCTAAGATCAGCCCCTTTAGATATTCTCAACTCTTTCTAGCTATCTTGAACTAAAGTTCATAGAACTCAACACTGTTTTAATATTCCTCTAGAATAGTATGCCTCTCCCAACCGACTCCTTCTTTATCTCCTTCATATGCTCATTTTGTTACTCGATTCATTCCTCTAACTTGCAAATACAAGCTTTGAGGGCCCTCTCTTACTCTAACATTTTGTCCACAATGGGCCTCGAAATATCCAACTCGCTTTAGGCATTAGTCTCCATAGCCCTAGCAATAATGGCTTCTTTTAATGTTATCCCCCTTTCTTGCAGGCATTTTCCATATCAGCTTATTGACCCTTTCATCAGTTGTTCCATATTGCTCTATATATCTTTACATGCTCTTGTGTTGTATCGATCTCCATGACAATAGAACTATTCTCAACTTCAATAGCCTTTATCTGCCTCCAAAGTTGATCATTCTCTACAAGAAATGCATTCAATCTATTTTGCTACCAACTTACATGTTGTATTTTGGCATGTAAACCTAAGGTATACCAAATCCCTCTAAAAAGACTAAGCTAAGTCTTGATGCTTAATGAATAGAAACTTGAGTATAAGGTCTCCTTGATGTCTTTTATAAATATTCCCATGGACTTTATCTCTACATTTTGCTTACCCATCATCCCTAAGAATAGGTGAGCATATAACTCTTCATCTCTGAAAGTTGTGTCTCTAAGATGTACATCCCAATTAGAAAAGACTTTGGCCCTTTATTAGGCCTAGATGAAGAAGAAGAAGACACCTTAAACTCTTATTCCTTCTCTTTTCCCTCCTTATTGTTTTCTCCTCATGCTTCTCCACATTAGTAGAAGTAGAGGCATCCTCTTTAGAAGAAACTTTAACTTGATCATCTAAGACTTGAATAATCTCTATCACTTTGAGCTAACTGCATGATTTGACTTCTTAAAGCCAAGCCACTTTGTTGGCCCCTACCTCCTATGCTTTGAAACTCTCTTTCATTCATTGACTTTTAAAGAAGAAGATGTTGTCGGCACATGATATAGCTTAATTGTGCCCATTTACGAGTTAATTATCTAATGCTTTCACATGTTTTGAGTAGATTTTGATACTTAATTTATGTTATATTTGATTTTCAACTTTTTGAGAAGGAATATGAATGAAAAAAATTTAATTGTTGGAGATTTTGCATGGAAATAAATCTAGATGTGAAGTTTTATGCTATGTTAAAATTTAAGTGGATTGTATCCAAACCATGCTAATTTGTCGTATAAGGGAATTGTGGAATAGCATGCCATGCTGGTGGTTGTGTTGTGATTGTGTCTAAGTTAACTTTGGCTGATTCAAGGAGAAATTTATACTCAAAGTTACAAAAGCAATTGGCATGATGATGTCTAAGATCATGTTGGCATTAAAACCTTATAGGATTCCTTGTACTGGAAGTAGATTACAAAGGCCTTATAACACACACATCGTATCTATTCAATTAGAGTTAAGGTTTGAAAGAGAAGGAAAAGAACATATTTTAGAGAGTAGTCTAGGGTTCCGGAGTAGTTTACTTTTTTTGTGGATTTTAACCCAGAGAGTGATAGGAAATAATACTTAAGCATGAACTAGAGTTTGGAGTCTCTGTTATAGTTATTTCCATTTCTTTACATAGGTTCTTGCTTTGGATGTTGAACTTGTTATTTTGTTTTTGCTTAACTAAAATTGTGAATTGAATGTTTAGATTACTAGTTAATTGGCTTTATCATTTTGCATTAGATGGTTATTTTGTTGAATCATTAATTTCGTAATCATTAAGCATATATTTTGATTTGTTAGAATATATGTTATGTTAGGATTGAGTTTAAGAGAACATTTTCTAATTAATTTCTACAATTGGTTAATTTAGATTAAAGAAAAGACTTAGAGATATGCAATGTAATTTCATTAGGGTTTAGGAATTGAAAAAGATTAACGCAATTTATTTCTTATCTAGAGATAGAGAGGGTTAATTTGATTAATCCTGAGTAATTTTGAGAAAATGAATTCTTACCTAGTACTTCCTTGTTTTAAAACTAAATCAATTAAAGATTTGATAAGTATAATATGGGTTCATAAAATATCAACATTAATTGGTTTTCCATTCAATTGGATTACAATTGAATCCATTAAATGTGTTGAATATCCCAATTTATTAGAGAAGATTAGTTGTACAGTTAAGCTTTAGAATTAAAAAATAAAACCTTTAATTAGGTACGCCTAGCTTTAGACAAGACAAGTATAGTTGAGAGTTAGTATACTATTTCCTATGGTTTCATCTTGTTTCTTACCTGTTTCTATTATACGTAAACTAGTATAGTCACTAGTAATTTATACGCAATTGATTAAATTTGAGAAACTAAGAAGTAGGATATGCATATATCATTAAACTCCCTTGGATATCTTAACCACTTACTTCTCCTAAACTAGCATGAAGACATATGGTAAAACCTAGCTGATAAAATAAATAATAAAAAGGATATTTTATAAATTAAGACTGGGGGTATTCTTGTCCTTACTAAAAGTTCCTAAGAAACCTTATTTTATTATAGTAAAACTCATAGAGTAGCCTCTTTACTAATGGATTGCTGACCACTAGTTGTCTCACCTACACGTGCCTCTGAGGCCTTTAGTCACTTGCCTAAAGAATTCTCTTTGATTAGGTTATCGAGGACAGGGCATGGTTTACAGGAGAATGGAGGAAGAACTCCTTGAGGGCTCATCTTGACCATACCTTGCTTTGTTAGGCTTTAAGTGCTAAACGTTATTTGCCGAATGCTAAGGTCGAGAAGCTAAGTGCCAAGGCTGACCAACTTAGGGCTGAGGTCAAGGACCTTATTCATATAACATTGCACCTATCACTCAGACCCCTTTTATGCCAAGGTCAAGGTGTTGAGTGCCAAGGCCTATTTGTTAAGTGATGAGATCCCCTTTACGTCAGCCCCTACTCTTTAGCCTATTATCCCTATTACTTTTATACGGTGATGCTCACATTTGCTACTAATACAAAACCAATATCTTATTGCCACCTGTCCTTTTCGTCTAATATTATACTATTTTTCCATTTTTGTCATTTGTCCTATTTACCCTTTTTTATATGTACTAGGAATCTCTTTTCATGAATACCTTTTTGTAATTTTTTTTTATTTATAATGTTGCCCTAGGGACTTACTATAAATAGTCCCTTTTCTTTGTAGCAGTAATTGTCTTATATTCTTTATAGATATTTTGAATATACTTAGCCCTTGTGAGACATTTCTCTCTAAGTCTATTTCCATATACTCTTATCTAGTCTTGCCGAGTAGCTCAAGATTAATAGCTTGTAGACCTTGGCATTAGGTTGTACGTTACATCAAGAGAAGTGCCAAGTTGTGTTGTGTTTGTAGATGAGTCGTATCCTCCGAGCAACTTCATGTCAACTATTGTATTTAGTTTGCTGACCTTACCATTCTATTTTCTTCGGTACTTTGAAGGACCTGTTTGGTTCTCATCTCTTATAGTAAATCCTAGTGATAATTGAGCTCTTAGGCACATCACTTACTCTCGTGCTCCTACTTTTTGAAAATAGATTTCTTGCGCGAAGACTTCCAAGAATAATTGCTCTATCTATGACATTAATGAGGGAAATCAAAGGTAAGGTAAGGAATCTATGTCTTCTTTAAATGCTTAAGAACTTGCGCTTTGAGTCTCTATTTTCTTATCTAAGGTTTGGAGAATAATGACTTGTTGTGGCAACTGTAGTTGACATTCTAGATTTTTGAGGTACGTGATTAAATTCTAATTCTTAGGTAAGAACATATTTCAACCCTTTTATTTTCCATGTATTGTGAAAAAGATTGAAGCTATGTAATGGCTGTGGTTAGTGGAAGGATAAGAGTAAGATTTTGAGGAATTGATAAGGGATGGAATGGTTATTGAATTTGGAGAAAGATTTTGCGTTAATTGAGTAATGGATTTTTTTGATAAAACTGTTTGGAGAACGGAATTATGTTGGTGATATGGTATAGGTGTAAAAGAATTAAGTTCTTGGAGATGAAGTTGCGAATAGGGAGGAACACACTTAAGGAACATAGGTGTGATCTTGCCCGCGATCCTTAAGGATGTGTTAGAGTGAAGTATGTATAAGGAAAATTTGAAGAAATTATGGCCTTAAGGAACACGACCAAAGTCTATAGTCGTGGTTTAGGCCATGATCTTGATGTTTTTAAAGATGAGGGAACCATGACTTAAGTATATGGCCATGGTTTAGGGTATATTCTTAGGGAAGTTTAGACAATGAGAACCACGATCCAAGTCTACGATTGTAATCTTAGGGCGTAGACTTGAGTCTTCTCTTTTTCTTTTTGAAACTTGCTTTTTAACCTCCTAAACCATAATCTAATAAGTTCTAAAAATATTTAGGAGTCTAAATTGGTTCTAAACTCTTAGGATAACTTACATGTTCTGCTCACTAATCTAGTATAAATAAGCGAGAGGATTTACTAGGAAAAAAGAACTTGGAAATACATTCTAATAGTATTATCTTACGTTTTAATGTAGATTCTTTTGACCCTTTGCAAGATTCGCATATGTGATACTATTTGTTACTTGTGCCTGTTAGGGTAGAGAAACATAACTAGACTAAATAATTATTTGACCATTAATAATTGTACGTTGCTTGTGCTTAGCTAGGCCGAAGAGATTAGGAGAACTAGTGGTCTTGGAGTAGTGTCCTGATGATCTTAGTGTGACGTTGTCCTAAGTGGAGCCACACTTTAAAATGATCTGGGTAGATTTAGGTTGATTGTTGGATCTAGAGTATTAAGAAGGATCAAACAATAATACCTATACACTATTTACATATATCGCTTGCTGGAGCATTTATTACTCTAAGTTTTGGGATGTTGGAACTGTACTATGTGTTGAACTAAATAAAAGATAACAACCTATGGATGTTTTATTTTATCATTGAGTTGTATGTCAATGTGCAATTGCTTGTTTTATACACAAGTGCTTGTGCATCTTATGTTGGGCATTACTTACCCTTCGAGAAATTTTTGTTTTTAGTTTCAAGAATAAGATATGAGAATTGTGACTAGTATTACCATGAGGATTATGGTTGTCAGTGTGAGGATCCTAGTGGAGGATAAGTGTATTACTTTGATGATAATGAAGGAGTAGCATAGTTTTATTGACTTTTCTAGATGTTGAGACCGAATTTAACTTATTGCTATTTTATTTACTTGTAGCACATATTTTAGGAAAAGATCTTCTATACATAGTAAGACGAGTTGGAAATAATGTGCGTTCTTTTTTTTCTTTTTCATCAAAACAAAGGACAAAAATAATTTTGATTGACATGCCTTATTTCAAAGTAGTTAACCGTTGCAAGCTATACTATTTAAGAAGCCAAAATTCACAGATTAAGACATGGAGAAATAGAACAAAAAAAAGGCTACTATTATCATTCGTTCTGCTATAATATTTTTACTATGAAGAAAAAATCGATTAGAAGCTCTTTATATATATATATACATATATATCTCAATTTTTGTTCTTACTTAACGAAGATCAATTGTATTATTTGCCTCGCTGTTTGTATTATTTTGTGTCTAAGTTTTTTATTTGAGAGAAACTATAGTATCTCTATAGTTCTAAGTGTTAGCCTAGGTGTCAAGCTAAGTGAGTTAGAGAAAATGATATCTTGTTTATAATCTATTAAGTAATGTTCTTTTAAGAACAAGTGGATAGTGGAATGACTTTAATAAAGTAAATTGGGTCCTCGACAGTGAAGTTGGAAGAGTGCAATAGGTATAAAGTTGAACCACTATAACTCATTTGCTTGATCTTCTATTCCTTATCTCTTTATTTTCATGCATTTCATTTATATTGTTAATCCATTTATCCTCTAGTTGATTGTCTAAGTGACCAAAGGGAAAAGTTTTCTTTTAAGATTATTTTGTTTCAGTTTTTTTTTTTTTTTAAAAGCAACCGATTCATCCCCTCAACCCCCCTTTCTTGGTTACTTATCTAGGACCTACGTTTGGTATCAGAGCTTAGCTTTAGTATCATTACAGTTTAAAGGTTATGGTTGAAGGTAGTGGAAGTAGTGGTTTTGCCATACAACTTGGAAAAGCTCCATTTTTTATAGCACGAACTTTTCTTATTGGAAGTTTAGGATGGAGCACATATCAAGGCATATGATTATCAAGCATGGCGAATGATTGGAAATAGAGTTGCAAGACTTCCTAAGAGTATCATCACTGAAAGCAACATCACAAAAGCAAAACTAAATTCCATAGCCAAAAATCTACTTTTATCTACAATAGCTCAATCTAAATTTTATTTGATTTCATCTTGCATATTAGCTAAGGAAATATGGGACACATTAGCACAGACATAGGAAGGTACAGACACTATCAAAGAAATGAGGTTCAATTCTCTGATGCAGTACTATGAAACATTTCATATATTGCTTGGAGAAGAAATAAAAGAGTCATTTAGCAAGTTTAATGCCATCACAAATGAATTGTCATCTCTCGAAAAGAAAATTGATGATTCAGATCTTGTACAAAAGATGTTAAGGGTACTTTCTAAGGTATGCAATGCAAAGAAAACTACTATTAAAGAAGTATGTGATATGAAAAAATTGACACTTAGCTAGGTGAGGAGCATGCTAATGGTATATAAAGTAGATTTTCTTAAATTAGAAGTCGTATCAGAAGAAATGAAGAAAAAGGGGATAGTCTTTAAAGCTTAGAAGATTGATATCGATTCAGAATTAGAAAGTGAAAGTGATGATGAAGATGATGTCTCCCTTATTGCAAGAAGATTAAATAAGATGATAAAAAAACAAGGTAAGAAAATATTATCTAAACACACCTTTTCTAACAAAACTAATGAAGGTAAGAATTACAAAGAGAGAGATTTTTTTTTTTTTGTATAAAAAAAGGAGAAGAAAGAAGTAGTGTGCTATGAGTGCAAAAAACTTAGACATATTAAATACGAATATCTTATGCTGATAGAGAAATTAGAGCAATATAAAAAGAAGCATAAGTCATTGTTGGCCACTTGGAGTGACTTAGATGAATCAGAAAATGAATCAGGAGATAAATCTAAAGATGAAGAAGAAGCTAACTTATATCTGATGGCATTATTTGAGGTAAGTTTTGATTTTGAAGATGATATGCCAGAAAGTGTATGCAAACAAATAAAGAAGATGCTAAAAGATTTAGAAAAGGCTGATTTAAAACTAACTAAAACTGGTAAAAAGATAGAAGATCTAAAACAAGAGAGGAATCAACTAATTCAAGAAAATGAACACAATTGAAAGAAGAAATAGATGTACTAAAGATTGACAAAGAAGCACTAGAAATTGATAATGAGAATCTTTGTACTGAAAATGAGAATTTAGAAAAGAGAGAATGGAGAATTAAAAGATGACATAAGTAACTTGAGATCAAGGATTGATAATTTGACTAATTCAATAGACTTAACATTTAATAAATTCTGTAAAAGTGATAAAAAGTTACAAATGCTTACCGGCTCACAATGATTGGATAAAACCAAAATAAGATTAGGATTTGAATACGGAGATACTTCAAAATCGAATAAAACAATAGTATTTGTTAAGGGAAAGGAAGTATTGGACAACACAACAAATAAATCTAAGAAAATACAGCAAAATCATATGATCCAAAACACAATGGCTAGAGGACATATTAGAGGTTCCATCAGAAGGTATGATAGGAGATATTCAAACCTAAAGGCATAGGTAACAAACAGGTACAGCAAGTCATATGGATGTTTCTTTTGTAATAGATTAGGACACATTGAAAAATATTGTTACTTAATCAATTTCTATGTGATTATAGGAGCACAGAGTTAAACTCAAAGGAACATGTTATTTAGATAGTGGATGTTCTTGTCACATGATAGGAGATGCCTCGCTCTTTACAAACCTCAAATGGAAAGAAGGAGGGTTTGTCAAATTTGGATATAATAGTAAAGAATAGATTATTGCCATTGTTAACATCAAAACTCCCCCATACACCATTAAAAATGTCTCTTTGGTAAAAGGAATTAAATATAATCTCCTAAGCATAAGCCAACTATGTGACAAAGGCTCTAAGATGACGTTTGATTAGAATAAAGTAGAAGCCTTTGACTAGAGTGGCTTAAAACTATTTGAAGGATTTAGGAAAAGGAACATATACTTAATTGAGCCAGCTAAGTGAAGATTGAAAAATGCTTTGTTAGTATTTCAAATAATACATTTCGATGGCATAAGAAGTTAGGTTATGTGCATTTCAATCGATTGGAAAACCTATTGAAAAATAATTTGATTTATGGATTACCTAAGATAAGCATGAACGAGGATGGAAGTTGCACAAGTTGTCTTAAGAATAAGTTGAAATCAACATATCATAAATCAAAAAGAATAATCACAACTGAAAGACCTTTAGAATTACTTCATATGGATCTATTCTGATCCACTCAAACATTAAGTTTAGTAGGCAATAGATGTGGTATGGTAATTGTTGATGAATATTCTCAATATTTTTGGGTTCTATTCTTGAGAAATAAAAGTGATGCTTTTAAGGTCTTTGAGAAGTTTGCAAGATAGGTCTAAAATGAAAGGGGCTATACCATTATCAGTCTTAGAACATACCATGGTAAAGAGTTTGCAAATGAAGATTTCATCAGATTCTATGAAGACCAAAGAATTACTCACAATTTCTTGGCCCTATATACACCACAATAGAATGGGGTTATAGAGCGTAAAAATAGAGCTATGCAAGAAATGATAAGAACTCTACTAAATGAAAGTGGGATAGGTAAGTACTGTTAGGTTGAAGTAGTTTCAACATCTTGTTATATAATTAATAGAGTCTACTTAAGACCTTTAACTAATAAAACCTCATATGAGATGTACAAAAGAAGAAAATCCACAGTTTTATATTTTCATATTTTTGGTTTTAAATGTTACATTAAGAAGGTCGGACATAATTTGGGCAAATTCGAAGAACGAGTAATGAAGGGATCTTCTTAGGATATTCATTATGAAGCAAAGTATTTCGGGTATACAATAAGACTACTTGAACAATTGAGGAATCAATTAATGTAAAATTCATTGATGAAGTAAAAAATGAAGAATCAGATGGTGATGAACTAGACAACTCAAGTAGGAATTCCTTTTCTTATAAGAATGAAACTAAGAAAACAAGAACTACTAAGGAATCTCCATTAGAGAATATATTAGAAGCTAAATCATAAAATGCATCAGAAACTACCCAGGTAAGTACTGAACCTCAAAGGACTTGGAGATATAAATCCTATGATCCACTAGAACAAGTTATTGGAGATATACATCTTGGAGTTAAAACCAAAGCAAAATTACAAAATATTGAAAATCATTTTGCATTAGTGTCTGAAATTCAGCCAAGTACAGTAAACGAAGCTTTATCTAATGTAAATTGGATAAATGCAATGCAATAAGAGCTTACACAATTTTAGAGAAATCAAGTGTAGTCTCTTGTTCCTAGACTACATAACAAAACAATTATAGGTACAAAATGGGTATGTAAAAACAAATTGGACAAACATGGAAAATAAGTAAAAAGACAGATAGACTTGTCGTAAAAGGATATCTACAAAAAGAGGGAATAGACTTCAATGAGACATATGCTTCGGTTGCACGTTTAGAAGCTATAAGATTACTTTTAGCATTTGCATGTTAGAAAGGTTTTAAGTTATTTTAGATAGATGTTAAAAGTGCATTCTTGAACGGTTATATAAAAGAAGAAATCTTTGTTGAACAACCCCCAAGTTTGAAGACCCTTTTAAGAAGATTATGTATTTAAGTTAAGGAAGGCATTATATGGGCTAAAACAAGCTTCTTGTGCATGGTATGAAAGACTTAGTAAG
The DNA here is from genome assembly GCA_024138015.1 of Lumnitzera littorea. Classification (NCBI taxonomy): domain Eukaryota; kingdom Viridiplantae; phylum Streptophyta; class Magnoliopsida; order Myrtales; family Combretaceae; genus Lumnitzera; species Lumnitzera littorea. The sequence goes on from JAMXBB010000008.1 coordinate 71,930,891, forward strand.
TTTCTCATTAAGAATGGATTTAAAAGAGGATGAGTTGATACTATTTTGTTCATTAAGTACTATGATGATTTGCTTTTTGTTCAAATTTATGTAGACAATATTATTTTCGGTGCTACTAATGAACAATATTACAAGGATTTCTCTAAGATGATGTAGACTAAGTTCAAAATGTCTTTAATGGGAGAATTAAACTTCTTTCTTGGGCTTTAGATAAAACAAATCAGGGATGAGATTTTTATCCATCACAAAAAGTATATTAAATAAATTTTCAAAAAGTTTGGATATGAAAATACGAAGAGAGCTACAACTCCCATGCCAGCTTCAGTAGATTAGAACTAGATGAAACAGGTAAGAAGGTAAGTAAGAAGCGTAATTGGTTCTCTATTATATTTAACTACTTCTCGACCCAATTTTATTTTCAATGTTTTCTTGTATGCTAGATTTCATACTAAACCTACTGAATTACATTTAGTTGTAGTAAAATGAATATTTAAATATATATCTTAGATAAGTAAGCTTGGAATTTGGTACCCTAAAAATAATAATTTTGAATTAATAGGATATTCAGATGTGGACTATATAGGATGTAAAATTGATAGAAAGAGTACATCTAGAACATGTTAATTTCTAGGTGGTAAATTAGTTACTTGGTCCTCCAAGAAATAAAATTTAGTGGCATTATCAATAGTAGAAGCTGAATTTGTATCGATAGGAAATTGCCGTGTACAAATATTATAGATTAAACAACAATTGTTAGATTATGGAATAAAATTAGATATTGTGCCCATCAAATGCGACAATATAAGTGTAATTAACTTAATAAAAAATCTCGTGCATCATTCTCACTCTAAGCATATTGAAGTTAGACATCATTCTATCAGAGATCATGTTAATAATGGGGATATAAACATTGAATATGTTTCCACAAAAAATCAATTGGCTGACATATTTACAAAACCCCTTGGAAAAATGAAGTTTGAATTTATTCAGAATGGAATTAGTGTATACATTTCTATGTAATCTTTTGTAAATATTTTTGTGCAATGTAACTATTAGGCTAGAACTTTTCCTATCGAGGTATTATCCACTTTGATATAGAATGCAATACAATTTTATCCCTTTGTGCAGCAGCATCTTAGAAGGTCATTCATCTTGGGATTGACCTAGCCCGAGTATGTTTAACTTCAGAGTTTGGATGTGTTCCAAGCTGTTACACTAAAAGGTGCTTAAATGATTATAGTTCCATCACCTTGTACTTAAGGAATATTACAATCCATCACTCTTACAGAACTAGTGTCTTTGTCAGTTTTGTTATATAAGTCTAGGATCACTACTAGGATATTCTAAGGAAGGTTAAGGGAAAGAAAGTAGTTGAGCCTAAGGAAAAGAAAGGCAAAGTGTTTGATTTGCAAACTAGAGGAAAATTCTTAATTAATGAAGGAAAGAAAAGAAAGAGGATGTCCGATTGAGAAGATGAATAAAAAAGTTATGATAGTTGACTAAAAAAAAGGAAAGAATTTTGAAGTTGGTTTTGGAAGTAGAATTTTTAAGCAAGAGGCTGAGGATTTGATGGATAATAAATTTTCATTGTTCAAGAATCCGATGAAAACATATTTTGACAAGCCAACTTAAACCTTAGTTACAAAGGATCCTTCAGTTCAACACTCATCACCATTCTTGCTGTAAGCCCTACTATTAATTACTCGGGGTTCCAATCGGTTAAAAGATCCAATCGAACCTAAATTATAAAGTAAAGTTAGAAATATTAGTAAAAATAATCTCATAAGTTTGAATTTAGGAAAATAAGTAACAAAATAAAAGAATATAAAATTTTCAAATTTTAAATATATTACTCGTTATTTATTGGAAATGCATAAAATGCATTTCGATAACTAATGAATCGTTAGAGATAAATTATATGTATACTAAAAATTATGAAATAACTTAAATAATATTTATGAGCATTTATTTATACCATATATGTATTTATATGTAGGTAGAAATATATGTAATTACTTAAAATACGCAAAATTGGCTAGAATAATGTCATGAATAATTAAGGAAAATGCATGAATAATTAAGGAAAAATCAAGAAAAATGAAGAAATCTCCAAAATCGAGGCGTGGCAGCTTGGGAGTGATTAAATAAAAGCAGCCAATTAAGTTGCAATAAATAGAAAGTAAGAAAAAGAAGAGATAAGATAATTATTTAATCAATTTAATATACAATAATTTCCCTAAAACTTTATAAATACCAAAAAAATTATAGAAGCTCATTTGGTTAGTTTGGAGAGTGAGAAAAATAGAGAGATCCAAAATATTGAGTGTTAGGAATAATTACAAAAAAATTACTCAAATTTGTGCAATTAGGATCTTAGAGGGGAATCAACACCCGACGAGCACCTGGAAGTGGATGGCCAGCATCACCACATGGTGGTGGTAGTGCCCAAACTAGCAACAAGGCCATGGCGGCCAGCGGTAGTCGGAACTACCGGTTTAGGTGAGTTCAATTTCTAATCCGATTTTATGTAATTTTGCAAAAATATTAAATATTATTAGAAAATTATGAAATTTGTTATTCTAAAATATTTTAGTATGTAGATTTAGGAAAAGATTTTATTTTGATGAATTTATGTCTAAAAATATATTGTACTTAAGAAATCATGCAAAATCGAGCATTTTTTGAATTAGAAATAAATAGGTTTAGAAGTATAGTTTTGGACTCAAAAATTTTGTGTAAACTACTTAGATGATATAGAATAGTACCATGAAGCCTTTTTTTAAGAAATGAATTTTCAAAATTTTTAGATAATTTTTAGGCCTTAAAATGATGCATAAAATGGGTTATTTTTTGTTAATTAAGTAATTAAATGGTTAATAACTGATTTAGTGAATAATTATATGTTTTAGGATATTGAAATCTAATGAAGTATGATATTTGTAGTATTTAAGGTGTTAGATATAATTATTAGAGTATTATATAGTATATACATAATAGGTAAAAATGGTATATTTTAAGATAATTTTGTAAATTAAAGTAATTAGGATTAAAATCTGATTTATGATGAATTTATATATTTTGAGATGTTAATTGATGTTGGGAGATGATAATTGAAGTGATAGAAATATTAGATGTTTATTATGTACATAATAGGTAATAACGCATAATATGGAAAATTAGAAATATAATAAATACAAAATATTAGAATAAAAATTGATATTTTACTAACAATAGGAAAATATATAAAATCTAATACAAGACTTAAATTTAGGTAATTATATGAAAATATAAAATTTTCTTATATTTGGGGCAAATTCAGTAGTTAAGTAAGGTAAGAGGTATACTGAATGAATTGACATATTGATTAGGGATAAATATAATATTTAGGAGATTATGAAATAATGTGATTAATTTTATGTTATGGGGTTGAAATGAGTTTTAGGGTTAGTATATAAAACTGTACTTAGAAACTGAATTAGAACCAAATTTAAAAATTAATGCAGAAACTGAACCCGAACCTAGCCCTAAACCCAGAATAATTGTAAAAGATTTGAGAATCTAGCTAATTGGACATATTAAACCCTAAAGTAAAGATAATAATAAGTGTTATAGGATAAAATTAACCTATGATAATTATATGAAAATTGAGATAATGTTGGTATTATATGAATCATTAGCGATGGACTGAATGAGTCTCACCTCGAGTGAGCGAACGAGGAGTCAAGGTAAGTTGGAATTAATATAGTATTGTATTTTGGAGGCTTGAAATTGTACTTGATTGTGCTTGTTCTGAGTTGATAATATGACTTTGATTTGTTGCTTGGCTTATATTGTATAATTTATATGAAATGATTGATCACCCTAAATTGAACTTAATCAAATATGACTTGTAAACATAAATTGGACCTGCATAGCAACGCATTAAGGGAAACTTAGGATTCTCTAGCCAAATATCGATCCCTTCGAAAGGGATAGTACTGGATAGTATAATTGGTCATTTCTTTATCCTTAGTTGAATTAAGTGACAAGTGAGAAGGTCGCGATAAGGGTGAAGTTAATGATTCGAAAGTAATCGTGGGAGGAGTGGTGTCTCTATTTTACAAGTTTGAGTTTGGTCAAGAGTTGTTGCATTAACGGCAACTCTTCAACCTGAATTAGAGCAGGCATAATTTTTCTAATTTCACGATAGGCCGGATAACGTTGTGCGATGATATTTGCTTGTATATGTATTGCATCTAAGTAAGTGATTTAGTTAATAACCTTATTTATGTTTGCTATTTAGCTTTGAGTTTCCGTCCTAACTTACAGAGCTATGGTTGCTCACATCTCTATAGATGTTATTGCAGGTGTTAGTTAGGAAGCAGTTTGCAATTATCTTGAAGCTAGCAACTGCTAGATTCTAGGGAGTGGGGAAATACATTTGAAGCACATATATACCTTAAGGTCTTAGCTTATATTTAGAATCTTTTATTTTCAAATAATGTATTACTTAAGAAGTATAGGATAATAAAACCCTATAAACATTATTTTTAATACTTGAATCTTAGTGTATGTATATGTTTCCATACTCTTTTAGGTAAATAACTTATTTAATTTATGAACTGTTTACTTTAAAGTGGGTTACTCGTAGACGCTTTATGTAAATCAGGTTTAAGATTGCGGCTGTATGGTCAACTTCTATCTTAGAATGGTCTGCACAACAGGACTGTTACAACTCTAATGCTTCAAGAAGTGACACTTGCTACAGTAACTTAATTTACCTTAAGAAGAATAATAACTTGTTCAACCAATTTTGTCATCATCATCACCATCAAACATTGTTCAAGCAACCAAAACTAAACAAATTCCTAATCCTAAACCATAAACTCAATAGCCTCCAACTCAAGCTACTCCACCATCTGCACAAGCATATAATCCTTCTCTTGAATTAGCTCCTATTCCATTTGTTCCTGCTATTACTTCATCTTCTGAAGAAGTTTTTGCTTTACCTTAGACCTTAACTAAACAAAACCTGTATTTATCAAGGAAGAATGATCAACCATCATCTTCAAGAAGAATTAAGAAGCCTTGCCCCAAGAAAAAGCCATAAAACACTTGTTGTTATTCTTCATTTTCAAGTTTATTGTTCTTGTTGAACTTTGTTTGTTTGGACTATGTTTCCTTTGCTATGTATTCTGAACTCTATGTTTAATGTTTTTCAAGAACCTTAACATTTTCTTTATATCGTGTTTTGAGCATATCTTGGATTCAAGGGGAGCTAATTAAAATCCATCCTTTGTTGACAATAAAAAGGGAGAAAAGGTATAAGCAGGCTTCATTTCTCTTTTTGTTTCTATTTGTTTCTCTACATATTCATATTTTAGAACTTATGATTTTACTATCATCAAAAAGGAGGAGAATGGTAGTCCTATCATATATTTTGATGATAAGAAAAAGGAACATTGCATAACAATGATTGTAAGCATGAATATTTATGTGGATATACAATGGTTCTATCATGAAGTTTATAGGTATCTAATCTAATTTCTAAGATCTATTAAAAGATGAATACAAAGATTTATTAGAAGGTACATGAATTGGAAATAGGAACTAGGAAATATGCTTAGCAAACATATCACAAAACAAATACAGCAATGTATAAGAAGATTCAGTTTCATCTATTGAATATATTTCCACTAAGGAGGATTTAAATCTATGGGGATAATTTAAATTCATCTAAAAAGATTATTTTTGGAAAGATATATATTGGACAAAATGGTGAATTCATCCTAAGACAAAATTGTATCAAATAGATAAATTTTGGCAAGTAAAAGAACCTTTCTATTTGCCCTTAAAACGGTTAAAATCTCAGAAAAAGGGAAAAAGGATATCATGACTTCATTTGTAGCACATATTTTGGGAAAAGAACTTTTATACATAGTAAGTTGAACTAAAAATAATGAGCATTCTTTTCTTTTTTTTGTCAAAACAAAGGATAGAGTTAATTTTGATTGATATGCCTTATTTTGAAGCAGTTAATTGTTGCAAGCTACAATATTTAAGGAGCAAAAATTCATGGATCAAGACACGAAGAAATAGAACCAAAAAAAGCTACTAATATCATTCATTGTATTGTAATATTTTTATTGTGAATAGAAGATCAATTAGAAGCTCTTTATATATATATATATATATATATACATATATATCTTCATTTTTGTTCTTACTTGATGATGATCAATTGTATTATTTTCCTCATTGTTGTTTGTATTATTTTGTATATAAGTGTTTTTTTTATAGAGACTATAGTATCTCTGTAGTTCTGAGTATTAGCCTAAGTATGAGGCTAAATGAGTCAAAGTAAAGGATATCTCGTTTGTAAAATATCAAGTAATGTTCTTTTAAGAATTAGTGGATTGTGGAATGATTCTAACAAAGTAAAATGAGTTCCTGGCAATAAAGCTTGAAGAGTGTAGTAGGCATAAAACTGAAGTACTACAATTCGTTTGCTTGATCTTTTATCTCTTATTTCTTTATTTTCATACATTTTATTTACATTATTCATCCATTTATCTTCTAATCGATTGTTTAAGTGACCAAAGGGAAAAGTTTTCTTTTAAAATCATTTGTAGGTTCTAGGATGTTTGGCGTGTCATTAGAATCTTTAAGGACACATGATAGGTTATAGCTCCCTGGATTTTTAGGGCATTACACATTCAAAAGTCATACCTTCAGATTAGCTATTACTGCTTCTCCCTACATGCCCTCGTATGAGCTCCCTCGCATTCATCACTTTGGAAGCCATCTCTAGAAGAATAAGCATAATTTGGTAGATGTCAACATTAAAAGTTGGATGACTTAATGTCCTAATCATAAGTCCTTAGAATCCTTAAGAGCTATGCTTCCAACCTCTCTCATTGTAGATTCTTTACCATACAGCACTAAAATACATGACACATGTCCAACTTAACAGCATCCAAAGGCATTGTCATGAAATCTAACCTTTTCTAGGTTAACAACCATTAAGGGGCAAAATAAGTCGGCCTACCTAAGTACTTATACCAGTAATCAAGTTAACTCTTTCTACTTGTCCATTCACCTTTAAATGGCTCTAGTTTCTATCGGCTTCAGCCCATTCACTTAGGCATTTTATCAACTTAATCTTGCTCTCAAAGGCAATCACTAACCTCATGGTCACACTCAACACCATACTATAGGCCCTAAGTACTGACCTTAATACTACTTTCGCCTCTATGAACAACATTATCCTATACATTACAAAGGGACTACTACAACTACCCCCTCTAACATTGCCTATTAGGAAGAAGTAGAACCTTAAGGATCTTCGAGGTCAAAAAGAAAGAAGGAAGAAGATGACATTATCATACCTAATCAAATGATATTAATAATGTTGATGAAGATTACAGAGATTTTTCACTAAAGGAAAACCTCATAGAATGGGAGATTAAGATAGACGAAATAAAGGAAGACAATGCGATAGTCCTTTTATAGAGGAAGAAGGCTTGTGTAAAAAGACATGATTTAGAATATTACAGAGTTCAATATATGCTATTGCCTCCACAACTTCTACATATCTTTATAGCAAAACCAACAGATAAGATCATCCATGCTGTCACCATGCTGTTATGGCTATGAAACATGTATAGATGCACTTAATACCCCGTAAGTCTTAGTTGTTAATGCATGTATTAATGTACCCAAAATAAAATCAAATTCAGTCTCATTTAGCAAGCCAAACAATTAGAATATCAGAGATAATCGATAGAAACATAATTATTGCATAAAATATGCTCCATACATTTCCTATCACATCAAATGGTGTAGAGCAAGGTCCTTACTAACTAAGCTAACCACCCACTCATATCAAAGCGTTACTCCTACTCAATAGCTTACCTCAACTATTACTTGAGCTCTCTTATAATAGGTTAAAACATCTAGTATAGGCCATTAGCCTAGTACCATGCCGAGGTCAATACCCTCTTGGATTACCTTAGCTGAAGCATAATAGTGTGCAGCTTGTCTTCATGCCATAAGGTAAGCCACCAAGCAATTAAGAAGTGTCTCAAATAGTTGAGAAGACAACTACTCTCTTGAATCACACCTCTAAATGGCTTAATTGAACACTCCTTTTATCATATTACGTCGATGACTTTCGCTCATGACCCTTTGTACATGACTTGAGTCATCTCTACCTATTAACTTGTTAGCAATGAGAGTAGGGGATAAGTGTTAGTACTTAGTTATGTATTTTCACCTTGGACTTTCCAAGAATGAGCTCAACTTATGATCCATTTCACTAAAAGGAGTAACAGAAGGAATATCAAGCAAATATTGCAACATAATAACATCTCAATATTCTCGAGGCTTATATCCAATATATAAGGAGGCTCCCAAGACCTTACTTATCATATTAATTATTCCTCTCCACTCTTATAAAGATCAATGAACCCCCTCTAAGTAAAGGGAAGGAAACCTAGCCGATCCCTTTTTATTATTCTATTGTGTGATTGTTTATTTTTAGCCATCCCATTAACCTAAGTGTTGGAGTTCATAGGATGGAGACATCTCCAATGCTCCCTAATGCCACATGTTTGCCACTTGTGCAGGCTTAATCCACTAGTCTTAAGCTAGATCTTGGCCTAACTCATTATGTTAAGAATTCACAATCAACAATTGTAAAAGTGACTTTAATGTTATATATATAATTATTAGGATGAGTTTTATGTGTAGCTTTTAAATGTTGTTATATTTGTTTTAATAGTTATCTTACTTAAGGTTGTAAGTAAATTTTAGTTTTCTCTTTCGGATCGAATTAATTTTTTTAAAATTTAATTGGCATGTAAAAATTATTATCTTCTTTATTTATAGCATAAATTTATTTATCTTTATTCTATTTGGTAGTTACAATTATTGTTATATAATGTATTGAGCATAATTTATGTTTATGTAGTTATGTATGCTCAAATGCACATCTATCATAAATTTAAGAATTATACAATGTTTAACTTGTTAAGTCTCAAAATATATAATCCATTTTAGAAGTGAGGCATTATAAGTACTTTAATGTTACATTTTATTTGCATGAATGCTTTAAAATATAATGGATTGAAATGGAATGGAACAAAATAGAATAAGGACTAAAATAAAAAATTCATTCATATGTTTGGAAATATGAAGGAAATCGTTGATTCTATTCCTATAGTGTGTTTGGTTGTAACATATTCGAAATGAAATTGAGTGTAAGTATATTCTATTTATGTAAAATGCCTTTAAACAGTGGATATACATTATAGACTAAATACTATTTAGATAAATGTTTATTATTGAGAGAAAAATGGAATTGCAATTCCACCATCTCAAAGATAGAATTGTATTTCCTCTTAAAGTCGAAATCGTTGAATGTATGAAATGATAATTTGATCGCTAAAATTGCTTTCGAACATAGGGAAGGGAAAAAATTGAAAAATTATGATTTTTGTTTTGGGTAAGGACGAAACTGGTGGGAGGCCTAAAGGGGCTCCAACCCCTTCAAACTAGGGAAAAAATTAATTATTTAAAATTGTCTTAAAGATAAAAAATGTATATTATACTTACATTTCAAAGCACAAATATTACTTTGAGATTGTATGTGGTTAAGTGTTTATAACCCTTTTTGGCACCCATAAGATCATGGGTTCAATTCCCACAAAAGTACTCTTTTTTATTTTTATTTTTTACTTTTTAAAGTTGCATTCATTATTGATCATATATACTTTCCATTATCTTTTTACTTTTTTTTTTTTACAATAACTAATAAAAACAAATTTCATTAATTAAAAAATCATAGATAATTAGATAACTTCTCATTTAACACTAATTTTTTCATTAGTAGTTCTGCCATAAATAATAACTATGTTGTCTACAAGTTTTTCGATAAGGTCATAACAAAGAAATTATGGAATACCATTCTTTATATTATGTTATTATTTTTATTATACTTGTAATTTTTCGTTTAAAATACTTCCTACGACTTATTTTAGTTAATAAAAAAATTTGTACAAGTTTTATGTATTGATGTTATTTTTTAGAAATTGTCAATTTTATATCAATTGATATATGTGCCCCCAAAGAAAAAATTAAAAAGCCTATTCCTTTAATGTTATATAAAGTAAGCCAAGTACTAGTAACCACTTCATAAAAAGATTTAAATTTTCTATTCTATTTAATATTAAATTATATTAAAGGCGTACCTTTTAATAAATCCTTTTATGTATATAAAATACATTGAAATTATAATAATCAATAGATTTTTTACGTATAAGTCTACTATCAAGGTAAATATGGATCACGGCTCTGCGTCTGTTCCAGATTTTGATTTATTTACGTGCACCAAGCGTGCGATAAATAGCTAGGGTAATGTTTACCATTATGACTAACCAATATCTTCTCAACTAAAGAAATTCAAACTCAAGCTGTCATGGAAACAACTAATTTTCCAGTTGCATGTGCTGACCTATCATGATCCTACATGGTTTTGCTGACTTGTCATGATATTATGATCCGGATACGCAAATACCCCAATATATATATATATATATATTTTTCGGTAGGCGTAAATACCCCAATATTACGCATTGATATCATATGTATTTTCACCCAAAGGAGTCGTCTATTATCTATGTATCCTTAACGGAGTTCCTTCCAAATTCGCATTGTAAAATAACAAAAGGAAAAGGATATTAGGTAATTACAAATATATATATCTTTCAAAATTGTAAATATTTTTCTATTCTCTTGGCCATCCAGTTACTAATTATAAAACGACAAGTGTTATCGTTCGATGTAAAAGAGCCTTGAACGGCTCCGAAAGTGCGGTTGCTTGCCGCTTTTTCACTTTCCCTTCCTTGGAAAATTCTGAGAAATATTAACCACGTAAAATCTTGGCGAGGGATTTAGCAGTATACCATATAAAACTATACATAATATATAATTATTAATCGAATTTGAATATAATAAATAATTATTTAAAATTTTATTATATATATTTAAATATAATTAATAATTATACACTTTTATTTAGTGTATCTTTTCACCAACATGTGAGTGTGCAAGAAGTAACTGAGAATAGGAAGTCTTCTTTTTCTTTGTCTTTTGAACTATTCAGGGCAGGTAAATAAAAGAAAAGAATTAAGCTGAAGATGGCGACAACCATGCCCTAAAATTTAATATAACTATAATGTCCAGTTGCAAAAATTTGACTCCTTGATTCTACATATATAAATATAAATCACCCAGCTCAATCACATTGTTTTTTTTTTTTTTTTTTTTTTAACGTTTTCTGTGTACTAAATTAAATATTCTCTCCTTCTCTCTCTAATCTCTCTCTCTCTCTCGTATAGAGAATAGCTCCTTGATGTGAAAAGTCAGCGACCTCTCTCTCTCTCTCATTGCATTCTCTTGTTTGTTTTGTTGAGAACATTTCTAGGTGGAGGCTCACCCCTTCAAGAGTTCTTTTGCTTTTCTGCTTACTATTCAGTCATATTCAAGCATATATATTCTCCAGGAAATTATATGTACTTCTTACTAGCAAAATAATCAAGCTTCTTTAGCAAATGCATGTGTTCAACGTCTGTTAATTAGGTTATCGTAAATACACAGGAAATTACATGTTCTCATTATTACTAGCAAATTATGTGCAGCTTGTCTAGCCAACAAGCCATGGAGAATTACCAAGGTGATCTAACCGACATCGTCCGTGGTACCGGTACCGGTACTGGACCGACCGTGTCCTCAAATGAATTGTCACCGAATTGGCAATTCACTTCCGACACCGTGAGCATGGATGAACAAGAACGACAGCAGCAGCAGCAACAACGTTCGGATAGTTTCGGCGATCCGTTCTCGAGCATGGGGGATCCGCTTCTTCACGATCTCGACATGCCACTAAATAATAATCCAAGTTTTTTTACTAGTACGTCAGCAACATCCATGGAGGTAGGTAATCCTAGTTTTGAGGGCACAGGAGAGTTTATAGGCAGCAACACTAGTAGCAGCATCTTTGGACCGGGTTTGAATATGAATCTCGACATGGATGAAATCAAAAGACCTAGCAATAACAATATTTTCACGAGGATGCTTCAGATCTCTCCTACGACATCCAAGTTACAGATATCGCCTTGCAATTCGCCGGTCGTGGGGGCTTCACCTAGAGGAATTAATAAGAGCCCTATCATGCTCAGTCCAAATGATATGATCATTAACCCTAGTAATGTCAAGGTTGGTTTAGTTGACAATAATAATACCACGATGCAGATCTCATCTCCACGAAATCCAGGCATCAAGAGAAGGTAAGATTATATATCTCTTTTTATTGTGCTATATCATTAATTTGTTTCCTTTGACCTAGTCCTACATATCAAGAAAATGTTCATTTTCTTACATCTTAGAGAAACTTTTACCAAATATGTTGCATTAAATTACCCTCGTAACTTTTGCCAATTTACATATATATGTGTGTGTGTATATAATATATAATATAATAACAGTTTGAACTGTTCTATAGTATTAGATAGATCTAAACTTCACATGGTGTTTGACTTGGAGGAATTCATTTTTGCATTTTGAAGACAGGAATATTAATGATATGAAACAATATCAGAAAAAGTAAGAAAATTTAGTTTGATGTTTATATGAGATTATTCAAATACTTTAATTATAATACTGGTAATCACAAATACCCCTTTATGCTGATCACAAGAGTAATGATATCTAAACCGAAATATGCAAACCGAATTCTTAAGCCGATCCAATGGTAACTCATCAAGGACATTTTTCTTTCATTCATCTGTTCTTTATTCACACGGTAAGAGTTGTTAATTCGGAATAATATTTTTTTTTTTTTTGGTTTTTCAAATATTTTCATCATCACAAATACCCCATTCATTATGAGAAAAATTAAAGGAATATTGTTTTGAAATTAGCTAGCTAAGGGATGTTCGGAAGAAATAATCAATCCACGAAAATCTTACGTAATAAGTTGTCGGCTTAACATGTTCATATAAGTGTCTCATAATTTTGTTTGTAATTTTTCCTGTGGTATAATTTAAAGCCAGAGTAATTTATAAAGGGAATTTAATAATAAAAGGGAGTTTGTAAATATATATACTACAGGAAAAGCCAGGTGAAGAAGGTGGTGTGCATACCGGCACCAGCGGCAGCAAGTGGAAGGCCCAGTGGAGAAGTGGTGCCGTCGGATCTGTGGGCATGGAGAAAGTACGGTCAAAAACCTATCAAGGGTTCTCCTTATCCAAGGTTAACTTCCTTATCATTTTACTCTTTCCTCTTCAGTTCGTTATTTATTATTATCATATTCATTTACAAAACTTAATCACATTTACATAATACACATATATGTATATATGTCATTGAACTCCGAGTTACTGACAGATAGCTTCCATACTTCATTTATAAATCCATAAGTACGTTGGGCTGCCTAAATATAATGCATTTCCCGCCGAAATAGCTGATATTAATTCGCTCGAAATTCGTGTACTTATTATTAATTTGGTAAATACCAAGGTAGATAGAAATATAGGGTCAACCCGGTCTGTAATGGTCCTACTCCTTTCTATATGAGAAATTAAGTGCTAACTTCATCTTAAAACCAGGTGTGATAATCGGAAGAGAACGACTCCTTATGTTTTGATTGAGAGTGCATGATGAAGTGTGATTATATTTGAAAATGATATTTCGAGCTAACTGAATAAATTTTAAAAATATTACTATTCATATTTTACAAAATCCACCCATTATTATGAATTGGGAATATATAACGATCCTTTAATATCATTAATTTTTGTAGTGAATAAAAAATTTACCTATTTATATAAAACAAAAAAAAAAACTTTTATTCTTAAGAATAAATAGCAAGTAAATGACATTAGAAAGGTGGGGCCAGTGCATTACACAAGTCTGATGCATCAGAATCTCACGTAATAGTAGTTGTTATGTTGAATAATGCACATCAGAAAAGGGTGTCATCTTGTGGCCAAAAGAAATAGAGGTGTCAACTTCATGTTAAAACTTTTCTTCATTTTAAAGCTGTTACCATCATCAAAAGACATTGCAACTTACTCTCAATTAAACTGCTCTTTATTTTATTTTTTATTTTTTATTTTTAGTCTTTGGGTTTGGCCTAGTGAAGTCGGCTTGCACTTTCCTAATTGGAGAGCAGTGAATATTTCTTAGGTCCATGAAAGCTTTAACCTCAAAATATTTAACAATTACGTTTGCTACAGTTTTAATGAGAATTGGAAAATTGATCCTACGGACTATGAATCAGCATGTTGAGCCTAAGACGTTCCGTGTAAGGCCATTAACCGTGTCTCATGATATCAACTATGCAATGGAACTACTGCAGCATGCCAGAATTAGTTTACAATAATATCATAACAAAGTTTGTTAATATTCTGTAGAAAACTTGGCTTATAAGTTCTTTGATTATCTGTGTTTACATCCCTCCAATGATGTTTGATCAAATGTTTTCTTGTGAAATTTGCAGAGGCTACTATAGATGCAGCAGCTCCAAAGGTTGCTCCGCCAGGAAACAAGTGGAGCGAAGCCGAACCGACCCAAATATGCTGGTAATCACCTATACCTCCGAGCACAACCACCCATGGCCAACCCAGAGGAACGCTCTGGCAGGCTCAACAAGGTCTCAGCTATCCAAAAACAACAACGGCAATGCGGTCTCGAAAAACCTCTATCAGACTCAGAAACAAGTTTTATCGAGTAGTGTCAAGGATGAACCGTCAAAAGAGACCACAACCCCTGATGACAGCAACAGCAACAACAATAATTCGTCTCCTATTACTGATCAGGAGCCCATGGCTGTTAAAACGGAGACAACCGAAGCCAACTTCTCGGAATATAATAACCGTCGTGAGATGGATAAAATGGAGGGAGGACATTTTGAATACTTTGCTCAAAGTTACAAGCCAACAATGATGGAATCTGATCATCAGGGTGATGATTTCTTTGCCGAATTAGGTGAAATAGAGGCCGATCCATTGAACATTCTCCAGTACAATCAAGGATTCAATACTAGTCAACGTTCTGATCAACACAAGGGAGGCGACAACAAGGCCATCTTGGATCCTTTCACGGATCTTCTTGATTGGTCATCGTCAGAAGATCGCAGCACAACTACTTCTACCTTATTTGGTGACCCCAATAGGAGCTTATGAGGAGACTTTAATTGGTGATGAGAGAAGATATAGATAAATATTGATGTGCATTTTTAATTTAGTAAATTAATTCTAGTATATTTTAGGGTGTATTTTTATTTTAAGTTAATCAGAATAAGCTAAACTGGAGACATATATAGATTTGTGGAAAAGCTCATGGAAAAATGAAGCTTATAGTACATAGAGGTTATGGCTTATTCTGATTAACATGAAAATAAATACACATGATACTTTGAAAAGCATATACTATATTTTTTTCCCCCATTAATCTTAGGTCTATGTTGTAAACTCTTGGCACTTGGTAGACTAGGAGAAATGAATTTCATGTGGGCAGATTCATCTGAGTTTGTTATTTAATTTTAATTTTGTCATGATCTTTTTCATTAAATAAATCAGATGAATGGTTGGGTAAAGGTCGTCAATTTCCTCGTGAAATGCATGGGGTTTCCAGACATTTGAAACAAAAGAGAATATGTAGACCTAACACTGGTCGAGTTTGATGGCCAAAATATATAAAAAAAAAAAACAAGGGTTGAGTTTAGTCAATCGAAATATGGTGGAATATATGGTATTATTTTGGCCGAATGATCACATGAGTTGGAACGGTTGAATCTAGCTGAATTTTCTTAATCGAACGCTAGCTCCCTTGACCGAATTGGGTTCCAGTCGAGTGACATACTCGAGGTCCGGTCGACCGAATCAAGTGCACAAGGTTTTTGCGCATTCCTTATTTTTTCCCTTTCCGGGTTGGATTGGTTATACATTTTTGTTTGGTTCATATATTCACTAGTCATTAGTATTTTATAGTATTTGAGAATTTTCGTGCCATAATTATTTTAATCTTTCTTGTCTGTTTATGTTTTCTTTTACGTAAACACACATGTGATCCTTCTCCTCTTTCCCTCTATTTTTAACTACTGTAATTGTTGCTGTTTGCGTTCGTGTTTTACCTATTCAGCGCACAATAAAATAATGTGAAAAATTGATTTTATACTTCAAAAAGGAAATGGAAAAATTGCAATGGAAAATTAGAATGGGATAAGAGCGGAAGAAGGATGAGCGCGTTCAGCTAGGAAATTAACTTAATTTGGATATTTTTAGCAGGAAATTGGGAAAACCATGTCAGAGTCAGAGCTTAGGGCAAATTAGGATGAGGAAGAAGAGACAATGCTGGTTGATTGGGAGCAGAAGGCGGTGAGTCCCACGTTCTCTTTTGGAAAATAATTGGATTGGACACAAAGCTGAGGAACAGAAGGCTTGAACAGTTGAAACAAATACCATCCATCCACGAGACATACGATGGATGGAAAGCTCACTTAAGCCGAAATATATATATATATATTGAGATGATGAGATATGAGTTGTGGCCCTCTCAAAGTGGAAGAGAGAATTATTTTCAAAGGACACCCTTTCGTTCATTCATTCTTTCTTTTGATCAAGTTATTCCAGTTCCACATGGGTGAAAGAAGAAAAAGCCATATATTGAGAGATTTCACATGAAGCAATCAATAAATAAAGGAAAGATGACAAGGGATAGTTCACTTCATTTGGGAAAAAAAAAGGAATTATTGAAGAGACAGTGACACTTGGTTTTTCCCACCAGTCATCTGGGGATGTGGTAAATTTATACAAATAATGCATTATGCATGCATGTATACTTTGGGCTCCTCAACTACCCTCTATCTTCTTTAATCACCTTTATTCACCTTTTTCTTTTTTCTTTTTTTTTTTTTCTTTGACGCATTATGAAAGCTAGCATTATATTAAGAGATTTTCTTTTTCCATCTTTTTACCCTTATGGTATTATTTTGTTACTGTTTTTAAATCGTGTGGTTGATAAGTCAACAAAAAGATGAGCATACAAATAATACATCCTTTTTATAAAATTGAAAAGTTTATGAGTACCTATAAAGTTAGACTTATTTACTTTTTACTCTATTTATTTTTTCAAATAAAATAAAATAAAATAAAGTTCTTTTTCATTGTAAAAACATATTTCTTAACCTTTTCACTTTAAAATATGTAAAATTTTCACCTTCTAATTCATATTACCTAATTAGGATTGTGCATATTTATGATAAAATATGAATATATTTCTTCAAATATCAAGTTTGAAATAAAAACGAATAAAATCTACATTAAACCATTTTCTAAATGTTAGGTTTTAAAGATATATAGATTAACACAAAGTAAATACAAATAAGACAAAGTAAAAAAAAAAAAAAATATTCTAGAAAGGCCCTGGTATGTATAACAAAGAGTAAATTTTTCCTAAGTGAAGTTATGGGAGCTTCTACGATTCTGCCATCCAATTTGATGAGATTAGTCCAATTCTTTATTTCACAATTAATTACAATTTTTAAAATTTGAATTGTTTAATTGATAATTAACTCAATGATTTAAATTTAAAGAAATATGAATTAAAAATGATATGGAGGGCGTGATTGGTCTTCTTAAAAATAAAGGTGGTTTGTAAAAAAATTCAAAAGTTATTTACCCAGTTGAATTTTATTATGTGGATTGATATAAATATCAATAAAATTTTGATACATAATAATAAAAATCCGTAGTTTTTGTAAAAGTACCATTTTATTTTTATATATCAAAATTTTATTAATATTTATATATTACTTATTAATTTATATACCATATTAATACATTTAATTTATTTTCCAAAATTACCTTTCCGTCATTACTCCTCAGCCTCAAAGCGTATAGTCTTCCTATATCTTGTCGGGATCTCCCTGTTTTCCAACAGCTTTAAATGTCTTCTTTTGAGAAAAAAGCACGTGTTTGTTCGGAGGGCTTTCCGTGAAACTCAATCCCAGAATACTCTAGGAAAGCGAAAACTGCCTTTGCCATAATTGCATCAATTATAACGTTTAAATGATTACATGACTTAATTCAGAAATCTGATTAAAAAGTTGGCTGGAAATCTTTATGATATAAGCTTTTTATTCTTTTTTATGAGAAAATTAGGAAATGCTTCGGATATAGGCAGATTTTGGCTTATAATATGCTTCTTGTTAAAAAAAAAAAAAAGATTTAGGTAAAAAGATCATTGCAATCAATATATTAACAATATATGTCATTTTGGCAATACATATATGTTTGCAAACTGTTATAATTATGGGGTAATTCATATTAATTAATCATATAACAGTAAAATTCATTAATATCATATGGTTTTCCATGAAATGATATGTATTTTAAAAAATTATAATCTTCAAAAATATTGGAATTAAACAATTTGGATACAAAGAGTTGTGTTGTTTTGTATTAAATTATGCAAAAGTTATAATCATTTTAGAAGTGCTATCATTTGGATAAAAAGATGTGTCTCTTAGAAAAAACTTCCAAATTATATATATATATATATATATATGAATTTTTGTACGGTCCTGTTTTTATTTTTTAGCCATTGATCTTGAAATTCATCTCACCCTTAATTTGTACCTCTATAAATTTGAATTATTGAACAAAATGTGAATTCAACTGTTTAGATTTATAAAAATAGAAATAAATAGTGGGACAAGAAGCAAGATCCATACATACATACATACAAATATATGCTTGTATGTGTATGTATAAGATGTATCATTTCATAAGAGTAGCAATCTTTGGAAACATAGGAATATAATTTTACAAATGCGAAGAATTATGTCCTTTTAAATTACATCTTATAAATGTGGCAACATCTCTACCTAAAGGTTGTGTTCTTTTTTCCCTTGGAAGGCATCTTGTATATAATCAATTTAAAAAGATTTCTAAAAATTATATATATATATATATATATAGATATATAGATACATATCGGAGTGGTCACATATAAGTCATGTGAATATTACATTATATGTAGCTTCAAGGTAGTGGCTTTGGAGTGGTATCATGGAGATGATACTCAATAGGATGATTGGAGAGAGAATGACAAGGAGGACGAACATGCAATCTTATAGTCTTTAATGTAAAGTGACAAACAAGGGAACTTAGGAGACCCATGAGGTTAACCTTGCAATTCTTAAGCAACTGAGACCATTTTGTTGCTTGAGTGCTATTTGATCTCAAAGAATATAGGTTTTGTAGTGAAACGCTATTTCTCTGATATTTGAAGTTATGTCAAAATGAAGAGGAATTGCTAAGTATTTATAGACTCTTAGACTTCATGACATCCATTAGATCCTCTTAGCGATTGATAGATGAGATGAAGCTTTCTCAATTAATATTTATCTTGAATGAGCTAGCTAATGGGCCCAAGGCCAATAACTTTCCTTATAGGTATATGAGCTTGCTTAGGAAAGATTGAAGGTAGATGAACCGGTCTAACGGTCTCTATTCTAAGGCCACTAAGTTAATTCTCCCTAAATCATCTTAATACAAACCAGACTCCTTAAACCCAAACATCTAGCTTAAGGATTTAGGCCCAAATAAATATTGAGCTTAGCTTAATAATTAATATAATAATTTTAGTCCTCTACATTTTACCTCGTGACCAAAATTTTTAGACGGAGTCTAAATATTTTAGGCATCAATTGTTTACTTTAAATAGTTAGGTTGTTACTTGGCATGTACGTGTTATGAATTAGCTACATCATTGCTAAACGTGCTCACATAGTTGAAAACCTCATCTAAGGTCAGCACCACAACTTTATTTATTATATGCCTCAATGCGTAAACTTATCATTTAATTGTGCATGTTACTTTTGACATGTAGGTGTGTTATTCTTTAGTGAAGCCTAAAAAAAAATTCTCATTAGAGGCACTTCATTGAAATGGCAAAAACATATATTCAACATAGATAATTGGGAAGGATTGACTTGTAATATTTTACAATATGACATCTTATGTCAAGGTTCCATCAAAATGAAGATGCATTAGACTATCCAATCATAAGTTGCTTCGTTAAATTGGTTTCTTTTGCTAATCCTCATAGAAAAAAAGAAAAAAAGAAAACTAAGACCCCCTTCTCATTATTTCTTTAAGCCAGCTTCTTTTTGCTAATTGAGCCAATAATTGCATTTGAGTATGTCGCTTTCTTTTTTTTTTTAAACTATTATAATGAAATTCCAAAAGTGGAATGAGACCATACATAATTCCTTAATCTGCTACCCCCTTCACTAATTAGGATGAAAATAATAACTCTTAATATTTTTCAAATCTGTAATTGCCAAATATATCTTAATTCCCAATATATATATATATATATATGTGTGTGTGTGTGTGTATATTTATACGACAAACCAATTCATCAACAAATCCTTTTTTTTCTTCTCTTTTTTCCCCTTATAAATTTATCGAATTATCCATCTCAAACTTTATTAATGTCATAGCATAGATCTTTTGAACTCTTCTATAAATATCCTCTTACGGAAACTTCATTCATAATATCTTCGCAAAATATTTTGATATATATTATATTTCATTCTAAATATAAACATGTCTTCTAAATATACCAACTTCCATGATTAAATCACCATCACATCTTTTTTGTTGCATCATTGTAGCTATTATTTATATATAATAGTTACTAATTTTGACTCTACACTTGCATAGTCTAAATACGGGTCTTTAACTAGTGAATTCAAAGGGATTAATGCTCGAGATACGATACTGATTTGGAGGAAGTACTATGAGACTTGGTTTTCAACCTGTTACCTGAGACTTAGAACAGCGGACTACTTGATGTAGGAAGTATAGCAAAGGCAAATAATAAAGAGAAGTTATAAAGAGAAGTTTAGAAAATAGGTTAAGTCAAATGATCATAGTTAAACTATTCAATATTGATGCAAATTAGGGTGTTTGAATGATTTAGACTTTTCAGACAATTTTGTTCAAATTGAGCTAAATTTTAATATAAAGTCATAAAAGTTAGAAGAAGAATGCTAAAAGGATTAATTTCTCAAAATAGTGTATATATAATATTTACTTCCTAGAAACTCAACGTTAGAGCCTTAAAATATAACGAGATGTTAGAGATAAATTATATATATAATAAAATTATTATGGGACATAAAATAACATATGGAATATAGATATATGTGTTGAGTGTAGTTTATATATATATATTTATACTTGAAACTAATTAAAATACTAGAAAATAGCACTTTTAAGCTAAAATTAGTTAATAAAATTCATAAAAATTAATAAAAAATTTATAAAGGATATTAAGGCATTAGGAAATCATCTTAGTAGGCATGTGGCTTCAAATGGACAGGTGTTAGAAATAGGGAAGAGAATTTCATGCAACATATATAAACTTAAAATTTGGAAGATAAAGAAAGAAAAATTCATTTTCACCATCTTAGAGTTTAGAAAATCCGGAAAATCCTTTCTAATATTTTGTTTATGTCAAGTGAAGTTTTGGAAAAATCTAAGTGAGCTGAAGTAATCAAAGAACTAAAATTATGAAAAATAACAAAATTGGTGTACAATTTGAGGAGATAAAAGGAGCATTGGAGTGGAGGAAATCTAACAGTTAACCGCTGCCACTAGGTGACAAAGCACCTGGCGGCTAGGTAGGCTGACAAGGGGGTGGTTATCAACGGTGGTTAGAGTGTCCAAATCTAGTGAGGTCTCCTTTTAATTCGATTTTGAGTAAATTTGGAAAAATGTTAGAAATGCTTAGAAAATTATAAAAAATTTTATTCCTACATATTTTTTATGTATAGAGTCTTGAAAAAAAAAATAATTTGTATAAATTTGAAAGTTACAATATACATTCTTAAAAAATCGGAGAAATCGGACAATTTTTTATATTGAAATAAATAGGGCTAATGATGTAGTTTCACCTTCAAATTTTTTCTATAAATTTTCCTATATTAATATTGAATTGCTATGAAAAGAATTGATTAAAGGTAAGGATGATTTTAGAGGACTCTAGTCATAAAATTTTCACTAGACTAATAATTAGAGGGTATGTTAGAATAAAAAATGATGAGTAAAATGTAAAAACAGGGGAAGTAGAAGATTGGCTAAAGGATGATGTTATTAAAAATCCTATTCTAATAGAGTTAGAAAATAGTTAAGAGGATATTATAATAAGGGATTTAACTTGTAGAAGCTGAGAGGCTATCTTAAAGGATATAACTAGTGTAACAAATGAACTTTGAGTAGCTTAAATAGTAACTTAAAGGATTTTTTATTAAAGAAAACTACTATAGAATTGCTCATAACCTAACTTAGAGGATTTAACAGTTTTGGGTAACTTATAAAAATTATTGATTGGTCAAGAAATTATGATTTGTAAAAGAGGATAGTGTAATAAGAAGCTGTTTTAGAACCTAACTCAAAATTAAACTCAGATACTGAATTGTAACTAGCTTATAATAAACTAATTACCAATAAATGAGTATTTAACTAGTATTTGTAATTGACCTTAGAAGTATTTATTTTTGTTAGGTGAATTTATGGAAGAGGAAGTTTATGTTAACAAATAAGATTGGAAATGTATCGCTAACTAGGTAAGAAGATATATATACATACATATATATATATATATGACTTATGATTGACCTTAGAAGTATTTACTCTCGTTAGGTAAATTCATGGAAGAGGAAGCTTATATTAACAAGTAAGATTGGGAATTTACTGCTAATTAGGTAAGTTGATATTTGTGTGTGCTTGAGTAGACTTTTGTCTACTCTTCTAGTCTTAACTTTGTGTGCTTTGTGATGTTTTGGCTTAAGTGAACATTGATTGCAAGTTGATGTGCTATTTGATAAACCATATGATGTTACCTGTTATAATTGTTATTGATTGAGCAATGCCATGATATTAAACATGGTTGTTATGTTAGTGCTAATGAATGCATATGTGACTTTTTGTAGGGTATGTGTTATCTTGGAAAAGAATCTAGAGACTAACTCTATCTCCTAAGGTGTTCACCTAAGTGAACTTGATATCAAGATCTTAAAACTAACAAAACTATAAAGTAAAGGTTGGGTAACAAGTGATAAATAAATTTGCGTAGATTTGCCAAGTTTTACTTAGCGTGCGATCTAATGCATTTATGGAATGGTACAAAAAAGACTTATTAGTTAAGTTTACTAAAAACTGAGATATTGCTGGGTTGGTTTTCATATGAAAAGCTACGTTTATTAAGTAAACTGCTTGATTTGTAAAAGCTAGGTTTTTTAGCATATAGAGACTGCATTATATCTACTAGGCCAACTATATCCTAGATTTTTCAACTATTCTATGTAGTTATTATTAGGTTGAAGTATTTGCTAGGTTCTTAGATATGCTATCCAGATGTTGGCTTGAGTCAATTGAACCAAATGAGTTACTAAGTTGGGTTAAGATATCGGTATCGATGCATGTCATGTGCATAAGCATGGCACACTTGATGCATTTGCATTGTTTTAGCTAGGAAACTATAAGATAATGTAATTAGACTAACTACTCGAATGATCTGCTTGTTTTGTTATCTTTATTGTTACATGTTTATCTACTCTCACTCAACTCATGGTAGCTGAGGGGATAAGTTTCTTTTATCCTCAAGTTATGGATGAATAGATAGAAGAAGGTATTAGAGTGATAAAGAGACTTTACAACTTTAGTTGAAGATTGGCTCTTGAGAGAAGTTGCTGACTGGATGATATGGCTTGAGTACATGAAGATAGCTTTTTAGAAAAGTAATGGATGTTACACTTTCACAGAAGATTTACTATAGTTGTGGTGGTCTAAAAACATGTATTTGTAAAAGAGATACTATGTTGTATAAAAAGTTTGTAATTGTGATACTCTGAGTATGGCTCACTAATGTAGAAGCTTTTGTTGTGGTTTATCATATTAAATGTGAAATGATTTGAAGGTAATTGTTTATGGAACAAGAGTAGATTGAGTATAGGTTCTACCTTATCCTTAACTCAAGGTTTGTAGTAACAAACCGTCTTTAGATATCAAGAGTTTGAGAAAAAATTTTAAACAGATACCTAGAAGGTAGGGCCTTACAAGTATTGAGAATTTCTGACTTTTATTGAGTCGCATCCTTCCATCTAAGCAGTGACAGGAACTCTATTCCTTTTCTTGCTTACGAGTTTACTTTAAGAATAATGTATAGTTAATTAATTCCAGTTAAATCCATAGCAATAATATTACCATCTATATTTTAACAAGTATAGTGTTTCCTTATCCTTCCTTATTTGTTATCATGTTGTTGTTTCATAGCCAAGCATGTGCTTCTTATCCTTCCTTCTTAATTTCTTTATTTCTATTTGCTGGACTATGTTTTCTTTAAATCTTCTCTGACATTCTTTTTTTTTTTTTTTTCCTTCCTTCCTCTA
Organism: Lumnitzera littorea; assembly: GCA_024138015.1. Lineage (NCBI taxonomy): Eukaryota > Viridiplantae > Streptophyta > Magnoliopsida > Myrtales > Combretaceae > Lumnitzera > Lumnitzera littorea. Next base: position 71,955,396 of record JAMXBB010000008.1, read on the forward strand.
TCTGACTATTTCCAATTATAGTTCCTTAGTGAAGGAAAAACTACAATTAATGGAAATATACTAAATGTGCTTCCCGAGGTCCAAGAAATTCATGGAACATATATATACATATATATATATATATATATATATTTTCTTATCAACATGATCTTTGTTCCATTGTCCTTGCTCTTCGAGATGCTTACAACATCTCTTAACATGTAGAGAATGCCTATTGTCATAGTGTTTCAAATAGAGGCTAAGAACTTCTCGAGTAACACAATATCCTTGTTTTCTTTTATTTTGCCATGAATTTTTTTTTTCTCTAATTATGGTTGATGCCTCTTCACAAATTATGCTACCAAGTATAGATGTATATGTACTCTTCTTTGTCAAGGGTCACTTCAAATAACATCATCTTCAAGCCAAATGAAAACAAAGTCTTTCAGCCTTTCGATGGTATATCCTTATTTGAGGTTATTTCGTTTGTTTGTTTCATATTTTTTTTCTTTTCTCCTTCTTCTTCTTCTTCTTCTTCTTCTTCTTCTCTCTCTCTCTCTCTCTCTCTTAAGCCATAAACTCATGATTCTTGATGCCCTTTGATAGGGTACTTTCATCAAAACTTGAAGCTCGGCCCAAGTATGGTGAGTCACCTATGCATGTCATTACTTCTTAGCAGCCTTAAGCCATTAAAAATTGAAATGATGATGAAACTTCCAGACGAAGACAATAGAGGATCGAGTTCTATTAGTTTATTCACCTTCTTCTTCCATTATGTCAAGTTTGGTTAGAATAAAAGTTACAGTAGTGTCTAACAACTGGAGCTTTCCCATGAATTCATTATCAAACAATTCATAGGTTAATATTTGACAAACTTTGAGTCAAAAGTTTCTTTCTCCCTTTCTCTTTCTTTTCGGACTTACGTACAAATTTAAACTAATTGATTTGCTTTTATCGAAATTGTTAATTGGAAGCATCTTCCGTCAAAGCTTCAATATTTGGAATGATAAAATAATGAGGTAACTTAATGTATTGAATAAAAGATTTCCAACTACGTTGGTGTCAATTCAATTTAAAGTTGCTATGGTGAAGGAGCTTCTAAAACTAATCATGCTCTTACTTAGCTTGAATAGTCATGTGTAGATCATGTCTATTTTGGTTTGTATGCTTTACATAAATTTACTAGATGCTTAGCATATGCTACCTACTAAGAACTGAAGCTTGAAGAAAATTGCTCTCGATAGAATTGTTGGAATCTACTTAATATCACCCATATGAAATCATTTAATAAAATATTTCTTTGCTACATAATGTTTGATGCTTGGTCCACATCATTCTTATTACATTTTGGGAGGCTTGCTTTGATATTCATATTTTCCATTTTCTCTTTTTCTATTACAAGAAATATAAGGGAATGGCATCCATCATTGAAATTGTAGCTCTTCAAATTGTACAAAGTCCTCATGTTGTTTAGTAAAAAATTCAACCTGTACTAGCAACGGTAGCATGACTTGCAATTTGCTAAGCTCAGTTTCTCTACTTAGAGAGTAAAGCAATTTTGCACTTTATTGGCAAAAGAGATGAAGACCAATCCAAGTTGAAGTATAGAGGCCATGAAGGTGAAAGACTTGTTAGTGTATCAAGATAAATACCCTTGGTGCATCAAGATAAACGCTCGTCACCAGTCTTGTGTCCTTGGGACAAGTGGTTGGATGAGATTATTTTTGAAGATATGCTTTGGGATAAAGCTAAACATCTAGAAGCTTATGCAACACCTCGTACTGATGGTAGTTTCCAATTTATTGAGTGCAAGTTTCGTACTAATTTTAGAGGTACTATCAGGGGAGATTCAGTGTTATCTTTCAGAAACAAAAGGTGGGAGCTACTTCTCTCTAATAACCAATTTGCATTCCTGAAGGATCTACCCTTTAGATGGGATAATTGGGTAGCATACATTGTAGAGAAGCTAGAGTACATAACTCTTCTAAAGAAGACTAAAGTCCTCATGCTATTACCATTTCTACTCGATTGTGGTTCCTACATACGAGTAGAACGAAAGTATGGTAGGCCATTATTTTTGTGGTGGAGTATCCAAGGTTTGTAGAGATGTCATGAAAAGATATTCAATATTCAACACCATTACAAGTATAGTAGGCCTTGTCCCATTACCTGGATTTACACTTTAATAATTCTTCTTTCTCTTTTTTTTTTTTTTTTTCCCTTAGAATATGATATGAGGCAAGTGCGCCTATCAATTTTAATATAGCGGATGTGAGTCCGAGTCGATCCCTCAGAGATTTCAAGTACGAATATTAACCTTAGCTCTATTATCTAACCGGAAAATTATGATAAATTGAATGAATTAAAAATACTGAAATTAACCATCTAAACTAATTATGAAACTTGATTAAGCAATTTAGAAAGCAATAAAACTAAGAACGATTTCAAGAAATTAATAACGTATTTAGGAATTATTTCCCTTAGTGTTTAACATGTGACCGCTTAAAATATATTTAATTCAATTTTTATTATTCTTGACCGGAGGGATTCACAATTAAAGTTAATACCTTTCTCAAGCATATTAACCCTAATCCTAAATTATTTACCGGAATCTCTTCACTTAGTAATATAACTTAGAATTGCATTAATGTATAATGAATTCTTACACAAATAATTAACTTTCCGGAAGAAACATGTATCTTATCTCTAAGTATACATGTAATTCTCTTCAATTATGCTAAGATCTAATTACACATGCAATTTCTCAATTATCATGCATAATATCATATATTGATACTCTAGAATTATTAATCAACAATTAAACAACATAATTGAATCAAGAAAAGATAGAAACTTTATTGAAATTTATAAATCAACTCAAGAGTCACATGAAACCCTAGGTTCCATAATCCTAAATACTCGAATTCTAAGCTATCATAATGAATCTAAAAATGAGTTCCATCAAAAATATAAAATAAAACGTGGAAAACCCCTTTGATTGATGAACAATCTCTCCAATCTTGAAGTTAATGTTGTTTTCCTTTTTCTTCTCTTTCTCCTCAAGTCTCTTATCTTCTCTCGTGTCTCGTTCGTTTCTCTAATGTCTCCTTTCTGTGTCCAAACCCTCAGATATCCTTTTATATATGTATTATAAGGATTTTGTTTTCGTCACCAGACACGGCCTGGGACATGGCCGTGTCCTCAGGTTGTGTAACTTTCTGCACCTAGGCAAAATTTTCTACATAACTTCAAAACTTCATAACTTCTTCGTTTGAACTCCAATTTGAGTGAAACTTGATTCCTTTTATTCGTTTTCGATCCTAGAAAGCGTTCAAACCTCGAAATCAAAATTTTACTCAATTAAGTATCAATTTCTTTAAAGAAAACCAAAAATGTAAGGGAAATACTATAAAATCATCATATGAAATATGTTTAAAATCAGAGTTATCAAATTTCCCCATACTTGAGCATTTGTTTGTCCTCAAGCAAATAAATCAAAACAAAACTTTTGGGACAAGAAAAACTAAACAAAATTTATCACTATTTTAGGAAACCGGTGACCAAATACACTTGACCCATAGAAAAGTAAGAAAATCATTCTCAATTAACTTGCAATAATAAAGTCAACCAATTTCATTTGACCATATTTAAATGCTCCAACCATACTTAATACTAGAGTTTACTAGCTAATTTATGAAAATCAAAGTTTACCCGAGTCATTTAACCAAGGATTCTTAAACTAAAAATTGGATTTAACATCTCGCCAACCGAGAAAGAGTCATAAAAATTTTGTCCATTTGACTAAAGTGTATACAATTCTCTTTTCCATTTCACCAAGCACCATAATCTAAAACAAACACATTTTACATCCACTCATCCTCTGATCATCCCCCTAGTTCATACTTTTGTTGAGAGGTCTTTTGAATTTATCTTATTTAAGCACAATTGTGTTGGTAGAGGGAAAGAATCTCGCTCTTCTGACCGACTAAGACCGATTCATACCAACTTATTTCTTATATTGATAGCGGGAAAGAACCTTGCTCTTCTGACGAACCAAGGTTGATCCATATCAATTTTTTCATTAGAATTGGCATTGGGACTCAATCTCGCTCTTCTGACGGACCAAGACGAATCCTTACCAATTTTTCTATTCATACACTTGTTATTACTTTTGACCTCCAATCATTGTGATTTTTCAGGGGTTTCTCAAAAGAAGAATTTCATTTGTTTGTTTGCTAAAAATTATAGGACTCTTAAAAATTTTTAAGAGAAAGGTATACATAAAAGTAAATTTAAAAATAACCATGACTAATTCTCAACTGGTGATGTTGCTCCAATCTCAAGTCTTAAAGTCCTAAGCTGAATAATTCGTAACTTTGCCCTCCACAAATTTGACTAATTAATTCTAGTAAAGTATAATAAGATCAATAATGATCAACATGACACAGTTGATTTGACTTGATACCAATTAATCACCTATTGCAAGTTAACTTAAAAATTAATTGGGTTAAATATGAATAATTGGTATCCTAAACAGTAACAAATTCATATATATCCCTTCCCCACACTTAATAACGTACATTGTCCCCAATGTACCACGAAAAATCATAGCAACACGAAAAAATAGCATAGGGAAAAAGGAAACATATGTACGGAAAAGAAACTAATACTTTCCTACCAGTCGAAAAGAAGCGCAAAATGAAGAAGCATCATCATTATATATATAGCAGAGTTCACAAGCCTTGATCAACAAAAGACAACACAAAAAATTATGAACTAAGAAGAGGGATCAGACTCCGTCTCTTTATCCTCCTCATCAGATGGTGCGTCAGCCATCGTAGCATCATCATCGTCATCACCATCCTCATCATTCTCATCACTTTCTCTTATATAACGAACCTTAGACAACAACAAATCAAATTTATCTTCAAAGCTGGCTGAAGACGTTTGACCCCGAGATGTGCTGCTGCGAGAGCGTCGACCTTGACGTTTTGTTGGTAGGAGGTTCATGAGTCGGAATGAATTAAGGTGCATAGGAGTGACTTGGCTAACCAAAGTAAGTGAGGGCCAAGCAACAACCTTAGTCCGCATGGCCTGCACTAATAAGGTAATGTAAGGGCCACAGCAAATATGTCCCTTCTTCCAAGTAGTGGTGGCTTGGTGGTTGAAGAGTTCGACGATTTCGATGGTGAGATTGATGGGGTGTTTATGAATGACACTATAAAGATAGAGACAATCCTTGTTGGACACCACCCCGGTGCTAAGGCCTCGGCTAGTCAATGTATGGGAAAAGAGCCAGTGAAGAACCCGGTATTCAGGCCTGACTAATTGAGAGGCCTTACTCCTGGCTGGATTATAGGCATCGCCAACAGTAATCTCATTCCAAAACGACCCTGCTGTGACGCCATGAGGAAATCGACATAAGAGACGTTGGAATTCGTCCGTCCATGTATATTACTCGTCATATAGACCAAGATATCTGCCCAGGTGAGCAATGGTCATGTGGAATGGATGGCCACTCAAAGTGAAGTGTAATTTACGTTTTGGGCCCATGCTACTAGCACTTTCCTTATCAAGTTTATAAGTGCACAAAAACTCCAAAGTCAGCTCTTTATAAATTGGAGCTTCAAAGGATAATAAGCGCTCCCAAATGGTACCATCCAAGAGCTCCTTCATTTCTGTGGTGAGCTCTAATTGAGCGAGAACATCCTAATCCAGCCGAAGGGTCTCGCTAAAGGGCTTATTCTGAAGTAATTGATATCGTTGCACTTGGTAGTCCTCCTTAAATTGGAGCATTGGGTGCTCCATAGGGGGAAGAGTAGCTAGTGGTTCAACTATTGCTCCTGATTGTGATGAAGAGGATGCGGCAAACTTTGATTTCCGGGCGAACGGTAAGCTTAGCTTGATTCGCCATTTGAATACTTGAAAAGAATCAACAATCCAAATCAAACACGTACATCCTTGGCGTACATAGTTGAAAAAGGTAGAAGAAAAGAAGAGCAATAGGGAAGAATGTGAACAGAATGCTCATTAGGGCATTTCAACAAACATATGGAGTGCAGCTAGAAAACTAGTTAGTGGAAAAAAAAAAAATGAGTGGCAAACGCTTCCAACGAATTCCACTACACGACAATTAACAGTGAAAAACAGGTATCTCAACATATAAAAGACGCTAAATGACCCAGAATTGGTTTCTCCTATTGCTAACCCTAACTAGCATGAACGAATAAGGATGAGCAAATTAGCCAATAACATTCAAAATTGAGAGAGCACAATGGAATCTAACTAGATGAGGTAGCATTGTTGCATGTAAGATCAAGAAACTTAAAGCAATGATGCATGGCGTTTATGAATAATCAAAAGAAATTTGCAGGCCAGATGGAAAAACCAATACGCATAAGAGTAAAAATGCAAATAACCAAACTGCCTAATCATGAGGAAGAGAGAGTAAAATCAATGAGGAAACTTACTTGGATCAAAATGCGGAATGCAAGAATTGTAGAGAGAAGAGGGAGAATAAGAGAGAATATGAGAGAGATATGTTTGATTGTGAGTGTGTGAGAGGGTGTGTTTAGTTTAAATAAACTGGGCGTGTGCAAAATTGTGTAAATTTGGGTCGACACGGGTTGGGACACGACTGTGTCCTTTGCCCGTGTAACATTCTATGTGTGTCTTGTGGAGTCTGGCCGGACACTGGCTGGGACATAACTGTGTCCCATGCCCATGTAACTTTCTCTATGAAGTCTGGATGCACACGGGCTAGGACACAACCGTGTCCCACGCTCGTGTAACTCACTATTCGCGGGTGGGAATTCTGGGCGCACACGGGTTGGGACACGACCGTGTCCTTTGTTCGTGTAACTTTCTGTGCCTACGGAGTTGAATCAAAATCTGGGCGGACACGGGCTGGGACACGACTGTGTCCCACGCCCGTGCAACTTTCTGTGGGTGGCAGTTTTGAAGGTCTGGATGGACACGGGCTGGGACACGACCGTGTCCCTTGCCCGTGTAACCTTTTTTCTCTTTTTTTTTTTTTTTGAATTTAATTTAAAGATAAAGGAAACTTAAAGAAATAAAAATAATAAAACTAAAGAGAAAAAAGCAACAATAAAACTAAAAGCGAAAAGACTATGGCGAAAAATATAAGAAGCAAAGCAAAGTTAGATAAAAGGAAAATAAAATGAAGAAAACTTATAGAACTAAAGTATAAGTAAAGTTAGACATGGGTTGCCTCTCAAGAAGTGCTTTAGTTAACGTCGATAGCTCGACGGGATATGTCTCATCATTCATGATTCTTCATCCAGGTGGAGATAGGACTCCTCTTGTATCTCGCTTTCGAACTCTCCATACGAGCGTAAATTTACCCTTAGGCCATCGACCTTGCCAATTCCATTTAATTGGTGCATAACTTCCATAGTTTCTCTCCTTATCATGCCACTTATCAAATTCATGTAGCCTAAACTTCTTCATCTTGTCCGCTTTTAGCTTAGATGCGGTTGTCATTGGAAGTTTTGAACTTTTCACCACAAAGGTATGTTCCAAATGATTTCTTGACAGTTTTGGTTCCAAAGATGGTGGCTTCTCTTTGAAGGATCTTAACCTAGGATCCTTTGACTTATGGAGTTGATCAACCCCTTTCTTGTCCACAATAGATTCATGAACTTTTATTTGAGCTATCATTTCTACACACTTGGGGTTGGTCACCAAATTTTCATCTCCCTTTTGCAAGCAATAGCTTGAGGAATCTTTGGCAAGCGTTTCTTGCACACATGTAGATATAACAGCATTAGTGGCATTAACATTGTGACATATGTCCTCAGGATTAAGAAATTTGTTTGTTGCCTTTAGAGTTTTAAAAACTATTTCATCATCCCTAACCCGTAATATCAACTTATGCTCACTAACATAAAAAACAGCCCTAGCAGTGGCTAGGAAGGGTCAACCTAAAATGATTGGCACCTCAATATCTTCATCTATATCAAGTATAACAAAATCCACGGGAAAAATGAATTTGTCTACTTGCACTAAAACATCCTCTATGATGCCTCTAGGGTATGTGATAGACCTATCAGCTAATTGAAGACTCCTACGTGTTAGTTTAGGTTCTCCCAACCCTAGCTTTTTGAACAATTTATACGGCATCAAATTTATATTGGCTCCTAAGTCTGCCAAAGCATTATCTACTAACAAATTGCCAAGCATACAAGGAATAGTGAAACTCCCTGGATCGTTTAATTTTTGTGGTAGCTTTTTCTGGAGAAGTGCTGAGCATTCCTCATTCAATGTGACAGTTGTAAGCTCCTCCAACTTCCTCTTGTTCAATAGAAGATCCTTTAGAAATTTCGCATACTTTGGCATCTGCAAGATGACATCAACAAGAGGTAAGTTAATGTGTAATTGTTTGAAAATATTAAGAAATTTACCAAATTCCTTATTCGGATCAGTGTAACTTTGCTTAAGGCGCTGTGGGTAAGGGATGGGAGACTTGTACTCCTTCACTTTCGGTGGTTCCGTACTTTCTTTTGATTTTAGTGGCTTTGCATCTTCCTTACGGTTGACTTCCACTTCTTTCTCAACTACTTCCCCACCATCTTTCTTCTCCACTTGCAGTTTTCTACCACTTCTCAAGGTTACAGCATTAACATGTTCCCTAGGATTAACCTCGGTATTCTCTGGGAGTGTTCCCTGTAATCTTTCAGAGATTAACTTCGTAAGTTGACCAATTTGGTTCTTAAGGTTGCGATTGGATGCCTCTTGATTCCTTAACGATGATTCAATGTTGGATAAGCGAGCCTCATTGCCTTGAATATATTTTATGAGAAGTTCTTATACACTGGACTTCTTTTCTTGAGGAAGAGGAGGTGGGAATGGTCTCTGAAATCCAGGTGGGCCAAAGTTAGTCTTTTGATGGCCTTGGTTTTGGTTTCCCCAAGAGAAATTGGGGTGATTCCTCCATCCTGGATTGTAAGTGTTGCTGTAGGGGTTATTTTGTTGCTTAGGTGGATTTCCTAGATAATCTACCTGTTCCAGTTGTTCTTGTGCTCCAAACCCTTGCATACCAAAATCACTTACATTCGATTACACTTGTTGAGGGCCAACTGAGAGTGCATCAATCTTCTTACTCAACAGGTCCACCTTAGCTGCCAGAGCAGTGGTCAAGTCCACATCATAAATTCCCATAGCCTTTTGCTTGGCTCTAGTGGTTTCCCACTGATAATTGTTCATCGCTATTCCTTCAATTAGGTTTTATGCTTGCTCAGGAGTCTTTGTGTTCAAAATACCTCCTGCGGATGCATCAATCATCTGTCTCGTAGATAAATTGAGATCATTATAGAAGGTCTGAATCTGCATCCATAGTGGGAGGCTATGATGTGGGCACTTCATGAGTAAGTCCTTAAACCGCTGCCAAGTGTCATATAGCGTCTTCGCTTCCAATTGAGAAAAACAAGAAATATCATTCCGAAGTTTAGCGGTCTTTGCAGGTGGGAAATATTTCTCCAAAAATTTCTCTACCAATTCATTCCAAGTTGTGATTGAATTTCTTGGTAGGGAGTTCAACCACTGTTTTACTCTACCCCTCAAGGAGAAAGGAAATAGCCGCAGTCGAATGGCATTATCCGTGGCTTCGTTGATTTTAAATGTATCACAAATCTCTAGAAAACTAGAGATGTGGGCATTAGGATCTTCATCTTGGAGACCATCAAACTGAACATATTGTTGTACCATTTGTATAATGTTAGGTGCAATTTGGAAGTTATTAGCTGCGACGGTTGGCCTTGCGATACTAGAGTCAGCTCTAATAAGCGTAGGCCTTGAATAATCGGACATGGTCCAATTTGCTTCATTCCCATTGTTAACCATGTGTGGTGGATCTTCTTGCCCGATGAATTGAGTGTTGGCCTCTTCACCTTCTTCCTTGATTTCAACGATTGACTCGTCGTCTATGGTCGCCACAATTTGTCTAGGTCGTGATCTCAAATTTTGAAGGGTAGTTCTCTCAATTTCAAGATCAAGTTCTACCAAATCTTTTGAGTTGCTTCGGGTCATGCACTATAAAGGCAAGAAATATAAAATCAATTTCAGCTCTAAGTAATAAAAGTAAACAATGTAAACAAAAGAAAATAAAGAAAAAATGGTCAAAGTAATAAAGCAACTAGCGTTCTTAATATCGAAAATCCCCGGCAACGGCGCTAAAAACTTGATATGAGGTAAGTGCACCTATCAATTTTAATATAGCGGATGTGAGTCTGAGTTGATCCCTCAGAGATTTTGAGTACTAATATTAACCTTAGCTCTATTATCTAACCGGAAAATTATGATAAATTGAATGAATTAAAAATACTGAAATTAACCATCTAAACTAATTATGAAAATTGATTAAGCAATTTAGAAAGCAATAAAACTAAGAACGACTTCAAGAAATTAATAATGTATTTAGGAATTATTTCCCCTAGTGTTTAATATGTGACCGCTTAAAATATATTCAATTCAATTTCTATTATTCTTGACCGGAGGGATTCACAATTAAAGTTAATACCTTTCTCAAGCATATTAACCCTAATCCTAAATTATTTACCGGAATCCCTTCACTTAGTAATATAACTTAGAATTGCATTAATGTATAATGAATTCCCATACAAATAATTAACTTTCCGGAAGAAACATATATCTTATCTCTAAGTATACATGTAATTCTCTTCAATTATGCTAAGATCTAATTACACATGCAATTTCTCAATCATCATGCATAATATCATATATTGATACTTTAGAATTATCAATCAACAATTAAACAACATAATTGAATCAAGAAAAGATAGAAACTTTATTGAAATTTATAAATCAACTCAAGAGTCACATGAAACCCTAGGTTCCATAATCCTAAATACTCGAATTCTAAGCTATCATAATGAATCTAAAAACGAGTTCCATCAAAAACATAAAATAAAACATGGAAAACCCCTTTGATTGATGAACAACCTCTCCAATCTTGAAGTTAATGTTGTTTTCCTTTTTCTTCTCTTTCTCCTCAAGTCTCTTATCTTCTCTCGTGTCTCGTTCGTTTCTCTAATGTCTCCCTTCTGTGTCCAAACCCTCAGATATCCTTTTATATATGTATTATAAGGATTTTGTTTTCGTCACCAGACACGGCCTGGGATATGGCCGTGTCCCCAGGTCATGTAACTTTCTGTACCTAGGCAAAATTTTCTACATAACTTCAAAACTTCATAACTTCTTCGTTTGAACTCCGATTTGAGTGAAACTTGATTCCTTTTCTTCGTTTTCGATCCTAAAATGCATTCAAACCTTGAAATCAAAATTTTACTCAATTAAGTATCAATTTCTTTAAAGAAAACAAAAAATGTAAGGGAAATACTATAAAATCACCATATGAAATATGTTTAAAATCAGAGTTATCAGAATATTATTTAGTCTTATCTTACTAACTTCTTTCGTTATTCTTGTAGGTACGGTATCATAATTAATTGCCCTCGGTTAACCTTATAATCTACTTTAAGCATCAAAGTAGGTTAAGCGGTTCTTTAATAAGGAATTGACTTACAATGAGCAGGTTTCAAGCATAGTAGGCCTTAAGCGAGCAAGCCTTAAGCATAGCAAACTTTACATGGAGAAGCCTCAAGTAAAAAGCCAAGCATAGTAGGCCCCAGCAAGACTTAAGTGTAGTGAACATCTCGTATGGCAAACTCTGAATGCAAAAGGCCTTAGTAAGCTTCAAGCGAAGCAGGGCTTATGTGCAACAATCCTCTCTAGTAATGAGACTTAAAGAGGACTCTAAGATTACCATTAAAGAAGACTTGGTAGGCCTTAAGTGTTGCAGGCCTTAAGCAAGCAGGCTTAGAGCATAGTAAGCCTTGAAAGCAGCAAGACTTGCTCATAATAAGCCTTTTGAGCAATAGGCCCCAATAAGTGTTGCACATCAAAAGCTTCATTTGTGGAGAGCTTCTAGTAAATACTTATTTCACCATTAAAGAAGACTTATTCCATTCTAAGGATGATAAAGAGAAGTTACCTCTCTTATGTACTGAATTTGCTTTTCTTAGGAAATTACTTCCATTAAGATAGAGCTGTTAGGTGGAGTACATTATTATGAAGCTTAAGCATGTGGTTGTCTTGAAGAAGGGTAGGATCCTTCGTGCCAACACTACTTCTGCTCAATTGTAGTTCCTACAATGAGCAAGATGGAAGCGTGGTGAGCTTAGGATCCTTTATGTTATCATTACTTCTGCTCGATAATGGTTCCCTTACACGAGTGAGAAGGGATTATGCGATACCATTATCTATTATTGGAGTATTCAGACCCACATGTTTATTACTTAGTGGAGAGAATAACTCTATCATTCGAAGACATTGTCAAACTTTTTGAAGTTATACAGCTGAGTTTGAACCAACATTATTGCTTCGGTTTCTAATGGAAAACCATGAAAGTCTATCAGGCTCTCAAGTAAGGTTCCTTTGTGGTACATTCTAGGGAGCTTACTTTCCTTATTTGACATGAAGGGTAGCTTAAGTGCCTCTTAAGGCTAACGAATGTTATTCTAGACTTGTTGAATTATAAGGAATCTGTGGTATATTTAGAAGATGGCAATGGTGGTGATGTTAATGACATTAAAGAAACAAATGGATCCTTACGAAATAGTTGACATTACTTTTGTCATTAATGTACCAGTCACGAAAAGGGGGTGGGGAGATGAGATTAGTACTTATGTAGTGCACTATTTGTTTAAGTGCATTTGGAGATGAGTAGTGCGCTACACCTCTTGATATCCCTCCTCTCTCAATTGTTAACATGTCTCATTGATACTAAGTAGCAACTTGAGTGATCAGTCCTTTATTAGAGGGAACTTTGTGCTCTGATGAACTTGTTATGCTGTCTCATTTCATAATGCCACTTGAAGTTCTCTTGGTAGTAGAAGTCATTTGAGCATGTACAAATTATTGTGCACTTAAGAGGTGATGCCTTCACTTGGTAGCAACAACGAAAGTCATTATAGTTGGCATTCTCGTAGGTCATTGAGTTCGTAGCATTTAAGGCTACTTAGACTTTGTGATCTAAGGAGTTACCTAGAGGGTTGTCATGAACATAAGGCTACTTAAATTATTATGATCTAAGGAGCTTCTAGAGTCATCTCATGCGTTGAAGCAAAAGCTCTCACTTACAACATTAATATTTAAGCGATTCCTTTTGAGAAGGTATTCGATCTTGCTAAAGTAGCAATAATAGCATTCATTGTTTGAGATTGATAATTCTCTTTTATTAGTCAAAGGGGTATTTCCCATTACTCGGCTACTTAGAATTGTCTTACTTAGCTGTGACAACTTGTAATGCGCCTAAGAGGCAATGCTCTTACTAGTTTGCATTATATAAGCTTATCTTTTCATCACGTGCTTAGGAGTCCATTCTCTTACCAGTTGTTGAGCCTGGTTTTTCACCTCCCAATTATTTTATAAAATAAAGTTATCTTTAAATCAATCAGTATTAAACCTTACCCGTTTAATACTAACTCTTGATTGGGGTTTAAAGAAAATCGGTTTTTAACTTGAAAATGCCTTGGAGTCACTACTCAATCGAAGTTGGGAAAAAAATTAAGTTATAACCAATTGGATGGATTGGTTATAATTTAGCTACTGGTCTATCGATTTAACCAATTTATGAAACGGTTTTTTATAACCAAAGATCTAGATCTAGATTCAGGAGCTAATTTTTTTAACCCTAAATGGGTACTACTTTCTAACTTTCTAATTTTAAATTTGCTTTTCAATAATACCTTTTTTCTATTTCTAAACGACTAATCATATTACATGCAACTTAAACTAATTATTTTACACGAATATCTATAAAAATGGAATGAATAGAATTTTCCATATTTTAAATCGCCCTGTACTAATGTACGAGTGTTTATGTATTTACTATTTGAGATTAGTCTTTCGTAGTTCATTTACCAAAAACATAGCGGTTTGATTTGGTTTTAATTTTTGAAAACCAGTCAAGTTTATGTTTTTACCTATTTTGACTTATTTGGTGAAATTTCCTAAATGGCCCTAAATTGAATTTTAATTTTGAAAACTCTAAAATGGTCCTAATTTGAAAAAGATCCGTTTATTTTTATTTATTTTTGAAAAGTTGATTTTATAAGTGATGAAAATGATTTTCATTATTTTTTATTTGATTATTATTATTTATTTATTATTTTATCTATTTCTATAAAATTAAATTATTCTCTTCTTTTTTTTTCTTCTTTTTTATTTTCCTTTTTTTTATAAATTTTCTCTTTTCTTTTTTTTTTTTCCTTTTTCTTCTTTTTTTTTCTTCTTCTTTTTTATTTTATTTTATTTTTTTACAATTATAAGAATTGATAAGAACACATTATAATAAGAAAAAAATAAATAAATAAAATTACAAAAACGAATAAATAAAAACTAGGATAAAGGTCAGATTTAGCCTTATAGTATGAGTCGGTCGATTCGAGCGTGGGTTAGGATCAAGTCGTGGAGCAGTTCAGGTCGGGTCATGCGCAGTAGGTCGAAAAGGTGCTTTAGAAGGCGTTTCTGTCGTCGAATTGACTGNGGGGGGGTGTGGTTGGGGTTTGGGTGGGGGTACGATGCGGCAGGGAATTGGGGGAAAGAAAGTGTGTTGTCATAGCTAATGATAAAGCACCACGTATCGTAATTAAACATGTAGCCCGATGACGGCTTGACATGTGGCCATATGTGAAGTTTAAGAAAGAACAAGATAAAAAAAAAAGAAGCAACTTTCATGGCTCCAATGAGTCTCGAACCCAAGACTCTAAACCAGACCTTAAACTAAACCCCAAAGTTATGTCTATATGTTTATCCGTTAGGCCGTTGGTTTGTACCTTATTTATATGTACAATTAAGACTAGGTTAGCTTGGGCTAAATTTAAATCTAGACTCAAGTCCAATGGTCCTTTATTTAAATCTACTCTATTTAAACTATCTAAATTATTTATTTATTTTTTGTATTTTTTTTAAATTTCTTAATTTTTTGTGCTTTTTCCTATTTTCCTATTTTCTTGATTTTCATATTTTTGGTAGTTTTTTATTTTCTTACTTTTCTATTTTTTTTTGTACTTTTTCTAATTTAGGACCCTTTAACCTATTCTAAAAATAAAGGGAGGGAAAAAATGAGGTGTTTGCATCAATCAACAATGATGTTTGGTTTAGTGTTGCTTAATCACAAAAGTCACTTTTTGGTGAACTTAATTGAAGACATTTGTGTTTTAAAGCAACGGTGATGTAAGATATGGATGTCAAGGCATTGCTTGGTCTTAAGGCATGGAAGCTAATATATTAGGGATTGTTTAGGCTTGAGGGCTTGGGACATGGAAGTAAAGATGCTAAAGCATTACTTAAGCTTGAAGCATTACAAGTCGAGATGCTAAGGTGTTTCCTGGGCTTAAGGCATGGAAGTCAGATGCCATGGCATTTCCTAGGCTTGAGGCATGAAAGCCAAGATACTAGGGCATTGCCTAGGCTTAAGGCATGTAAGCTGATGTGTTAGGGCGTTGTTTGGGCTTGAGGCATAGAAGCCAATGTGCTAGGGTGATACTTAGGTTTGAAACTTAAGAGATGAGTTGCTGTGACATTAATGATATGGGGGTTTTAGCTTTAGTACTCCCATGGATGACTTAGCTTGTGTTTCCTTCATATAAATCTCCAATTCTTCCCTTGTTATAAAGGAAGTCCTTAGAGAAGAGGTCGTAAACACAGTTAGTGGAGTAGGAATAGCATTGGGGTAGGAAGTAGATCTACCTAAGGTTAGGTTGGTAGGATTAGATGGAGGAGTAAGCATACGTAAGGATGAAGAGCTACTTAATTGGACTCTTACATTCTATGTTGTAGGGGTTGGTTGTTGTAAAGTTTGTGATAGGAAGGGTTTCATCATCCCTTCCTTGATGAAAACCTTCCTCAACAGCTAAAGGGTTAGCCAATTGAGTAGAGGTAGCGGCGCTTAGCTATGTTGTAAGTATAGGATTTGGTAAAGCTACACCTTGTTACGTAACAATAGTAGTAACCATCCCAATGAGGATGGATAATAACATAGCTGTGAACTAGTTTAAAGGCCTTGTGGCTTTTCGTATTTCCTACGTTATCTACATAAGATCTAGAGGAGCCTTAAGTGTTGAATGTTTTTAGCTAGCATTCTCAAGTGGTAGTAGCAGATTCTGCTTGATAAGCTTAACTTTAATTTCAAGCTCTTGGGAAGTGGTATTAGATGTCCCGGTTTTTCTCTTCCTGGGAAGTGTCGTGTCTCTATAATCACTCTTCCTTGATGGAGTTGCCAAAATGTAGATGAGGGGGTTCATAATAGAGTGGTTAAGTATGAGTCATGTGAGTATCGCATTATACGTGGCTTTAGAGTAGTGACGTGGAGATGACACTCAATAGGATGATTGGAGAGAGAATGATAAGGCGGAGGAATAGGAAATCATGGAATCTCGAATGCATGAGTGATAGGCAAGGGAGCTTAGGGGACCTAAGAGGTCAACCTTGCAATTCTTGAGTAATTGAGACTGTTTTCTTGCCTAAATACTATTTGATCTTAGAGAGTAGAGGTTTCATGGTGAAACACTGTTTTGTCTAATCTCTGGAGTTGTGTCAAATGAGGAGGAATGGTTGAGTGTTTATAGATTCTTGGGCTTGATGACATTTGTTGGATTGTCTTGGTGATTGATGGATGAGATGAAGGTTACTTAATTCATATTTATCTTAAATGAGGTAGCTAATGGGCCTAAGTCTAATAGCCTTCCTTATAGGTACATGAGCTTGCTTATGAAAGTTTGGAGGTAGATAGATTGGTCTAACGGTCCTTATTTTGAGCCCACGAAGCCAATTCTCCCTAAATCATTCCAATATAGACTGGACTCTTTCTTGCTCTCTAGCCTAAAGAGTTAGGCCTAAATAAATATTGAGCTTAGCCCAATAATTAATATAACAATTTTAGTCCTCTACAATATATAAGATAAAAGATGATATATCATTTATAAGGAATTACAACCATTTATGTTTTTAGAAAGTAACATTATACAACATTAGTTATACCATTTCACCTTACATCATGCAAAGGTTACAACTCCTTGTATTGTGCTTTACATAAAAAGACTTATCTTATGGATATATGACTAAAAGAAGAGAATTCTAGAGGCAAAAAAACATTAAGAAAATATAAAAAATCATTATTTAAATTTTTTTTTTTATTTTGCAATTTTACATTCAAAGTTTAAATTAAAATTTCTAAATGTCATGAAATATTGCATAATGAGGAATTAGATAAAATGATACTATTATGAATAATAATACGTTATATGATATATAAATAGGATATATCATATTATATGTTGCTTATAATGTATAATAAATTGAGTGTATGTATGTGTATGCATATATGTGCACGTGTACGTGCTTATGTTTATGTCTCTATGTATACATGTGTATATGTATGTGCATGTAAGGGTGTGTATGTGTGGGCATGCGTGTGCATGTATGTGTTTGTGTACACGCATATGTATGTAGTTGTTCTTCTCAATTTAGGGGTCTTAATCCTTTTGAAGTAAAGCAAAGGAAGAGTTGTCCTACAAGGGTAACAAATGTGAGTGATTAGGGATGTTAAAGTTGACTTTGGCATATGTTATGGTTTGTATTTTAGAAGGAATGGCATCAGCTGGCGATTTGTTTATGGGTTTGGGTATTCTCTCAAGATAGGGTTGGCTTTCCATGAGCAAACTGGTTGGGAGATAATGCTGCTCTCTTGATGATGGCCATGGTAGGCCAAAATTAGTAGAGAAGTTGGGCCTCTCAATCATATGAAGGGTAGTGATAATGCTGGTTAGCACTCCTAAAGATAGAAGGGCTTAGGATGGTCTTAGGAAAGTAGGAAGGGAAAAAGTTGGCTTGCTCTTCATAATATGAGTAGATACGATGAGTTAAAAGAGGGTTAACCATTGCATGGGCACATAAGAAAAGGGTAAACCTCCCATCTTATGACAAGTGGTATCATAATGCAAAATTTCTTGCTTAGACGAGCTACCTAAATACTACCTATTGTGCTTGATGGAAAAGGTAGTTTTATTGATAGCTAGGCTTATGTGGATAAAGCTCAAGGGAAGGGGCAACCACCAGGTGGTGGACATTGTTGCTAGAGGGGGTAGTTGTGTTGTGATTAGTATTGTAATAAGACTTTACTTGAATTTTAAGAAAATGAAAAAAGTGAACTTCAATAGGTAGACCCTATTGTTGAGTTACTTAGTAAGAGCCAATCTCAGAAGATAAGAGAAGGGGGCTTATGGAAGCCTTGAGTCTTAGTGGAGGTCATCTTGGATGGAGTTGGGCAATGAGTAATGAAGGGTCAGTGAACTTGAGGAAATGAAAAGAGCTTGAAGGGAAAACCTTATCATTAGGTTACTTGATAAGAGGCAATCTTGGAGGACATGAGGAGAGGGTGAGGGTAAGGGCAAGGGCAAGGGCGACAGTGAAGGCATTAGCAAGGGTAAGATGATGCCTGTAGGAGCCTTGAAATCTTAGCAAAGATGATCTCGGTGTAGAGTTAGGTAATAGAGGAATGGGGTTAGTGATCTTATGTAAAGGGGTAGTGGCGAAGTGTTGGCCCTATAACGAAGGCGTTATGGATTTAGGTGGGAGAGAATGTGATGGGCCATATTTTGGAAGGAAGTAGGGGTGTTCAACTTGGGGTTTAACATAAAGTGAGTAGTGTTAGTTGGTGATTTGTTCCCAAGTTTAGGTATTCCCTTAAGGTGGGGTTGACCTTATATGAGCAAACTGGTTAGGAGTGATGTTGCTCTCTTGATGATGGCCATGACAGGTTAGAACCAATAAAGAAGTTGAGACTCCCAATCATATGGAGGACAGTGACAATGTCGGTTGGGACTCCTTAAGATAGAAGGGCTTGAACTGGTTTTGGGAAAGCAAAAAGGGAAAAGGCTAGTTAGTTGTTTGTGATGTGAGCAAATACAATGAGCTAAAGGAGGGTCAAGATCGCATAGGCACATAAGGAGGGGGTAAACCTCTTGTCCCATGATACATGCACTTCGATGCTTAACTTAGTAAGGGTGGTTAAGAATAATCCACAAGTAAAAGAGCAAAAAGAGGAGGGGGAGAATACTAGGAACCTAACCCTTAGATATGGTGCCTCATCTTCATAATGGTTTATGGGAGTTTGTTTGGCCACTAATGGCTTATGGGTCCATCTCTTTCGATTTTAAGTGGGAAAGTATTTGTTTAAAATGTCCTTTTTCATCTTTTGTCTTACATGATCCTTTATTTTGCTTTTAGGGCATGGGAAGTATTGGATCGAGTCCACATTAATGAAGCCTAAGGATTAAAAATCACTACTAACACTTATCTCCCTACTCTTGTTGTCACTTAGTTAGTAAGGAGAGTCAAGTTGTGGTTGGGTTTGAAAGATGTAAGCTCGATTCACTGCTGTTGAATCTTTTGAGAAGAAAGTTAGCTTCCAAGCTATTTGACATTTTTCACCACATCATTGGATTGAAATGAAATGGGAATGGTGATGTGAATCTAGCTTTGTTACCTCTACCCTATCCTAGGTTGACCATAACATTACATGTTATCGAAAATAAAGAACATCATTTGCATTTTAGAAATAAAAGCGTGGATAAAGGTCTATGCTATGTAACTTGGAGTACAATTTAGTGAGATAGGAACTTCTAAAATGAAACGTTGATAGTTTTATTTTTTACATACCCTAGTAGGATCACTACAAAAAAGTTTTAAGGATGAAACCTTTTAAGTAGGGAAGGATATAATGTCCCATATTCTTGACCTACTAGCTTTTTAGTAGTTTATATCCCTTGTGAAACTACAATTTATAAATCTTACCAAATGTTTGATTAAAAAAAAAATGAAAAATCCAATATCATTGGATATTTATATAATAGCATATGAAAGATTCTTATAAAGGAAAAATATCAAAATGCAATCATAAGATCAAACTTGTCAAGATCTAAACATACCAATTAATCTAATATGAAGTTGATAAACCTTAATTACTTAGTAATACTCTACTACTCAAGTTGGTAACATTTGGAATATGGTAAAAATAGAGTGAAGTTACAATGTAAATTTTCAAATTTTCAACAATATCATGTTTTATACACCTTATTAAGCAAAAACATATACAAGAGTGTAGTTAAGGTTGTTATCTTGGAATTTAGGAAAAGTGGAAAATTCATTTTGAATAATACCAAATGATAATATGAGACTTGAAAAGTTAAGAATATTTATGTGAAGTTGGATTTGGAAAATGAGTAAAAATGCAACCAATATTATTCATAAACAAAAATTTATCAAGTTAAGTCTTAATTACCCTACAAGTAAAAGATTGAGATTATATGTATAGTATGATGCTCTACCATTTTTAGAGTATATTATGGTACTTTATAAGTGATAAAGATGAAATGATACTCGAAGAGTCACATAAAATTAGACAAATATGGAGTGATTATCCAAATCCAACCGTAATCCAACTTGCAATTGTGAATTATTTTCATCGCTTGTAGCTTATTTTGGGACATTTAGAATGCATAGTCAATGGGTGGAGGTAGGTTGAAAATGTTGGCAGTGAGCAAATGGATATGTATATGCATATTTTATCAAATAGAAAAAGGAGAAAAAACTTACTTAATGGTGAAGCATGGTTCATTGCCTTCGAAGCTTATAAAAGGATCAAGGCATCCTTGGCTTGAGCAACAAAACAAGTCATTTGGAGAAGCACCAGGAGGTTCATAAGTTTAGGAAATGGGAATACACATACATACATATATTATTATTTTATTATATATATACCTTATATTTATCTAATAACACATAGGAATTTTGTCAAATCATTATATTATACCCTTTTATGTTATGGTGAGAGTATACATGACAAATATCTCCCTCTAAAAATATATCTATACGTAGGAAGAAAAAAGGAATTAATTAGCTACATTTCTATTGCATATTGATAAAGGCATATTTTATTCATGTTTTAATGTGAGAATTAGATAGAATTATTATTGATTTTATAGAAATCATTAATAATTGGTACTTAAGTATTTTCATTTGGACATTTTAGGCATTAGAGGATTTAGAGTAGAAATATGATTAATTTAGAGGAGTTTTACACAAATCAATGAAGCCCAAATCGAGCTACGGTACGTTAGAATTGAAGACAACCGGCCTTGGGTTGGCTTATACTTTACACCGGTGGCTTTGGAGTTCTATGCTACTAGCTTCATGAAGAAGGAATCATTCGAAAGCCAACCCTAGTTTTCTTTATAAATAGACATGTATTTG
The DNA here is from genome assembly GCA_024138015.1 of Lumnitzera littorea. NCBI lineage: Eukaryota > Viridiplantae > Streptophyta > Magnoliopsida > Myrtales > Combretaceae > Lumnitzera > Lumnitzera littorea. The sequence continues at coordinate 71,976,729 of JAMXBB010000008.1, forward strand.
ATAGTTTAAGGACTTTTTTCATCTTCTTTAGAGTTAGAGAGTCTTAGAAGCAGTTAAGTTTTATTTTTGAAGAGTTTTTCTTAGAATTTCTTGGATTGTTAGAAGACTTCGCTTTTGTTGTGGAGATCAACCTTTGAGTTTGCAATTGAAGTTTACTCATTATAATTACAGAATTGGTGATCTCTATTCTATTTATATTTATGCAATTCTATGATTTGTTTTTATTTTTAATTATGAACTTCTTTGCAAATTCAATTATTATCTGCACTTTTGTTTTAATTTCCATGGCTGGCTAGGTTTTAATTGTAGGAATTTAATGAAACCCTAGAAGGCTGAGATGATGATCGTAGTCATGTTATAGGATTAATAGATGTATGGATGATTCATGATTGCAAATTTTATAATTTCTATTATAATTCTCTAATTGATTGGAATTGTTGGAAACACTATTCATATGGGGAGTTAATATAGGGTTTGTTAGAAATTCTTGATTAAACTGATTAGCTAATGCGGGAGTAGTGTTAATTAGATTAATTAGAAATTATCTAGGGATTAATGTAATGTTTTGAGTTAATTATTTACTAAGACATTAGGGATAATTGATTTAGAACATAAGACGATCATAGCATTAGGAGATGTATGATTATAATTTAAAGTCCACTATTAATTGGAGATACGGAAGTTGACCAATTAATTAGAGGTTTAAATCCTTAAGTTTTCAGGCATGCTAATTTCACTTGAATAACCGTATAGCTATTAATCTATATAACATGATAATAACTTGATTTGCATAATTAGGGTAGACTCTATTTTTCCTTCATTCTCAATTGATTGCTTTGTTTTAGATATATTCTTGTCCTTTTCTTTTCGACAAGTTTAGGTTAATTAGAAATTAGTTAATTCACAATTCAATTTTGATAGCCTAAATATTGATAAGAACTATAACTGAGGGATCGATTACCTTACTCACTCTTTATTATTTGATTTCAATTTAGTATACTTGTTGTACTATTCACAATTTATTTTTATAAATATAGTTTAAGTGGATCAAGTTTTTGGTGCCGTTGTTGAGGATTAGAGCTATTAAACCTTTTAGTTTTGTTGGTAATTTAGGTGTACTTGATGACGCGTGTTATTTCTTGTTCTCTTTGTAGGTGTTTTATGCGTAGGAGTTGAAGTGCTAAAATTCCACCAATAGATTCTAAAATAGAGCGCACTTTGCATCAGTTGAGGAGAACGAATAGATGAAGGAGAGAAGTGTAAGAAGTTGAGATGGTTGGTAGTGATGACAAATAATTAGATACAAGGAGTCCTGTGAGCACTTCGGGACTATATAGTACCTATGGTTATGGGTTCTACCATAAGGAGGCCTACCATTCAGGCCAACAACTTTGAGTTGAAACCATTCCTCATTCAGATGGTTCAAACAAATTAGTTTGTAGGATATCCTAATGAAAGTCCTGATGATCATATTGTAGGATTCCTCCAATATTGTAATACAGTGAAAATGAACAACATTATAGACGAGGTTATCAGATTACAACTCTTTCCCTTTTCGCTAAGGGATAAAGCCAGAGCTTGGTTTCATTTACTACCATAAGAGTCTATGACTACTTGGGCTGATTTTTCATCGAAGTTTCTAAGGAGATTTTTCCTACCAACTAAGGACGTAAAACTAAGGAACAACATCATTGACTTTACCAAGTTTAGTGGTGGGTCACTTTATGAGGCATAAGAGATATTTAAGAAGGCCAAATGAAAATTACCACATCATGGCTTGCTAGATAATCTCTTGATTGAGATTTTCTATCTCAGTTTGGATGAGATATTGAGGTCCCTAGTAGATGATGTAGTTGGAGGTACTCTAATGGGCAAGACTTATGATAAAGCAAGTGCACCGATAGAAGAGATGGCCTTTAGTGTACATAACTAGCAAAACAAGAGAAGTAAGTCAAGAGTGGCATCGGTCAATGATAGTGACACTATGTCTCAATTAACAGCTCAGATTTAAGCTCTCACTATCCAGGTAAGTAAACTCACCTTAGCATAGTCTTTTAATGCTAATCTTATTGCTTTTTATGAGTTATGCTTAAGACCACATTCGACTCTTGAGTGCCTATCTAGGAATCCCTCAGCTTTAGCTAGTGGAGAGCAAATGAACTTTGTCAACAATTTCCAATGAGGTAATCAAGGTCCATATTTGAACACATACAATCTAAGGTGGCATAATTATCTAAATTTCTCATGGAGGAATAAGAGTAATGCATTTAAACCACTACTTGGATTCCAGAAGTAGGGTCTTGCTCAGAATGCTCCACCTTAGCAGAATCAGTTTAGAATGGAAGAGCTCACGTTGAGTTATATGCAAAAGATTGACATCATGTTACAGAATCAATAGGCTACTATTCGGAATTTAAAGAATTAGATTAGTCAGATCTCTCAACAGTTGAGTAATAGACCTTCAGTGTCTTTACATAGCAATACTGAAGAGAATCCCAAAGGTGTTAACACTATTATGTTAAGGAGTGGAAAGGAAGTTAAAATAGATGACAGATGATTTGAAGAGAAGGAGGAGGATCTAAAGAAAGGAAAAGGGAAGCAAGTAGAAGAAGAACCAAAGTAGAAGTCACCAAAAGTGAAACCGTATGTTCCTCTTCTCCCTTTCCCAAGAAGACTGAAGCAACGGTAGCTGGACACCTAATTCACTAAATTCCTTGAAGTTTTCAAGAAGCTGCAAATCAATATTCCTTTTGCAGAGGCACTTCAGCAGATGCCTTCATATGCTAGATTCATGAAGGATTTGCTTACCAAGAAGAGAAAGATTGATGGGAACAAATTGGTGATGCTTATAGGGGAGTACTTCATGATCCTTTAGAAAAATTTATCCAGCTTGCTTAGAAAACAAAGCGATTAGAGGAGTTTTACTATTCCTTGCACTAGAGGAAATTTTCATTTTGATAAAGTTTTTATTGATTTAGGTGCAAGTATAAATTTAATGCCTTTGTTTATTTTAAGTAAGCTAGGACTTGGAGATTGCAAGGAGACCTTGTATTACCTTACAACTTGTTGATAGGAGTATCAAATACTCAAGGGGTATTATAGAGAATGTCTTGGTAAAGTAGACAAATTTATCTTCCCAGTCGACTTTATAGTCTTGGAGATAGAAGAGGATAGAGAAGTACCCATGATCCTTGGTAGACCATTTCTTGCAAGAGGTAAGGCATTGACAATGTAGAATAGGGTAAGCTTACTTTAAGAGTTACAGATAATAAAAAAACTTTTAATGTTTATGAAGCCATAAAGCAATTTGATGATTGTAAATCCTATTACACTATTGATATTATTGGTGAGATTACTTGTGAGTCTATAGAAGAGAAAGTAGAATTAGATACTATGGAATTAGTTCTTAGGGATCTAGATGATTGGGGAAATGACAATGAGCCTAAGGAAGAAGGTAGGGAACAAGTGTCAAAAATTAAAGGTCAATACTATGAGGAGCTAGGCATAGTGAAAAGAAGCTAGTCTCATTATTGACATAACCCCCATTACTTTAACTTAAACCTTTACCTAGTCATTTAAAATATGCTTATCTTGGAACAAATAATACTTTGCCAATAATTATCTCTTCTTCTTTGATAGGTGATTAAGAGGAACAACTTTTAGGAGTTTTGAGAGAGCATAAAAAAACCACTGGGTAGACCATTGCTGATATTAAGGGGATTAGTCTCTTAATTTGCACTCATAAGATATTGCTAGAGGTTGAGTGCAAACTTACAGTACAACCATATAGATGACTTAACTTAACTCTCAAGGAGGTAGTGAAGAAAGAGGTGTTCACATTGCTGGGTGTAGGTATTATTTACCTTATTTAAGATAGTAAGTAGATTAGTCCTGTTCAGGTAATGCTAAAAAAAGGTGTTATGATTATGGTTAAAAATGAAACTAATGAGTTAATTTCTACTCGTACTATGACTGGTGGAGAGTTTGTATAGATTATAGAAAACTGAATGATGCCACCCGTAAAGACCTTTTCCCCCTTCCTTTCATAGATTAGATGTTAGAAAAACTTTTAGAGCATGACTATTATTGCTTTTTAGATGGTTATTCTGTTTATAATCAAATTCATATAGCACTCAAAGAACATGAGAAAATTACCTTTACATGTCCTTATGGCACTTTTGCCTTTTAGAGAATGCCTCTTGGTCTCTACAATACACCCGCTACTTTTCAAAGATGTATGATGTCGATATTTTTTGATATGTTAGAAGATTTCATTGAAATATTTATGGATAACTTCTCGGTCTTTGGGAAGTCATTTGACTCATGTCTAACTAATTTAAGTTGTATGCTTAAAAGGTGAAAAGAGATTGATCTACTTTTGAACTGGCAAAAATGCCATTTTATGATAAGAGAGGGAATAGTTTTAGGTCACAAGGTGTTAGAAAAGGGGATTGAAGTTGATAAGGCAAAAGCGGAGATAATAGAGAAGCTGCCATTACGTAGTTCAGTTAAGGGAGTCAGGAGCTTCCTAGGGCATGCTGGGTTTTATAGGAGATTTATTAGGGACTTCTCTAAAATTTTTAGACCTCTTTGTAATTTACATGAAAAAGATTCTACCTTTGTTTTTTATGATAGTTGTTTGCAGGCATTCAATCTATTGAAGAAGAAGCTTATTTCAATTCCTGTTATCGTTGCATTTGATTAGGAGTTTCCTTTTGAGTTGATATATGATGCAGTCGACTATGTTGTAGGATCAGTACTCGAGCAGAGGAGAGGTAAGTTATTTCATGTTATATACTATGTTAGAAGAACCTTAAATGAGGCTTAGAGAAACTATGCCACAATAGAAAAAGAGCTTTTAATGTTTAGATTAGGATGTGACAAGTTTATGCCTTATCTAATAGGTTCTAAGATCATAGTATACACAGACTATGCTGCTTTAAAATATTTGTTTGCTAAAGTTGATGCTAAACCTAGGTTAATTCATTGGATCTTACTACTGCAAGAATTTGACCTTGAAATCATAGATAAAAAGGCAACTGAAAACATAATTGCTGATCATTTACTTCGTTTAGAATTTGATTGTTTAGAGCCACCCATTAATGAAAAGTTCCCTGATGAACAATTATATGCAGTAGAGATCCAAAGGTTATCTTAGTATGCTGATATAGTCAATTACCTGGTTAGTAAAATCATAACATATGGTTTCTCAGTTCAAAAGAAAAAGAAGTTTTTACATGATGTAAAATTTTATTTCTAGGACGAACTGTATTTGCTTAAATGTTGTGTTGACCAAGTAATTAAACATTATATACTTAAACCCGAACAGCTTAGCATAATTCAGTACTGTCATTCTAAAGAAGTAGGAGGTCACTTTGGTGTGGAAAGAACTGTAACTAAGATTTTATCTTGTGGATTTTACTGGCTTAGTTTGTTTAGTGATTATAGGAATTATATTAAGTTGTGTGCTTAATACCAAAGGATCAAAATATTTCTAGGAGACATGAATTACCACAAAATAGCATTCTGGTAATTGAGCTTTTTGATATATGGAAAATAGACTTCACAGGTCATTTCCTTTATCTTTTTCAAACAAATAAATACTTCTAGCAGTAGATTATGTGACAAAATGGGTAGAAGCAATTGCTCTACAAATTAAAGATGCTGGGGTTGTAATTAAATTTTTTGAAAAAGAACATATTTTTCAGGTTTTGGGTACCCAAAGCTATTATAAGTGATGGGGGATTGCATTTTTGTAATCGGCAGTTTGAAAAATTGTTATCAAAATATGGAGTCATTTATAAAATTACCATTTTGTATCATCCACAAACATGTGGATAAGTTGTGGTGTCAAATAGGGAAATAAAGTGTATCCTAGAAAAGATTATCAATGTATCTAGGAAAGATCGGTCTTTAAAACTTGATGATGCATTATGGGCTTATAGGACAACTTTTAAAACCCTTATAGGAATGTCCCTATACAAAATTGATTTTGGTAAATGATGTCACCTACCTATAGAGCTTGAGCACAAGGCTTCTTGGGCCATAAAATACCTTAACTTTGATTTACAAGCTGCAAGTGAAAGTAGTTAGTCTAATTGAACTAGCTAGATGAGATCATAGAAGAAGCTTATGAAAATGCTAGGATGTAGAAGGAGAGAGCTAAGCGATGGCATGACAAGAACATCTAATAGCGGGAGTTCATGCTTAGTCAAAAAGTGTTATTATACAACTCTTGACTAAAGTTGTTTCCAGGTAAGTTAAAATCTCGATGGGTTAGGCCATTTAAAATAGCTAATATTTTTCCTTACGATACAATTGAGTTAAAGGCAGGAGATAATCGCACTTTCAAGGTAAATGGTCATCCCCTTAAACACTATTTTGAAGGGGTAAATATGGATAGTGACATCACTATCGTAGCAGGCGCAAACCCGTTGTAAGGACTGAAAAAGTCGGGCTAACGACTATAAACTAAGCGCTTCATGGGAGGTAACCCATGTCTAACAAAACTAATATTTTTTTTCTTTTATTTTTACTTTGTTGTTAGGTTATTTTTATTTTGTACCCACCTGATTGGGTAACTCTGGATAATTACTTTTACTATGCACTTTTGAGTACACTTTTATTCTATATTTGCTCTTTCGTGTTTCTTCGTGTTTGATGAGACAGGTTTGATTTGAATTAAAAGCTCTTCTTAATGATATCATGATTAGAATTTTCCTTGTTGCTAAGAATTTGAATCCAGGGAAGTACCGGTTTTTCATTTCCTATTATTGTGAATTTATATTTTATTTTATTTTCTCTTATACACTAAATTGGAGACATTGTAGATATTACCTATTCTAAAGTGGAGGGAAGGAAATATAGGAAATGGATTTTGAATTGAATATTGAGATGGTTATACTTTCCTATCAGCTTGAACTTTATTTGTTCTTAAGTATATGACAATTTTTAGGCCATTTTTTTTTTTAAATTTTGAATTTCTTGTTTGGAATCTAGAGATTACACAAAGAAAAATTGATAGCATTTGATGGTGATTAGCTTGAATAATTGACTTACTATGGTGCCCTATTCTCTATTGTTGTGATTTTTGTACTTAATTAAAATTAATTAGTTAAATCTTTATGAACCTAATTTAACTAGTTTTTAGCTTGAGATTTTGAAGTTTAAGAGTCGGTTGAGTCCTTAAGTGAAAAGTAAATAGGTTTACTTCTATGCAGGGTTAGTTAGTATATCATTTTTTTTTTAGTTATTCTAATAGCCTTTTAACACTTAGTGAAAGAGGTAAGTGAAGCTTTATACTTAGTGATTCTTATAAAAAAAGTTTGAAAAATTTTAGTGAGTATTCAAAATGCTATGAAATTAGAGCCTTTACTCTAATAACTTAAGAAATTGAGTTAAGAATATCCTAACTTAAATGTTAGAGTGAGGAAGAGTTCGTAGGGAACCCTTTAAAACGTGGTTACTTGGGTGATGAGCTCGAGATGTGTCAACTTAATGTACTCATTATAACGAGAAGGGCGGAAAGGTCAAGTTCAGTATCTAAACTAAAAAAAAAAAGAAAAAAAATGGGAATGGAAAATGGAAATTTTGAATGCAATTTAAGAAATGAATTAAGGCTTGTAATAAAAAGGAAGAAAATTTAGGAATAGAGCAGATACCATATGCGTTCACTACTTTGTTAAATTGTTTGTTGGGATAATTAGAGGGATAATATACTTGCTAATAGTTATGAAGTTTAAATGGGTATTTTATCTTCAAGGGTTGAGTATATACTTTTGAAATAAAAATCTTAGGCTAAACGCTTGGATTAAAAATTTATTTTCTTTAAAGTGACTGATTAATTTCACTTGTAGTACTTTGATCACATGTTTCAATTTGGTTTGAATGGTGGGCATTATAAATTAGTGAGTCTGAAAGTGTGAAATATCAGATGTTTTGTTTTGCAATTGAAAATTTTGTTTTTTCAATGATAGATTTCTTTATTTCTGTTTATTTTGCTTGAGGACAAGTAAAAGTTCAAGTGTGAGGGAGTTGATAAAGGCATATTTTATTCATATTTTAATGTGTAAATTATACAGAATTGTTATTGATTTTATCGAAATCATTAAAAATTGGTGCTTAAGTATTTTCATTTGGATATTTTGGGTATTGAAGGATTCAGAGTAGAAATATGATCAATTTAGAGTAGTTTTACACAAACAAATGAAGCCCAAATTGAGCTATGGCACGTTGGAATTGAAGGTAGCCAACCTACACTTTACACAGGCGGCTTTGGAGTTCTACCCCACTGACCTTCATGAAGAAAGAACCAGTCGAAAGCTAACCCTAGTGTTCTCTGTAAATAGACATGTGTTTGATAGTTTAAGGACTTTTTTCATTTTCTTTAGAGTTAGAGAGTCTTAGAAGCAGTTAAGTTTTATTTTCGAAGAGTTTTTCTTAGAATTTCTTAGATTGTTGAGAAGATTTTACTTTTACTGTAGGGATCAACCTTCGAGTTTGCAATTGAAGTTTACTTATTATAATTACAAAATTAGTGACCTCTATTCTATTTATATTTATGCAATTCTGTGATTTGTTTTTATTTTTAATTATGAACTTCTTTGCAAATTCAATTATTATCTACGCTTTTGTTTTAATTTCCATGGCTGGCTAGGTTTTAATTGTAGGAATTTGATGAAACCTTAGAAGGCTGAGATGATGATGATAGTCATGATATAGGGTTAATAGATGTATGGATGATTCATGATTGCGGATTTTATGATTTCTATTGTAATTCTCTAATTGATTGGAATTGTTAGAAACACTATTGATATAGGGAGTTGACATAGGGTTTGTTAGAAATTCTTGATTAAACTGATTAGCTAATGTAGGAGCAGCGTTAATTAGATTAATTAGAAATTATCTAAGGATTAATGTAATGTTTTGAGTTAATTATTCACTAAGACATTAGGGATAATTGATTTAGAACACTAGACGATCATAGTATTGGGAGATGTATGATTATAATTTAAAGTTCACTATTAATTGGAGATATGGAAGTTGACCGATTAATTAGAGGTTTAAATCCTTAAGTTTTAAGGCATGATAATTTCACTTGAATAACCGTATAACTATTAATCTATATAACATGATAATAATTTGATTTGCATAATTAGGGTGGACTTTGTTTTTCCTTCATTCTCAATTGATTGCTTTGTTTTAGATATATTCTCGTACTTTTCTTTTCGATAGATTTAGGGTAATTAGAAATTAGTTAATTCATAATTCAATTTTGATTGCCTAAATATTGATAAGAACTATCATAGGATCAATACTTTCTTAGTCCTCAAGGGATCGATTACCTTGCTTGCTCTTTGTTACTTGATTCCGACTTAGTATATTTGCTAGACTATTCACAATTTAATTTTATAAATATAGTTTAAGCGGATTACATATGTTTTTATGTGTAAATGTCTGTTTGTGAGATTATGTCTGTTGTACATATCTTGATGTAATTATGTCACATGTTGTATATTGTTTTTTTGCAAGTGTTGCTGTTTTGTTGTTCTAAGTAGTATAATAGGTCATGTGTGTAGAAGTTATAGGGTAGTGGGATCATGTATGTGTCGTATTTGTAGGATAGCAATTACTGTTTGATAACTACCTATGTTGTATTGTATGTACAAAAGGGAGTTTATCTCTTGTAATGAAATTATCTAAAAATTTGCTTAAACACTTGGTTATTTATAATCGGAGATCATTGGGTTCTCTTTAGAGAGCTCAAAACTATAATTCAACATAAGAAAGAAGGGTAGAAGGGTGAACAAGCTATTAATAGAGCCTGAAATTATTGTGAACAAGCCTATTACTTGAGAATATTTGCAAATTTATAACAATGGTATTGGAGCCAGCGATGTTAGAAGAAATCAAGAAGCTATATCAATAATTTCAAGATTTCATGGTGATGTATAAGCATGACCCTGAGCAAGTCGAACCCATGTCGCAATAGTTAGCTTCTCTTTCTAATGAAGTTTCTACTAAGAAGGAAAAACAAAAGGCGATGGAGGAAGTGAGCATGACTAAGGTTAAGATTGATGATTCTGCATTGGTAGTGAGGGTATTAGAGGAACCATTGTTCTTAAATTGACCTTCATCGATTTTTCTGGTATAGTAGACCCAATAAGGTGGTTGAACCATTATGATAATTTTTTTAAACACCAGAAGACACTTGAAGACGAGAAAATGGATAGGGTTGCATATCACTTAAAAGGAGACACTTAGTTATGGTTTTTGAAGTTAGAGTAAGATCAACTAATCTTGACTTAAGAAGATTTTAAGGGTCTTTGTAATAAGAGACTTGGACTTCTACTTTGAAGTATCCCGCTAAGTGAACTTGCTAAGCTTAAATAAGAAGGTTTTGTTGAGATCTATCAAAAGAAGTTTACGCATGTAGTGGCTCAAACTCTTTCCATAACAGTTGAACAGGAAGTGGCCTTGTTCCTAAATGGTTTGAAGGAGTACATTGCTTTGCTTGTGGTGTTACAAAAACCAAAGGATTTGAGTGTAGCCATTAGTTTAGCCTTATTATTCAAATGAAAGACTCTAGTGATAAAGGAAGATGGTGAGATGAAGTGGAAAAAGAGTAGCTTGATGCTTGCAGCACATAGAGCGCATATGTTCAAAAGATGAGTAAGGTTGAGTTAGAGGAAAGAAGGAGAAAAGGTCCATGCTTCAATTGCGGGTGTAGGCATATCTCAAGCGATGAAATTGGTGGAAAAAATTAATGGGAAATGGGTCCCTATGTTAGTGGACTTGAGGATTATCCATAGTTTTATAAATGCAACAATAGTGGAAGTTTTTAAGTTACATGTGGAATCGCAAGAGAGTTTGCAAGTGGTTATGGCCAATAGGGAGTAAGGTTGGTGTGGTAGGTTATGTAAGGGGATTTACCTCTAGTTAGTAGATCATAAGTTTTACTTGGATCTTTATACCTTACCATTATGTGGAGTAGATATAATTCTCAAAGTTAATTGGTTACAGTCCTTATGACCTATTGCTTGGTACTTTATAGCCATGAAGATGGGGTTTGAGAAAGATGGTGTAGCTGTTGAATTAAGGGGAATGGAAGAACAAATAAACTTGCAACATGACTTACAAGTGTTGCTGGTAGAATTTAAAGACTGCTTCTAACCTTTATAAGGATTGCCGCCTTTTTGAGCATGTGACCATCATGTCAGATTATTGCCAGACTCTCTTCCCATTGTGGTGTAGCCATACAGATACCCCTATAGACAGGAAGATGAGATTGAATGATAGTGTGATGAGATGCTAACAAAGGGGATAATCCATCTTAGCCAATTACCTTACTCTTCACACGTATTGTTGGTATAGAAGGTAAATAAAAGTTGGTGATTTTGTATTGATTATTGAACACTTAATGAAAAGACAATAAAAGATAAATTTCTTATTTCAGTTATTGAAGAACTCTTGGAGGAGCTACATAGAGCTAAATATTTTTCTAAGTTAGGTTTGATCTCTAGTTATCATCATGTGCGCATGCATGAAGTGGATGTAGAAAAAACAGCATTTAGGAGGCATTACGGGCACTTTGAGTTCTTAGTCATGCCTTTTGGGCTTACAAACTCCCTCTCAACTATTCAAACATTGTTGAATGAAGTCTTTAACGGAGTTCTACGTAGGTTTGTTCTCCTTTTGGGCTTATAAACTCCCTCTTAACTATTCAAACATTGTTGAATAAAGTCTTTAAAGGAGTTCTACGTAGGTTTGTTCTCTTTCGCTCTCTCTCTCTCTCTCTATGATGATATCCTCATTTATAGTAGTACATGGGCAAAGCACATGCAACATTTGCGTAAATTGTTTCAACTATTATACACTTCTAACCTATTATTGAAGCAGTAGAAATGTACCTTTAGGAAAACTCATATAGCTTGCTTAGGCCACTTAATTTCAAAAGAAGAGGTTAAAGCATATCCTTCCAAGGTAGAGGTTATCCTGCAATGGCCTAAGCCATCCATAATTACAACTTTAAGAGGATTTTTGGGGTTAATTGAATATTATTGAAGGTTTATTAAGGATTGTGGTTGTATTGCACAACCACTTACTAAGATGCTCAAGAAGAATGGGTTTCAAGGGTTAACAAAATCTAATAATGCATTTGAAGACTTAAGTGTTGTAATGACCTGAGCACCTATCCTTACGCTTCTAAACTGTAATCAAGTGTTTGTAGAGAATGTGATGTGTCGGAGCATGGAATAAGTGTAGTGTTATAGCAAGAGGGCCATCCTACATTAATTTTTAGCAGACCATTTGTGCAATAACACCTAAAACTTCCAGCTTATGAAAAAGAATTCATTGGACGGGTCAAAGCTTTTCGCCATTAGCAGGCCTACCTTTAAGGGAGAAATTTATAGTAAAGACTAAACTTTATAGTCTCAAATTTTTGCTTGAATAAGGAGTAATGAATTCCCCTTAACAATGTTTGATCAGAAAATTATAGGAGTTTGATTTTAAGATTGAGTATCATGCAAGGTATAGAAATAATGTGGCTAATGCATTGTATCATAGGGAAGAAGGTCAGGGATAAGGTTGCGCTGTTCTAACCCTTAGCTCTTCTTATTTTAGCTAATCAAAGAGGAACTTTAGAACTCCTAGGATGCATAATAGCTTAAACAATAGATATTAGATGGAATGGATGAGCAAGGACTGGACAACTATATATGGCTTAATTTTATTCAAAAAATCGACTTTATTTGGCTCCAAACTTGCCCTTATGTAACATAGTGATTGAGGCTATTCATAATCAATGTGATGAGGGGTATCAAAAGACGATTAATAGAATTGTTAGAGAATTTTATTGGAGAGGAATGACGCACTAAGTTCAAGAATTTGTAAAGGCTTGCTCTACATGCCAATGCAACAAAGCTCAGCACTTGCGGCCTATTAGTTTATTACAACCCCTATAAGTACCTACTCTAATTTGGTATGATGTTTCTATGGATTTTATTGATTGACTACCATCATCTCATGGGAAGTCAGTCTTGTTGGTTGTGGTAGATTGAATTTTAAAATATGTTCACTTTGTTCCCATGAGTCATTCTTATTTCGGGGCATTCGTAGCTTAACTAATCCTTAATGACATTTTTAAGTTGCATGGCTTACTAGAAACTATAGCTAGTGATCGAGATATGATGTTTACTAGAGCCATTTGGAAGGAGTTGTTTCATTTATGCTGCACTAAGTTGAACTTTTCATCTACATACCATCCACAAAGTGACTATCAGACAAAGGTAGTTAACTATGTGGTGGAAATGTATTTAAGATGCTTTTGTAGTGATTAACTAAAGAAATAGGTTAAGTGGGCATCATAGGCTCCTTCTATAGTTCTCTTTAAGCTACTCCCTTTCATGTCATGTACGAAACACCTCCAACATGCCTCCTATCTTACCATCTAGGCAAAGCAAAAATTGAAGTTATAGATCGGGCCTTGTTGGAAAGAGACTAAATGTAGAAGGAATTGAGACAATGCTTGTTGCATGCTCAAGCTAAAATGAAGACTCAATATGACTAAGGACAATGAGAATTATAGTTCCATGTGGGAGACTATGTTCTTCTTAAGCTACAACCTTATCGATAGTCTACAGTAGCTAAGAGAATTAATCATAAATTGGGACCCAAATTTTATGGGTCTTTCAAAATATTAGCAAAGATTGGAAGTGTCGTATATCAGTGGGACCTCCTATCTTAAGTTAAATTCATCCCTTTTTCCAAGTGTCATGTCTTAAAAAGTATGAAGGCAACCCTAATTTCTCCCTAATACTTATTCAAAAAGGTCTGATTATACTAACACCAAAAGTTGTGTTGGGTAGTTAAACAGCTCACAATTAATATGAGGTTTTAATTCATTGGGATGGCTATTCACCTACAGACTCCTTTTGGGAAGACGCATCTATGATCATGCCATGTTATCTATCCTATGCACTTGAGGTTTGGTGCCATTTTGAAGGGGGGAGTAATATTATGTTTGAGAGTGTACATGGACAAATATCTCCCTCTAAACATGTATAGATACGTAGGAAGAAAAAAGGAATTAATTAGTAGTATTTCTATTGCATGTGTTTGTGTGTAAAAGTATATTCATAAGTTTGTGTATGTTGTGCATGTCTTGATGTAATTATGTTAGAAGTATATTTTTTTTTCCACGTATCACTGTTTTGTTGCTCTAAGCGGTACAAGAGGTCATGTGTCTAGAAGTTATAGGGTTATGGGATCATGTTTATGTCATTTTTGTGGGATAGTAGTTACTGTTGGTAATTGCCTATGTTGTATTGTATGTACAAAAGGGAGTTTATCTCCTGTAATGAAATTATCCAAAAATATGTTTAGACACTTGGTTATTAATAACTAGAGATTGTCGAGTTCTCTTTAACGAGCTCAAAACTATATTTCAACATAAGGAAGAAGGTTAGAAGGATGAACAAGTTGTTAGTAGAACTTGAAATTATTGTGAACAGGCCTATTACTTAAGAATATTTGTGATCCTATAACATTTGACCACCAAGATTACCATTATCTACTCTTCTATGGGAGGTACCTCTATGAAGATCATTGTTAACTACCAATTGGCTAGCACCACCATTGCTCGAGTATTCGATGATCTTCTTTAGTTTTAGAAAGCCTAGCAAACAAGCTCTTATCTTTAGTAAACTTCAATATCAAGTATATTTTTAGCTCCATTTCATAATTATATTTTTATATATAAGATTTAGGAAAATGAAAAATTTCAAATTTATTCATTAAATGAATTTCAATTGTATACCTGATAATTGTGAACTTGTAAAATATTGAGTTAACATAATTGGACCATAAAAAATTTGATTTACCAATAATTTAAAATTGAAGAAACCTTAAATTATCATATTACTTTTTATAAATGGTTGGATGTAAAAATGTAGGTACTCGGAAGAATAGCTCTAGATGGCAAAACTATAAGTATCTTATATTAGGTTATGTTTAGAATATGAAATTTGAAATTTGTTTATAGGTTTCCTTTTAAGGAAAAATAGGTATTTAGGGGTAAATTCATAAGTCTATAAAGATAATGGTTGATTTTACGAATCGATAAAATTTTCTAGGATTGAAACTTGTAATTTTCCTAGGAAATATAAATTGATAATTGTAGGACTTGTGTATCATTAATGTTGATTCGTAATGCGAGTAGATCTCTAATAAATATCTAAAAGGAATGGCTCTATAAGTATAATTATCAAAACTATTAAAACTAAACTTTATATTTTTACAAAATCTAACATCATTGCTTTCATGAAACTAAGAAGATATATAATTTGTAATAAAAAGTAAAAGCTATTTTAATAAAATTTCCTTGAAAAGTAAAAATCTTAAGTAGTAACGTAAACTAATTTTATATAAATTTCAAAGGTAAACTTAAGGTATAATGACACTACATAATAAATATCTATGAATCTGTTAGGCTAAATCAAATGGGGCATGTATAATGTAATAGGTGGTCTTATTTAAGTATTGTATTTTAATTTCTATTTTATCATGTATCAAGTAGGCTAAGTCCAAAACCTTATTAGAGATTTTTAGGAATGACTGGCCAAGAGGCTAGGTAAGTGGGTTTATTTTTTGATATTATAAACTATTATGCTTGTTTGTACTTATAAGTAAATTGATTCTATATTTGCTATGCAAATGTTTGAACTTGTTCGCTAAATAAGTACTTGAGCATACTATATGAATTATGATGTGAAGCATTTATATGTTATATTGATATTTAGTGTCTGCAATATATTGTTTTACACTAATAACTAGATATAAGACAATTAGGCTAAAAACTCTTCATCAAGACACATATTGTATGATATATTAATGACCGCTCAGCTCCCCTTGATAGTCATGGCACAATGTAGGTAGAGCCTACACTTGCTCCTTTTCTAGCCCATAAAAAGATCTGAAATGTCAAGTGTTGAGAAGTTGATGGCAATCTAAACGGATTATCAGAAAGAATAAGGGCCCAAATAGTATGTTAGGATTAAAATGGGTTTTTTGTCAAGAGTTGGAACTTGGCTTGGATGGTTATCCCCAACCCAGGTTAAGGAGGGGTTTATATCCTTAACTTCACATGGTTATTAGAAGACCACATGTGATATTACACTCATATTGTTTGCTCATGCGTCGTACTTAAATTGTTTGATAATCTTAATTGTTTTTGTGTTATGTCATAAGATAAGTTCCTACCACTTAATGAACTTGTGGTTCTTAGCTCATGCCGCTGTAGTTTTCTTTCAAGATGGTAGCAAAGACATTAGATAGGCTTGGAAATCTGAGCGTAGAAGAGTCGATTTAGCAATCTTTGCAAGAGGGTCTATTCCTAGATAAGAGTATATTTTATTTTGAATAAGCCTAGATGTACAAGTGTAAATATTACTTATTTTATTATTTAATAGGAGATTCCGACTCTTCGTGATCTTGAAAAATAGTGAGACATTGAATCCCATGGTTATTCTTATATTGTATACTTGTATATAATACGGTTGGGTAAAATGATTAAATAAAAAATAGTGTTTTGTGATCTCTAACTCAAAAGACAGTTGTTACGTAATGGGTGCAAATGTAATGTGATAGCTTTAGGTGGGTTCTACTAGGTCCTCTTATGAGGTGTTATAATAAATTTTAAAAAAGAAAAACATAATATTCTCAAATAATGCTCAAAACCGTCAAATCGCATATGTGCACTTTAACTTTATTCAATCCTAAAAATAAAATGAACCTCCCTAATGAATCAAAGAGCCTAAAATTGAGGTGTGACTTCTATTTTCCTAATTTATTTTTTTATTTGTCATTTTTATTTTTTCCTTTTCATTTTTCTAAATTTTCTATTATTTTTTTTTATTGAATTGGAACCATTTTTCTTTATTCTTAAAAAATTCAAGAAAGACAAAAATGGGATATCTATGCATATCTAAATCTCCATTATATTATTGTGCTATGGTGTAGTATGAGTGTGGTATGAGGATTGTTCTCATTGTCCTATTGATTTATGCTTACATTCCTATAGATTCTCTTTTTACATGCTTTAGTGTGCTAGCACCCTCTTCTTTCATACTTGAGGTTAAGTGGTTACTTTTGGGCAAAGAGAATCCATGGAGGAAGGTTAAGAAGACTATTCTCTTTTGTTTTGCAGGACTTAAACTACCTTAGATGCATTTATGTTATGTACTACTAGTAAAGCTTATATTTCATTTTCTGCCTTCACGTAATGGGGATTATATGGATCCCAAGTATTTCCATGAGATGTGTAAACGTAGATGGATAAATGGAACTTGTATATTTAATCTGGCGATGTGCCTATGAGGGACCCCATAAGTATATACGTATGTATAGGTATAGGTAATGAAGGTGACCACAAGGGCTTACGACACCCTTAATGATGGACTAAAAATATGTCTGACAGGTTGTGAGCAAGTCATAGACAGGCTTTAAACAGGTTTTAGCAGGTTATGATTTTGATGTTACAGGATTCGAATATGAAGTGAGGTGTATGGAATTAAAATGTTGAATGGGTATTTATATGTAAACATCATGGGTGCTTTTAGGATGTCCTACAGGATTTGTACATTAATATAACCATGTCATATATTTATAGTTGAATATTACAGGCCTCATTATGCCAGAGTTAATCAAACTCCATTAGATCAACTTGCCTTGTGTGCGTTATCGGAGCCTTCTGAATAAAAGGGACCTATCTAACACAAGACAGGGCTATTGCGACAAGAATATTCCTTGGAACGTGACATTTTTTTAATAAAAGTACTTTGAATTTCCATCCCTCAATTTCTAAATTATACTGAATCTACGGCCAATGATTAATGAACAATATATATTTTGTATAAGCAATTTTGAACATGCACTAAAAAAAAGTCACGTCAATCCTTAAGCGTTTATTCGATAAAATTATTTCACTTACTAAGGTAAGAGATCACTTGTGGAAGCAACTTACTAAGAGAAATTTAAACTGCCAATACCGTTTTTCTATTTCTCAAAAAATAACTAAAAAAGTAAAACTTGAGATTCAAGAAATACCTTCAAATGGATTTGACGATCCTCCTCCTTTTAACTTAATTATCTATTATATTGAAGTGAAAAGCGACACTTTGGTTTCTTTAATACATTATTATTATTTTATTTTTTTCATTTTCCCGAAGAACTAACCATCATTCTAATAGTGCCAGTCTATCCCAAATGACCATCCATTGTCCTATGTAACCTCTATTGTATCATTATCAATATTTATCATTAATTTTTATCTTACTATTGATTTTTAAATGTTATTTATTTTTGTGATTTTTATTTTTCCTTTTATGATTGGTCTCCTTTTTTGGATATTTACCTTTTTTTTTTCACTCACAATACAAGTGTAACGTTGTCAACTCAACAATACTATTAATCATTATAACCTAATAGCATGTGCGATGATTTGTAATTGGGATAAAATAGGTTCAAATTCCTTCTCCCTCAAATTGTAATATACAATATTGTTGGAAAAGTAATAATAATAATAAATAAAACAAAATAAAGAGAAAATCAAATCTGGCATTAGTTTTGGGGGGGGTGGTGCTGGTNGAAAAGTAATAATAATAATAAATAAAACAAAATAAAGAGAAAATCAAATCTGGCATTAGTTTTGGGGGGGGTGGTGGTGGTGGGGAGTGGGGGTGGGGGTGGGGATAGGGGGTGTGGGATGTCTCAAGAGATAGTAAGGGTAGATGGATTTTTGGCTTTGGGAAAAAACAAAAAAAGTTTGAATCGTATCTTGGCTACTGAACTACAATGGGGACTCCATTATTGTGTTCAACATTGTTATATGAATGTTGAAATCAACTTGGATATATGTCAATGTAAACAACAAATTATAACTCACAAGTTATTATATCACAACGTTGTTCGTTGCGTGGTGGGAAAGCTATCCCTCATAACGAGGTGGAGCATTGAAGCAATTCCTAGGGAGCTAAATGCGGTGGCAAATGCTCTCGCGGGCTGGATCTAGGCGAGTTCTCAGCCGTCTGTGGAACATTTTGCACCTTCTGTTTTCCGTTTCTCTCTCTTAAAGCATGATCTTTTCTCTTATGGTTTGTATAAAGACATGAGGGCTAAGCAGCCTATGGATTTGTGCAATAATGCTGCGTTGATGGTGTTGCATGGTGGACCTAGAGCTTCAAGCTCCCCTTATGATTGTAGCTCCTCTAGGTATTAAAGACTTTGTAAATAATGTTTTCTTTATATTAATGCATCTTTATTCACAAAAAATAACCAAAAAAAGAATATTGAATCTTTGATGCCAGATTATAGAAGAAACAAATCAAGTAACATATCCTATTGCTGTACATTTTTCAATATTTATAGAAAGAAATAGATCAACAACGATGTTCGATTTCATGTAAAAAATAAATATATTTGTTTGCGAATAAAAAATATCACAAACTCGAAAGATATACATAAAATAAGATGAACTACTAATTATTTCCAAAACTGTACTTCAGCAGATACCTACCCCATCCCAACATTACCAACTCAAGCGTATCCAAGACGAAAGGCAAGCTCAATGGACATTACATTTTCTGCTTCCAATATTGGTGATTAAAATAATGCATCAAACAACATAAATAAGGAATTAAAACTAGAAACAAAACAAATATCAGTGTTATCTCTTGCGATGTAGTAATAAGCATTGTTTTTTTTTTCTTGGTGAGGAGGTGGTTACAAAGCTGAAAGAGTAACAAAAAGAACCAAAGATAGAATGAAGCCGATCCCTGTAATCGAAAATGCGTTGAGCCTTATCAGAGCGAAGGAATCGGTGGTGATGATTGCCTAGAAATACGTTATACAAAACTGCTTTTTTTTTTTTCTTAGAGAATAATCGATGAATAGCAAAATTAACCAATCAATTCTCGTAATTGCATTACACAGAAATGAAGTAGAATCCGAGAGAAAGTGTATGCAGGAAAGGAAAAGTGTTTATAAGGGAAGGTGGGAGACTAAAGATAAGTTATAAAAGAAGATAAGTGGAGCTGAATGATCCTTTATTCTCTTAATATAATAGAAGAAGATAAATGGTGTTTGGTCGAAAATATGTTGCTTAATTGTTCAAACTTAAGTATTGCAGAAATCGGAAACATCGGAATTTGTGTTAGAAGATTTCAAAAGCTACAAATCATTCTCTGGGCGTTGTTCTGGCCTACTTTAAGATGCATAGGCCGGTGAGTTAGTATAATTAAGATTGCTTTCCACCAAACAAGGAATAACCCTAATTATACTATAGAGTGAGAAATACAAGGTGGTACTTGGGAGTGGGACCGTAAATCAGCTTTCTCTACCGTACGGAATTACAATTACACTAAAACCTGATTGTAGGAAAACTTGAAAGAGACAATAAGAAGTTGTCATTTTCTGAATTTTGAGTCTAGCAGCTCTTCTAATTTTTCTTGTCCTCTAATTGATTACACCACCCATTTTCTTGCATTAATTGATTAACGTCCTCACGTAGGCACTCTTTCAGCTGAATTTCGCTGTCCTTTGCTAGCCTATCCACTAGCTCTTTTGTTACCAGACACTTCTCTTCGGCATATAGCTGCTCTTGAACTCTTGGACATCCAAGAAGACTTCCAATTTCTTCTTCTTGTGAAGACTTCTTCTCCTCCTTCTTCTTCTGTTGATGTTCGAAAATCGACTCATTGACAAAGTAAGAGTTAATAGGGAATTATATGGAAGTATTTAATTACCTGAATTGACGCATTGACTTGAAGAATCCCAACTTGTGCTTGCAGGAACTTGACGTATTTACAGGCTGCCTGTAACATCTCGGCAGTGTTCATTTTACGCCCACCAGGAATAAGCTTTCCTAGCTCTTCCGTTTTCTTAGTTATCTTCCTTCTTCTTTGCCTCGCTGCAATGCTCTGTGCAGATGAGCATTTCGGGCTTGGTTTATTTGCAGCCGCTTCATTTGCATTACCATAACCATGATTAGCCTGGAGTTGTTGCGGTGTTGGAACAACAAGGTCTAATGGATAATCCAGTGGAAGTGGAACCAAAGTTTGTAAGTTATGAATATGTTCAGCTGGTAATGACATATCCAAGCAAGAGTGAGCCAACTCATGACCTGTCTTTTGACGTTTTGGGTAGCTGTAGTGCTCGTGATCAGGAAGCACATAGTTGAGCGCGGGTGGGACTGAAATTATATCACCATAGTGCAACATCGATGAGAAATAAGTGGAAATGTCATTCTGAATCATGCAATCTTCAAGCCCGAGTAATGCCGGGTTGTAAATGCAACTTCCCATTGGATAGTTGAGTTCATCTTGTGCTGCTACTAAAAGTTCAGGATTAGGCAACTCAGGGGAGGTAGTTACTTCAGTTTTGACATGCTGAAGTGAGTTAGAGTAAAAGCTCATTGTAGCCATATCGAGCAATGAAGCTTCACAGTTAAAGTTAATCAAGAAATTGAACAAATCAATGTGGAACTTACAAGAGCATTGACTCGGAAAGCAATGAATAAGCTAATTGCGTCTTACGTTGGTTTTTCTTGGTCTTACAATCCAGATGATGTAGTTGGCGGTTGAATCTATAAGGATACTTTCAAGTTAACCGCTGCAAGTGTCAGGGTAAAGGGACAGAAGAGAAGCGGAAGTTATGATCCACGCCACGTTTGAGGTTGCACTTCCCTTACTTTTCGCTTACTTATGCCCAGCCGTTGAGATTTTTGTGGAAATATGTGCTTCTTTTTTTTTCTTTTTTCTTTTTTTTTTTTCGCTGAAAGAAATATGTGCTTCCTGTAGATGGAATTAGATTGGACTATAGATAGCTGCTATTTGGTTTACCGAAATAACTATTACGCTATTATGGGACCGTCTAGTATTAGTTATGAGGGTAAAATAATTAAATAGATTCCATGCATGGATGAAAATCTCTGCTAAAAATATTTAATTTCTTCATATATTATTTATCTATTAGGAGATTGCACTTATTTCATATGTTCTAAAAGCTGTAAATAATTAAAAAATGTAGTTTTTTTTTTTTTTAAGGAAAGATGAATATATATTTTTAAGCAATATGTGTATTAAGTCTTATGGCATTTCTATTTTTAATTAGTATTTATGTTACATCTCTTCCTTTTAGGCCGCAGCATATTACGTCACATAAATTCTTAGTCCCAGACTTATACAAGTATTTGATTCTGAAAATTATTGATCCTAATTTAATTATTAAGACCACAAGACCCCTACGTCATTCATCTATTTATATATCGAGCATTCGGACCGTGAAATTTAATTTATAAATAACCATCAAGTCGAGTATAATGGAAAGATGAAAACAGTATTGGACATTTTGAGTAATTATAAATTTGTGGGTAGATATCACCAGAAATGTACAGGAATATATAGCAATTGGTTTAAGGACTGCTGTTTTTGAAAAAAAAAAAAATACTAAACTAAACCTGCAGTTAGAAAAAGATGTTAGTAATATAGAGGCCAGTTTTGGAAATTTCAAGTAAAATTTATTAAAAAATCTCTAAAGACTCTAAAATGTAGTTAATGAAGCATTTATATTTAGCCTAGCGAACCGCACATGTACAATGGATGTGAGAAAAAAAAAGTTAATATCCTTTAAGAATTTTTCCATTAAATTATAAAATTTTCAAATCCATTAATCAATTTTTATAAGTTTATAGAATTTCTCAATCAGATAAAATTTTTTAATTTTAGCAGTTAAGCTTTTAAACCTTTCAAGATGAAGGCATGTGATAATGGGATTAATTAAGAGGGAAAGTATACTAATTTAGAAGATAAGAGAGATGATAATTATTTAGAAATAACATAACTTCTGAAAATCATGCGACCAACTTCTTGTGTCCATTCTATTTGGGGGTATCATCTTTCATTATTTTGGAAAATTTTAGTTGATTTCCATTTTGTGTTATTCCAATATATGTTATCTTTTAATAGCCATTAGGTATTTCTAATTCCTATATGTTGATAAGGTCTTTTGATGATGGACCCCTTAAACTTGTACTGACCTGATAAGGCTTATGACTTGAGCTATGCCCCTTGAAAACTCGACCTTCCTTCTCGTAGCCAATCTCAGCTTAGGCCTATCACATGGCCTATCCAGCTACAAAGGCTACTAACGGCTAGAATACTCTAGATAAAGTTAAATGACCAAGTAAACAACCACCCCCTACATTTGTTGAACACATCAGATATCATAGCTCTACTATTCAATACTTGTGAACGTGGCTTCTGTTTAGTAACTCCTCTCTAATTGCCACTCTACTTCACTATAAATACAAAGCTATAATTTAATGATAAACCATTTGATACTTTATATACTTGAGTTTACTTTCTACCTTTGAGTACTTCTACTCTTTACACACGTTAGTATCGGAGTGACGATGTCGAACAATACCCTAGCGCACTTTACTATCATTTGTTTTGTAAGCTCATTTAGATACGCGAAGCCTAACCTCACTTAAATCTCTACTGGCCAATATCCAAAGATGGCAGTTGGTGCCGTTTGTGGGAAACCGATCACATTTCCTACCAGAATACACACTAAACACCACAATCAATTCATAAAATGTCTTATGTTGACAATCCTGAAAACAATCAATTGCTGAATAACTATCTTGCTAATAATTAGCCCTCAGTTAGGAAGGAGACGCTTAAAGCGCATTTAAAGTGTGCAAACTGCCTACTTAAGGAATTTGTAGCCCAAAATAGAGAGCTCTATACCTGCCTAGAAGATGTTGATAGGCATAGTAGATACACCTACCCATTAGAAGCATCTGACACACATACTAGGCACAATAAATAGTAGTAGCAGTAGAGCTACAGGGATCAACAACTTAATCCCCTATTACAAGAAAAGCAGGTATGGTTATGGCTATCTACGATCGTGCCCTTGTTAGCAATGAGTAGGCGGCTAACTCCCATGGAGCATTGGTATTTTCAGCAAATGCTGACCTCATCCAATAGATAATGCTAACCTCGATGAGCTCCGTACTATTGTGAGGAGGCTCTCTGAGCAGCAAGGGAGCAAGGTAACTAATGACACTAAGTTGGTTACTAGTAACAAAACCCTCTTCACTAAGGGTGTCTAAGATGAAGTGTTGCCTCTTAATAGTAAGCTTCCTACTATCAACCAGTATGATAGCATTGGTGATCCTCATGATCACCTCCTCTACTTCCATACCCTCACGAACCTTCATGGTCATGGGGACACCATTATGTATAAGGCTTTCCTAAATATGCTGAGGAAAGCATTTAGGATGTGGCTTAACTACCTGCTTAAGAACTCCATTGGCTCCTTTGATGAGCTGGCATAGAGGTTTAGCCTCCACTTTAGGTCTAGCATGCCCCCATTTAAGGACACTTTGTCCTTGTACTTGATAAGGCAGAGTGAAAGTGAGGCTTTGCGTGAATATGTAGCTCGGTTCAACAATGCCATAGTCGAGATCTCTCAGTTGGATGAAGGAGTCGTAATGCATGCTGTGTAGCTTAACATACGACCTTCAGGAGACTTCTTTTAATTGTGTATGAAGAGTACGCCAAAGACCCTAGTCGAATTCTAGAATAAGGCTTAGAAGTACATGGACTAGGAAGACAATATTTGCACTAGACATGACGCTGACTGCGAGAGGTTGAGTAGAAAGAAGAACAAGGAGAGATTATTTGTAAAAAATTGCCTCGATGGTAAGGCACTAAGCAAAGTTAAGGAGAAAGGCTTGAGCAGTAAGAAGTGTCGAGCTGAGCAAAACTCGCTTCCCTCTCCCATCTACACCTAATACATCCCTTTAAACCAACCTATTACATAGGTTTTCACTAAGCTGTAGAACAGTTTTATTGTAGAAGCCTCCTAAGATGAAGGGGAATCTTAGTCGTTGAAACTCAGATAAGTATTGTCAATTCCATAATATCTAAACATAATATATATTATATATAATATATAATATATTATATTATATAATGTCAATAAATATTAGAGTTGGACTGATCATGGCTACACCACAAAGGAGTGCTTTCAGTTGAATAATGCAATTGAATATGCTATTTAGCGAGGCTCCTTTAGCGAGTATGTAGCCCAACAGATGAATGATAACTGTTCCAATGATGATGAATACAAGATGCTTTGGAGGCGATAAACCAAGGGTGCCTAAGCAAAGCAGAACAAAGATCGTCGCAATGATCGAGCTCCCAATAGCATCATGAACATAATCATTGGAGGGCCATACTTAAGAAGCTGGCCAAGCACTAATATTTTGATACATAGTTGTTTTTAAAATAAAAAAATCTTAATCGAGGTTTCAAAAAAGATTTAGTTAGGGTTTTAATTCGAAAAAATTAGATTTTTTAGGTTTTCTTTAAGAAAATAATAAACTAATAAATAAATGTAAACTTGCCTTGGTTTTCGAAATAAAAATAATTCACCTACTAAATATTTTATAAAAAGAGAACTATGGCAAGTTTGATCTCGACTAGCGAATACGTAGGCACCTTTGAAATAACTGTATAAAAAATAAAAAAACTTTTTTCCCTTTTTCTTAGAAATTCGAAATTAAAAAATAATAAAAATTCACTTTAGTTATCTTTTGCTTATTTAGGTATATTTTTAGCATATTTAGAAAACTATAAAAATAAAAGCCTATTAATTTTTCCTTTAGTTTTTATATGGTGACTTAGTTTTAATAGGTTAGCCTTTGAATCCATTTTTTTTTTTGTTTAATTTTCTAAAAATCAAATTTTTTAGAATACCCACAGACTAGTGGTAAAATTAAGGTTTTCCCACCCGAAAACCTTAATTTCATTTTTTAACAGTTGAACTGATTGGCGACTCCAATTTTTTTAAAAATTATTTAGAAAATATTTACTTAATTTAATGTTGAGTAATTTATATTAAGCGGGTTGGACTTAATATAAATTAAATTAAGGAAATCAAAATAGGACTCGATAACTAACAACTCAATTATCATCCCATTCAAGGTATTAGTTGTTAAGGAGAAGAGGTAGAATATTGATACTTTTATCTCTTTCTCCAACGAGGACTTGGAGGGAGTAGACACCCCTCATTAAGATGCCCTTGTTATAGGGGCATTGATTGTAAATTTCGAGGTCTTAAAGATTATGGTAGATACTGGTAGTTGTATTGACATCTTCGTCTTGCATATGTACGAAAGGATGGAGAGCAAGTTGCTTGTTAAGATGAAGCCTTTCAACTATAATCTCATTAGGTTCAATGGGAGCACTGTCTGAGCTAAGGGGATCATCATCCTCGACGTAGAACTTGGTAATGACAACAATGTTGTGCAACAACCAGTGGATTTTGTCATAGTTGACTACCCATCTCCCTACAATGCTCTCTTGGGACAACCAAGCTTGAATGCATTTGGAGTCATCACCTCATCCCTTTACCTAAAGGCCAAACTCCCGACCTTAATTGGGCTAGGAATCTACTGGTGCAATTTGAGGCTCTCCCTAGAGCTTTATGTTAAGGCCACTAGAGCAAATGGAGTCTTAGCTTTAGAAACCAGCCTTATAGGAGAAGTTGGTTGAAAGAGGAGAGTCAGGTGAAAAAACAAAAAAGGTACAAATTGGTGCCACCCCCAACCAGACCACCAAAGCTAGGATTTATACCCCTTTTGAGGTAAAGGAAGAGATAGTTACCCTCTTACAGGCCAACTTAGATAGGTTTGCCTATTTGACATAAAATATGCCTAGGATCTCCCTTAACTTGGCTACCCATAGCCTCAACATCGACTCTAATGCGTAGCCTTTTAAATAGAAGAAGAGACATTTCGCACCTAAAAGATAGGCCGTAATAAAGGAAGAAGTGCATAAGTTACTTAAAGCTAGCTTTGTCAGAGAGGAGAAGTATCCGACCTGGCTAGCAAACGTAATGCTGGTTAAGAAGAAGTTTAGGAAGTCGCGCATATGTGTCGATTATACCAACCTCAACAAAGCTTACCTAAAAGATTGCTTCCCTCTCTCTACGATCAACTAGTTAGTCGACTCTACATTATGATACGCCCTGCGTAGCTTCATGGACGTTTTCTTGGGCTACAATCAAATAAAGATAGACTTAAGGGACGAAATCCATCCTTCTTTTGTCACTATCTTCGGCATGTACTACTATAGGGTCAGGCCCTTTGGCCTAAAAAATGTCAAGGTAACATATCAGCATTTGGTGACAAAGTTATTTAAGCCCTAACTCGAGTAGAACATGGAGGTGGACGTCGATAACATGATTATCAAAATTAAGCAGCTCAGTAATCATATCATGGACCTATAGGAAGCCTTTGATTAGTGAGGAAATATGACATGAAGCTGAAACCCTAGAAGTACAGATTCGAGGTTGACTTCGGTAAATTTCTTATCTTCTTAGTTACCTAGAGAGGAATTGAGGCTAACCTTGAAAAGATACAAGCTATCAAGGACATGAAGCCTCCTTTCCTCGGTTTAAGATGTACATAAGCTCACTGACATGGTGGTTGGCTAAGCAGATTCATCTCTAAAAACATAGATAGACGACTGAATTCTTTAAAATCCTTAAGAATCCTAAGGGTTTTAAATGGACTCCTCAGTGTGCAGCAGCCTTTAAGTAACCGTAGGACTTCCTTATGTACCCTATAGCCCTCTTGAAGTCTATTCTAAGGGAGGACTTGTATTTGTACCTAGCTATTAGTGATTGAGCACACTCTTATATACTAGCCAAAGTAGAAGGAAGAGAGCATAGGTATGTATGCTACATCAACCATATATTGTAGGTGATAGGAATCGGCCTCCGACTATCTTTAAGCTGAAGCCAACCAATCCTAGGCCGAGGCCGATCAGCTTTTACCGAGGCCGAACTAATAATAGAAGGCCGAAGGGAAGAAAAGGAGACACTCGATGCTAAGTCTGTCATCTATCGAGAGGCTAAGAGACAACATGACCAAGGACTTGAAGCTAAAGATCCACTTAACACGGTACTAAGAGACTAGTGCTGACTAATTCTAGTACTTGGAAATTATGAGCCGACCTTTCTAGTGTCTCATCCAAGCATTACGAGACTTCAGAGACTCTTCTTCGGACCTAGACATCCAATTATCGGACTTACCTAGCTCGGATCCTGCTCCTTCTAGAAAAGGTTGAGTGACTGCATGTTAACTTCTATTAAATGCGTAATTTTGTATTCTTGTATATGTTTTCTTTATTTTATTTATGGGCCAAATTCTTTAGGGTTTAAGGCCTTATACATTATTTACAGTTTTGCTACTAGGGTTTAGGACTTGCTATAAATAGCAGCATTTGTAATAACATGTAAGAGAGAAAATATATCAATGAAGACAATCATATTTTAGAGTGAAACTTTTCTCTTTCAAGTAAGGCTTTACTTAAGCTATCAAAGCTTACATTTACTGGGTTATTGAGTGCTAAGTAACTCTTTAATCTTTCTTGTGTTCTTATCAATCTTCACTCTAAGATTGTGGTAAACCCTCATTTGAGTCGATTAGTTAGTTGTGTCTAACCCTCATTTGAATCCTAAGCAATATTTAGTGTTTGTGAGTTGTATTGAACCTTATTTTCAACTCAAACCCTTGATCGTGTTTGTGTCTTAGTGTGTGATATCTATACACATTCACACTTAAAACTCCTCTGTTTACTTCCTGTTCTTCATACCTACTCCCATCCTTGAACCCCCATTCTGATCTTTTAACCCACTATTGTATTAGTTACATTAGTAGGGGATTGAAGTTAAGTACACCATAGCAAAAAAATTTACCTTAGCCATCATCATCTCAACATGTCGACTTAGGCCTTACTTCTAGGAACACTAAATTATTGTACTTGCAAATCAGCTACAGTGTATGACGCTACAAAAGCTAGATGCATCTAAATGAATGGTGAAGTACACAATGAAGTTGACTGCGTACGGAATCCAGTATAAGCCATGGATGGCCTATAACACACAAATGCTAGCTGACTTTGTGGTTAAATATACAAGAGAGGAGAAAGCACTAATAGGGGATGACAAATTGCTGTGGACTCTCTATGTTGATGGATTATCCACCTTACGGGGTTGAGGTACGGGTCTTGTACTGACCGGACTACACAAGATCATAGTTTGCTATGCCCTTAAGTTCAAGTTCGATACCGGCAACAAAGAATCGAAATACAAGGCCTTAATAGCCCGTCTTAAGCTGGCTAAGGAGATCAATGTTGAGCACCTATAAGTCTTCTTGGATTTGATGTTTGTCATCTAGTAAGTTTGAGGTGAATATAAGGCTAGGGATGAAAATATAATAAGGTACTTAGAGAAATTGAGGATTCTTTTAGCTGAGTTTCCTTCATGGACCATCATGAAGATCCCTCGAATCTAAAACTCAATTGTAAATTAGTTGTCTAAGCTCGGTTCTATAGGGAAATAGAGCCTGAGGTGAAGGATAAAAAGATTTTCATAGATTACTTTCTCCAGAAGAGCATAACTTAGGGCTTGGCTGAGGTATTAGAACTTATGGCAGCACTATCAAAGTCGAGTTAGCTGGATCCCATTTGATGTTACTTAGAGTAGGGCACTCTCCTAAAGGATAGGAAGGAGGCAAAGAAATTAAGATACTGTAGTGCCAACTACATGTTGGTCAATAGCGTCTTGTATTGCAAGGGGGTCAACCTTCCCCTACTTAGATGCCTCCAAGAAGACGAGGGCCTACACATCATAAAAGAGCTCTAAGTTGGAGTGTATAGCAACCACATTCAATCCCATCCTAAGCCCTCTACATCTGAACTCTATGATTCGGATATTATTGGCGTACCATAAGGTAGGATGCTAGGGCTATAGTTTGAAAGTACCCTTAGTACAAGAAGCATACCCCAATCAGCTATGCTCCCAACAATAGTCTTTAGCCCTAAACCAACCCATAGCCATTCGCCCAATGGGGCATCAACATTTTAGGTGCCTTCCCTAAGGCCTCGAGGGGTTGGCAGTTCATCATTGTAGCCATTGACTACTTTACTAAGTAAGTCGAAGCTGAGGCCGTAGCTAAGATTACGAAGAGGAGCATTGAGTTATTCATGAGGAACAACATCTTATCCAACTTTAGAGTCCCATACACCCTTATTATGGATAAAGCGTGCCAGTTTGATAACCCCAAGTTCAAAGAGTTTTGTGTCAAGCACCATATCATGCTGTACTTCACGTCAGTTGCCCACTTACAGTTGAACTATCAGGTTAAAGCATCTAATAGGATCATTCTCGAAAGCTTGAAGAAGAGAGTAGATTGAGCTTAAGGTGCTTGGGTAGACAAGTTGTTTAATATTTTGTAGGGATACAGGACCACCATTACACTTCTATAGGAGAAACTTATTTTTACCTAGCGTTTAGGTTGGATGCAGTCCTTCATGTCGAGCTAGAGTTTCTCAACATTCGAACTCAAAGTTTCAATACTATGCTAAATGAGTCCCTACTACATGCTAGTATCGACATTATAAAAGAGATCAAAGACCTTACCACAACTCAAGTAACTATTTACTAGCACTGAGCCGCTAGATATTATAATCAAAAGGCCAAACACAAAGAATTCAAGGTTAACAACTTGGTTTACCAAAAACTAAAAGTTATGGGCTCATGAAAAGGATAGGGCAAGTTGGTCCCTGACTAAGAAGATTCGATTAGAGTTAAAGAGAGCTTGGTGAATGGAGCCTATGGATTGGAATGATTGGATGGTGAGGTCACCTCGCATACTTAGAATGCCAATAACCTTTAGCTTTATTTTGACTAATGTATAGCCATCTTGTAAATCATTTCACAAAGTATTAATGAAAGTTCTATTTCTTATGTATGTTATCTTTGGTTTCTTATCTTTTCATTCTTCTTTTCTCATACCAAGTCCCAGTCCCTAAGGGGTGAATGGACCTATTAACTGGGTAAGGTTTGAATGCCATTCACCTAATCCCTCTTGGGTAATCTCAGTAAGAGGAAACACTCTTTTCAAAATTGAGAAGCTCCTACTAACCAAGTAGGTTAGAATGTCATCAACCCGACTCTTCTTGGGTAACCTCAATAAGGGGAAACACCCTTTGTACAACTAAGGAACTCCCATAAACTAGGTAAGTTGAACTGCCACTAACCTGAACCTCCCTTAGGGTAACTTTGGCAAAGGATAACATCCCCTACATTTACCCTTAAATTAACTCTACGACCAAGTAGGTAGGCATAAACACGCAAATGACTATGTGTCAAGCTATGCCACCAAACAAGCACAACAAATCGAACAAAAAATTATAAAGTACCAATAGGAGTCGAAATATGAAAAGCAAAATAAGTATACTGAATGAAGAAATTCAAATTCCATTAATGAAAAGGATTTTACAACTTAAGGTTAGCATCTCGGCTTATTGTACAAAAAGAAAGGAAGGGGGACAATTGCTTATTGTCTGAGATTAGCAAACTTTGAAAGCTTTGAAAAATCCAATAGAAAAGATTTAATCTTTGTTGTTGATAGGAATCAACTCCCAAGACTAATTATGTATAGCCAAACTAGCGGGCTCTATAGACTCACGTAGAGAATGTAAGCTTAAAGCCCCATTTAGGATGAGGATTCCTATTCCAAGCTCCATGTTTCACTCTATTGTCAACTAAAATATTGAGCTTTCACGTGTGCTAGCCTAGTTTTCAAAGCTGCCAAGTAGATGTTTTGACCTGTCATGCACATAAGCTGACTTGCTGATCAACCATACCATGACCTAGACAACATCCGAGTAGATCAGTCCCAAACATTTATCCTAGTCGAGCTCCTAAGTTGACTAGCATCCAACCTTAATCTAAGTCGAACTGTAAGATACCTAGCTTAAAGGGGATTTAGACATCCTTAATTGGTTGAGCTTTGACCTTAGCCAAAATAAGTTGGCTCTAACTGTAGATTCTTTTCTTTCAATTTGTTTGAATTGTGTTATATTCTAAGCCACCAACCACCATGTGATACATGTCTTTTGGCACAACATTTCAAAAGGAATCCCTCACCCTTCATATAGAATATTCTTTGTCCTCTTTATCACTTTTAGTATATTTCAAGTATTCTATTTGTAAATTACCCTTTTTGTCTTTTCCTTATATGTTATAACCCCAGTGTTGCTAGTATATAAATCTTATTTGTTGTACACAAACATCATCCATTACATTATCAGAATATTATAAGTTCCCTTTGTGGGCAACCCTAGTATTCTCATTTATCGTTAACTCTTATCTATTCTTTTTAGCAAGAAGTAGTAGCAAGTAACCCTATCGTTCAGACTATTGAGTCATATCTTGCAGATTGTAAGTCGAGTAGGATTGATTTGTGTGTCATATTTAGTTAGTGGCTAATCTTCTTTTTTTTTTTTTTCTTTTGACTCTTTTCATTGTGGTGTTCCTCCATGTGTTCTACCCCAGAAGTGCATCAGTTGTAGTGGATTGCTTCAACAAAAAGGCATACTTCATCTGGTACCATCAAACTAACGATGCTCTATATATTGCTGACTTATTTTTGTAAGAAGTTATCCAACTACATGGAGCACCGAAGACCATTATTTCACATTGAGATACAAAATTCTTAAGCTATTTTTAGAAGACTCTTTGGAGAAGACTTGAAACTAAACTTGTGTTCAACACCATTAGCCACCTTCAGACTGATGGCCAAATTGAAGTAGCAAATAGAATGTTGAGAAATCTAGTCCAAGTTGTAGGAAAGAACTTAAAAGATCAGGTTCTATGCCTACTAGTTGTAGAGTTCACATACAATCGAACCGTCTATAGTACCATTGGGGAGACCCCATTTGAGGTCATCTATGATCTCAATCCCATTATTCCCCTAGATCTAATCGATACCCTCGCAGTTGTCAAAGAGAGTCAATTTGGAGTCACCTAAGCCTAAGAATTGCAAGAACTAGATCAATCTATAGCAAGGAAGATCATAAATTCAACTAGAGATAATAAGAGATCGGTAGTCATGACCACCGAGCCATTTCTTTCAAATTAGGAGACTTAGTATGCATTCACCTAAGCAAAGAATAATTTTTGCAGTTGTAATAGAGTAAGCTATCTCTACGAGTTGATGGTTTATTTAAAGTCCTGAAGAAGATTAGCCGCAACGCCTACCAGATTGAATTGCTTGAGAATTATGGTGTTTCCTCTACTTTTAATGTATCTAACCTGACTCCCTATTGACTAGAAGGAGGCCTAGTAAATGCCAAGATAGAACAAGAGCAAGAAATCACCTTGGATTTGAGGACAAATCTTTCTGACCCTTAACTAGATGATAGGAATCAACTCTTCAGACTAGTTACGTACAATCAAGCTAGAGAACTATAAGGATACACACGAATAATACTAGCTTGAAACCCTATTCAAGATGAAGATTCCTATTCCGATCTCTATATTTTACACTATTGCCGACCTGAGCATTGAGCTCTCATAATTTCCAGCATAGTTCCTGAGTTTTTAAGCCATTGCACTAACCTGTCTAGCATGTATGCCGACCATTTGAGCAGTTTAATTGTTTAGCGACTCCAAATTATTTTTCAAAATATTTCTTTAACTAGGTTTTAGTGATGTAGGCCTTTAAGAAAAGTTTGGCCCAATGGGCTTGTTATTATTTGAAAGAGAAAAATCATTCATGTGCTTAAATATGGTCAGACCTAGGCTACTTTAGGAACTTAAGATAAGTCGCCATTGTGTAACTCTCTGGTTACTAAGGTCTTTACCCCTACCTAGTGGTGATAGGCGATGCCACTCGTGCTTTGATATAGCTTATTAGGTTTTTTTTTCAGAAATGCTTGGAGTTATAGAGCTTAGGACCCGATAACTCTTATTTTAAATATATTTCACATGGTGATTTTATAGTATTTCCCTTATATCTTTGGTTTTTTTTTTTTCATAAAGAAATTGATACTTAATTGAGTAAAATTTTGATTTCAAGGTTTGAACGTGTTCTTGGATTAAAAATGAAGAAAAGGAATTAAGTTTCACTCAATTTAAAGTTCAAATGAATGAGTTAGGAAGTTTTGAAGTTATATAAACAATAGGAGAAAGTGATAAATTTTGGTCAGAAAGTTACATAGTCTAGGACACAACTATGTCCCTAGGCTGTGTCCATCTAGGAAGATTTTAAGTGCCAAGGTCAGTAAGTTACACAACCTGGGGACACAACTGTATCCCATGCTGCGTTTGGTGACGAAAAAAGAAACTTTACAATACATTATAAAAGGAATTACTAGGGTTTCGTACATAACTTTGGACATTCAAAAGAGAAGAGACTTGAAGAGAAGGAAGAGAAAAAGGCGAAAGCAACACCTAACTTTAATATTGAAGAGATTTTTCATCAAAAAAAGGGGTTTTTTTATGTTTTATTTCTTGATTTTGTTGTAATTCGTTTTTAATTTCATTATGATAGCTTAAGATTCTTATATTTAGGATTGTGGAACCTAGGGTTTTATGTGACTATTAGATTTATTGATAATTTTCAATAAAGTTTTTATCTTTTTTTGATTCAATTATGTTTTTTAATTATTAATTGATATTTCTAGAGTATCAATCTATGATATTGTGCATGATGATTGAGAAATCACATATGTAATGAGATCTTGACATAATTAGAGAGAATTGTATGTGTACTTAAAGATAAGATACATGTTTCTTCCAGAAAATTGTTCTTTTCTGTGGGAATTTATTATACATTAATGCAATTCTAAATTATATTACTAAGTGAAGAGATTCTGGTAAATAATTTAGGATTAGGGTTAATATGCTTGAGAAAGGTGTTAACTTTAATTGTGAATCCCTCTGATCAAGAATAATAGAGATTGAATTGGATACATTTTAAGCGGTCACATGTTAAATACTAAGGGAAATAATTCTTAAATACGTTATTTGCCTTCTTGAAGTCGTTCTTAATTTTATCGCTTTCTAAATTGCTTAATTAAGTCTCATAATTAGGTTAGTTTGTTAATTTTAGTATTTTTAATTCATTCAACTTATCACAATTTTTCAGTTAAATAATAGAGCTAAGGTTAATATTAGTACTCAAAGTCATTGAGGGATCGACTTGGACTTATATCCGCTATATTAAAACTGATAGGTACACTTGCCTTATATCAGGACCTATAGATTCAAGCCTCCTACTTCATTTGTTTTTTAAAAAAAAGGGTTAGTCATTGTTAAATTCTAGGAAAATTTGATAATCTGCGATTGGTTGAACTTTCTTTTTTATTTTAAAGAAAAAAAGGGAAATTAAAAGAATCAATACCCTAATATATAAGTATCCATGAGCTTCATTTTTTTTTTTATTTCAATCTACTTATATATAAGTGTATTCTTTGATTGCAGGTTCATAATGATTCTATTCCTATAACTTAATATTTACTAACCTTATTGTATGACATACGTTTGTAACATATTAAATTAATTTTATACTATATTTTGTTGTATATATGTTGTTATTTTCGATTTTTTCTTTTTTTTGGGTGTGTATTATATTGTTGCTCATGTGTTATCTTATACTATAGGTATTATGTATTGCTTTTTTTTTTTTTTTGGTTCATTTGACAAATAAAAACTAGCATAATAAGATTTAAGATAGGACCTACAAAATTTTATTGAATTTTTTGTGGGCAAGCAAATGAATATTAGTGCAATGTTTTCAATATATATATATCATGAGTAAAGAGTTACAATTTTATTATTTTCCCATGTAACATAGTGGTCGTACAATTTTTTTTTTTTTTTTTTCATGTCAAAAAATTTCTCTTGTAAACTATTAAAGGATATTTACATTTCTAAAATTTTCTTTACGCTTTGTCTACGTCTATACTCATAGAAAAATTATAAACCCAACTAAGGTCTAACCCATTTTTGTATTCAATTGATTTTATTGTGAGGTTTTAATAAAGTTGCAACTCTAAATTTCTTTTAAAAAATAAATTGTTGCAATATTATCTAATTGCCGGCTTGGCATTTGCATGTGTGGACTTTTATTGTATATTAATTATTTATTTTTGTTTGGTGTTGCTTATTTGTATTGAAAATTTTGTACAATAACACATGTACATGTAAAATTAAAAAAAGAAATAAATAACAATCTTCAAACTTATAAATATTTATGATCCTTAATTAATAAATAGTCATCATCTAGAGTGTCTCCTAATCATTTTTTGTAATATTAAGCACCTCTCTTGTAAAATTACCACTCTCCAATTACCAGTTGTTCCCTTTAAAGCATTGTTATCATCATCATGTCATCTTCATCATTTGGCGTTTTCTATTCTTCATGCAATAGAGGCAATTTAGTCATGTATAGCATACATCCTCTTTAGCTTTCATTAATAAGTAGGGTTTTCAAGTCCTTTTATGGCTTTGTTGTCTTCATTATCTCATCTTAATAATTGATTTCTTCCATTTCTTGGGCGGTGTTAACAATCTAATCATCTATAGCATAGCTTCTTTTTAGTTTCCATTAGTAAGACAGTTTTTCAAAAGTTTTCATAAAATGAAAAAAAAAATTACATGTAAATAAGTCATTATCATTGGTTGTTGACTTTGTAAAATTATAATTTATTCTTGTCAACTTTGTAACTTTTTCATTGTAACATAATTTTGTAAAATAAATTTTTTCAAATGCCTTTTAAATAAAGTTTGCTAAAAAAAATCATAAATTTTTTTTAAAGAAAAAAAATATACTAACAAGTAATGGTTTTACTTTTGAGTGGTTAAGCCCATTATTGAAGCCTATAGCCCTTCATTGTTTAAAGCTAAGACAACTAACAACGACGACTCTAGCCCAAGTGTAATCCTGACAGTCTCTCATTTTAAGCCTAAAGCACTATGTAGCCTGTCACGCCCCGAACAAGAAGAGTCATAACAGCCCCGCCGTGTAAACTAATCTAAGATAGAAGCTAACCTCACAGCTGCTATCGTAGACGCAGTTTACACAAGGCGCACAACTCAACCAGCTTGAAACGTTTGTTCTGACACCTGTTATTAACCAAACATGTGGTAGAGCTTTTACAAGTTACTTATTCTATACAACCTACTGTTTAGTATCATAACGGTATTTAAACAAACATTTCACGTCCAAAGGTAAAATTTACAATCAGAGTTTGTTAAAAATGACGAGTTTTACGGTCTATATACAATAAGTTAGAAAACTAGTGGGCTCCTAGGGAATTCCCATTTAGTTTTCCTCAAAACTTAAAGACAAAGCCAAAAGCTCAGGTTCAGTTAAATTCCTCGATCCTCACTTTCCCATACAGCAGCATACTAAGGAGTTGAACTCCTGTCACAATTGAGTATCATTCATACACATAGCATGCGCATAATCATCTAACTACAAACACAACCAGAAGTACTCTTGGGTCTCCGGATATTTTAAATAGCACCAAAACAGTGGTGAGGCTACAACCCTAATGTACTTGTTTAGATGTTCGCTATTGCTGACTTGAATTATCAACCGTCTTTGTATTGGAAGGTCCTAATTACACAAAAGGCGCAAATTCAGTTTTCATAATAATTACGAAAACATTAGGGTTTTATCTAAAATGGTTATATATATATATATATATTATTTCCATAATATACCGTTATGTTATCACTATATATCGAATTAAATTATTAATTATTGATACTGTACATCATATATACTATTACATATTATATATCGTTTCGATTGCATCGAAACGTACTTTTTATTTATTAATTTACGTTTTAATTCCGATAAGGTTACTGAAATATGTATATTTTTGAGCTAATTTACTTAAGGTTGTTCGATTTCAACAAAATTAGTGTCATTGGATTCGTATAGACCTAACGACACGTTTTACGAATCCTGTTTCTAGAGATGGCTTTTAACGGGTAGTTTGAGTTTTTTAATACAATTATACATAATTATATAAAAATGATCGTATTATACGTAATTTACATTATTGAATTATATGTTATCTAATTTGTCCTTATATTGTAATAATATGAGTATTATTCAATTCTAATATATCTAAAGTGTATCTCGATCAGAAAACATTAATAAATAAGATAAAAATATCCATTAATCCAATCTGATCAACAATCCTTTATATAGTTTTTATTTAATTCATTTTAGCCTATTAATATTACAAATACACCCCGACTTGTAATTTAAGCTATTTTACTTAATAAATTCGTAATAAATAGTTCGGGTTACCAAATAATTCCTCAAAAATTTCTATAGGATTCTAAAAATATAGGAAATTCAGTTATCACTTGGTTTTAAGTTTCCGACCTATTGTCTATATTTTCATATTAACAATTTTACCCCTAAATTATGATAAATTATTCAATTATAATTATTTTAGCACCAAATTAATTTCAATCTGACTCAATACTA
The DNA here is from genome assembly GCA_024138015.1 of Lumnitzera littorea. Classification (NCBI taxonomy): domain Eukaryota; kingdom Viridiplantae; phylum Streptophyta; class Magnoliopsida; order Myrtales; family Combretaceae; genus Lumnitzera; species Lumnitzera littorea. Next base: position 72,015,166 of record JAMXBB010000008.1, read on the forward strand.
TTACTATTTATTATAGATCAGTACATGTCCATTTCATCAATTAATTTCATAATTTCCCATGAAATTCATAATTTCAACCTATTTTCGAGCTAATTTCAGGCATAAAAATGCAATAAATATTAAAATTATTCAAATAAAAATTTGGGCTACGTAGCAATTACCTATATATCATACACATTCTACACAAAAATTTTTAGTTAGAAACAACATCATATAGTACATTTATTTCACAAATATAAATTCAGCTAAATTATAGATTTCTTAATAAAGTATGTTAAATATTACGAATTTCTCAAAAATAAAAATATCACATGAAAGCATGTCTAAAATAACCTAAGTGTAATTTTTTTTTCATAATTTTCTGGGCGGATTTACTATTTTTTAGAAATTATTGAAAAATAGGGCAGAAATTTGACCTTGGTGTTCTTGAGTGCTCCGGTGGCCAGCGGTGGTTGGGCGGTTGTCGGACGGCTTGCGCGGTGGGTGGACCGTGTGGGGTTGATTGGGTTTCACAGCAGAACCACTCTAGTTTAGGGTTCTACACTTTCACTAATTTTTTTCTGTTTTTTCTAAATTTTTTTTCTACGATTTTTTCTAATTTTTCTTTCTTAATATTTGTGATTCCAAACTGCTAAAACTTTCATATCTGATGGTGTTGGCTTTTTATAGTGCCTCAAAGTTGGTTAAGGGATTTTTTTTTAATTATTTTATATTTTCTTTTCTAATTTCTTTTTTTTTTCCTATGCATGAGGTGTCCTAAAGTTGTAAATCCACTTTTTGAATCAGCAACCCTTTCCTATTCTACTGCCACACATCATGTCCAGCAATCTCCAATGTATTTGATTTTCTTTTTCTTTTATTAAATAATTACTTAAATATAGATATTATATGTTAGAATTAGTTATTTAATTAATATACAAGTTTATACCCTATGTAAATAACATGTGAAATATATAACTTTACTCATATAATTAAGTTTCTAGTATATCTTTTATTTTTGGGATATGTTCTAAAGTTAATTTCATGAATTCAACACAATAAATATATAATTACACAATTTAGGGTTAATTTACGGGTATAATTATTATTTATACCGGGTATACTAAAAAAATTACGTGTATTTTTATATAGTAAATTATATTACATTATCTCATTTTATAGCTCAATTAACTTATCTCTAAGTTCTCGTTGTAATCTAAGTTCAATTTTAGGAGTTCCGAACATTTTAGTGCTTTATTAAATATTCCAATTTCTAACGGCAAAATTGGGATTTCGGGTCATTATTACTAAAATCTAACTTCACTGTAATATCTCGACTAACTTTTTCATTCTAGTTGCAAAGTTTGGGCTCAATTGGATAAGTTTCCCTAAAAGTCCTAAATCTAAGCTCGGTTGTCCTAAACTCAATTTTGGGAGCTTACATAGCCTATGAGTTAAACTTGATATTGACGGCCAAAAGAGGAAAGCACATTGGAAATTGATAATTGAAAATGGTGGTGATATAGGCCATCCCTAAGAAAAGCCCAAGCAAAACATAATCTTTGAAGAGAAGCTTATTGTCATACCTTTTCATAAACCTAAGGCACAAAAGCCTAAACATGAACAATAGACCTCCTCACTTGTTTCAACTCACTCCAAGCTAGAAAAGACCCAAACAAATGGCTTACTCATCAACATCAATCTTCTCCAAGCTTAGAAGGTCTTAAACACTCATTCCACAAAAACTAGCCTACTTGCTCCAGCCCTAAAATCGAATATAAAGTTTATCTTCACTATGAATGAGCTTAGGCTAGGAGGAATAAAAGGACCCATTTAATTGTGTCTAAAAGGGCAATTTTTTAGAGGCAAAGGGCCATGTAACCCATTGGGGCATCACAAAATATCTAGTCTTATCCAATGAGATTAGGGTAGATAAAGGTAAACAAAACATAAAATGTTTCATTATCAAATTGATGAAAGTGTCTCATTATTTGAAGAGTTTAAAATGATAAGAGGTAAGCCCTGATCTAAAAAACTAACAAAAAAAAAAAAACACTCTAAGAGCTAGGACACATGAAAGTAAGGATAAGACTCATTCCTTAAAGGAAGTCTTTCTTGCATGTGATATACAAATTGAAAGGATGATAGGCATTCATTTTACTTCCTAAACATTTTATCCCTTATTACCCCCCTTGAGCCCTTGAGAGAAGTTTTTTTTAAAAAATAAACCCTATCAAGAACCAACCCATACTGGGGCAATCGAGAGTTTAGGGTCATGGATTTTTAGAGAAAAGGGATAAGCTAACTTGTGCTTGTTTCAGTTATGTCAATTCATGAGCAATAATTGTCACAGATAACTTGATTTCTTTAGAATGAAGAAGAGTTTCAAACTATACATTTCACTCAAATCCATACACTTATTCAAACACCATAAGGCCATTGATCTTTCCCAAACACTCCCTTCAAAGCCATACCCTACTTCATTGGGCTTATATACTTTGAGCTTATGGTTTTAGGGTTTTGAATCTCCTCATACAAAAACTTAAGCATATGGAGAGTGATCACCTTAAAGAAAAGAAAAAGAGAAAAAAAAAAAAAAAGAATGAAAAAGGAGAAGAAAACAAAAGTAAGGTGATCACATCCTAAAGGACAGCTTAAAAGCTCTTAAAGGGTTTAAGGCTTGAATATCTTAGAAAAGTTGAACCTGTGAATCCTAAGATGAAAGACTTTAGTCTTCACCTAATATCTTTCAAAGCACAAACCTAAAAAAGAGATTCCAAGCTCAAAGGAATGAAACTTTAATGCTATGGTCCTACTTACTATATTGCCCTTAACAAAGCTCTTTTGACTAAAGAATTTGATTTATATTAAGCAATCATTGTTCATGAAACTGGGGCAAACCCATTTTAGCATTTCCTTTTGAGGTTCTTGACTTGTAGACCTAGGTTAAGGTATTAATTTTTTAAAAAAATTGGCCAACACATTAATATCACATTTTGCTTAAACTAATGACTAAAAGTCTACATTACAATCCTAAGGAAAATACCTATTAAATCAATCAAAGTGTGTCGCTTATAAAACTGACTATAATTTTTAGAATCGTAGTCAAGAGTGAAAACAAGCCATTTGAGAGTGAAAGGAAGTCCTCTTGGATTAAACAATTTAGATAATTGGGATACTTTCCTTGATGTGAAACTTATGAATGTAAAAGTGAAGCATGCCCTTGGGGTAAGAGAGGCACTTTGCTGTAGAATCAAATAGAAATTTCCTATAACAACAAGAACAAGGTGTTCAATTGAAGTTTTTTCCTTATTCCCTTATCATAGTGAACAAGCAATCAAGGATGAAGAATGAATGGTTAATGGGCTAAAAGAATGAGCATACCACTTATTTGTAACATTCAAAGTCGAAATAATTTTGTTACTTCTTAGTAAGAAAAAGATGAACATTTTTTTTTTCATTAAAAGCACACTTTTTTTTCCTTTAAGTTTTTAAAAGTGAAAAATTTGAAGATTTGTAATGTGAACTTTAGTTACCCTCAAGTTAGAAACTTTTGCAACCCCTCGAGGAAATTTCAAGAACCTTAGTCATCCTTTCAGAACTTTGGTTATCTTAATAGGTGCCTTAGTTATCCTTATTTTAGGAACTTTGGTTATCTAATTCAAGAGTCTTAGTCATCCTTAGTTCAAGAACTTTGATTATCCTATAGTGTGAGAATATTCAAGAGCTTCGGCCGTCCTATGAAAAGAATATTCAAGAACTTTGTCATCATGCCAAGAGCTTAGGTTATCTTAAGAATTTTTCAAACTTTAGTTATCCTGTGTTTAGAGTTTTGAAATCTTCACTATAGGAACTTTTTTCATCCTACATTAAGGAACATCAGTTATCTAGGGATAAAAAACAATTAGCCATGCCTTCCAACCCTTTTGTTAAGTTTTCTTCTTCGAAAGATCTATCCCTTTGAGAAGCCAATTTTTCTTTTAAGAATATCAAATTTTCGGCATAGTACCTACCATAACCTACCTTAATCGTCCTCTTAAGATGGGCTACTAATTCCTTTGCCCTATCATTTCAAGATAGGCCACTTTATATCTTTTACCCTATCCTTTCAAGACATGCCTCTTTAATCTTTTACCTTATCTTTTTAAGATAGGCTCTCTAATCTTTTGCCCTATCCTTTCAAGATAGGCCCTTTAAACCTTTGCCTTATCTTTTCAAGATAGGTACTCTAATCATTTTCCTTATCCTTTCAAGATAGGCACCTTAATCTTTTGTCACATCCTTTCAAGATAGATACCCTAAACCTTTGCCCTATCCTTTCAAGATAGGTACCCTAAGCTTTTGCCTTATCCTTTGAAGATAAGCCCCCTAATCTTTTGTCTTATCCTTTTAAGATAAGCCCCTTAATCACTTGCCTTATCCTTTCAAGACAAGCTCGCTATTCCTTTGCCCTATCCTTTCATGATAGACCCGTTAATTATTTGCCCTATCATTTCAAGATAAGCCCCCTAATCTTTTGCCTTACCCTTTTAAGATAAGCTCCCTAATCTTTTGCCCTGCCCTTTCAAGATAAGCTTCTTTAATCTTTTTTCCCTATCCTTTCAAGATAAGCCCTTTAATCCTTTTTCACTTGGGATAGGCTCCTAATCCTTTTGCTATATTCATTTAAGATAGACCCCTTTTGTTTTTCCCTATCCTTTTAAGATAAGTCCCTAAACTTTTGCCTTATCCTTTTAAGATAGGCACCTTCATTTTTTTTTTTTTTTGCCTTATCCTTTTAAGATAGGCCTCTTGATATTTTGCCCTATCCTTTCATGATAGACTCCTTAAACTTTTTCCCTATCCTTTTAAGATAGGCACCTTGATTATTTTTTTTTTCCTTATCCTTTCAAGATAGGCCCTTAATATTTTTCCCTATGCTTTCAAGATATGCACTCTACTCCTTTGCCTTATTCTTTCAAGATAAGTACCCTAATCTTTTGCCCTATCTTTTCAAGATAAACCCTTTAATCTTTTGCACTATCCTTTTAAGATAGATACCCTAATATTCTGCCTTATCTTTTCAAGATAAGCACCTTAATCTTTTTCCTTATCCATTTAGGATACCCCCCCTCCTCTACCCCCACTCTATTCCTTTGCCTTATCCTTTCAAGATAGGCATCCTATTTTTTTTTGCTCTATCTTTTCAAGATAGGCCCCTTAGTCCTTTGCCTTATCCTTTTAAGATAGGTACCTTAATTTTTTTTGCCTTAATCTTTTAAGATAAGCTCTCTAATCTTTTGCCCTATCCTTTTAAGATAGGTACCCTAATCTTTTGTCCCATCCCTTTGAGATGGGTCCCTATTCTTTTCGTACGGGCCTCCTATTCCTTTACCCTGTGCTTTCAAGATAAGCTCTTATTCCTTTGCTCTGTCCTTTCAAAACGGGCCTCTTATTCCTTCGCTTTGTCCTTTTAGGATAAGCAATTTATTCTTTGTATTAACCTTTCAAGTCAATATCCTTTTTCAAAACTAGATACTGCTTAGCTGATCATTCAAGTCAGCAATTCTTACCTTGTCAATTCAAGATTGGATTCAACAAAAATGGGTATCACTTTTGTCTTTATAGCGAAGTTTTAATCAAACTTCACTACAAAGAGGATTTTTAGCCATCTTTAGGATTTTTTTTACTGGGCCAGGTTTAAAAAATAAAAAAAGGAAAAAAGGAAAACAATAAAAAATAAAATAAAAAATGATAATAATAAAAGTGTTGAGTCAAGTCAATCATTTAGGGTCGGATTGGACAATGGTGTACATTCAATTTAATAAATTCAAAGTCATTGAATAGTTGTTAAAAATATTTTTTAGTTCAGTCTAATATAAAGTGGATTTTTTATCTAATTTATATTATGCTAAATAAACTTAAGATTTATTAAATGGATTAGCATGCATTTTGGGCTAAATTAAGATGAACTGGATCAAGCCTAAGATAGAAAGCTCAAATCAATGTAGGGTTTCTAGAAAACTGAATTAAATTTTCAATAAATTTAATAAATCCAAATTGAGTATTATTCCATCATTCGTATCATGGACTTGTTAAAATTAAATCTTTATCTAAAAAGGTCCAAAAGATTTAAATTTATAGCCTATCAATAGTAGACATTGGCATGTAAAAAATACACATTTTTTCACGTTTCACATTACACATCATAATTTCCCTACCATTCACATTTGTACATGCTATTGTCCATTATCTTCACTGTCTAATATTTACACACTACACCATCCCATACATAGCCACGTCCAAACAGCACTGCACATCCTCACATATGTGCCCAATTAGACCCCATTCACTCATACAACACTAGACCCACACAACCCATTTACAGACACACTCATCCTATACATGCCCTCACTTTCACATCCATATACTAGCACCAATCACAAGCATTGCACTCCCTTGACACTTATAGCTACATACAAGCATACATGCACTAATCTCCATGTCTAATCACTAACACATGCATGTTGACCAAACTCTTGTTGTCACTTACTACAACACTGACATATGCACGCTGTATACGATTAGAATACACACATGCACGACCGGATCACAACATATACATGACCAGGATGCACGTTGTACACAATCAGAACTTATACATACACACGATCAATCCAGCACTTGCACACGATCGGAAGTCCACTGTCCTAACAAGCCACTGTAGCAATTCGAGCATGCACGATCACAAACATTTGCATGTCTACGTAGTCCAGTCTGATCGTGTGCACAATTCGACCCACTTAGGTAATTGGATAAATCATTTTAGTTATTTATTTGTTTATTTTTAATAATTTTATTTTACTAAATTGTTTTTTAGTATATGTTATTTTGGTGATTTTAACATAAGTTAGATGTCATGCATTTAGATAAATTTTTTTTTTTGGATAAATTTCATATTTTTAATTAAATTACATTTTTTAGAAAAAAAGTTGCATACCTTTTCTCTAAGATCCATTTTTTTAGAGAAGATATGTATATAGATAGTATCTTAGTAGATCTTGTATTTAGGATTTAGAAAAAAATTCTTTTTTGGCATGTAGAGTTTTTTAATAAAAAAAATCTTAATTGGAGTTTTCAAAAAGATTTAGTTAGGTCTTTTTAAGAATGATTTGTGAAATTAGATCTTTTCAGTTTTTTTTTTTAAATAATAATTTGATGACTAACATAAATCTAGCTTAATTTCTTTTAAAAAAGATTTACTCACTAAATCTTTTCTAAAAAAGAACTACGTTGATTTGATCACGACTAGTGGTTACGTAAGTATCTTCGCAGCAACCATAAAAAATATAAAAACATTTTTTTAAATTCGTAATATAAAATATAAGAAAATTCATTTTAATTACATCTTTGCATATCTATTTATATTTTAGTATTTTTAGAAAAATTATAAAAATAAAAGCCTATTATTTTTGTTTTATCTTTATATAGTTTAATTTTTTAAAATATAATTTTTTTTAGAATATTTGCAGATTAGTGACTAAATGCTAAATTAGGATTAGTGACTCCAAGTTATTTTTCAAAATATTTCTTTAACTTTTTTTAAAGAAAAATGTTTTTTTTTTTGTTTAGTTTTATGTCGAGTAACTTATATTAAGTGTGGTAAACTTAATATAAGTTGAATTAAGGAAAATTAAAATTAGGCTCGATAATCGCCATCTGCCATGTGACATGTGTCTTTTGGTACAACATTTTAAAAGGATTCGTTACTTTTTCTGTATAAAATATTTTTTGTCTCTTTTACCCTTTTTAATATATTTCATATATTCCAATTGTAAATTACTCTTTTTGTCTTTTCCATATTTGCCTTGTAATCTTAGTGGGGCTAATATATGAACCTCATTTATTTGTATGCAAGCAACAACTTTTTACATCAGATTATTACAAGTTTTCTTTTGTAGGTAATGTTAGTGTTCTCATTTTCTCTTTAACTCTTATCTATTCTTTTAACGACAAGTAGTGGCGAGTGATCCTATAGTTCGGACCAATGAGTCACATTCAGTGAATTGTAGGCCGAGTAGGATCAGTCGATGCATCATATCTAATTTTTAGCTGCCTAAGTTTACTAAAACCCTTTATTTTCTTTTCGTTCCCATCTATTGTAGTGCTTCTTCGTGTGTATACCCCTGGTGATTAGGCCATTCTTGAAGGGCTATCAAAGGTGGGAAGGGATGCTCCCATGGAGTTGGTGGATCACTTAAGCTTACTCATTCAGTTGATAATAAATTGATATCATTCCTTATTGAGACTGCTTTGATCACAGTTTGTGTGTTTCTTTGTAGCATTATAGCCAGGTGTTGCTTTAGCTCAAGAACTATAATATGCTACTGAATGTGGTAAAGAGACTTTATGCTACAATGTTTAGTTCATAGAAGGGCCTAAGGGAGGCAAAGTTCTCCTCTAGTAAATATTTGGAAAAGTTTAACAAGGCTAACCAGTGCTTGTGTCGCTATTTTGTGCAAATGACTGTACTTATGGTGAAGCTGCAAGAGGTCAAGTAAGGTTAAGTCGATGCTGATAAGAATGCCAAGCAAGCTGGCGAACTTAAGACCCAACTAGAGGACTAACAGAGGATTAAGGTTTAACTCTCTTAGAAGCTAAATGAGGAGAAGAAGGCTAAGGAAGAGCTTGAAAAAAAATTATTGAGTTAAGGGTGTTAGTCTCTAAGCTAAAGACTAAGATGGCATTGAAAGTGTTTGAGTGTAATAGTGCTAAGACTACTTTATTGGAGCTGGCCAGTCAAAAGGTTGTGTTGAAGCAAAAAATCCAGGAGCTTTAGAGAGAGACTATGGAGATGAAGGAGATCATCTCCAAATTAGAGAGTATGGAAGTGCTCAATGAGGTTACTGCCGAGAAGGCCGTCAAAGACTTCAACAAGGTAAATTAGTAGTTGGAGGAGCTAAAGTGCCTCTCTACTGAGTACACTCAGTTCACATGAAATGAGGTACTCTCCCATTATCCCAAGCTCAACCTAAGCTTCTTAGGTTAGCTAGATACTCTAACTCATCGGGAGAAGAGGACTACCTAAGTAAGAGAAAAAGAAGCTGCTCAAGTAGCTGACGTAGTTTGAGGTACACCTTTTGTAAGCCCCAAAGTTCAGACAAGTAACCGTAGGATTGAACTTAGAACCCAAGGTTTAGGGCGATCGGCTAAAGGATCCGATCACACCCAAATTATAAACTATTTAGCAAAATACCAGTAAAAATGACCCTGTAAACTTAAATTTAAGAAAATAAGTAGTAAAATAGGAGACTATAAAATTTTCAAATTTTAAGCATAATAACTGCTAATTACCAAAAAGGCGAAAAGTGAAATATAATGACTAATAAATTACTAGAGATAGATTATATGTATACTAAAAATTTTAGAATGACCAAAATAATATTTAGGAATGTTCACATGTATCCCACATGTATTTACGTGTAGATAAAAATACGCGTAATTACCTAAATTGGCCGAAAACTAAGCAAATAATTAAAGAAAAATATAAAATAATTATGGAAAAATCAGAAAAAATCAGAAGAGGATAAGCTGATGCAAGATCAGGTCGTGGTCAGAAAAAGAAAAATTGACCAATAAAAATTGAACAACTTAAAAGCTAAAAATCAAGGAAATTGGACAAAATCTTGTCAAATTAATGCATAATAATTACAAAAAAGTCTATAAATAGCAAGAAAAATTCAGAAGCTCATTTGGACAGATACAAATCAGAGAAAATTAGAGAGAGTTGAAAATTCGAGAGAAAATCCAGAAAAATAAAAAAAATAAGAAAAACTGTGCAGTTAAGGATTTTAAAAGGAACCCACACCAAACGAGGAGCTGGGAGTGGACGGCCACCACCACCACACGGTGGTGGCAGTGCCCAGGCTGGCCGACAAGGCCACGGCGGCCTGCGGTGGCCGGAGCCACCCAAATCGGTGAGTCCGATTTCTAGCCCGAATCTTGTGAATTTTTGTAAAAATAGTAAATATAATTAGAAAATTATGAATTTTGTTATTATAGGATATTTTTGTATGTAGTTTGTATGAAAAATATTATTTTGATGAAATTATGTCCCGTAATATATGGTCCCTAAGAAATCGTGCAAAACCTAGCACATTTCGGTTTAGAAATAAATTACCTTAGGAGTGTAGTTTCAAGCCCAAAATTTTTCTATAGATTACTCAGATGATATAGAATAGTGCTATGAAGCCCTTTTTCAAAAATTAATTTTCGAAATTTTTAGATAATTTTTAGGCTCTAAAAAGAGGCATAAAATGGGTAATTTAGGGTTAATTATGTAATTAAATGATTAATTTCTGATTTAGTGAATAATTACATGTTTTAGGATGTTAAGATCTGATGGAGTATGATACTTATAGCATTTATGGTGTTAGATGTAATTATTAGGTTAATTATGTAGTAAATTAGTAATAGAAAAACATAGTAAATTATGAGTTAATTTTGTAAATTAGAATAATTAAGTGTAAAACCTGATCTAGGATGAATTTAGACATTTTGAAGTGATAATTTATGTTAGAGATGGTAATTAGGGTAATAAAAATATTAGAAATGCATTATGTGCATAATATGCAATAATGCATAATGCGTAATTTTTAAAAATATAATAAATAGAAAATATTAGGATAAAAATTGATATTATATAAATAATAGGGATATATAATAAATCTGATAAGAAACTTGAATTTATGTAATAAAAATTTCTCATATTAGGAGTAAATTCGGTACACAAATAGGGATTTAAGTGTACTGGATGGAATAAAATGCTGACTAGGGGTAGTGATCGTATTTAGGGTATTGGGAAATAATGTGATTAATTTCACATTATGGGTTGAAACGAATTTTTAGGGTTGGAATATAAAACGCTACTTAGAAAATCGAACTAAAATCTAATTTAGAAATCGATGTGGAAAATCGAACCTAAACCCAACCCCAAACCTAGAATAATTGTAAAAGACTTGATACCTAGATAATTAGACATATTAAACCTTAAACAAAACCTAACAATAAGCATTATAGGATAAAACAAACCTATAATATTTATATGAAAAGCTGAAACCACGTTCGTGTTATAGGGATAACCGGCGATGGCCTGAGCAAATCGGACCTCGAGTGAGCGAACGAGGAGTCGAGGTAAGTTGGGATTAATACGATGTTGTATTTTTGGAGGCTTAAGATTATGCTTGGTTGTGCTTGTTAGATAGTTGAATGTGTACATGTGTTTGATTATGGGTGATGCTATGATTCTGTTTGTTGCTTTGGCACATGTTGTATGAATTATATGTAATGATGGATCACCCTAAACTGGACTTAATCAAATATCCGACCAGTAATCATAATCGGACACGCATGGCAACCCGTTAGGGGTTTTGGGACTCTCCGGCCAAATACCGACCCCTTCGGAAGGGATAGCGCAGGATTGCAAAATGGTCCCTTCTTCATCTTCAGTCGAACTAAGTGACAAGAGAGGAGGTCGCGGCGAGGGTGAAGGCAGTGGTTCGAAGGTAGTCGCGGGAGGAGCAAGGTCTCCATTACACAAGCCTGGGTTTGGTCGTGAGCTGTTGCATTAACGGCAACTCCTCAACCCGGATTAGAGCAGGCGCAATTTCTCTAATCTCACGACGGGCCGGACAACGTCGTGCGATGGCATTTGCTTGCACATGCATTGCACCTAATAAGTGATTGAAAACCTTGTTGTGTGTATGGTATAGTTTTAAGTCCTCCGTCCTAACTTACTGAGCTATAGTTGCTCACATCCCTATAGACGTCGTGCAGGTGCTGGCTAAGAAGCGAATACCAATTACTCTGAAGCTAGCAACCGCTGGATCCTGGGGAGTGAGGAAAAACGTGAAGAATAAATATATATTTTTACGGTTTAAGCTTTTACTTTAGAACTTTTCATTTTTGAATAATGTAATAACTAGGAAATATATTACGGAGAAATCTTGTAAACCTTAATGTAATAACTGAATTTTAGTGATTATATAACTTTTCTCACTTTCTTAGGTAAATGATTTGTTTAAATTACAAATTGTCTACTTCAAAGCGGGTTAGTCGTGGACGCCTTGTGTAGATCAGGTCTAAGATAGCGGTTGTAAGGCCAACTTCTATCTTAGGATGATTTACATGGCGGGGGCTGTTACGACTCTGCCGCTTCGGGGCGTGACACCTTTTGCTACCGAGGATGGTCAAGACATTGCCCCATCCCCTTCTACACTGATAGCTCAGTAAGAGGTCACTCCTAAGAGTGCTTCTCAAGATGATCGAGGTCGAGGTTATCCTCCTACTAACCCATGCTAGCAAATTTCAACCCTTTGTCCTATAACCATAGGCCAGTCATCTCAAGAGCAAGGGCCATCGATAGATAAGCCCTTCGAACAGATTGAAGCATTAGATTTTTTAGAGCTACCAAAGTTTTTTTATTTTAAGTAATAAAAAATTATCCTCCTTCCCTTTTCTTGTACAACAACTTTAGATGCCAACCTTAGTCTCTAAATCCCCTTTTTATTAATAGAATTTAAATTTCTTCATTTAGTGTACTTACATTGCTTTCTATACTTCAATTCTTGCCAATACTTTTCGCTTTTTTGTTTAATTTATTGCACTTTTTTGGTAACGTCGAGCAAATTTGGGGGTGAAGTTAAACGTGTATTTATATAGGAGTTCCTTAATAGTACAACTGTATTTCCCTTTACTGAGGTTATCTAAAGGGATTAGGTCAATGTTGTTCCAGCTTACCTAGATAGTGAGAGTTCTTTAGTAGTGCAACGGGTGTTTCCCCTTGCTATAGTTACCCGAGGAGGTTAGGTTGGTGGCATTTCGATCTACTTGGATATTAGGAGTTCCTTAATTATGCAAGGGGTGTTTCTTCTTATTAAGCTTACTTAAAAGGGTTAGGTCGGTGGCATTCCAACCTACCCAAATAGTGGGAGTTCCTCGGTTGTACAAGGGGTGTTTCCCCTTGTTGAGGTTACCCAAGGAGGTCAAGTTGGTAGTGTTCTAACTTGTCTAGATAGTAGGAGTTCCTTAGTTGTGCAAGGGGTGTTTCCCCTTCCTGAGGTTATCCGAAGGTGTTAAGTTGGTGGCGTTTCAACTTACCTAGATAGTTAGAGTTCCTCAGTTATGCAAGGGGTGATTCCCTTTGCTGAGGTTACCTATGGGGGTTAAGTTAGTGGTGTTCTAACCTACTCGAATAGTGGGTCTGTTCAACCTTTGAGGTCTTGATAAAGGCATATTTTTCTTGTTTTAAAGTGAAAATTAGGATAGAATTGTTATTGATTTTATATAAATCATTAAGAAATGATACTTAATTATTTTCATTTGAACATTTTAGGAATAAGAGGATTCAAGAGTGGAATTATGAACAATTTAGAGGAGTTTTATACAAAGGAATGAAGTCCGAATCAACATGCACAAGATGGAATTGAATGCAGTTGGCTTACACTTACACCGGTGGCCTTTAGAGTCTACGCCGTTAGCTTTGATGTTTATGCCGTTGGGCTAATAGCCGACCTTGCACTTATAATGTCGGCCTTCATGAAAAAGAAGTTTTACGTGAGTTAACCCTAATTTTTCTTATAAATAGCTTATGTTTCATCATTTGGGAGACTTTTGTACATACTTTCCTTAGACTCAAAGAGTCGTAGAATAGTCTTTAGATAGTTCTTAAAGAATTCTTTGGGAGAATCACTTGGATCATTGAGAAGAATTTGCTTTTGCTGTAGAGACCAAGTTGAAGTTGCAATTAAAGATTATTTTTTCCAATACAGAATTGGTGACATCTATTTCAATTATTTTTATGTAATTTTGTGAATTACTTATGCTTTCAATTATGAATTTGTTTACAATTTCAATTAGTATTTGTGTTTTCATTTTTGAATCCATCATTAGCTAAATTTATTTGTGGGAATTGATGAAACCCTAGATAGCTAAAATGATGATTATGTTCATATTATATGAATAAGAGATATATGGATGATTCATGATTGCAATTTCTATGATTTCGATTATAATTGTTCAATCGATTATAATTGTTAGAAACTTTAATTATATGGGAGTTGATATAGGGTTTGTTAGAAATTCTTAGTTGATTTGATTAATCAATGTGGAAGCAGAGTTAATTGAATTAATTAGAAATTATCTAGAAATTAATGCAATGCTCAGCGATTGATTGTTACTAAGACATTAGGAATAATTGATTTAGGGCATTAGACAATCATAGTATCGGGAGATATATGATTGTAATTTAAAGTCTACTATTAACTAAAAGATGCGAAAGCTGACTAATTAATTAGGAGTTTAAATCCTTAAGTTTTAAGGCATAATAATTTCACTTGAATGACCATATAGCTGTTAAACTATACAACATGATAACAATTTGATTGGCATAATCTAGGGTTGATTTTGTTTTCCCATAATTCTCAATTGATTACTTAATTTTATATTTTTCATAGTTACTTTCTTTTCAATAGATTTAGAGTAATTATTAGATTAATTAATTTAATTTTGATTGCCTAAACATTGATAAGAACTAGCATAGGATTAATAATTTCTTAGTTCTCAAGGGATCGATAACCTTACTTTCTCTATATTACTTGATTCTAACCTAGTATACTTGTTGGAGTAGTAGTGATTTATTTATATATATATATAGTTTAAGCGAATCAAGTTTTTAGCACCATTGCCGGGGACTGTAAATATTAAACCTTTTAGTTTTGTTGGTAATTTAGGCGTACTTGATGATGTGTGTTATTTTTGCACCTCTTGCAGGTATTTTATGCTAAGGAGAAGAAGTGTTGAAATTTTACCACTAGATTCAGAAATAGAGCGCACTTGACATCAGTTGAAGCAAGAGAACAGAAGAAGGGTAGAAGAGATGACAGGTAATGAGGGTAATAATCTGATACAAGTAGTTTCGCGAGGACTATGAGATTATACAATACCTATGGTGATGGGTTCAGCTATAAGGAAGCCCACTATTCAGGCTAATAACTTTGAATTAAAGGCGTCTTTTATTTAGATGGTTTAGATGAATTAGTTTGGAGGATATCCTAATGAAAGTCCTGATAAGCATATTGCAGGATTCCTTCAATACTGCAATACAATAAAGATGAACAATATGACAGACAAGGTTATCAGATTACATCTCTTTTCCTTTTTGTTGAGGGATAAAGCTAGAGCTTATTTTCATTTACTGCCACAAGAGTCTATCACCACTTGGGTTGATCTTTCATTGAAGTTCTTAAGGAGATTTTTCCAATAACTAAGACCGCAAAATTAAGGAACGACGTCACCAACTTTACCAAGTTTAGTGTTGAGTCACTTTATGAGGCATGGGAG
Source organism: Lumnitzera littorea (assembly GCA_024138015.1). NCBI lineage: Eukaryota > Viridiplantae > Streptophyta > Magnoliopsida > Myrtales > Combretaceae > Lumnitzera > Lumnitzera littorea. The sequence continues at coordinate 72,030,523 of JAMXBB010000008.1, forward strand.
AGATTTAAAGAGGCGATTAGAAAATGCCCACATCATGGCTTGCTAGACAATCTCCTAATTGAGATCTTCTATCTTAGTTTGGACGAGACATTAAGGTTACTAGTTGATGTTGCAGCTGGAGGTACTCTGATGGGTAAGACATATAATGAAGCAAGTGCATTGATAGAAGAGATGGCCTCCAGTGCACATAATTGGCAAAATGAGAGAAGCAAGTTAGGAGTGGCAGTAGCCAACGAAAATAACACTATATCTCAATTAACAGCTTAGATTGCAACCCTCACTACTCAGGTAAGTAAACTTACCTCAACATAGTCTTTTAATGCTAACCCTATTGTTTTTTGTGAGTTATGTTCAGGACCACATTCAACTCTTGAGTGCTTAATTAGGAATCATTCAGCTCCAACCAGTAGAGAATAGGTGAATTTTGTCAACAATTTTCAACGTGACAATTAAGGACCATATTCGAATACATATAATCCTGGGTGGCGTAATCATCCAAATTTTTCATGGAGAAATGAGAACAATTCATTCTAACCACCACCTAGGTTTTAGAAGCAAGGGCTTACTCAGAATGCTCCACTTCAGCAAAATCAGTCTAGAAAGGAAGAGCTCATGTTGAGCTATATGCCAAAGATTGACACCATGCTATAGAATCAATAGGCAACTATTTAAAATTTTATTTTGAGGATGAACCGTTTCTTTTAAAAGTTTGTGCTAACTAAGTAATTAGATGCTGTGTGTCTAAAATAGAACAGCTTAGCATAATTCAGCACTATTATTTTAAAGAAGAAGGTGGCCACTTTAGTGTGGAAAGAACTGTAGCTAAAATTTTATCTTGTGGATTTTATTAGCCTAGTTTGTTTAGTTATTGCAAGAATTATGTTGTCTTGTGCCTAATTCCAAAGAATCGGGAATATTTTAGGAGACATGAATTATCACAAAAGAGTATTCCAGCAATTAAGCTTGTTGATGTATGGGGAATAGACTTCATGGGTCCTTTCCCCTTATCTTTTTCAAACAAATATATACTTCTGGTAGTAGATTATGTATTGAAATGGGTAGAAGTAGTAGCTCTACAAACTAATGATACCGAAGTGGTAATTAAATTTTTGAAAAAGAACATTTTTTCTAGGTTTAAGATACCCAAGGCTATTATAAGTGATGGTGGGTTGCATTTTTGCAATTGGCAATTTCAAAAATTGTTAACAAAATATGGAGTCACTCATAAACTTGCCATCTCGTATCATCCACAAACTTGTGGACAAGTTGAGGTGTCCAATAGGGAAATAAAGCATATCCTAAAAAAGACTATCAATGCATCTAGGAAAGACTGGTCTCTAAAACTCGATGATGCATTGTGGGCTTATAGGACAACTTTTAAAACCCTTATAGGAATGTTCCCATACAAAATCGTTTATGGTAAATTGTGTCACCTACCTATAGAGCTCAAGCACAAGGCTTATTGGGCCATAAAATACCTTAATTTTGATTTACAAGCTATAGGTGAAAAGTGATTACTCCAATTGAACTAGTTAGATGAAATTAAAGAGGAAGCTTATGAAAACGTTAGGATTTACAAGGAAAGAGCCAAATAATGGCATGACAAGAACATTCAATAGCGAGAGTTCATGCTCGGTTAGAAAGTGTTATTGTACAACTCTCGACTGAAGCTGTTTCTAAATAAGTTAAAATCTCAATGGTCTGGGCCATTTGAAATTGCTAATGTTTTTTCTTATGGTACAGTTGAGTTAAAGGTAGGAGACAATCGCACTTTTAAGGTAAATGGTCATCTCCTCAAACATTATTTTAAAGGAGAAAACATGGATGGTGATGCCACTATGGTGGTGAGTGAGAATTCACAGTAAAATCGGAAAAGTCGAGCTAGTGGCTATAAACTAAGTGCTTCATGGGAAGAAACCCATGTCTAACCAAAGTAATTTTTTTATTCATTATTATTTAATTATTGTTATTTATTAAAAAAAAGGAGAAAAGTGTGAAATTGGGATTCAAGGCCGGTACTCAAGGCCATCGGCCTAGGCATATACGCCGGCAATGTACGTTGCCAGCATATAGTGCTTTTAAAAGCACATCCGTTGATTTTCTCTCTCTCCTCACTCATTTTATTCTCTTGAATTCTGTCTCTAGATCTCTCCTTCTCTCCATCACTCTAATTCCCCCATACACTTAATCTATCACTCCATCTTACATTCACTCACTATTTCACTTTTCCCATACAAAGAATGAAACAGAAGATGACTGTTACTTCAATTTCCAAAAGTTCGGGTAGCAATCTACTCTTACATCAGGAATATGCTAGGGAAAGAAGGAGGAAGTTACAACAAATGACATTCATGAATCAGCAATATCTGGATTGGACTATTTTTCAAGAATATGGAATGGACGATAAAATCTAGCAGATGGTTCCTGATAAAACATGGTTTCGATTATTTAAGGTAAAGGAACCTACTTATAGAAATATAGTCATTGATTTTTTGCCCACTTTGCAGCTGGAGAGAAGTAGACGAATGTCCACTTTCACATTTCAGGTTTGTGAAGAAATTCATGTAATTGAATTGAGTTAAATTGGCTATTTTCGGGGTTTATATGAGGAGGAGGAAGTCAATTTACCCAACTCTTGGCTTAGTGATATGAATGTTGAGAGATTTTGGTTTTAGTTGATTTAACCCAAGTGGGACAATTTTGTACCTTCAAAGTCACTTGTCACAACTTTCTTAATAGTAGAGCATAGGTTACTCCAACATATCCTTGCTCATACTCTCAACTGTAAGAAGACTAGCCATAGCCAAGTAACCAGTTTTGACATGTTTTATCTATATAGTATGATTTCTAGGTATCAAATAGATCTGGGAATAGAAATAGCAAATTTTATCTATAGACAAATCGATGATATCAGGATACAGGTTATCTTTTGTGGTGGGTATATTACAGCATTATTGAAGGGTATGGGGCTTTTTCAAGAGCTAGAGGAGGATAATGGTATCCTATGTAAACCTATTTCTACTGTACCATTTAGGGGTTGGGGATTGGTCAAGATAAATAGTAAGCCCCATCCTATTGATGAGGAGAATATTCTTGAAAATCCTTCTCTTGCTGCTAGAGCTTCTACTTCATCTCATTCACCAGATAGTAGTTATGAACAATTGAGTACTGAAATTAGAGAAGTTCGGAATGAAATTAAGAAAGAAAGGAAGAAGAATAAGAAGTTCCGAACTACTATGTTCAATACGTTGAGGTTTGCTATCTTATGTTTTGAGCCAACAGCTGTAGAACAATTCCATTATGAGACTTCTAGTGCAGAGAGTAGTAGCATCGATAAAGATAGTTAGATATTTGTATACTTTTCTAATTTTTATTATTTTCATTTTTCTTTTATTTTACTATTTGGTTATATTTGTTTAGTACCCATCTGTTTGGGTAACTCGGGATCATTAGCTCTGCTATGTACTATTCAGTGCACTTTTATGCTATCTTTGCTATTTCATGTTTCTTTGTGTTTGATGAAACAAGTCAGATTTGAATTCTATGATAGCAATGATCTTATGCTTAGAATTTTCATTGTTGTTGAACATTTAAATCCAAAAGAGTACCAATTTTTCATTTCTTATTGTTGCGAATTTTTATTTCCTCTTGCATATTAAATAGAAGACAGTGTGGATACTATCTATTCTACAGTAGAGGGGAGGAATAGGAAATGAAAATACTAATTTTGATGCCGGTTGTTGTTTACAAATAGTTATACTTTCTTATTAGCTTGAACTTTACTTGTTCTTAAGTATCTAGTAATGTTTAGGCTAATTTCTTTTTTTTTTTTTTTGAATTTCTTATTTGGAATCTAGAGATTATATAAAGAATTTTTTTTTATAGCATTTGATTATGATTTGAATAATTGACTCACTAAGGTGCCCTATTCAACAATGTTGAGATTTTTGGTACTCAGCTAAATTTAATTAGTCAATTCTTTAGAAACCTAATTTACCTAGTTTTTAGCCTTAGAATTTGAAGTTTAAGAGTCGGTCGAGTCCTTAAGTGAAAAGTAAACAGGTTCTCTTCTATGCAAGGTTAGTTAGTATATGGTCTTTTTAGTTATTCTAATGGTACTTTAACACTTAGTGAAAGAGGTAAGTGAAGCTTTGAACTTAACAATTCTATAAAAGAAGTCTAAAAAATTTTAGTGAGCATTCAAAAAATGATGAAATGAGAGCTTTTACTCTAATAACTCAAGAAAGTGAGTTAAGAATATTCTAACTTAAATGTTAGAGTGAGGAAGAGTTCGTAGGTCATGAGAATCAGCCTTCAACCATATCTAAGCCGAGGCCTTTCAATGCTTGCTGAAGGTGAGCTGCCGCTAAAAGGATGAGGGGAAGGAAAATAAACACTCAGCATCAACTCTATTGTTAGCCGAGGTGCTGGGAAATCATAAGGCTAAAGAAATGAGAGATAAGAACCACTTGGTACGGTACCAAGAGACTCGTGTTGACTGAATTTAAAGCTTGGCAATTGTAGGTTAACCTCTTTAGTGTCTTGGTCAAGCAATGCGAGAGTTCAGGGACTCCTTTCCAAACCCGTGCATCAAATTTCTGACCTCATTCAGTTCGGATACTACTACTCCCAGGATATGTCGAGTGACTGCATGCCGACTTCAGTAAAACGCACAGTTTTGTATTCTTGTATATGTTTTCCCATATTTTATTTATGGGCCTGATTCTTTAGGGTTTAAGGCCTTGTACGTTATTTACAGTTTTGTTACTAGAGTTTAGGACTTGCCATAAATAGCAACATTTGTGCTAAAATATAGATGGAGATAGACAGATAGATATATAGAGAGTAAAACTTTCCTCTTTCAAGCAAGGCTATACTTAAGTTAGCATTTACCAGATTATCGAGTGTTGATTAGACTCTTTAATCATCCATATGTACTTATCAATCTTATTCTTAGATTGTGGTGAGCCCCTTCATTTGAACTGGTTAATGAGTTGCATCGAACCTTCATTTGAAACCCTAAGCAACATTTAGTGTTCATGAATCGTATTGAACTCTATTTTGAGCTTAAACTCTTTATTGTGTTTGTGTCTTGGTGAGTTATATTCATTCACATTCACCATCAAAAACCTTCCTGTTCCTTGTACCTATTTTCTTTTGAATACCCATTCCTATTCGTTTGAGATCTGCTGTCGTTTCTTTCTATTTAATACCTGGTCACTTAGGTGATGAGCTTGAGATGTGCCAACTCAATGCACTCACTATAACAAGAAGGGTAGAAAGGTAAAAGTTCAATATTTGAACTAAAAAAGAAAAAATTAGGAATGGAAAATGGAAATTTTGAATACAATTCAAGAAATGAATTAAGGCTTGTAATAAAAAAAAAAAAAAAGGAAGAAAACCTAGGGACAGAGTAGATACCATATGCTTTCACTACTTTGTTAACTTATTTATTGGGTTAAGTAGAGGGATAATATGCCTAAATAGTTGTGAAGTTTAAATGGGTATTCTTCCTTCTAGGATTGAGTATCTACTTTTGAAATAGAAATCCTAAGTTAAATGCTTGGATTAAAATTTGTTTTCTTCAAAATAGCTGGTTAATTTCAATTGTAGCACTCTAATCACATATTTCAGTTTGGTTCAAGCAGTGGGCATTATAAACTAGTGAGTTTGAACATGTGAAATATCATATGTCTTCAATTAGCAATTGCAAACTTTGTATTTTCAATGGTAGATTTCTTTAATGTTGTTTTCTTTCATGTTTTAAAGTGCAAATTAAGATAGAATTATTATTGATTTTATAGAAATCATTAAGAAATGGTACTTTGTTATTTTCATTTGAACATTTTAGGAATTAGAGGATTCAAGAGTGGAATTATGAACGATTTAGAGGAGTTTTACACAAAGGAATGAAGTTCGAATCAACATCTGCAAGATGGAATTGAAGGCAGCCGACCTACACTTATACCGGTGGCCTTTGGAGTTTACGTTGCCAGCTTTGATGTTTATACCGCTGACCTAATAGCCGGCCTTGCACTTATAACGCTGGTCTTCATGAAAAAGAAGCTTTACATGAGTCAACCCTAATTTTTCTTATAAATAGCTTATGTTTCATCATTTAGGAGACTTTTGTACACACTTTCCTTAGACTTAGAGAGCTGTAGAATAGTCTTTAGATAATTCTTGAAGAATTCTTTGGGAGAATTACTTGGATCATTGAGAAGAATTTGCTTTTGCTGTAGAGACCAAGTTGAAGTTGCAATTAAAGATTATTGTTTCCAACACAAAATTGGTGACATCTATTTCAATTATTTTTATGCAATTTTGTGAATTACTTATGCTTTTAATTATGAATTTCTTTACAATTTCAATTAGTATTTGTGTTTTCATTTTTGAATCCATTGTTAGCTAAATTTATTTGTAGGAATTGATAAAACCCTAGATAGCTAAAATGATGATTATGTTCATATTATATGACTAAGAGATATATGGATGATTCATGATTGCAATTTCTATGATTTCGATTATAATTGTTCAATCGATTATAATTGTTAGAAACTTTAATTATATGGGAGTTGATATAGGGTTTGTTAGAAATTCTTAGTTGATTTGATTAATCAATGTGGAAGCAGAGTTAATTGAATTAATTAGAAATTATCTAGAAATTAATGCAATGCTCAGCGATTGATTGTTACTAAGACATTAGGAATAATTGATTTAGGGCATTAGACAATCATAGTATCGGGAGATATATGATTGTAATTTAGAGTCTACTATTAACTAAAAGATGCGAAAGCTGACTAATTAATTAGGAGTTTAAATCCTTAAGTTTTAAGGCATAATAATTTCACTTGAATGACCATATAGCTGTTAAACTATACAACATGATAACAATTTGATTGGCATAATCTAGGGTTGATTTTGTTTTCCCATAATTCTCAATTGATTACTTAATTTTATATTTTTCATAGTTACTTTCTTTTCAATAGATTTAGAGTAATTATTAGATTAATTAATTTAATTTTGATTGCCTAAACATTGATAAGAACTAGCATAGGATTAATAATTTCTTAGTTCTCAAGGGATCGACAACCTTATTTTCTTTATATTACTTGATTCCGACCTAGTTTATTTGCTAGAGTATTCGCGATTTATTTTTATATATATAGTTTAAGCCAATTAGGTCTTAGACTTAGTAGATGATAGTCATGAGGAATAGAACTTTTGTTGATATTCATGAAAAGATATACAAAGAAGCTATATATTGGTCAAAATATGGTCGAAGGTTATCAGTATTCCAAGCATGTAGGATGAGTTCACCATCCAATTTGTCCAATTTATATGCTCCATTCCATAAGCTCTCTCTTGCTCTAGCTTAGTCTTCCTAGTTAGGGGTCAGCTTGCCTTATCCTTCTCGTGAGCCTGTGGCCTTTATCTTTCGACAAACTAGGTTGTTGACCTTGAACTCCATATATCAAACCTTCCAATAGCAGTATTTAGCTGCTTGGTGCTGGTAAGCAATTACCCAGACTAGGGTGAGGTCTCTAATCTCTTCTATAGTGTCTATGCTAGCCTATAGTAGGGATTCGTTGTGGATAGTATTGAAACATTGAGTCTAGATGTTAGGAAGCTCTAAGTCAATGGGGAGGACGACCTCTAATTTGGATGTTGGGCGAAAAGGGTTTCATCTGTAGAGGTGTGGTAGGTGGTTTGGTATCCCCATAAGATATTAGGTAGCTTATCTACCTAGGTGGTCTAAGCTCGATTCGTTTTCTTCTTGTAGCTCTTGAGCATAACCTGATTAACTACTTCTACTTGATTATTCAACTGAGGATAGGTAACCAATGTGAAGTGTGGTGTAATCTAGTGCTTGGCGTAGAATTCCCTAAACTTAGGGTTATTGAATTGACGCTCATTATCCATGATGAGGGCGTAGGGGACCTTAAATCTAGAGAGGATATTGTTCTGAACAAACAACTCAACGCTACTCTTGATAATCTTAGCCATAGCTTTGGTGTTGACCCACTTGGTAAAGTAGTTAATGACCATAATGATGTACTATCAACATCCTAAGGCCTTAAGAAAGATATTGAGAATATCGATGCCCTATTAGGCAAACAGCAATGGATTGGTCAAGGGATGGAGATTAGTGTTGAGGGTATGACTGATTAGTGCGAGCTTTTGGCATTGGGGGTACATTTAGGCTATGGCCTTGGCATCCTACCTCATGGTTGGCTAGTAGTGTCGAAGCCGTAGAGCCCAAATGTAGAGGACTTGGGACTAGATGTGGTTGTTGCATACTCTAATGTGTAGCTCTTCCATAACATGCATACCCTCATCTATTTAGAGGCATATGAGTTAGGGAAGGTTGATTCCCCTATGGTATAGGATGTCATTGACAAACTTGTAGTTAGCGGCATGGCATCTTAACTTCTTTACCTCTCTCCTATCTTTTGTAAGTATGCCCTACTCCAAATAACTCCGAAAGGGGTCCATCTAACTTAGCTTTAATGGTGTTGTTGTAAGCTCTAAGAATTTAACCAAGCCTGGAGTTATGCTCTTCTCTAGCAAGTACTCTATAAAAATCTTGTTGTCTTTTACCTCGAGCTTTTGTATCCTTATGGAGGCGAGCTTGAATAGCCCATATGCAGCTAAGTTTTCAATTCAAGGGATCTTTGTGATGGTCTACAAAGGAAACTTAGCTAAGAGACTCCTTACCTTCTCTAAGTATCATCCTATGGTGTTGTCCCTAGTCTCTTATTCACTTAAGACTTACTAGACGATGAGCATCGAGTTCAAGAAAACTTATAAGTGGTTAATGCCGATCTCCTTGGATAGCTTGAGATTGGCTATCAAGGCTTTGTATTTGGATTCATTGTTGCTAATGTTGAACCCAAACTTGAAGGCATAGCAAACTATGATCTTGTAAGGTTTGATCAACATAAGATCTGCACCTCTACCCCTCAAAGTAGATGATCCGTCAACATAGAGAGTCCACACTGGCTTGTCATCCCCTAATGGTTCTTCCTCTTCTCCTAACCGAAGTTGGCCAACACTTGCACTTTATAGGCTATCTTAGGTTGATATTGGATGCCATACATGCTCAATTCCTTCGTATACTTCATCATCCATTCGGATGCATTAGGTTTTTGCAATAGCATATGCAATGGCTAGTCTGTAAGTAGAATGATTTGGCGAGCCTAGAAGTACGGCCTAAGCCAATGTATTGAGATGACGATGACTAAGGTGAATTCTTTTGCCCTAGTGTACCTAACATCAAGCCCTTAGAGTATATGTTTAACGTAGTATATGGGCATGTGCTCTCTCTCTTCTACTTTGATAAGTACAAATGAGAGTGTCCGATCGCTAACAGTTGGGTACAAATAAAAGTCCTCCTTTGGGATAAGCTTAGAGTGAATTAGAAGGTATGCAGGGAAGCCTTGCAACTACTTGACAGTTGTCGTACACTAACAAGTCCACTCAAAACCCTTATGATTCTTGAGGATTCTAAAGAACTCAATGCATCTGTATACGCTCTTGGAGATGAATCTACTCAATGTAGCCATCATGGCGATGAGCTTCTATACATCTTAAACTATGGAAAGGAGCTTCATGTCCTTGATTGCCTTTATCTTTTCAGGGTTGGCCTCGATTCCTGTTTAGGTGACCAAGAAGCCTAAGAATTTACTGAAACTAACTCCAAATATGCACTTCTAAGGGTTTAGCTTTATGTCGTGTTTTCTCATCTAGTCAAAAGCTTCTTGTAAGTTCTTAACATGATCTTCGGCCTGTTTGCTCTTAACTATCATGTCATCAACATATTCCTCCATATTCTGCTTTAGCTAGGGCTTGAATAGCTTTGTCATCATCCACTGATATGTTGCCCTGGCATTTTTTAGGCTAAAGAGCATGATAGTATAGTAGTATGTGCTGAAGTCATTGGCGAAAGAGGGATGGACTTCATCCTTCAAGTCCATCTTGATCTAATTGTAACTTAAGAAGCCATCCATGAAGGTGAACAGGGCATGTCTTGATGTGGAGTTGACCAACTAATCGATTTTGGAGATAGGGAAGCAGTCTTTTAGGCAGCCTTTGTTGAGGTTAGTGTAATTAGCATACATTTACCACTTTTTAGACTCCTTCTTGACCAGCACTTCATTTACCTGCATGTTAGATACTTCTCCTCTCTAACGAAGCCAGCTTTAAGTAGCTTCTACACTTCTTCTTATGTTGTAGCCTGCCATTTTAACATAAAATGTCTCTTCTTCTATTTGATAGGCCTTGCATTAGAGTCAATGTTAAGGTGGTGGGTTGTTAGGTTGGGAGAGATTCTAAGCATGTTTGATGCTAACTAGGTGAACATATTTGAATTGGCTCAAAGGAGGGAAACTATTTGTTCCTTTAGCTTGGAAGGGGTCTTAATCCTGACCTTGGAGGTCTAATCGGGTGAGGCGTCGATTTACACCTCTTCTATCTTTTCACTTAGCTCACCTCTCTTAGTCAACTTCTCTTATAGGTCGATCTCTAGAGCAAACATATCATTTGCTATAATGGCTTTGACATAAAGCTCTTGGGAGAGCTTTTAGTTGCATTTATGAGTTCCCACTGCAATAGAGGTCGGGGACTTGGCCTTTAAGTGGAAGGATGAGGTGATGACCTTAAACGCATTCAAACTTAGTCATCCTAAGAGAGTGTTATAAGGAGACAGGTAGTTGACCACAATGAACTCCACTAGTCATCACAAGACATTATTGTCATCATCGAGTTCCATGTCTAGGGCAATGATCCCCTTAGCTCAAACAATGTTCCCATTAAAGCTAATGAGATTATGGTAGTAAGGCTTCATCTTGATGGGAAACTTGCTCTTCATCCTTTCATACGTATGCAGGAAGAGAATATTAATGGAGCTACCGGTGTCCACCATAATCTTGAGAACCTCGAAATTCACGATCTTTGCCCCTATTTCAAAGGTGTCTTGATGAGGGGTATCTACCCCCTCTAAATCCTAATCAAAGAAGGAGATCAAAGTATCAACCTCCTACCTCTTCTCCTTGATAGCCAACACTTCAGACGGAGCATTAACCGAGCTATTGGTGCTTGGTTAGCTCCCTAGATGTAGCCCCCTAATGATTATGTTGATGATGCCTTTCAGAGCTCAATCATTAAGGGCTAGGACATTGCGACGATCTTCGTTCTGCTCTACTTGAGTACCCTTGGTACGTCGCTTCTAAGATGCCCTATCTTCATCATCATTAGAACAATTGTAATTCCTCTACTAGGCCAAATATTCACTAAAGAAGCCCTACTAAATAGTATATTCATGGTATTCTTCAGCTATAAGCAATCCTTTGTGGTACGATTGTGGTCATCATGGATTTGACTATACTTGTTCGATTTTTGACAATTAGGATTCCCATTTATCTTAAGGGGCTTCTACAGTAAATCTCTATTCCATACCTTGATAAAGACTTATGCCATTGGTCGATTTAGAGGGGTATGCTATGTATAGATGGGAGGAGGAAGTAGGTTTCGCTCGACTCAATGCTTCTTATTGCCCAAGCCTTTGCCTTTAACTCTATTTGATGTCCTATCACCAAGGTGATCTATTACAAATAATCTTTCCTTATCCTTTTTGCCACCTGACCTTCTCAGTTGGCATTGCGCTTGGCACGAATATTATCTAGAATCTCCCCTTCACTCTACCTAATCAAATATAAGGACAATGTATCCTTGGATGGAGGCTTACTAACCTTGAAGTAAAGGTTAAACCTTTGTGCCGGCTCATCAAAGGAGCCGATAGGGTTCTCAAGCAGGTGGTTAAACCACATTTGAGCTGCTTCCTCAACATACCTAAGAAAGCCTTGCATAAAATGGCATCCCTATGACCATGAAGATTCATGAGGGTATAGAGGTGGAGGAGGTGATCATTAGGATCACTAATGTCATTGTATTGGTCTAGGGTAAGACGCTTGCTGTTTGGAGGCAACATGGCTAGTGACCAACCCAATGTCGTCAGTTGCTTTACTCCCCTGCTACTTGTAGAGCCTTCTCATAATAGCACGGAGCTTGTTGTGGTCTGCATTATCTATCGGATGAGCTTGGCGTATTGTAGAATGTGTCAAGGATCTATGGGAGTTGGCTACCTACTTGTTGTTAGCAAGGGCACGGTAAAGAGTGGCCACAAACAGTGTCTATTGTTCTTAAATTAGGGGATCAGGTTGTTGATCCCTATTGCTTTGCTGCTACTGCTATTAGTTGTGCCTGGTACGAGAGTTAGATGCTTTTGATAGGTAGGTATGCCTACTACACCTTTTGGTGTCTTTCAAGTAGGCTTGGAGCTCCTTGTTTTAGGCTACAAATTCCTTAAGTAGGTGCTCTTATGTAAACTGAGACCAAGAACAAATGAGGTCGGTTGTTAGGATGGGCCTAAGCTTGCAAAAAGCTTGAAGAACGAGGTGGAAGTCACATGAAAGAACAAAAAAAGTAAGACAAGTAAACCTATGAACAACTTAAAAGGATATTGAACATTAGTGGAAATTCCAAAGACTCACAATATAACTCGATATGACGCACGGAATGATCGGTGATGTTACTCACCAACTAACCTTGCTTAAGGGTTAGGATAAAGGTGAAGTAAGTAAAAAAACTGACAAGAGCAGTATTCACGAAAGGAAGAATTTTTAGTATAATGATGATGATAAGATGATTGCAGCTGCATGTATAATGGGTATTTATACTCGAAAAACTAAGGCAACTTACCTAAAAATAAAAAAGACTCAAAAGGATGTTATCTAAAAGAAGTAATGTACAAGGAATAATAAGGGTAAAATTGAAAACACAACAAAATGAGCATCTTATATGGGGAATTTTGTCACATGGTTGCTTGGATATGTGGCTCATTGTTGGTAGATGGCCTTTTTGGTACAAAAGACAATTCTATATGATTGGCTTGGTTTCTACTAAGCCGAGGTACCAAGTAGGGGTAGTAGGTTAGCTATGCCAAGTCGAGCACCTTGAATACTTTTAGCATGGCTCGGGTTTACATCAACTGAGCTGATGGTCGAATGAGTCGAGTTGATGTTTAAGTGCAGTTCAAGTCAGCAACTAGAGACGAATGACAAGTATAGGAAGGTTTGGCTCGACCAATGCATCGAGTCTATAGATTATAGTAGCTTGGACTCCTTGGTGGTGAGTCCTAAGGAAAGAATTTGCCTGGCCATACTTTCGAACCCTTGCGTTCGGGTATAGTTTAAAGGTCTAATTGTCTAGTTCTTATCGTCCTTGCTAGATTGATTGGGATTTAGGATCAAATCTAATTGGTCCTCATCCAAGTTTTCCTTGGGTCAGTAAGCACTGAGGTTGGCAACATTAAACATGTTTGATACTCCGAAGTCTTCTAGAAGCTCAAGTTGATATGTATTGTCATTGATCTTTTGGATTATCCTAAATAGTCCTTCATCTTGGGTAGATAGTTTGTTCTTCCTTTTATTAGAGAATCTTTCCTTGCTTAGATGTAACCATACTTATTCTCTAAGCTAAAACTGCTTGGTCTTCCTTCCTTTTCTTTTCTCTTTTAGTTTTCTAGCAACTCGATCAATCTGTTGGGTGACTTGTTAATAGATCTGCCAAATGGATTGGGCTTGGGTCCTTGCTTCTAGATCTTCTAGGTTAATGGGCAGCATTAGGGTGTTATCGAGGGGTAGTTTCGGTTTAAAACCATAGAAGACTTCAAAGGAGGCTTATCCGGTGGTGGCATATACTATCCTATTATAAGCAAATTTGATAATGGGCAAGAAGACATCCTAATTGATTAAGTTCTTCCCGACTACAGCTCGAAGCAATGATCTAAGAGTGCGGTTGACCACTTCTATCTAGCCATCGGTTTAGGGATGGCAGGAGGTACTAAACAGTAATTTGGTGCCCATTTGATGCTAGAGTGTTCTCTAAAAATGGCTTAGAAATTTTAGATCTCTATCGAATACTACACTCCTTGCGACTCTATGCAAGCAAACTACTTCCTGCAAAAACAAAGAAGCAATAGCTGAAGCATTGTTAGTCTTGGTACAGGGTATAAAGTGTGCCATCTTGCTGAAACTATCTACAACAACCATCATAGAATCTTTGCCTCAGGTAGTTTAGGGTAATTTGTGAAGCTTTGAAATTGAGTTTATGACAATCGAGCTTAGATTAGGGTTTTTAAGAAAAGTTAACCGATTGAGTCTAAACTTTATGACTAAGATAAAAAAAGTTAAACAAAGTGATAAAATGAAGTTAGATTTTAAAAATAATGATCCAAAATCTCAATTTTTCCCTTAGGAGTAAGATTATTTAATATAGTACTAAAATGTTAGGAACCCCTAAATTCAAGCTCGGATTGTAACGAGAACCTAGATATAAGTTAATTAAGCTATAAATAATTTACTATATGAATATATTCATATTTTTATGAGTATACGTATAAATAATAATTATATCCATAAATTAATCCTAAAGTACTTAATTATATATATAATGTTGAATTCATGAAATTAATTAAGAGAACATATCCTAAAAATAAAAGATTTGTTAGAAAATTAATTATACGAGAATAATTGTACATTACGCGTGATATATACACATGATATATATAGTCGTATATTACTAAGTAACTAAATGTTAATAAAATTCACCTAGAATACTAAAAAATTTGCAAATCCTATCTTCTAAACTTCAATTGCAACTGGAAATTACTGGACATTGCTAAGGCATCACCAATTCAATTGTATATGCTGAGTCAAAAGTTAATTTGCTAGGATTTAGCCACCTCCTCCTTACATTAATGGGGTAAAAGCAAAGGAAAAGAAATGAAAAATTATAAAAGGTAGCAATTGACTCACAATTGAATAAATAAGCTTCCCCACATCACGTTCCAACTTTACAAACCAGAAACAATAGAATTAAAAATTTAGAAAAAATTGTGGAAAAATAGAAAAAATATAGGAAAAACAGAGTAATTATTGAGCTGAGTTAGTTCTTAAAGTATCTTTTGATCTGCTGTTGAGCCACTCTATCAACAAGGAGTACCCCCAGTATCAAAATGTTCCAACACACCTCCATCACTGTCGAGCCCGATTTTTCGATTTCTTTTTATTTAAAATTAATTTCCCACTTTCTGATTAATACTAAACCCTAACTCATTTAATATTAATCCTCGACTAAAGAAAGTGAGAAATTCCGGTTTTTTATTAAAAATAATTTTTGGAGTCGCCACCCGACCGAAGTCGGGAAAAGAAAAAGAAACCGTAATCAATTAGGTGGCTTGATTATAATTTGGCTACCGGTCTTTGATTTCAATTTGAATGAAAAACCAGAGGGTTCTAAGTTCGGGTGCTAACTTATTAAACTCTAATGAGCACCACTATTTATTTACCGAAATTAGGATTATTTATTTTTTTTATAATATTTAAAATAAATAAATAAAAATCAAAAGGAAAAAAGGAACTTAAGTTTCTATATATTTTATCGCTGCTCTAAAGGTGCCTACATACCTGCTAGTCGGGATCAAACGATCGTAGTTTTTTTAAAAAATCTTTAATGTGTTGATTTATTTTAATTTCGAAAATTGCCCAAGTTTACGTTTTTAATCTATTTGATTTATTTTAAAAAGAAAATCTAAAGGGTTCCAGCACTTGAGTGTCGTTATTTTTTAAAAAAAATTCACTAAAAGTCCTAAAATTTTTAAAAGGATTTTTATTAATTTTTATTAAAAAAAAAACTTTCTATATGACAAATCCTTAAACAAGATCAAATCCTAACAAAAATAACTAATCCTAACAACTCCTAACCTAAAATAAAATATACATTCACTTAAATCAATACTTAATTTATCCAATCAAGAAAACTAATGTTAAAAGAAGAACACCTAAATTAATATATATACATATACATATATTATTATTATTAAACAATCATCTACATATAAAAGACTAAGAATAAAATCTCCTAAAACTAATATGTTCATATTCGTATATATTATATTCAATAACTAAAGATCTAAATAATAATAATAAATAAACAATTAAACAAAAAATTTTGAAACTGGAAAGAAACGGATCTAAACTTCTTGATTACGTGGTGAAGGACGATGGCCAGCATTGTAGACATATAACAGAGTTGCTGTTTTACGGTGAGCCACTAGTGAGGCGTGTAGTTTGTTCGAGCGTAGACGGTGGTGACGTGCTAATTGGATGTTGCTATTGCGAGTGTTGGCTGTCACGGGTGATTTAATTGTTTGTTGTAAGCTGTGGTCTACTACTCTGGACAAGGCAATGAGTATGTCAGCAGTGGGCTTGCTATAGTGGTGAGGACTTAGATGTTGGAGAGTTGACAATTGCAAGCAAGCTGCGTGGCCTAAATCTAAGCGAGTTGGGTATGCTACTATCATTGTTCTGGACGGTTGTGAATGAAAAAGGATGGGGACATAGAGACTGAGTGGCTTACGATGTGGAGTTGTGTGTAGCGTGGGGTTTTCACCGTACTCGTGTAGACTGTTGGTATGTGAATGACGAGGATGTGCTTCGGCGTGGCCTATGAGTGTGGCGTGGAGTCAAGCATTGGGGGTCAGGTGCTATGGTTGCAGTACGCTCGATCAAGTGAGGATAAAAGGAGCGGAGTCATTGGAGTTGTATGCTACATCGAGCGTGGCTTGTTGTTTGGTGTTGCTAATCGGTGTAGGGAGTGGTGGTGGAAAGCTGCTACTCTATTCGTTGGATAAAGAGGATGAAGTTCAGGTTGTGATAGGAGAATACTATTGTAGGCATAGATGGGGGCGACATGCTATTCATGAATAGAGTGCTTGGCGTCAATCTGTCGCGGATGTGGCTTAGGCCGTAAGGAGTTAGAGTGGAATTGGACAGTAAGTGAGAGTTGATCGCTGGTGCTTTGCTGCTTATTTGTAGTTACGAGCGACTTGTAGGTGAGGGGTTACTGTAATTTTTATTTCGAATGTGCGTGAGTGGGCTGATCAGCAACTGTGGATCTCGACTGGTGTTTGGATTGGGAATGACAGAGTAAATTAGACAAGGGAGTTGTGAAAGTGGATTGCCATCCTTTTTTTCCGATTGCATGTGTGTATTTATATAAGCCGAACAAAATCATATCAAATCATATCTATTGTATCTAATTAAATAATTAAACTAGATCCGAATTAATTCAAATCTGATTTAATAAAATCAAACTAGATTCAAATGATTTTAATTAGATACGAATCTCATTTATTTCTTTCACTCTTGTAAAATATAGAAAAACATAAGACATGGATGTCTAGCGAGACTCGAACCCAAGACCTTAAATTAAATCCAATCCAAATACTCCAATACTTATCTGTTAGGCCGTTGGCTTGTACCTTGACATTCAATACAATTAAATTGTACTTAAACTACCCAGTTCCCTAAAATAATTTTTTGAACTAAGCTAAACTAAAACAATTGACTCTAAAATAATTTTCTTCTTATAAAAATCTTTGTATATTTTTTCTTTTTTCATCTTTTTGTATTTTCATTTTTTCAAATTTTATTATTATTTTTATTTTTGAATTAGGACCCTTTTTGTAAAAATAAAAATTAGGACTACAGAAGGGAAAAAATTAGGTGTCTACAGTTGCCCCTCTTTATGGTAAAGTTTGAGCAAAACTTTGCTACAAAGACAAAAGAGATACCGTTTTTGCCTCAGGACAACTTTATCCTAAGAAGTGTTAAGACAGTTAACAACAATTAGTTTGAAACGAGGAATAGCGAAGGGTAGTGCCCTTGTGGGTTGGCAAAAATCCCTAAAAAGAATAATGAGAACTTGGTCGTGTCCTAATAAGCTGACTAACCAAGGCAGTCAAAGCGCCCTTTGAGTTGGCTAATACTTAAAAATAAAGGAAACTTGGTCGTACCCTAATGACTTGACTAACTAAGGTGGTCAAAGCACCCTTT
This sequence comes from Lumnitzera littorea, assembly GCA_024138015.1. NCBI lineage: Eukaryota > Viridiplantae > Streptophyta > Magnoliopsida > Myrtales > Combretaceae > Lumnitzera > Lumnitzera littorea. Next base: position 72,048,480 of record JAMXBB010000008.1, read on the forward strand.
GAGCTGGCTAAGACCTAAAAACAAGGAACACTTGGTCGTGCCTTGATGAGCTAACTAATCAAGGCAGTCAAAGTGCCCTTTGAGCTAGTTAAGACCTAAAAACAAGGAAAACTTGGTAGTGCCTTGATGAGCTGACTAACTAAGGCGGTCAAAGCACCCTTTGAGCTGACTAGGACTTGAAAATAAGGAAAACTTGGTAGTACCCTGATGAGCTGACTAACCAAGGCCGTCAAAGCGCCCTTAGAGCTGGCTAAGACCCAAAAGAATGAAGAAAACTTGGTTATGCCCTAATGAGTTGACTAACCAAGGTAGTCAAAGCACCCTTTGAGCTGGCTGAGACCCAAAAATTAGGAAAACTTAGTCGTGCCCTAATGAGCTGACTAACCAAGGCGGTTAAAGCGCCCTTTGAGCTGGCGAAGACCTAAAAATGAGGAAAACTTGGTTGTGCCTTAATGAGTTGACTAACTAAGGTGGTCAAAGCACCCTTTAAGCTAGCTAAGACCTAAAGAATGAAGAAAAGTTGATCGTGCCCTAATGAGCTAATTAACCAAGGCGGTCAAAGCATTCTTTGAGCTGGCTAAGAACCAAAAATGAGGAAAACCCTGATGAGCTGACTAACCAAGGTGGTCAAAGCGCCCTTTGACCTGGCTAAGACTTGAAAACAAGGAAAACTTGGTAGTACCCTAATGAGCTGACTAACCAAGGCGGTCAAAGCGCCCTTTGAGCTGACTAAGACTTGAAATCAAGGAAAACTTGGTAGTGCCCTAATGAGCTGATTAACTAAGGCGGTCAAAGCACCCTTTGAGCTGACTAAGACCTGAAAACAAGGAAAACTTGGTAGTGCCTTGATGAGTTGACTAACTAAGGCCATCAAAGCGCCCTTTGAGCTAGCTAAGACTTGAAAACAAGGAAAACTTAGTCGTGCCCTGATGAGCTGACTAACCAAGGCGGTTAAAGCGCCCTTTGAGCTGGCTAAGACCTAAAAATGAAGGAACACTTGGTAGTGCCTTGATGAGATGACTAACCAAGGTGGTCAAAGCACCCTTTGAGCAGGTTAAAACCAAAAAACAAGGAAAACTTGAATTGGGATAGCACTCCGTAAGCTTGTTAAATCCCTTAAATAAATTTTGAGTCGGATAACGTTTTGTGAGTTAGACGACTAGGAGTCTAAGGAACTCTGGATGGGGACCATGCTTTACGAGATGGCTGACTTGCTAAGAAATTGTTTTTGGAAAACAAGCTGTCATCCCTAGGGGAAAACCAATTGCCAATGCAATGTTTTATCAGGCTTAGGAATACTTACCTGGTTTTAATGATAGCTCCCATGTAGTCTAATGTCTTATTGAGTAGTTCGATTAGAACCAATGATTCTGACCCTCACTATTGTCTTTTCTTGTTCTTACTCTTCTTCTTCTTTCTTCTTCTGTCTCTTTCTAACCCCCTTTTCTTTTTTCTTCTTCTTCTTTTTTCTTTTTTCTTTTTTTGTTTAAAAGCAACTTAAACTTGAAACGAATGTAAAACATATTCATTTCTTGAACCAAGAGGTCCTGTGTTGAATTTCCGATCCAAACATTGGCTTTTCGTGTAAACATCCGTTCTCAAGTGAGTTTCTACTTATACGCCACATGTTACTCTTTCTGAACATGGCTCTATCCTAAAAAATAGGAAACAAGTCTCCTTTTCTTGGGGGGTTAACCACAATAAAGTATTAAAAGAATTTTTATCAATAGTCATCACTTCAAGTTAAGTATTTATTTCTCTTATGCTTCTTGTGTGTAAGGTTTATTTGGGTAAAGGATAGAGTGAGAAGTAGGGTCTTTTAGTAGGACAAGAAAAGGGCTAAGGATATTATCCAATGCTAACGACTACTAAGAACACCAACTTTGCATGTAGAAAATGAAAATGAAACCAAAGTAATAGTAAGATTGTTTGCAAAAATTTCATTGACGTTCAAGGATAGTACATCTTCAATGCATCAGCGTTTACTGGGTCCTTTAAGTCCGGACCATCCATTTGGGACAAACTTCCCTCTTGAATCAGTTGTGTTAGGAAACGTCTTTCTCAGCACTATATCTCCTTGCTCAAATCTTCAGGGTTGTACTTTTTTTGTTGAAAGCCCTAGCCATTCGTTGCTGATATCAAATGTTGTGGCATAAAGCTACCAGCCTCTTTTCATCAATTAGGTTCAACTACTAAACAGGCTTCTTTACCCAATCAACTTCATCTCACCGAGTTTCTGACAATATTCTGAGAGACAGGATCTCAACCTCCACTGGTAGTACAGCCTCCATTCCGTATACCAATGAGTAGGGGGTTACCCTTGTTGATGTTCTGATAGAAGTTCGATAGGCCATGAGTGCAAATGTTAACATTTCATGCCAATCTCGATACATAATAGCCATTTTCTCAATAATTCTTTTGATGTTCTTATTAACCGCTTCTATGGCTCCATTCATTTGGGGTCGATAAGGAGTAGAATTTCTATGAATGATCCTGAAGTGTCGGCATAACTCACACATCAATTTATTATTCAGATTCGTACCGTTGTCATTAATAATTGTCTCTAGCATACCATATCGAGCCAGTATGTCTCTCCTGATGAACTTGACCACTACTCCCTTTGTCACACTAGAGTAGGATGAGGCTTCAACCCACTTAGTGAAATAATCAATAGCTACCAATATAAATCAGTGCCCATTAGATGCCTTTGGAGTGATCGGGCCAATGATATCTATTCCCCACATCGAAAAAGGCCGTGGTGCTGATAGTGTATGCAATTCTTGAGGTGGAGCATTTATCTTGTTTGCATAGATCTGGCACAAATGGCAGCATCTAACATGTCCGATATAATTCGCTTCTACAGTTAACCAGTAATATCCCATCCTCATGATTTTCTTAGCAAGCATGTAGCCATTCATGTGGGGGCCACATACTCCTTCGTGCACTTCTTTCATTAGCATCTCTGCCTCTTTCCCGTCTATACAACATAAAAGCATACCGTCAAACGATTGTTGGTACAGCGTAGAATCGCTCATCAAGTACTGAGCCGCCAATCTTCTAATTAATTTTTTGTCCTTCCTCTCTACACCTTCAGGGTACGTACCATGTTGTAGAAACATTTTGATATTATGATACCAAGGCTTTTCATCACATGAACTTTCCATTGCCAAACAAAAAGTGGGCTTTTCTTCAATTTTAATTTTAAGTGGCTAAATCTCTACTCCTCTCGATATCTGGATCATTGATGCCTAAATAGCAAGAGCATCAGCAAATTGGTTTTAAACCTTTGGTATGTACACAAATGTAATCGTTTTGAACTTGGTTATCAATTCGGCCAGGTGTTGGCGGTAAGGTATTAATTTGGGGTCTTTCGTCTTATACTCACCTCGAGCTTGGGCTATGATCAATGAAGAATCTCCATATACCTGTAATTCCCGTATCTCCTTAAACAATGCGATTTTGAGTCCTAAAATATACGCTTCGTATTCTACAATATTATTAGTACATGGGAAAGTCAGTCTCACAGCCATTGAAAATTGTGTACCTTCAAGTGATACGAGAATTGTCCTAACTTCACATCCAGATACATTAGCTGCTCCGTCAAAGAACATTTTCCACCCTGAAGATTTTTCAACTACTTCACAATTAGAAACTTTCTCGCCACTAGGGTACTTTCATCGAGAAACTCAACCCATGCTTCTTGAGGGGTATCCTTAGAAGAATTCTCCACTAATTGATCCGCCAAAGCTTATCCCTTGACTGAACTTTGGCTCACATACTTAATGTCAAATTTTGTCAGCAACATCTGCCACTTTGAAACTCTACCAATGAGAGCCAGTTTTTCAGCCAAGTATTTTAAAGGATCGTATTGTGTTATCAACTTAATTTGATAATAAAATGTATATTGTCTGAGCCGATACATGACCCAGACCAATGTACAACAGGTTCTTTCGGCTTCTAAGTATTTCTGCTCCCCTTCTGTAAACTTCTTGCTTAGATAGTAAACGACTCGCTCTTTCCCTTCCTCATCCTTCTGGCCAAGCACGAATCCCATGGATTTAGGCATTATGGTCAGGTACAAAAATAGTGTCTTTCCAAGTTTAGGAGCTACTAACACTGGAGGTTTCATGAGGTATTCTTTGATTTTCATGAAAGCCTCTTCGCATTCCTCATTCCAATTGATCTTTGCGTTCTTCTTTAATAGCTTAAAAAGAAGGCGGCATTTGTTCATTAACTGTGATATGAATCGGGCTATGTAGTTTAAATGCCCAAGCAATCCTCGTACTTCCTTGAGCATTTGTGGAGGAGGTATGTTAATTATAGCTTTAGCCTTATCAGGATCGACTTCGATACCTCTTTGGCTGACTATGAATCCCAACAATTTTCTTAACATCACACCAAAGGTACATTTCTCCAGATTCAATTTCAAGTGGTACTTCCTCAGTCTATCAAATAGCTTCCTCAGGTTTTCTAAGTGATCTTCCTCCTTTTTGGATTTTACAATCATATCATCAACATACACTTCTATTTCTTCATGCATCATGTCATGAAAAATTGCAACCATGGCTCTTTGATATGTTGCACCTACATTCTTAAGCCTAAACGACATCACCATGTAGCAAAACGTTCCCCAAGTCGTAATGAAAGTCATTTTTGTCTTATCTTGTTCGGACATTCGAATCTGATTATATCCCGAAAAACTGTCTATGAAAGAGAATCGATGATTTCTGGCCGTGTTATCTACCAAGACATCAATGTAAGGCAATGGAAAATTATCTTTAAGTGTTGCTTAGTTGAAATCTCGGAAGTTTACACACACTTTGACTTTCCCATTCTTCTTAATTATTGGAACAATATCAGCTACCCATTCTGGGTAATCCGACACTTCAATGAATCCAACTTTCAGTAGTTTCTTCACTTCTTCTTTAATTTTCAGCAAGACGTCAGGTCGAAATCTCCTTAACTTTTTCTTTTTTGATTTGGTGTCTTCATGTGTGGGTAAATGGTGGACTACAATCAACGGGTCTAACCAAGGCATATCTTCATACGGCTAAGCGAACACATCCTGATATTCGGCTAATAATGCAATCATTTATGTTTTTTGTTTCTCTTTTAAACTTGCCCCAATTTTTAGATTCTTAGGATTTTCTTCATTCCCCACATTAATTGTCTCAATCGGTTCATCAATAGTGATTCTACCCAGTTCATGTTTTTGCCATTCCTCTTGTATATTACTATGGTCGTCGACATCACTCCTGACAACTAACCCAGTAGGATCGAAAGCGATATCGATATTCTCATTTTTTACCTGCGTGAGGTATTCCTGGTTTTCACTCGGTTCATTGGATCTGAATGAGAATGCATAAAGAAAAGTGTATGTAAGAAAAAGGGAACTGAAACACAATATAGGAAAGAAACGAACTAAGATTTCATTGAATAAATGGAAGTGGGTCTCAAATGAGATAAAGGCTTAACTAATTTTGAACGAAAGGTTCGACTATACATTTGAAACGATGACTATTGAAAATTAAAAATTCAAAAAATACCTAACTACTCGTCACCCCTTTACCCTAGGGAAGAACTGTTGCTATTCGCCAGGATGGAGAACTAATTATTCAAATGATGCTAGAACTTGTATGGCAAGTTTGTTGATCCTTCTTTGCCAGATTGCTAGGCTTGAGTCTCTTCTCGTATGAATGTCTTAGCTAGCGATGGAAAGGTCATCGATGCATGGTATAATCTATTACCTCTCTTGCCCCTCACTTGTTTCTTCTGGAATTCTTCTACCGGGGTAGGATTGTAGCCAAGGCCATAGGTGCCGATCTGGCCTTCCTTGAATCCCATTCTTCTATCATCTTCTTTGTCGGGACTGGTGATCATGTTTACTTCTTCAAACATTTGTAGACCCAACTCTTCTTATCCTTCACTTCCTATGTAGGGTATAGCTATCTCCTTGTAGATTTCATAATCTTGATCTCCCAGAATTGTAATCACCTGGCCATTTGAGATAAACTTCAACTTTTGGTGCAAGCTCGAGGGTATGGCCCCTGCTGCATGAATCCAAGGTCTTCTTAAGAGTAGATTGAAAGATCTTGGAATGTCCATGACTTGGAATCGAATAGTAAAGTGCTGAGGACCAATATTTACAGATAAATCAATCTCCCCTATAATCTCTCTTCTGGAACCATCAAAGGCCCTAACTGTTGTGGAAGAAGGCTTAATTGCAGACGTGTCGATGCCCAGTAAATCCAAGGTAGCGAGTGGGCAGACGTTCAGCGATGACCCGTTGTCAATGAGCACCCTGGTGATAATTATGTCGTTACTCCTTGCCATGATAAAGAGTGGCTTTGTATGTTTGTTCCCTTCCTCGCCTAATTCTTCAGTTGAAAAAGAAATCAGATCCATTGCGAGGACAGAATTAGTAACCGGTCCTATCTTCTTAGTTGGAATTTCCCGAAGGACCTTCACCTCATTTAAAGTGAGAAACAAAGCCTCCTTGTGTGGTTTAGATACGATTAACAAGCTCATCAATGATATTTGTGTAGGAGTCTTACTGAGTTGATCCATGATCTTATACTCACTTGACTTGCTCATTTTGGTAAAGGCCGATAGCCCCTCAACACGTTTGGCCACCGTCTGATCATTCAATTCTCCCAGTATGACCTTCCTCCCATGCTCCTCTCTTGGGTGGTAAATCTTTCCTAATTGAGTAATGCCCCCTACTAGAGGACCTAGCTTTTCTTGATTTACTAAGTGATAGTTAAATGGAGCAGCCTTGTAATTTTTTGGTGGCAACGGTACGTGAAATGTATACCTCTTCACTTCTAGAGTTTGGTTGCCAGTATAAAACTCAAAAACCTTAAGCTTCTTATCTGAAAAAATGACATTGACAGCACAATCATCAAAAATCATACCAATCATCGGCCCATGGTTAGGTAAGGGATTATTGTTAACGTTAAGAACCGAAGCTTCCACAAAATCCAACTACACTGTCCCTTCATCTATGAAGTCTTGAATCTTGTTTCTCAATCTCCAGCATGCATCAGTCAAATGCCCTACTTGTGCATAGTGGTATTCACACTTTACTGTGGGGTCAAAGATTCTCGGTCAGTATTGATTGCTAGGAAGTTTGTACCATATCAAATTATCCCTTCGCAACTTCTCAAAGACTTGACTTAAAGGGACTGGTATCTTAGTAAATTGTCTATAAGTCTTGTTAGTTTGAAACTGGTCTCTGAACTATTGCTGAGCGGGAGGTGGATTCGCCCTAAAAGTGACTTGAGCATTTGGTCTAGCGTTTGAATTTACCATACCAACCGTAGACTCTTTAGGCTTGTTGTCGGCTAGTCTAGGACCAGATGATGACACTGGTAGTCTTCTATCTATTGGCTCCTACAGCTTACTGGAAGAGACGGCGCTTTCAATCCTGCACCCTGCCGCTACTACTTCAGCAAAACTGGACGAGGCCTGCCTGATGAGATGGGAGAAGTAGGGCCTCTCCAAAGTGTTAATGAAAGCTGATGTGAGCTCCTTCTCGATCGTAGGAGTAGAGATTCTTGTAGCCAAGGACTTCCATCTTTTAGCATATTCTTTGAACGATTCATTATTCTTCTTCTGTAAGGCAACCAAGTCCATCATAGTTGGGGCTACTTCTACATTGAATTTATATTGTTCATAAAATGCTCTAGAAAGCTTTTCCTACGTATTTATCTGGTTCAAATCAAGTTGGGCATACCAAGTCAGGGCCGATCCAGTCAGACTATCTCGGAATGTTTGTACCATGAGTGGATCGTACTGAACATGTTTACCCATCTTCCTGATGTATAACCTGGTGTGGAGTTTGGGGTAACCCGTCCCGTTATACTTTTCAAATTTTGATACCTTAAAATTCTCAGGGCATGATCCCATGTCATACACGGAAGACTCCATGATCCCCGCCTATTCAAATCTATTACAGAGTGTCTTCATCTTCACAGTTATCTGTTGTGTCAATTTCTTTACAAAATTTTTTCAAGCTATCTGTACTGGACCCTTGGTCAATAGGTCTCGAGGCCACAGACGTATCAGGTTCGAAGGTCGGGTTGTCTTTTAGGTGAACTACTTCTGATTCGAATGGGTCTTTTTGATAATCGTGCTCTGCTTCAGGAGTGTGTGTATTCTTCCCATCACGGGTCTTGGAGTTTTCTTCATTAGCTGGTGCTGTAGCTCTCAGCAAAGCAATACTATCTGCTAAGAAGCTCATTTGTTCTACCATCTTTTCCATAGCCGTTTCTATAGAACAAAACCTCAACTCGGAGGGGTCATTGATCTCAGGGTCTCTGTCATTTCCTTGAGTAGTGACCATCCTGGTCTAGGAACGTGTTCTAATCGGACTTCCCAGAAAGACTTGACATTTGGGAGCTATCTTAAAATTTTACCTGAATTTAAGATCAACTCAACAGAGGGTTAGTACATATTACATTTTCCTAAGAAAGAGTTGTTAATCGTATAGATGCAAGATGTGTATCACACGAATGCAATGAAAATTTGAAAATTAGGAAGAAACCTTTGATGTGGAAAAACTTAACTAACTTTTATTAATTTTTGCAATTGTGAAGCTTTACACCTCTTATTATGTTTGCAAAAAAGAATTCTAAAGAAAATATATAAAAAAACCTAAAATCTAAAATCTAATCTCTTAGTGGCTAGTAAGCTTATCCTGCGTCTTTCTCCTCTTTCGGATCTTGAGAGCCTGCTCTTCTTTGCCCTTAATCTTCTTTAGTTATGCTTCTAATGCCTTGATCTTCTGATGATATTCCTTGCAACGGTTTTCCAACTCCTACTCTCTTTTACTCGTTCTCTCGGGTTTAGCTTTAACTTGAACTTCCCCCTTCTCTTTATTGTCTTCCATATCTTTCAGTCCTTTCAATTAGTGATAAAGAAATCCTTTAGTTGTCTGGCTCCTGGCTGCTATCCCTTTAGTTGTAGGGGTGGTCTTTCTTATGCACCAAAGTGCTCGAATGCTCAGAAGCTTGGCTACTTTATCAGCCACCATCATGCCAGGGTTATGGAAATCCAGTGAGACAGCTTCTAATGATGGTCTAGGGATCATGTCCTCAATGAGTCCATTGGCTGGAATGTATGCGGTGCAGAGGTTGAAGCCGATCGGAGGGACCACCTTGAAGTCTTCACACCCTCTTATCATTTCTTTTCTTGCAAACCACCTAAGTGTCAACAACAACTCTTCCGCTTTCATATTCTGAAAGTATTTGACCTAGTAGTGGCTAGCTATATTTTCTGGTAGCTCAACTCTTTCTTCAAAAGATTTGACGAGATCATATTGCTGAGTAAAATTTGCCTGATTGAAATCAAGTAGGTAACTTCTCATGTAGCTAACGAACCAGACCACTAGTAGGACTATATTAGTTTTCAGATCTCCTTGTTTCTTTTTCTTGAGATGGTTCAGTGATTGGATTTGCTCGGCCAGAAGGGCCGGGACATAGGATTTCCCTTTAAGGAATTAGGTTACGAGTTCCGTAATTTTGAAGTAGACTCGACGTTTATCATTAGGGAACAAGATAGTATTGAAGACCACCAATATAAAAGCGTTCTCTTGATATTAGTACCATGCTTCTATATTTGCACAAAAAACATTGCGTTTTTCTCTATGCTTGAATTCAGTAGAAAACTAGTCCATGACATCCTCTAATCGAATGGTTTTTCCTTGATTTAGAACCCAGTTTATTTTGATTCTTTTGATTCCTAACAACTTACTAAAGATCTTTGGTGCTACAGCCTCCAAATCTGGGACATAGACATCATCAATGATTATAGGAGCCAACAACAATTGGGAGTATTCTTCTAAAGTTGGGCTTAATTAATGCAGGCTCATACAAAAACTGGTGGATTCGGGCTCCCATAGGTGGACTAAGGCCCGTACTAAAGTGATGTTCACGGGGATCTTCTACAAAGAGAGGATGGGCCCTATCTTGTTCTTGATAAACTCCTACTTATCTAGGCTGAAGAGTCGAAACCACGTTTAAAGCAGTTTTTGAGGCTAATGTGGTAGGTAGACATGAATGTCTTCAAAAGGCTCTTGATTAGATCTAGTCATAACTGATAAAAATCAAAATTAAAATTACAATTACAACGTATTCTAAACTTTACATAAAATTATTACAAATTATTTATAAGGAAATATTACAACTACAATTTCACAACTGCCCTTATCTATTTAAGTCTACCACCTCATAGGTTCTTGCGATTTTTTGAAAGAAAAGTTTTCATGTAATGCAAAAAGGGTGGGTTCTAAAGGTTCTCAAGTTCTGTAACCACTACGTTTTTTCAAAGCAACGATTCTATGGTCGCATTTGAACTCGAGTAGGGTAGCCTAATTAGCCCCGGAAGGTGGTTACCCCACAACATCTGAAGCTTACACAATGACCCCCCTTCTAAGGTCCTAAGACGGCCTGGTTCTGATCGTATCTACCATGCATTTATGTTGCAAAAAAACGGAATAAAAGTAAAACCCCCCAAAATTCTCCCATAAATAAACTGCCACAACAAAAAAAATGCTAGCAAAAAACAAATAAATAAAAATAAACAAATACATAAAATAACATACCTAAGTTCTTTTTTATTTTTATTATTTCATCTTTTTATTTTTTATTTTTGAAAAATAATCTTATTTTTGGTAACTTCTAGTGGCTAGCCCTTTAGTGGTCTCTAGTTGAGTCGCTAAACTGTCGAGCCTGATTTTTCGATTTCTTTTCATTTAAAATTAATTTCCCATTTTTCGATTAATACTAAACTCTAATCCATTTAATATTAATCCTTGACTAAAAAAATTAAGAAAATCCAGTTTTTTATTGAAAATAATTTTTGGAGTCGCCACCTAACTAAAGTTAGGAAAAGAAAAAAAAAACCGTAATCAATTGGGTGGATTGATTACGATTTGGCTAGCGGTCTTTAATTTCAATTTGAATGAAGAACCAGAGGGTTCCAAGTTCGGAGGCTAACCTATTAAACCCTAACGGGTACCACTATTTATTTACCGAAATTAGGATTATTTATTTATTTTATAATATTTAAAATAAATAAATAAATAAAAATCAAAAGGAAAAAAAGAACCTAAGTTTCTACATATTTTATCGTCACCTCGAAGGTGCCTACGTACCCGGTAGCCGGGATCAGACGATCGTAGTTATTTTAAAAAATCTTTAATGTGTTGATTTATTTTAATTTCGAAAACTACCCGAGTTTACATTTTTAATCTATTTCATTTATTTTAAAAAGAAAATCTAAAGGGTTCTAACACTTGAGTGTCGTTATTTTCTTTTTAAAAATTCACTAAAAGCCCTAAAATTTTTAAAAGGATTTTTATTAATTTTTATTAAAAAAACAACTTTCAATATGACAAATCCTTAAATAAGATCAAATCCTAACAAAAATAACCAATCTTAACAACTCCTAAACTAAAATAAAATATACATTCACTTAAATCAATACTTAATTTATCCAATCAAGAAAACTAATGTTAAAAGAAGAACACCTAAATTAATACATATACATATACATATATTATTATTATTAAACAATCATCTATATATAAAAGACTAAAAATAAAATCTCCTAAAACTAATATGTTCATATTCGTATATATTATATCCAATAACTAAAGATCTAAATAATAATAATAAATAAACAATTAAACAAAAAATTTCGAAACTGGAAAGAAATGGACTTGAAATTCTTAATCACGTGGTGAAGGACGATGGCCGGCATTGTGGACGTATAAAAGAGTTGCTGTTCTACGGTGAGCCACTAGTGAGGCGTGTGGTTTGCTTGAGCGTAGACAGTAGTGACGTGCTGATCGGACATTGCTATTGCGAGTGTTGGTTGTCATGGGTGATTTAGTTGTTTGTTGCAAGCTGTGGTCTGCTGCTCTGGACAAGGCAATGAGTGTGTCAATGGTGGGCTTGCTATAGTGGCGAGGACTTAGACGTTGGAGAGTTGACGATTGTGAGTAAGCTGCATGGCCTAAATCTGAGCGAGTTGGGCATGTTGCTGTTGTTGTTTTGGATGGTAGTGAATGAAAAAGGATGGGGACGTAGAGATTGAATGGTCTGCGATGTGGAGTTGAGTGTGGCGTGGAGTTTTCACCGTACTTGTGTGGACTGTTGGTGTGTGAATGATGGGGATTTGCTTCGCTATGACCTGTGAATGTGGTGTGGAGTCAAGCATTGGGGGTCAGGTGCTATGGTTGCAATATGCTCAATCAAGTGAGGATGAAGGCAGCAGGGTCGTTGGAGTTGCGTGCTGCATCGAGTGTGGCTTACTGTTTAGTGTTGTTAATTGGTGTAAGGAGTGGTGGTGGAAAGCTGTTGCTTTGTTCGTTGGACAAAGAGGATGAAGTTCAAGTTGTGATAGGAGAATACTATTGTAGGTATGGATGGTGGCGGCGTGCTGTTCATGAATAGAGCGCTTGGCATCAATCTGTCACAGATGTAGCTTAGGCCGTGAGGAGTTAGAGTGGAATTGGACAGTAAGTGAGAGCTGATCGCTGGTGCTTTGCTGCTTATTTGCAATCATGAGTGACTTGTGGGTGAGGGGTTACTGTAATTTTTATTTTGAATGTACGTAAGTGGGCTGATCAGCAATTGTAGATCTCGACTAGTGTTTAGATTGGGAATGACAGAGCAAATTAGATAGGGGAGTTGTGAAAGTGGATTGCCATCCCTTTTTCCCAATTGCATGTATGTATTTATATAAGCCGAACAAAATCATATCAAATCATATCTATTGTATCTAATTAAATAATTAAACTAGATCCGAATTAATTCAAATCTGATTTAATAAAATCAAACTAGATTCAAATGATTTTAATTAGATATGAATCCTGTTTATTTCTCTCACTCTTGTAAAATATAGAAAAACAAAAGACATAGATGCTTGGCGAGACTCGAACCCAAGACCTCAAATTAAATCCAATCCAAATACTCCAATACTTATCTATTAGGCCGTTAGCCTACGCCTTGACATTCAGTACAATTAAATTGTACATAAACTATCCGGTTCCTTAAAATAATTTTTTGAACTAAGCTAAACTAAAACGATGGACTTTAAAATAATTTTCTTCCTATAAAAATCTTTATATTTTTTTTCTTTTTTCATTTTTTTTTATTTTCATTTTTTCAAATTTTATTATTATTTTTATTTCTTGAATTAGGACCCTTTTTGTAAAAATAAAAATTAGGACTATAGAGGGGCAAAAATTAGGTGTCTACAACCACCCTACAGCCATTGGAGCCACCAAGAAAAGTTAGGTCAAAATTTTGTCCTATTTTTTTAGAATTTAAAAAAATAGTAAATTCACTCAGAAAATTTTGAAAAAAATTGTACTTAGGTTATTTTGAACATGCTTTCATGTGAAATTTTTATTTTTGAAAAATTCATAATATTTAATATACGTTTTAAAGGAATCTACTATTCATCTGAAATTGGAATTCTAAAATAGATGTACTAAATGATGTTATTTCTAGTTGAAAATTTTTGTGTAGGATGTGTATGATATATAGACAATTGCTAGGTAGCCTAAATTTTTATTTGAATATTTTAAGTATTTATTGCATTTTTTGCCTAAAAATAGCTCAAAAATAGGCTGAAATGATGAATTAAATAGGAAATTATGAAATTAATTGTTCAAATGGACATGTACTGATCTCTATTGAATAATAACAATATTGGGTCAAATTGAAATTAATTTGGTGTAAAAAGAATTGTAATTGAATAATTTAGGAGTAAAAGTGTAAATACGAATATATAGACAATAGGTCAAAAACTTAAAACTAAGTGATAAATGAATTCCCCGTATTTTTAGTAGTTTATAGAAATTTTTGGGGAATTATTTGGTGATCCAAACTATTTATTACAAATTTACTTAGCAAAATAGATTAAATTACAAGACGGGAAGTATTTTTTAATAATAATAAGTTAAAATAAATTAAATAGTTAAATAAAAACTATGTATGAGATTGCTAATCAATTTGGATTAAAAGTGTATATTTAATATATTTACTGATATTTTCTGATCGAGATACAATATATATATATATATATATATATATATATATAGGGTTAGATAATATTGATATTATAATGTTATGTGGACAAATTAGGTAAAATACAATTTAATAACGTAAATTACCTATAATACGATAGTATTTATATAGACACATATAACTATATTAAAAGTCATCTCTAGGAACAAACTCTTAAAACGTGTCGTTAAGTCTGTATAAATCCAACGATACTAATTTTATTAAAATCGGATAATCTTTGGCAATATAACCTAAAACTCTATCATATTCTAGAATGTGTGTATTTTGATAACCCTACTGAAATTAGAATGTGATTTAATAGATTGAAAGTACGTTTCAATGCGATCAAAACGATATATAATGCGTAATAGTATAGATGACATATAGTATTAACAATTAACAACTTAACTCGATATATAATAATAATATGACTATATATTATAGAAATAATATATATATATATATATATATAGCCATTTTAGATCAAACCTTAATGTTTTTGTAATTATTACGAAGACTGAGTTTTAAGTCTTTTGTGTACATAGGATCTTCCAATATAAAGATGGTTAACGCCTTAAGTCAGTAGTATTGAGCATCTAACAAATAAGTTAGGATCGTGGCTTCACTACTTGTTGGGATACTGTATTAAAGTATTTGGAGACCTAAGAGTACTTCTAGCTGTATTTGTAGTTAATTGACTATGCGTATGCTATGTGTGTATATGATACTCAATTGTGACAAGTGTTGAACCCCTTGGTGTACTGTTTTGCATGTTCGCATTGTTTTTGTATTGTATGAACTTGATTAGATACCTCTGATTAAAACTAACGTCTATTTGACTAAAACAAAAATAGACATGCATAACACCTATTAAGGGAAATGATTAAGAGTGTTGGGCCAAATACCGACTTCCTTCGATGAAGATAGTTAAAACAGTCCTTTCCTCATCCTTAGTCTAACTAAGTGACAAGCAAGGAGGTCATGGCAAGGATGGAGGCAGTGGTTTGAATACGATCATGGGAGGAGGGTGTTCTCTATTGCACAAGCCCGGGTTTAGTCTGACTTGAGTCAAGATGAAACTCTTCAATTTAGGTTGGAGTAGATGTAATTTCTCTAACCTCGCAGTAAATCAGATAACATTATGTGATGTTTCATTTGATTGATTGCATTGCATTTCATTATAATTAATAACCTTAGTTGTGATTGTGTGGTACTCTTCTGACTCCATCCAACTTACCGAGCTAGTTGTTCTCACATCCCTATAGACTCTTTTGCAGGTGCTGAGCAAGGTCAAGATGTTTTGATACTACTGTTCCCAGGTTAGTGTGCTACTATTTAGGAAAGTAAGGAATGAGGAATCAACTGAACCTAAACTTTTGACTTTTTGAGTTTTTGAGGAAACTAACTGGGAATTTCTTAGGACGCCCACTAGTTTCCTAACTTTTGTGAATAGTCTACAAACTTATGGCTTTTTAATAAACTCTTATTGTAAATTATAACACTGATGTAAGACGTTTATGTCAGTATTGTTGTGTTCTAAGACAACAGGTTATATAAAACAGGTGTTTTGTAAAGCTATACTATAGGTTTGATTACTCATAGGTATTAGAACCAATGCTTCAAGCTGGCTGAGTCCTGTATGCTTTGTGTGGACTATATCTACGATAGCAGCTATGAGGATAGCTTCTATCTTAGGTTAGTTTACATGGCAAAACTATTATGACTCCTCCTATTCGGGGTAGGACTGTTCTGAGTTGGTATCAGAGCATTGTTCTAAAAGAACCAAACTTTAAAGCATCTAATAAAATGAGTAAATAATAGGATCATTGAGAGCAAGGTTGATAATGAACATAAAAAACTTAGATTATAAGATATATGTATAACTTATATATATATAATGGGGTTATGAACTGACTTTAACTTGTTATTTTAAATTCGTAAGAATGTTTTATTACATTATATATATATATATATATATATATATATATAATGGGATTATGAACTGACTTTAACTTGTTATTTTAGATTCGTAAGAATGGTTTATTACATGCATGGTCGAATTTTGAATGGGAAGGAGATGAGACTCTTATTAAATATAGGATTTGGATGTAAAATCTATTGCTAGATTTGGTTGACTAGAAGTTGTTTTATACTATTGATGAGATTATTGAGAATTATAAGCGTAGATTGTCTTATAGCATACAAGATGATTGAAGGATAATGAGGGATGAGTTAAGGCCTGCATATAATGAGTATACTGCTATAGTTGCTTACGAGAAGAAATATTTCTAGGAAAATGGAGTTTTATCTATAAGAATTCCTATACTGTATTAGTAAAGGCACGTAGGAATTATCCCCCAGGTTTTGATTAAGTACCTCTAGGTGTTTTGCATATTCCTAGAAACTATCCTCCTAGTATAGTCGACTGGTTTCCTAAATACCCCCTAGATAGAATTGCAGGTATAGAAGTACCACTACAGCCTAATGAGCCGAAACCCCCTGTGATATTGCCTAAGAATCCACCTCAAGAAGCGTAGCCAAATGTAGGAGTGAATAATGATAATGATGATGACCCTAAAGAAGATTCGAAGGAAGAGGAAGTTGAACTAGAAGATGAAGCACAAGACAGTGGTAGTGAGGTGTACGAAGTAGTGGTCATACCAAATACTCCTGTAGTAGTAGAGGTTAGCTTAGGGTTTGATGAGACTGGCATGGGAGATTGGTTTCCTTTAGAAGATGTAGCAACCCCAAATAGTGGAAATAACTAAAAGTTGAAAAGTTTGTAGGTAGATAAGTCTAAGGCTTTTGTTATCACCTGACTTAGTTGTTTGATGTATCTTGGTCCCCTTAGCAATTTTGATGTGCTTTTGATTCGGATGTTATGGCTACTAAGGATGTAAATGATGTATATAGATAATCAGATGTGTAATTTGATGTTGTAAATAAAGTAATGTGATCTTTAAATGTAAAGTATCGATTATCTTATGATTATTGTAGAGTGCATGTTTAAATTATCTTGAATTTATATGAGATATCACCATGGGAATGATATAATGTTATAAGTGAAACGTGATGAGCTTATGATATGCAGGTATAGGTATGATATATGAATGTATTGCTACTTATACAGGAATGGAGTATTACAGGTCTTATGTTGATTAAGATCTTTGATAGGGAAACCTGTAGTTATATATTGCTAATATAGAGAGTAATTAATGTATATGTGAATATGAATTGTTTAGGCCAGATGTTGACTTCAGGTACACATATTGTGAGTATAGGATTGATAATTAGTGAATTGTGAATCTAAATATGGTAGAGGAAGCAAATAGAAACGGAAATGGGAATAATCGACCTATAGGAGAAGTACAACCTCCTAACCCTCCTAATTTATCGGAACCACCTAGAAATGGCATACTACCACCTGCTCTGGACATGATGGACCCAACTCAATTCGGAAAAATGTTGGCTAATATGAACACTATAAGCCAATAGCAAGGAGCCTTAATCCAGCATTTGATCACAAGTAGGAATGTGATGAACCAAAGGCTAGTAGAGGCTAAACCTAAAGTAATTCGACCTCAAGATATAAGTCAACTTCTCGAGTTTATAAAATCAAATTGGTATTTCGAAGGTGAAATGGACAAGCCTGCTTTAGCTGATGATTGTTTAGCTCAAATTGAGCGCAATTTTGAGGCATATAGGATTCTTGAAAATCAAAAAGTCTCTTATGGCATTTTCTTGCTAAAGATGGGAGCACAAGTTTGGTGGAACTCGACAACAAGAACAATGCTAGACCCCATTACATGGAATGTATTTAGGGAAGCATTTAAAAGTCAATATTTCCCTATTAGTGTGCAAAATCAAATGACCCGACAGTTAATGGAAATAAAGAAAGGGCCTATGAGTGTAGCATAATATGAGAATGAGTTTAACAGGCTATTGCAATATGTGCCTAAGCCATGCAAGGATAATCAAGTAGTGAAGAAGGATCTTTTTCTTAATGGATTTGATGCTACAATGCAATGCAAGTTAGTGGATTATGGATACACCACTTATCATTAGATTATGCATAAGGCTCGTGAACTGGAGAATAATTAACTGGCCATACAAAGTGAATAGAGTAAGAAACGTAGAAGAGTTAATCAATATAAGCTTGTTTTTAAGAGAACATTTTCAGGTGCAAATAATAACTCAAATTAGAGAGGGAAGAAGCTAGCTACTATAACTAATGGCCCTGCTTCAAATAGGACTGGATTTAGTTTCTATGATGAATCGGGAGATGTTAGATGCTGGAAGTGCAAAGCCTAATATTTCCCTAAGCAATGTGCTCAGTTAAGAGGTAAGTACTATCTGTGTAGAGATCCAAATCATATATCAAGGGAGTGTCTAAAGATGAAAGCAGTAAAATGCTTTAGGTGTTGAATGAAAGGGCATTTCTCTAGATATTGTAATTAAGCCGAACAAAAGAAATTCGGAGGAGTAAAGACAACTGCTTTTCTAGTGCGAGTGTTTACAATTGAGGGGATAGAAAAAGATATCGAGGACTTTAATGAATGGATGGAAGAGTAATTTCATGATGGCTTAGATGATGAAATAGAGATTGATGGAACTAACCAAGGCTTAGTAATAGCTATGTAAAACTAACTCGTAACTTTTACTTATCAATGATTTAGTTGTGTATATATTTGTGAATGGTGTTAGGAACTGTAGAAAGATGTGACTTAAGTGTAATGTTTAAGAGATAGATAATTATAGCATTAGTAATTGTTTCAAGAAATGTACTTATAAATGGATGAACTGCTTATGCATGGTTTGATATTGGAGCATCACATTCGTTTAGTAGTCGGGAGTTTGTATTAGGAAATGGAATTAAAACAAGTGAAGTCAAATCTACTTATAGGATAAGAACACTCACAGGAGAACAAATGTTAACACAAGAAATAGTAGATAATGGACAATTGCAAATCCAAGGACAAGAATTCCTAATAAAACTCATAGTATTATTGATTAAGGGATATAATAACATTATAGGAATAGATTGGTTGTCCAAACAAAGAGGTAAAGTGGATTGCAAAAATAAGAACATAATCTTAGATGAAGGTAAGGTCATATTTCAAGGAAAAACTAGTAAGCAAAGTCTAAGATTATCAATAATAGAGGTAAGTGAAGCTACTGAAGAATGGCAAATTTTGCTTGATATTTGCCATTAAAGGAAAGAAGGAAACCCCAAAGGTATTGGAAATACCTGTAGTAAATGAGTTTCCTGATATTTTTATGGAAGAATTACCTAGATTAGCACCACAGCGAGAGTTAAATTTTTTTATAGAATTGATGCTAGGAACCGAGCCAATATCAAAAGCTCCATATTGAATGTCGATGATAGAACTTTAAGAATTTAAGAAGCAACTTCAAGAGCTATTGGACAAAGGATTTGTATGACCCAGTGTATCTACATAGGGAGCGCCGGTGTTATTCATGAAAAAGAAAGATGGAACCATGAGGTTATGTATTGATTATTGGGAAATAAATAAGGTAATTATTAAGAATAAATATCCATTACCCAAGATTGATGACTTATTTGATCAACTACATGGTGCTATTGTACTTTCACGAATTGATTTAAGATATGGATATCATCAGTTATGAATTAAGTCGAAAGATATACCAAAGATAGCTTTTCGAACTAAATATGGGCACTATGAATTTTTAGTAATGCCTTTTAGATTAACAAATGCACCAGCTATGTTTATGGATTTGATGAATTGAATCTATCAACCTTACTTAGATAAATTTGTTATGGTATTTATTGATGATATTTTCATTTATTCCAAGACTAAGGAAGATCATGTCGACCATCTACAGTTAGCCTTACAAAAGTTAAGAAGCCATCAATTGTATTTAGATAAGTGTGAATTCTGGCTAGATAGGATATCGTTCTTAGGACACATTGTATCGGGTGAAGGAATTTCAATCAATCTCGAAAAAGTCCAAGCAGTAGCTAAATGGAAACAGCCAACTACTATAATGGAGATAAGAAGTTTCCTTGGAATGGCGTGATATTATAGGCAATTTATAAAAGATTTCTCAAAAATCGCCAAGCCTATGACTTGACTGACATAGAAAGATGTTAAATTTGAACGGAGCGATGAATGCGAACAAAGTTTCCAAGAGTTGAAAGATTGTTTGATTTCTGCACCAATACTTGTTTTATCAGATCTAAGTAAATCTTACTGTATATTTAGTGATGCTTCAAAAAGTAGACTAAGATGTGTATTGATGCAAGATAGGAAAGTGGTAGCATATGCATCTAGCTAATTGAGGCCCTATGAGAGAAACTATTCGACTCATGATTTAGAATTAGCAGCTGTAATGTTTGCTTTGAAAATCTGGAGACATTACTTATATGGGCAATATTATGAGATATACACAATTCATAAAAGTTTGAAATATTTCTTTACCCAGAAAGTGTTGAACTTGAGACAAAGACATTGGTTAGAATTAATCAAAGATTATGATTCGACCATCAATTATCATCTTAGTAAAGCTAAAGTCATAGAAAATGCGATAAGTCATAAGAACTATGAACAAGTAGCCTCATTACTCACTAAACGTGAATTGATCAAAGAATTTGAAAAGTTAGAAATTGAGTTCAGATGGCATGAAACTGAGGCATAGTTAATGAGTCTAGTAGTATAACCAACCTTAATCGAAAGAATTAAGCTTCAACAAGACAAGGACTAAAAGTTGAAAGAAATCGAGGAAAAGTTGAATACAGGCAATGTACCTGACTTTAAAATCGACGTTAAAGGTGTGTTAAGAAATAAGAATAGAGTCTGTATGCCTAGTGATTCAAAACTAAAGAATGAAATAATGAACGAAGCACATGATACAGGTTACACATTGCATCCTAGTGGAAATAAGATGTACCGTGACTTGAAATCATTGTTTTGGCGAAAAGGCATGAAAAAGGATGTAGCATAATATGTGGTTGGGTGTAATAAATGCCAACAAGTGAAAGAAAAACGCTAGAGACCTAGTAGATTACTGCAACCATTAGAAATACCCTAATGGAAGTGGAATCATATTACAATGGATTCTATAATAGGACTCTCAAAGACTAGATCAAGCTACAATTCAATTTGGGTTGTCGTAGATAGGTTAACGAATTATGCATACTTCTTACCTTATCGAATTGGTGATTCAATAGAAAAGTTGGCACGACTATATATTAAAGAGATCGTTAGATTACATGGTATGTCGATAAGCATTATGCCAAATAGAGACAGCCGATTTGTATCGAAGTTTTGGGAAAGTTTACATCGATCTTTAGCAACTAAACTACAGTTTAGTATAGCCTATCATTTGTAGACTGATGGACAGTTAGAAAGAGTTATTCAAACACTCAAGGATATCTTGAGAGGTTGTATTTTGGATTTTAGTGGCGATTGGGATCAGTCTTTGCCATTAGTATAGTTTGCTTATAACAATAGTTATCAAGCAACGATTCAGATGGCACCGTATGAAGCTTTATATAGAAGAAAATGTTGATCACCGTTGTATTGGGAAAATGATGAATACGCAATGATAGGACCTGATATGATTGGTCAGATGAATGATAAAGTTAAGATAATACGACAAAGGATGAAAGTGGCATAAGATCAATACAAAAGTTAAGTTGATTTGAAAAGAAAACCTATAGAATTTGCTATAGGAGATCATGTATATATAAAGATAAGTCTATTTAAGGGATTTAAGCGGTTCGGTACAACAGGAAAGGTAAATCTTTGATATATTGGACCTTTTGCAATTTTAGAAAAAATTAGGAATGTTGCATACGGAATTGCTTTACCCCCAAGTTTATATGGACATCACGACATATTCCATATGTCAATGTTGCGAAAATTTGTGAAAAACCTAGATACCGTCGTGGAATTGAAACCAATGGACTTACAAGAAGACTATACCATTGAAGAAAAGCTAATAAAGATCATGGAAAACCGAATTTAGAAGTGGAACATGTAAAAGTTTAGTAAGCTAACGGTCCAACGATAGAGCTAACCTGGGAACCGAAGTCAATGATATAGAATCGTTACCCAACACTCTTTAAAGAACAAGGTAAATCATAAGTTTTATCAACAGATAAGTAATTATTGTGTTTAGATTTGAAGTTTTGAGGACAAAACTTTCTTAAGGGAGGTGCAAATGTAAGCTCCTAAAATTGAGTTTAGAATAACCGAGCCTAGATTTAGGGCTTTTAGAAAAAGTTAACCGATTGAGTCCAAACTTTACGACTAAGATAAGAAAGTTAAACGAAGTGACAAAGTGAAGTTAGATTTTAAAAATAATGACCCAAAATATCAATTTTTCCCTTAGAAATAGGATTATTTAATATAGTATTAAAATGTTCAGAATCTCTAAAATTGAGCTCGAATTGCAACGAGAACCTAAAGATAAGTTAATTAAGTTATAAAATGAGATAATACAGTATAACTTACTATATGAATATACTCATATTTTTATGAGTATACCCAGTATAAATAATAATTATATCTATAGATTAACCCTAAAGTACTTAATTATGTATATATTATGTTGAATTCAAGAAATTAATTAAGAGAACATATCCTAAAAATAAAATATTTGCTAGAAACTTAATTATACGAGTATAGTTGCATATTACGCATGATATATACACATGATATATATAGTCGTATATTACTAAATGTTAATAAAATTCACCTAAAATACTAAAATAATTGCAAATCTTATCCTACAAACGTCAATTGCAGATGGAAATTGCTGGACAATGCCGTAGCATCACCAATTCAATTGTATATGCTGAATCAAAAGTTAATTTGCTAGGATATGGCTACCTCCTCCTTACATTAATGAGGTAAAAGTAAAGGAAAAAAATATGAAAAATTATGAAAGGTAGCAACCAACTCCTAATTGAATAAATAAGCTTTCCCGCATCACTTTCTAACTTTATAAACCAGAAACAATAGAAATAAAAATTCAGAAAAATCATAGAAAAATAGAGCAATTACCGAGCTGAGCTAATTCCTAGGATGTCCTTTGATCTGCTGTTGAGCTACTCCACCACCAAGGAGTACCACTAGCATCTAGGTGTTCCGACACACCTCCATCACACCATGGCTGCTAGAGCCATTAAGAACAGCCAAGTCAAAATTTTCCCTTATTTTTCAAGAATTTTTAAAAAATAGTAAATTTACCTAGAAAATTTTGAAAAAAATTGTACTTAGGTTATTTTAAATATACTTTCATGTGAAATTTTTATTTTTAAAAAATTCGTAATATTTAATATACTTTCTTAAGGAATCTACTATTCATTCGAAATTAGAATTGTAAAATAAATATATTAAATGATGTTATTTCTAAATGAAAATTTTTATGTAAGATGTATACGATATATAAATAATTGCTATGTAGCCAGAATTTTAATTTGAATATTTTTAATATTTATTGCATTTTTGGCCTAAAAATAGCTCAAAAATAGGTTAAAATTATGAATTAAATAGGAAATTATGAAATTAATTGTTGAAATGGACATGTACGGATCTCTAGTCAATAATAACAATGTTAGGTTAGATTGAAATTAATTTGGTGTAAAAAGAATCATAATTGAGTAATTTAGGATAATTTAAAGGTAAAATCATAAATACGAATATATAGGCGATAGGTCGAAAACCTAAAACCAAGTGATAAATGAATTCCCCATATTTTTAGAAGTCTATAGAAATTTTCATGGAATTATTTAGTGACCCGAACTATTTATTACGAATTTACTTAGTAAAATAGATTAAATTACAAGATGGGATGTATTTTTAATAATAATAAGTTAAAATGAATTAAATAGTTAAATAAAAACTATGTATGAGATTACTGATCAATTTGGATTAAAAGTGTATATTTAATATATTTACTGATATTTTCTGATCGAGATACACTATATGTATATTAAGGTTAGATAATATTAATATTATAACATTATGTGGACAAATTAGGTAAAATACAAATTAATAACATAAATTACTTATAATAAGATAATAATTATATAGATATGTATAATTATATTAAAAACCTGAACTACCAATTAAAAGTCGTCTCTAGGAACAAGACTCTTAAAACGTATCGTTAGGTCTGTACAAATCCAATGATACTAATTTTATTAAAATTAAACAATCTTAGGCAATATAACCTAAAACTCTATCATATTCTAAAATGTATGCTTTTCGATAACCCTACCGAAATTAAAACGTAATTTAATAAATTGAAATAACGTTTCGATGCGATTGAAACGATATATAATATGTAATAGTATAGATGACGTATAGTATCAATAATTAACAACTTAACTTGATATATAATAATAATATGACTATATATTGTAGAAATAATATATATATATATATATAGCCATTTTAAATTAAACCCTAATGTTTTCGTAATTATTATGAAGACCGAATTTGGGTCTTTTATGTAAATAGGATCTTCTAGTACAAAGATAGTTGACAGCTCGAGTTAGTCGTAGTGAGCATCTAACAAGTAAGTTGGGATCGTGGCTTCACTGTTTGTTGGGATAATGTATTAAAGTATCCAAAGACCTAAGAGTATTTCTAGCTGTGTTTGTAGTTAGTTAACTATACGCATGCTGTGTGTGTGTATGATCCTCCGTTGTGATCGGAGTTGAACTCCTTGGTATGCTATTATACATGTTCACATTGTTTCTATATTGTATGAACTTGTTTGGCCATCTCTGATTAAAACTGACGTCTATTCGACTAAAACAAAACCTAACATGCATAACACCTATTAGGGAAAACAATTAAGAGTGTTAAGCCAAATACCGACTTCCTTCGATGAGGATAGTTGAAATGGTCTTTTCCTCATCCTTAGTCGAATTAAGTGGCAAGCAAAGAGGTCGCAGCAAGGGTAAGGGACATGGTTCGAAGGTAGTAAAGGGAGGAGGGTCCTCTCTTCTTTCTCTTCCTACTTGAACTCTATATTCTTCTTCACAAGTTCAGTCAAAGGCGCTACAATGGTACTAAATCCTTGGATACAACGTCGATAAAATGATTTTAATACATGAAAACTTCTTACCTTTGTATAGGAGGTCGAGGTCGGCCATTCAACAATAGCTCATACATTCTCTTCATCCATACTCAATCCTCTTCTACTAACTACATACCCTAAGAAGATCACTTCTGATATGGACTCGTAGATGAATACACGAACCCAATATCACGCATAACCAAAGGGGGTAGGTCCAAGTCGCAAGATAGCCTGAAAAGTAAATGATAGCTGGGTGAAAGCAAGGGTTCCCATACACCGACGCTAGATGTGATGCACCAATGCCTCATACGAGCTTAAGTCACACTTAATATGATGCACAAGTGTGGCCGGAGGTCACTCACCACTAGTCTACTCTCGAATGGGCTACATAAGAGTAGCTTAAGAGCAAAGGGACACTTAGCTCAGGAGAAGGTAAAAAGTCTAGTGTATTCTTCTATATATCTTGATGTTATGGCTGTTACATTATGTGTCTATTTATAATGCCTTGTTAAGGAAAATTCTATGTTATAGAAAAGACAAAAGAATTCCTATTTACTAACTAAAAGAAGTATAATGTACAGGAAATCTTGAAATCTTATGCGGCGAATGTCCTCTATTAGAAAGGACAGTACGATTGTTAGAAAGGACATTGCAAGCGAGTTTGCGCATTTTTATTCTACGATTCTAACAACATTATGAGCCGAGCAAAGGTAGTCCTCTAATCAAGTCTGTTTGGCATTGACAGTTTGGCACCCTAACGGCTTGGGCTCGATAGGGGGATGGGTTAAAGGCAACTCACATTCGGGTTGGCTTTGAATGGTCGGCCCTTTACAGTTATCACCTCAGCCGCAATACTCTGGATATGGTAATTTTTCCTAGTTTGGTGCTGAGACTGGGCTGCAGGGAGGGATCAGCTCTAAATGTAGGCTAATCACCTCGACGGCTTCCTGGATGGTATGGAAAGCAAAGTTGCTTGGAAGAACAGATTGGGGCGAACACTGCTTCTTAGCGCTTAACTCGCCTTGGATAGCTCGGTGGACTACCTAAGAGAGCCTTTGAGCTCGAGAGTGTATAATCGGACCTTAATCCCTATCAACTTCTTTCTGATAGAAACAACATTTCTTCAAGTTTCTGAAGAACCTTTCTGCTTAAAGGACATAAAAAACAACGTAGAGGTGGTCAGTATGCATTGTTAAGTCAACACTATAGACAAGAATGTCATCGAAGTAGACAGCAACAAAGTTCTTGATCAAATCTCTCAAAATATGGTTCATTAGCCTCATGAAAGTGTTCAGAGCATTTGATAGTTTGAAAGGCATGACCATCGATTCGTGTAGGCCATGTCGGATCTTAAAAGTAGTCTTCCATTCATCCCCTTGTCTCATTCGGATTTGGTGGTATCCTGACTTCAAATCTATCTTGCTGAATACTCTCACACCATTTAGTTCATCCAACATATTGTCCAGCCTTAAGATGGGGTATATGTACTTGATTGTAATCTTGTTGACAACTTTACTATTTACATACATATGCCAAGTTCCATCTTTCTTTAGCACAAGTAGCATAGGTACAACATAAGGGCTAAGACTCTCCATCATATATCATTTCTCCAGTAGTTCATTAACTTATCTTTGAAGTTCAGCAGCTTATTCGAGGTTCATCAAATAAGCTGGTTTGTTTGGTTGGGCAGCATTGGGTAGTAAGTCAATGCAATGCTCAATGCTTCTAAAAGGAGACAATCCCTCAGGCAATTATTTTGGGAATTGGATGATATACTCTTCCAGTAGTTCTCTAACCTTTAAGGGTAGTTTACCCCATTCCTTTAACCTTAGCAGTTGCTTGATTAATAGGAAGGTGGGCACATTAGCCTTGATGGCTTCTCGAAGCTTGGCTGTACTTAACACTAGAGCCTTCTTCGATCATCGAGTAAGTTTAACTTATAATTTGTTAACTTGACTTGGCAACATAGGGTTCATAATCTTCCTTTGATCCTTCTTAAATGCCTATGTGTTCTTATAACCGTCATGAATAACTCTTCGATCAAAAAGCTAAGGTTAGCCTAGCAGAATGTGAGATGCACACAAGGGCAACACGTTACAAAGAATATCATCAAAATAATTTCCAATAGAGTTCTACAGTAAGATTTGCTGAGTAATATGTAGTGCTCTCTTCTCATTCAGCCAATACAACTTGTACGGCTTTGGATGTGAGATAGCCAGCAGCTTTAGTTTCTTAATTAGGTTAGTAGATGCCATGTTAGTGCAGCTCCTACTATCCATTATGAGTGTGCACAATTGATCATTCACTCTATAAAGGATGTGGAATAAGTTCTACCTCTTCTCCTCTTTGGGTAAGTGGCCTAAAATCATTACACGTCGAATAATTAGAGTTAACTTATCTAAGTCTTCGGTGAACACATCTTCTTCAATCAAGTCAACATTAATATCAACCTCATCTCCTACTTCTTTATCTTCTTCTAGTTCCTCATCTATGATATTTACTTCAGTCTACGGGGCATCTCCCTTAACAATCATGGTCCTTCGGTTCAAACACTAAGCGACCATGTACCCAAACCTTTGGCACTTGAAGTACTTGATCTGGTTCGTCTTCCTTCCAGATCCTTGCCCCTTCTCATATGTTCAGGTTAGCACATCACCATCAAGTTAGCCCTTCTATTCAGCCTTGACATCTATTCGTTTGGTCAGCTCAATACTTGCTTAAGCTCGGTAACTTCCCTAAACAGGTTGACTCTACTGACTAGGTCGGCTCGTCTGTAGTCAGGTCAGCATATTGCTCCTTCTTTGTCTTTCTACTCATTAGGCTATTCATATAGCCTCATCCATTGTAGTAAATCACTAAAGTTCTACAATATCTCAAATATCAATTATTAATCTAGTAAGGAATCTAAACAGGCTCTTTTACTTCATAGTAAATCATGAGTATTTAGAACTCCTAAATATATCCATCAACAGTTTAGCTTCCTTACCTCAGCTATTGAAGTTGAACAAAAGTGTCTTACGAATAAATATCCGGCATAAACTTGTTTCCAAGTATCTTCTTCATCTCAGGCTAAGTATTGAACTCTCTGTATCCTTTTTATCATCTCATGATCTAAAAGTTCTTCCACCACATATTGGCATATCCTAAGAACTCAACAACAACAGTTCTCACCTTCTCTTAGTCCTCATATTAGTAATAATAAAAAACGCGTTCAACCTTCTCCTCGTAATCTAAATAATCATTTGCACTCCCTAAATCACTGAAGCTTAAAATTTAAAGCTTCACATGGTCGATAGCTTGTGATGCTCTAATTTAATCTTCTTCTTCATTATACTCCTCTTCTTCTTCATGATCCATATCTCTCAAGTCAATCAGTTTTCATGCTCATCCTCCTACTCTTCTACTTTAAACTTATTGAGTTGGGTTTTATTCTCTAATAGGTTGAACAACTTGTGGGGTGTTTTGTATGATCTTGATAGGTCAATAGGCCAATACATGAACAACTCTAATTAGATTAACTAAGAGGTTAGCCACTACATCAAGTCATTCGTTTGTACTCTTAAGGTGCTCTAGGGTCGTTGTTTATTGTAAACAATACCACTATCATCATCACCAATACCAGTATTAACACTAGGATTTATCATCTTCTTGACAAAACTTAGTAAATAAACTTCAAATATTAGGTACAATAGTTACTACTCTAACATGTACAAATGTCCAACAAATTCGCGAACACAACAGCTACACCAATAAGCAATAAACTTAACTGAAACTTACTTTACTTTTGTAGGCTTAAAACAAGGCAAAATAGAGCATCTAACTATAGTGAACTACCACTCCTTATGCTTACTCAAACGCTCATAGCTAACTTTTACTCAACTACAATATATTATCACGACAATCACCACTTAAGGAGATTCAAGCACAGCTTATCCAAATGAAAACTCTGCTCTGATAGCAAGATAATGCAAACCGAGACCAAGAACAAATAAGGTTGATCACTGGGATAGGTCTAAGCTGGAAAAAAGCTTGAAGAACGAGATGGAAGTCATACAAAAGAACAAAAAAATAAGATAAGCAAACCTACGAATAGCTCCAAAGGATATAAAGCACAAGTGGAACTTTCAATAACTCACAACACAACTTGATATAATATACGAAGTGGTTCGGTAAGTTTACTTACCACCTAGCCTTACTTAATAAGAGCGAAGTAAGTAAACAAGTTAATAAGAGCGAAGTAAGTAAACAAGTTAATAAGAGCGAAGTAAGTAAACAAGCTAATAAGAGCAATATTTACAAAAGGAAGAATATTCAGTATATTGATGATGATAAGATGATTGCGGCTATATATATAATGAGTATTTATACTCAAAAAACTAGGACAACCTACCTAAAAATGGAAAAAATAAAAAATGATATTATCTAAAAGAAGTAATATACAAGGAATAATAAGGGTACAATTGAAAATACAATAAAATGAGCAACTTGTATGGGGGATTCTATCACATGGTTGCTTGGACATATGAATCATTCTAGGTGGATGGCTTTTTGGCAGAAAAGACAATTTTGTATGATCAACTTGGTTTCTATCGTGCCAAGGTGTTGAGTAGGGCTGGTAAGTCGACTATGCCAAGCCAAGCAGATAATTCTTTTTAAGGTGAATTCACCTCAAACACTTTTAGCATGGCTCAGGTTTGGGTTAGTTAAGCTGATGGTCAAATGAGCTAAGTTGACATTCAAGTGTAGTTTAGGTTGATAAATGCAGACTAATGATGAGTACAGGAGGGTCTAGCTCAACTAGTGCATTAGGTTAGCAAATTGTAGTAGCTCAAATTCCTTGGTGGTGAGTCTTAAGGAAAAAAATCACCTAACCGTACTTTCTAGCCCTCGAGCTTCGGTACGGGTCAAGGGTTTGGTTAGCAAGATAGTTATTCACTAATTAATTGTTTTCAAGGTTGTCAACACGAGACATATTATGAATCAATGGTAGTGTTTGGGGTGAGTGTTTAGTATATATTTGGGTAGAAAATTGGATTCGTTTCCTACAAATGACAACAAATGTCATCTTTAGATATTGGCTGGTAGAGATTTGATTGAAATAAGATTTCACATAACCGTATGAGACTATAGGACAAGGAACAGTAAGGTGTGTCGAGATATTGTTCAGTTTGACTACTCCGATACTTAAGTAAGATTAGTATGTATGGAGAGCAAGAGTATTTGAAGGTAAAAGTAGTATCTAATATGTGAAATATCAAGTGATTTACTATTGAGTGATGGTTTTGTATTTATAGAGAAGTGAAGCCAACAGTTGGAGAGGAGTTAGTGGGTAGAAGCTACATTCGCAAGTAGTGGGTAGTGGAGCCATAATGTTCAACATGGTCCACAAATATAAGAGGTGGTCATCGGCTAGGTCATCTAATCTTATCCATAGTCTCCTAGCAATAGGTAAATATTATAGTTAGGCAGGTTGTGTTATGGTCTTGGATTGAGCCTAACAATGATGGAGAGGCTTGAGTTTGAGGAAGTACATCCTAGGCCATAAGCCTAATTAGCTCAGCACATGCCTAATAGGTCTAGATCTAAAAGACCCTATCTTTGGATGTTTTCTGTGTGCTTCGATTACTCATATCCAGTTATTTGTATAATAACAATTAAAATCGCATCTTCCAATCCTTCTATTCGGTTGTATTCATTCTTTTGAATTCTTTTGAAAGTGACAAAAAAATAAAAAAAAAAGAAGGAAAAAAAATTTGTGGTGGATGTGTTTTTCTATTCATAGTTAAATTGAGATCTTGTATGATTAGTATTGAGAATGGGGAATGGATGTTATGCACTTGCCAAAATTGTGGATCGTGCTTATCATGATTGACATTATAATTTGGCTTCAAAATATTTGGTTGACAAGTTGGGATCGGCGACTGCTGACTCTCCTTGCTCATTACTAATTACGTCGCTATGATGAGGAAATTCGAGTACCAAAGTAAATATGTGTTGCTTTCTCTATGTGTATTTATACATATGAAGTTCTATGCCACGCGGTTCATATTGATGATTGTAATATAATTATGAGAAGACCAAGGAAATCATTTCATAGTGTCACGTAAAAACTCTTAAAGACCATGTATTCATTTGTAAAAGGAGGGAGAAAAATTGCTTTTATCCCAATGACTCAAGAAGCGGTGGAAGCGGATGTTAATTTGCTAAAGTCCCAAGTATAAGGATGGGTCATTGAAAGGGAAGCCTAGAACGTGTTGACCGACAAAATCGGACGAGAAAGAGTCAGACAAACCTGAAATTAAGCATAAGAAATCAGAGTTGTTGATGCCACATAAGAAACTGATGCTAGACAAGAAATTGAAAGCAAGCTGAGGAGCCAACATATACTATCATAATGTTTTTGCTTTAAGGATATCTAATTGCTACTGATACTATTGAATATCATCCGAAGGTGTCAAATTGTTTGTGAAGATTGATTTTCAATTTGGCTGGAGGCAGCCAAAAATATTTAGTTTCTATAGATTGATCTTTGATCCGATAGTACCATTCAAGATTTAAGTACGAATCCGAAGAATGGGGGAATGATGCGTGCATAGAAGTTTAGAAATCATCCCAAGCAAGTATGATCAAGGAAAGGCCGACCAGGAGCCTGACCTGAAGCAATTCGATGGCAAGGTCATGGTCAACTCCCCTAGGTCAATGAGATATAACGACCAATTCTAGCAACCTATCTCTTACGTCAGTTTCATAAAGGGTGAAAGCCTTTGGTATTTTAGATATTTTTAATTATTTTTATTTTTACGTTATCTCATTAAATGTTATCTTTTAATAGCTATAAGGTGTGAGATATAGGGTACGGTTGTAAGATATAGATTACTATAGTTTTTGTGGATGAAAAATTTGAGCATTTACTTTTCATTGAACTTATCAAGAATCATTAATTCTTTCTTTTATGGTAAATATTTGCATTTTATTAGCATAAATGTTGAGCAAACATATTTACATAGCAGATGTTATAACATAATTCTCCTAAGTATTCCTATGTTGTGTCATTTTCTAGTCTTAACTCGCCCATTATATTTTGGCCATAAGCTAGTCCTTTCAAGTCCAGGTGCGCCATCAAGTCCATTCTCAAATAGTGTGTGGTTCGATTGCTTCTTTCCCTTTAGTTTCACATCGTAACCAAGGTATTCTTTTATATGACCGATTCCCATTATCAATAGACTTTAATTCATACGGGGTATCATTATGCAGGCATGCTCTTAGTGGGATTACACAAAATTTAGTCACACGTCTTGTTCATTCGTAGTTAAATGTAGTAATGAAGTCATAGTTTTTCATATTGTTGTCCAAAATTCTCTTATGTTTAAACTCAAGTTATAATCCTTTTAAGACATCATCCTTTCTCCTAAATATAATATGAATCAGATGTAATCAGCCTTTCAAGAGTGTCGTTTCTCAAGTAATTTAAATCTACTTCATCCCTATGCCTTTGCATGACCTCAAACTATACTTAGACTTTCTTTTATTCTCTTTATCATGGTTACAAGAGTTGGATATGCTTACTTACAAACCTGGTCAATTTGGGGTTTTAGAGAAAGTCCTACTAGCATCACCTAAAAGAAGCATATTTAATACGAATCGGTTCCTAGAAATGAGAGATAGATAGAACCATATTAAATACTAACATGCACATACAACTAGACTTACAAACTAATGTGGGTAGCAACATATAACATCTTTTTGTTCATATATCTCAAATACAATATAAGAAAATCCAAGGAAGAAGGATTGCCAACAAGTTGGGCTACCATGGTCTTCCCATGTTCAACTCATAGCACAATACATATTTTTTCAGGAGTTACTTTTGGCGAGAAAAATTATAAGATATTCTATGGTATTTAGCTTATGATCTATCATAACTAACCAAGTTATCAATTCATTTAAAAAAGCTATGCAAGTCTCTTATTTACTTTTATGCTTCTATGGATATTTGAAACTTTGTGCTCAAAAGTGGCCTAAATCAAAATAGATTCTCTCTCTATCCAATTAGAAACATAAGTTTAGGATTTTAGAAAGCCATTAGACTTGAATTCACTAAATTTTGAGGTCATATGCAAAAATGGAAACCAAAATAAAATCGGTGGACATGAAGAAGGAGTAAGGGATAGAATAGGGGTATCGATTTTTGGGGCTAGTTCAAGGCCTTAATGGCTAAGTTTAGGATGAAATTTTGTTAAGATAAACTTTAGGATGTCAATAAAATTTAAGAGTGGAAGCTTGGTATTCCAAGGTATATAGTAATTGCAATAATTTTTGTAATTTCAGTCGACGGGAAAATAATCATAGACCTCATAGGGGAATTATAATTTAAAGCTAGTTTAAGGCCCTATTGGTTGAATTTTGAGATAAAAATTTACTACAATAAATTATAGGATCTTAGCAAAAATTGAGAGGTCAAACCTTGTAATTTTAAGGCCAATAGAAGTTGTAAATTTTTCAAGATTTCAATTGATGGGGTTAAACATCATAATTAAGTTCTCTGCGACTTGGTTGGTTCTAATTTGCTTGAATCCTTTTGCTATGACCAAGGTCACCTAATCCACTTTCTATACCTTTTTTTCTCTTCATAATTCCAAGTGTAAATCATTTCCAATTATTTAAAAAATTGAGTTCAAGTCCCTTAAACCGTATCTTAAGCCCCTCTCTAATATGCCTAACTTGTTTTAGCCATAAGTTAGTTGGAATTGCACAAATAAGTAGTCATTGCATAGATCTTTCTTGATTTCAATCTTATGACCTATTTTGGTTAAAAGCTTTAGAAGTCCAGAGGTATATGCCTAGCTTGTTTTGACCATAAATTGGTCATTTCTAATTGGAATTAAGCAAATGAGTAGTCATTGTAAAGCTCTATAATTCTAGTTTCTACTCCCCCCCCCCCCTAATTATTGATTAAAATTCATTTAAGCAATCAAAAGTTGGAGCTTCGAAAGTTTAAGGGGTACCATGAAGCTTAACCTCAAGCAAGATGTGGTTTTCTTACTTCTTCGTCTTAGTTCTATATTAAAAACCTAAGTTTTATTTATATAATATTATTTTGTAGCATCAATAGACATCTAATTTCTTATTGAATAACATTAGATAGGTCTACATCTTATGGGCTTATGTGAAGCATAACCATACAATTTACCTATTTACATCTATGTGTAATAGTGAGACTATATTGGTTCACAATAGGACCTTTAACTTCCTCAAGACTAAGTTTAGCTTATAATTAGTTTAGGCCTTTGTTAACTTACATATTGAAAATTAGGAGAAAATTTAGATTAGCTTCTTAGTGGTGTCATTTCACCACTATATTACAAGTATGCAACCATATAAGGTAATTACTTCAACATTAGAGTCCTTTACTCTATCATATTTCACTCCTATGTTATTACTTGATCATAAACCATAACTAGGCCTCTACTTATCCTCCTTATCACCATAATAAAAGGGAATCAAATAAATTAACTAAGCCACTCAGCTTTAGTTTCTACAGAAAACCTGACTAATAATGCTTAAAATAAGCTTATTTGAAAAGATTAAGTGCCTATACATTAGTGATAACTAGAGATCTATTAGATTTCCTCATGCAACTTCATTTTGGGTCTCGAATGATTAAGGGTATGAAATGCAATGCATATTGGGCTAAGTATTTTAAGGAAGATAGGTAGGAATCAAGTAATAAGTGGTCATGTTTTGATTAAATCACCTTAAACAACTAAATACTCAGTAAGATCACAAAAAAAGAAAAAAAAAATGGATATGCATGGAGGGATTAGTCTCACTTACACCATGTTCACCAAGGATGGTACCAACACCCAAGGAATTAAAGCAACATTACTTTTTCTTTTAGAAAATCAAGTAAACCTATAAAGATTACAAGACTATCACTAAAATACCAACATGTAGAGGAGTGACAATATCTTGTATGCTTTGTTCTTTCTTTGGTTGTTCTTTTGCTTTGCCCTTTCCTTTTTTATTTCCCTTCTTTATGGCTTAAGCCTTCAGTTACTTTCTCTTGCCTCTTTCTTCCTTTTAAATAGCTCTCCTAATCACTCTAGGTTAGGTATTTGACTCAGGAACATCAAAACTAAACTTAAAACCATCTTTAATAGATTTTTCTTTAGGTAGAAAAGCTTTTAGTGGAACTTCATTAGTAAAAGCTTCTAAGTTCATATCTGTTGCTTCTAGGTTAGCAAACACAAGAGTTGGAGTTTGATTGAACTTAAGAGGTCCTAAGGGATCTAAAGGTGAGTTAGGTTAAGCACCAAGAGAAGGTGTTATCTATCTTCTAAAGGGTTAAGGTTTTGGACATTTTTTGAGCTTAAGATTGTTCTTGGATTGGACTTAATTTTGTTGTCTATCTTATAGAACTTTATCAATAGTACTAGGCTCAATTTCAGAAGGCATGGTACAGTGGCTTTCTATATCCTTGAAACTTAACCTTATGCATACACCATTTTCCAAATCTCTAATTATGAGGTCTTAAGGATGAGATGTCTTGAATCTCCATGATTTAGAAAGAGTTAGACCCGCTTGTTGTTGTGTTCGAGCTTTTGGATTCGCTATTAACGTTCATTTTGGACCTTCTATGTTCTATTGTAAACTATTTGGTTTAGAATTTGTTACTTGTAATTTCCCTTCTATGTTTGGTTGATTATTTGTAGCTTTGGTTTTCTTAATTCCAATATCACCTTTATATTGCCAATTTGTTTCTTCCACAAAATTGACATCGATAGACTCTTCATCTTATCAAACACTATAAGTTTTGCTACTCAAAGAACAACCCTCATATTTCCTCATTAGCTCTTTCTTCAAACTTACCTAATTTCGAACTTGTTTTCTTAACAAAATACATGCAAACAAATATATGAAAATAAGAAACAGATGGTTTCCTACCCTAATGGAGCTCATATGCTGTTTTACTAATTAGAGGTCTAATGTAACCACAATTTACAATGTAACCTGCAATTGCAACAAAGTGAACCTATAAATATTTAGCGACACCACTATCATTTAACATAATCCTTGTTATCTCTTGTAGTGTTCTATTATTACGTTCTACAACTACATTTTATTGTAAGGTATAGGGAGTAGAAAAATTATGAGAAATGCCATGATGATCACCAACACTTGCAAAATCTTATTTTTCAAATTTCCTCCCATGATAAGTTCTTAAACTAACGATGGAAGTTCCCTTTTCATTTTCAACTCTTTTCGGAAATTTCTTAAAAAACTAAAAGGCATCACTTTTATGCAATAAGAATAAGGCCCATATGAATCTAGAGAAATCATCAACTATTATAAGTCCATCTTTGTTCTCTCTAAGATTTAAAATCTTAGTTAGACCAAATAAGTCTATATGAAATTGTTTTAATTGAAGTTTTATTGAAATGACATTTTCACTCTAGTAAGATGATAAAATCACATTGAACAAACTCTTTTATATCAATTTTAAGCAAACCATTTACAAACTTATTTTTAAATAACTTTCCTAGTTAAGTAAAGTTCACATGTCCTATACATTTATACCAAATATGTACTATCATGCAATAACAATAATCAGATCTTAGCTTTTACATTAGAAGATTTAATTATATATGCATTCCCTCTTCTATAGCCTTCAAACAACAACTTATCATATGACTTGTAAAAAACAATGCACTTATTTTTCTTAAAGATAACATTATGACCCTTATCATACAGTTGGCCTGTACTCAATGAATTAGGTGTCTAACCTTTTACAAGCAATATATTTTCAATATAATAAGGAGGGTATTTGATATTACCAAATCAAGTATAACAAAGCCTTTTTCTTTTCATTCTAATGCAATAAATGTTGAAACATCTCTAGTCATATATGCTTTGTACAACCACTTTCTAGTAACCAGGTGCCTTTAAGTGTTGTTTCTTGTTCTTGCAATCATTAAATCAAGATTTAAGCATTATGAACCTAATAGAGCTTAGGTCCTCTAGAAATCAAGCTTTCTAGATTGTTTTTCTTAACTTGATTTTTGCTTAGCTTTTAATTCTTATAAAAGCAATACTTCTTTATGTAGCCTACCTTATCACATATGTAGCAAGCATAAGGGTTCAAGTAAATGTACATTGTTTGATTTTCCTGATACTTCCTATTTTGATTGAAGAATGTTTTAGTGTAGTTTTGACATCTTTTAAGTTGATTAGTGTTTCTTTTATATTGAACATGATACTTCTTTAGTTATGCAATGTTACTTCTAACATTGCTTCTAACTTGCTTAATACTCTTTGCTTTACTTACTTGCATAGTTTTAGATTTCATCAAGTTTATAACTTTAAGAAATATTGTTGCAGTAGGGACTTTTAAAGTTCCTCAAAACCAAGACCTGTTATGATGCTGCTAACTCTTTAACTTGTAAGAAGCATATTTAGTTTTTCATCACTTTCTTTAAACTTAGCAAAGTTGATTTTATGGATTCTGAAAGATCATCTGCTTTTATCTTAAGGTTTTTTATTTCTTTTTTCAAAATGAAATTTTCAGATCATAATGCTTATTTGTCTAGAGTCAAAGACTCATTATCTAGTTTAAAAATGTCATTTTTCATTTGCCAAAAGTTAGTTTGTTTAACTCAAAACTTCTTTTTACTTTTTCAAAGTTGAATTATCTTCTTGCAATCTTGAGTTCTTTATTGTGGTTTTGGCTAGAAAGTCCAATGGTCTCTGCATTTTATCATAAACATCACTGTATTTAGAGGTAATACTATTGGTATCAAAATATACCTCTAATTTGGCCATGAAACAAAGATTTGACTCTACCTCTTCTTCTTCATCTTCTTCTTTGGTTTCATCTGTCTCTTCATTTGACTCATCAAGATTGCCCATATAGCTATTAGTACCTTGTTTTATTTCTTTTGCTTCAACTTCTCAAGCTTCTTTAGAAGTGCTAAGCATTCGTGCTTTATGTAGCCAATCTTCTTCCACTCATAGCAAATCAATTCTTTCTTCCCCATCTTCTTTCCTTTCTTTTCTTCCTTTTCTTTTTCTTTTTTTGTTGTACTTCTTTCCTACGTCAGGCTTCTTTGACTAGAGTTAAATTTCTTATAATCAACTATTTTCTGACCTTGACAACAAGAAAAAGGTCATAGCTCTCAAAGCCAAAGCAGAAGACTCTGATTGTGAGGAGTCCAATGATGAAGAAGAATTCAACATATTAGCAAGAAGACTCTACCATGTTCTAAGAAAAAAAGGTTCATCATCATGTTGCAAATGTGATTTGTATGCCATTGGCTTGCATATTAGTTCATTGAATGTGAGCTTTGACAAATCTTGTACTTCTTCTATAACAGTCTTTTTCACATCTCAATTTCTTAGAAGAATCCTTTGCATCTTTTGAACATGATCCCTATAAGAAAACACTTTTGGAAGAAAGGCAAGCTTACTAATAATAATAGCAAATTTATTAAAACCACTCTTGATTTTCTCATTTGGTTGGAATATGAATTTTCCATATTCTTGAAGCAATATGTTGATTCAAGTTTCATTAATAGCATCAATTCCTTTATGTGTCTCCTTAAGCTTATCCCAAACTTCCTCAACTATCCTACAAGCAAAATTAAGGGTAGATTTTGAAGGAGAAATGCAACTAATTAATAAATGCTTAGCTTTAATATTAATTGAGGCTTGATCGTTTTTTATCTTATTGATTAATGGATATGTAAGCCTATAATTTCCTTGATCAATGACTTCCCATGCTTCATAGTCAATAGCTTGGATGATTTATCCATTCTATATTTCCAATGAGAATAGTTAAAGTCATTAAAGTAAAGAGCTCGACTTGTTTGCATTGAAGGTAAACTATTAGCAATCTTTTTTCTTAAAATTAGTATAAGAGACTAACTCTAATACAAAGTGTTGGTCCTTCACAAGCAATCAAAAAGGGGATAAATTGATTGCATAACAAAATTTAAACTCTTTTGAAAGGAAGAACTCATTTTTATTACTTATATAAATGGCTTAAAATTTAGACAAATATGCACAAATAGTTAATCAAACAAATAAATAAAAGAGAGAGGGTTCAAGAAGATCAGGTAAGGAATTTATAGAGGTTGCTCATGAATTAATCATCTCTTCGAACTCCACTTGTTGAGGATCTGGTCTTGCACAAGGTCGTTTTACTAATTTCAATAATCAAAAGAAAAGTACAAGTATAGCCTTCTAGGCTACAATTAACACAACTCTGCCTCTAAGCTTGTCTCTCACTATAATAGAACTACTATGGTCTACTCTCTCTTGTTTGCAACATAAATTGATTTGAATATGTTTTGGTAGGAAAATAAATATAACTCCCTAAAGTATTTTGCATAAAGAACTTGTAGCCAATTGGAAAATGTAAAATTTGCTCAAGAGTAATCTTTCAAGAGCTTACCGCAATGAGTATCAGATTGTTAACTCTATTCTTTATTGTGTTATCTACTCTTCATCTTTATGATCTCCTCCCTTTAAAAATTTTTGAAAATAATTGCTAGTAAATCTCTTAAATGATAGATAAGCCTTATCTTCTTTGATTTAGTTTAAACAAACTATACATTAACGAATTCTTATTTCTTTTAAAATATCGCATTTATTGCCACTAAGATATCACCAAAAAATCTGCAAAATTTGAAATGCTCAAATATTATTGCCTTCTGTTTTCAATCTTCTGATAAATTCTTCTCCACTTTGAATCTTTGAATAATTTGGCTTCCATAACTTGAATTCAAAATATTTGTAACTTTTGTCTTAAACTCCATATGCTGGCCATCTATAAATATTTGTAAAATAATGTAGAACATGTCAAATGTATTATCCAACTATACTTGAATAGTAGAGTTGGGCCTTAACCTACAAAATTAACTAAGTAAGATCAAATAAAGTTCTTCTAGGTTTCTTTTAAGTTTGCTTTTAAGTCTATGTGATCTTTTTTTTTTTTTTAGACTTTAGTAATACCTAGTAAAGCTTTTAATAACTTTCTGTCTTATCAAAAATTTGCTAACTCATTATTTAGGGATTAGGATTTCTAACTTTTCGAACTTCAAACTTTATTCATAAGTCATATTTTTTTATTTTGCTTTTAAGTTTCTGTTATTACTATCAACACTAGACACATTTATTGGTAAACCTTTGGTGTTTTTGGCATAAAAACATGCCAGAAAAGGATCCAACAACTAAATGATGGATTATAGTTGCTAATCATTAGTAACATATTTTAAATTTGGAATTTTAAATTC
Source organism: Lumnitzera littorea (assembly GCA_024138015.1). Taxonomy (NCBI): domain Eukaryota; kingdom Viridiplantae; phylum Streptophyta; class Magnoliopsida; order Myrtales; family Combretaceae; genus Lumnitzera; species Lumnitzera littorea. Next base: position 72,088,924 of record JAMXBB010000008.1, read on the forward strand.
AAGACAAGAAAGTGATTTTTGAGCATGTGATTATTTCCCCATGGCGTGATGTGTATATCGAATTTGTGGAAATTTTGTACTTAGCTAGCTAAATTTATTCAAATAAATATAGTTATATTATGTATAGGATATATTGATAATTTTTATATTGTTAAATACTTGTTCTAATTTCACTTTGTCGTTGGGTTTCTTTCTTTTTTTTTCTTTTCTTCTAGTAAAGACATAAGCAAGTAAAATTTACACTCAAATCGATTAGGAACCAAGTTCCTATAAACGAAACAATATGGAAGACGTATACACGAATATAGGCGCCATGTACCCGATCGAATGTTAAGGAACTTAATTTCACTAGTTTACGAATTTTTCCTTTGTCACGTAAATTTTATGATTTCGAAACCATTCATTTCAAAGCTTCATCTGTCTCGAACCTTAGAGCTTCATATTGCACTATAATTTATCAAATTAATTGCCAAGAATTTCCTTAACATCACTCTTATGTTTCTATATTTGGAGTGTTCTTTAGTCTTCAAACTTCTTCCTTACCGTCCCTGTCAAATTATCACTTCCTTTAACATATGTGTCATGTTACTTTTGATTTCGAATTTCGAACTTTACTTATGAAGCTCTTGTTGATTCATAGCTATAATTTCCACATTCCTTCTTGGTGTGAACTCAAATCGCCTTGTCTCCAATAGTGCCGATACCACTTCTCTTATTAAGCAAACATGCTCAACTTTTGTGGCTTATAGGAAAAGACTAGTGTCTTGGTTAAAACGGACCCACTCATTCAATTTCAACATATATTTTTAATTTCATGTGAAGCGGCTTATAGTTAGTAAACCAAGCTTAATATAAAATAAAATTTAAGGAAAGAATAAAAGATCTAACTTGACGCTTATAGTTGTTCAGAGTATGTATTAAAATCATTACATTATGTTTGGGTTGGAAAATTAGTTAGATTTATGGATTAGAACTTCATTTGTGGTCTGCTGATGAGGCTACATTACTTCTTAATGTAACCCTCTTGGAGCATATTTATGTAGCTATATTGTATAATTGTGCATTGCAACCGTTTAATTTAAACCTTTATACACTTATATTATAGTATGAGTATGTGATTGGGTTGTTGCAACTCAGTCTTAAGGTAAAACAATTATGGTTTTTAATTCAGTTTTCTTTTATGGCATATTCACTTAAAGAGAATTGAAATTTCATTCGCTCATTATTCCTTATTACGACGTTAAATCGATTTTTTATCACAAAATCACAATTTTATAGGAATCTTTATTACTTAAGAATTTTTTAATTCAACTAAGAAATCACAATTTCTCATTACTACCATTACCATTATTGTCGCTATTGCCACCACCACTACCCCATCGCTAATATCGCTACCATCACTACCAACACCATCACCGCCACTATCATCACCGACACCATCATCGTCGCCACTACCATCGTCACCGCCGCCGCCGCCACCGCCATCACAACTGCTACTACCAACACCAACACCAACACCAACATCACCACCATCAATTGCCGACGCCGTGGCCACCGACCATCATAGCTACCGTCATCGCCATTGCCATTGCCACTGCTACTGTCACTCCTACCGCCACTCTTACCACTATCATTGCAGCTACCACCAATAACTGTAATCACCGTAGCCATCGCTATTATTACCATCATCAACTGCAACTATCACCACCACTGTTACCTACTACTGCTAACCACGGCCACCATCTTTTAATGTAAGAATAGTTGAGAAAGAAAATTGATCAAGAATAATTTAGTCATTAAAGTTATATTATATGTCTATTTTTAAATTGATTATAAATCTAACTAAATAAAATAATATATATTATATCATTATTCTATTTCTTAAGGAATTCTAATTCCATTTCTTCTCATTCTTTTTCATAAACTGAGCCGTTAAATTGAAAATTTATTAGAATTAAAATTATTAGGGAAATACAAACTGAACTAAGTCTATAAACTGAAAAGTCAAGAATTTGATTTGGTTTTCTCAATCTTCGATTTCATAGGCACAACCTTGTCTCAGCGTGTGTCCTATGGACCAAGAGAAGCTTAGCACAGACAAACTAATAAATTAATTCCAACAAATTAGATATAGTTCTTGTTATCCTCACAAAATCACAACAAAAATAAAGAAAAACTTGAAGCTCATCTGTTAGCAACATAATCTCAGGATATATTTTCATTTACACGGTATAATTAAATATAAAAAGAAAAAGAAAAAAAGAATCACAAACTATGAAAAAGCCAAAATTTTCAGTAATTTTTTCGTTTTCATGATTTTAATGTTGAGTGTTTCAATGAAACAATCCAAATTAAATTTTTCGTTTGAATGTCGACATGAGTGGTTTTGAAAAAATTTTCATTATTTATTGAGCGGAAATCCATATTTAAATAATCTTTTCAATTAACAAAATCATAATTACTGATCAAGTAGCCTTTTGTCATTATCGAATGCTAAAGTTCTGGTGCTCCACTGGCATATCTTTACTGTTTTATTTTGGATGGAGCAGGAAAGAATCTCCTCCCATGACCTGCAACATATTTAAAAGCAATTGTTTCTTTTTTATCGGCCAGAAAATGAAAAAAAAAAGAAAAAGTAATTATTTCAGAAACTGCATCTTCGAGAGAATAAGCTACTTTGATTATATGCTGCTACAATTTCAATAGTCAAATTTATACATAAAGTGACTATATACGTTTCCTATCATTTCTACCCTGAAATAATCCAACAAAAACATATTCTATGAAGAAGAAAATCTACGGAATGCAACAATTTATTATTGTGATATGTGATTAAGAAAACGGATTTTTTTATTTAAAAATGGGGATAATCTTATTATTGGTACATTTGAGGAAAGAAATAAGGTCTAGGCAAGGATATAATAAATGGAAAAGAAACTATTTGTTGTCTTTTAAAAATCTGGCGAAGATCAACATAGAGAGTTACTTAAAATAGACTCAAGTGTAATAAAAGGTACTTTTATAAGAGAAATTTCAATACTGCATCTACAATTAATAAATAAGCTAATTAAAAGTGATATATTGTTTATACTGTATATACACATTCATTTGCTTGCTTAAAAGAGTACGTAACCCTTCAACCCAACATCAATCTCTACTCAAATGTGTATAAATAGGATGGAATGAAAAAGGAAAGGATCGATTTCAATGTAAATATCGAACGGGTTGTTTGTCTCTCACTTCTTTATAGATTTTTAACCTAGATCAGACATGATGTCCACTAAAAACATCTCCATATGTTTAGCAAGCCTGATAATAGTGTGCCAGGTGCATCAAACTTTAGCTACATCGGCTGACAAGTACGGAACCGCACTCACAAAGTCATTGTTGTATTTTGAGGGTCAACGTTCTGGGAAGTTGCCTCCAAACCAAAGAGTGCAATGGCGTGGTGATTCTGGCCTTAAAGATGGGAGTGATGCCGGTGTAAATACTTTCATTTATAAACTTTCGCTGGGATAATGAATGGATTTTCTATATATATATATAAATTTATGTTGAGAAATGAGGACTGATTAACCAATCCAAACTTCTCCCGACCAAAAACCATATTGACTATTTTGATAATCTCATGCATGCAATGTTGCACTTGCACATAACAGGGAAAAATTTTCTAAAATTAACCACATGAATTTTATTTTTTTCAAAATAATAGATTTTTGTGTGTTCATGAAAAAATAAAAATAAATTTGCAATTTACGTAAACCTCGGAATCAAATCCGGTGGCCGTCACTGCATGCACGCATTGCTTTTTCAATTATTGTTAAAACTTGTTGCTGCGAATCGTTTTGTTTATTGCCGGCTGGATAGAAAGTGGACTTCAAGCTTTCTCCATTCTGCTCGTATTTCTTATTCATTTATTCTTCCATGTGTATCCCTTTATTTGGCGCCAAACGTACTTACATACATACAAATGTGTATATATATATATGACACTTTAAACCCCTTAGTGAGAAATACATTCCTTTTTCAAACTTACCGCAGTGAAAATTCGAAAAATTTATAAAATTGTAGTTGCATGGTCCATCAAGCTTTTGCTTCAATATCCTATGGGAGCGGGCTTTCTACTAAATACGTCCGATGGAGAAATTTTTCATTTCTTATATTTTTATCACAAAACATGAACATTATTTCAATAAAGAAAGAATGGACCCTTTTTTTTTTTTTTTCGAAAGGAATTTCCAATTAGAGGTTTCCTTTGTTATGTTGTGTAGAAAAGTATCGCATACATATGTATGTGAATAATGCAACCACTTATTGACTTTGCTTCGGTAATTGTACCAACGGTTAAGAAAAGTAATCACTAAATTATTGATAACAAAATGACGTATTAATTTATCAAAAAAATTATTTTCCAAATAGCGGTGAGAATGTTTTCCGCGACAATCTTACTTCTCGAATATTATTCCTAATCTATATTTTTCACTAGAGCAAGTATCTTCTTCTTTAATGAACTCATTATACCCAATAAATAAATAGGATTTGGATCGTGTTTATTTTTATCCTTTCAATTTTCATTAATTTTCAATTTAATGATTAAGATTACCAAAATTTTATATTTACCTTATAACATTATTATCTGTGTTATCTTTCATCTTATAATCTTAAGCATTGGTTATCCACGATAGTTGAGAAAAACTAATGGAAATTGGAATAATGGAAATAGAGACAATTCATACTACTCAGTTGACTACTTAACCAATTGAGATTATGATTAGCATTTCAATTTCTTTTATTTTCTTTTTTTTTTTTGTTATATAAATAAGTATTGGAGTACAATAATAGTGTAAATTACAAATATATCTCATTTTATTTGCTCCGTGGTGCTTAATCATTTTTTCTTTAAAACAAAGTGCTTACATATCTCAATTCTTTATAAAATATGCTTTTTAAAATCTATTGTATTATGTTATGCTCAAATAGAATAATTAAAAATACTAGTACCATTTTTTTTTTATCCTTTTTAAGGTTGGAAACAGTTATTTTATGGTCAAAGGACACTTCTTATTGTTGTTGTTGTTATTATTATTATGTAGAATTGGAGGTACGAACACTTAATTTCAAAGATAAAAAACTAAGTGCAAATAAAGGAAACATATAATCTACATTTTTACCTAAAACAATAACCTGAAATAGGGTGATTTTTTGAAGGCTGAAAACAAAACATTGGAGATTCTCTGTTTTTATTAATGTCTTGATTGAAATTATTGATATATGCCATGTACATTTATTGATAGATTGACCTCGCGGGAGGATACTATGATGCGGGGGACAATGTCAAGTTCGGATTTCCAATGGCATTCACAATCACAATGCTTTCATGGGGGACAATAGAATTCAGTGACAAACTCAGTAGGAAGGATGAACTAAATAATGCATTGGATGCCATTAAGTGGGGCACCGACTACTTGATCAAAGCCCATCCCCAACCAGATGTCCTCTATGGCGAAGTTGGCGATGGTGATACAGATCATGCCTGTTGGGAACGACCGGAGGACATGACCACTCCAAGGACAGCGTATAAGATCGACAAGGATCACCCTGGATCTGACCTTGCTGCTGAAACAGCTGCCTCGCTTGCTGCAGCTTCCATTGCCTTCAAGCAATCCAACGGTCAATATGCCGAAACCCTTATTACTCATGCGACACAGGTGTCTCACTCATTTCATTATTCTCTCTGTTAATGATTGTCTTCGTAGCTGTATTGCTTTCAATTCTCCATCATCACTATATCTGTCACTCTCTTCAATAAATGGTTTGACTAGCCCAAGTCTGTTGAGTCAAGACCATATAGTATAAGACAAACATTTACCCTTGTTGATAAAATGGTCATGAATGGGTCTCTTTTTGTTTGTACATGTGCCTTCTTTTTTCCCTAGTGCTTAGAGTTCCTTGTTTCCACGCTATCAGTTATTTGATTTGGCTCGAGATCATCCTGGGATGTATCAAAACAGTATTCCTGTAGCCGGGAATTATTACCCCAGCAGTGGATTTGAGGTTAGTAAGTAAAACTGATGGCTCCCTTCTCATTCATTTCAGAAACGATTGCTTTATACTTCATATATTAATGGTTATTTTCCAACAAGTGGGATTATGTTAGGTTACCATTATGAAATTAACCCCTCTATGTCAATTTTTAGATTGATTGGTAGCAGAAATAATGATGATTTCATACTCATTTTTGTTCATTATTAATCAATTCAGGATGAACTTATGTGGGCTGCAGCATGGCTTTATCTTGCTACGGATGACGATAGTTTCTTATCTTACATCACTAGCTCAACGAATAGAGGAGGTAGCAGGAGTGCATTCGATTGGGACGACAAGTTTTTAGGAGTGCAAGTTCTTGCAGCTAAGGTATACATACTTACGAAATGAAAGCTTTCCAAGGTTCTTTAATGCTATTTTCCTTCATTGTGCGAGTATCACCACCATGAACATAAAAGGTTAGACAAGTTTAGTATTTCGTGGTTTTAGTAACATATGGGAACAATTTTGTTCTTCATTGAAGCAGAAGGGTACTACAAATTCATTCTAATAAACTACAAGCATTAGCACAGCATTATACTTTACTTTTTACACATAAATTTTAATCTCACAAGCTATTTTGAATACAAATTGACTTGGTGATTTATTGGATTAAAAATCGCCCTATATATACAATCCCCTGCTATCTGCTCTCTCAACTCCAGTCCTGGAACCTCTAGCCTTTCTTATGCTCATCTGCAGTATGCTTCATTATATTAGAATGAGAGGAAGAGATTTAAAGTTCTTTGTATTATGAGTTGGACTCACAGAAAGCTAACCCTTCTAATCTTTGAGGGATTAACATAATCTCGAAAATATGATAAACTTCATTGCACAATCATAAATGTCGGTTAATGCGAATGCAGATAATTCTGGAGCATGAAGGCAAAGACTATTTGGAAGAATTAAAAAGCCATGCTGAGGAGTTCATATGCAATCTGGCACAAAAAGGAAGCAACAATGTTCCCAAATCGCCCGGAGGATTGTTATGGTTTCAGCCTTGGAATAATCTCCAATATACAACCACTGCTACCTTTGTCGCGTCAGTTTATGCCAAATATCTTTCAGTAAGCTCTGCTTCTATTAAATGTCAACTGGACAATCTTGGCCCTTCAGATTTAACAAACCTAGCGAAATCTCAGGTAACGTATTTCTTGTCTGTCTAATTAATCCTTTGTTTATTTCTTAAAGAAAGAAGCCTCTATGCTCTTGGCACTGATACATTATATTTTTTGTATCGAATTGCTGTGTTGTATAACCTAGGTGGATTACATACTAGGTCAAAACCCTAGGAACATCAGTTACATGGTTGGGTTTGGATCGAAGTTTCCAACTCAAGTTCATCACAGAGGAGCTTCCATAGTTTCCATCAAGACAGATGCCACACCAGTCGACTGTAAGGCAGGGTTTGACCTTTGGTTCAACAAGAATGCACCCAACCCAAATGTGTTGGATGGAGCAATAGTTGGGGGCCCAGATGACAAGGATTCTTATTCCGACTCTAGATCCAATTTCCAGCAAGCAGAACCTGCTATCGCTAACACTGCACCATTGGTTGGTGTTTTAGCGAGTCTTGCTTGAAATATTTAAGTTACTTTGAATTAATAATATGTATAGTTACTACAAAACAGGAAACTTAAGTTTTACTTTTATCTTTCATCTCTACTTATCTATATGAAAATTATATAATACATTGCAATTTTGTTTTTGATGCATAGCGCTCTAAACAATTTTTTTATACTACCAATTCATATTGTATGTCGTGTTCATGTTTAAACAAATTTGTATCTAAAACCTAAACTATTCGTATAGCCTATTTAACAAATGCATGTCATAGATTAAACTTATCGATTAATCAATCTTTAATGGTCCTTTTTTGACGCACTCATCCACCATTCAAAAGTTAGTTCTTTGATTGGTCTAGTAGTTTATTCAACTTTTTTTATACTAAATCAAGCAATATATATATATATATATATTTCTAAATAATTTATTTGCATATTTTTTAATTTGTAAGATATAATCTTTGGAAAAAGAAAGTAGAAAAGAAAGGTCTTCATCAAGTTATAAGATATAAACAAATAAAAAATCCTATAAGTTAGATACCACATAATCTTTTTTTTTTTTTTTTTCTGCTAAGTGAGTAAAGGACTAAAAACTTAAGTCAAGGTTTATAAATGTAAATATTAGATTAAAGATATTTAGAGATCTAAGTAAGCAAGCTTATGTGCCATACTTGAACATAAAGAAATGGTTTTAATTAGATCATCAATTGTAACTAATTATATTTATAATCGTATAGTGTTGTTAAGTGATTTTGAGTTGAAATCTTGCTCTTACAAAACATAAGGAACTAAATGGTACCAGGGCTAATTCTATGTAGTCACTCTATGCTTAAGTCAGCAAATGTATTTTAAAAGAAGATAAGCAAAGAGTTATGGATCATTAAAGAGTTCTTACAATACTATTTCTTTGTATTTATAGGTAAATATCGGGTGTTTAAAATAACAATTAATCATTGATCATGAGACACATAAAGAGCTCATAATTAAACACATGCCTGAATATAGGAGTGATGGACGGTTATGTAATTAAATTATGTTAGATGATAACTATTCGCGCCACTGTTACTAAGTTCAAACCAAATATGAAATTGTCTTTGTTGGCATCATGCCGAGAATAAAGTTACTTGGCTTATCACCAGCTAAATGGCCGGGTCGATAGAAAGGATGAAATTCGACTATTAACATTTGCCTCCCAATTCTTGTGATTAAGGACCCAACTTGAAGGAGTAAATAGAGCTCAAGGTTCTATTAGTGGAGTTGGAGTGTGAAGAACAGTTTCCTAATTGCTAAGTAATGTGGGAAGTTTTTTTTTTTTTTTATTTATTTCCATTTAGAACACGACAAATCATATCCCAATCGAAAAGTCACTACTCTTCAAATTTCCCACCTATATAGAAAACTAAGTGGCAATATGTATGAAAGCTATCACTATAGCCATAATTACACTACAAAGCTAATAACTGTTAGAGAAACAACAATCGTTAGATCTCTGCATTGAAGCACATGTCAAAAATCCACACTATATTATCTAATCAACGCATCACTTCCTATGAGAACTATGTTAGGGTTATGGGGGGAAATTGTTCATACATAAGAAATTTTCAATACTAAAAGAAGATTTTCCCTTTTCATTTTCATCTGTATCCATAAGATTTCATCTCATCTTCATCTTTAACATTCTCAAAAGTTTTGTAACTTTTATCATATAACCAAAATCAAGTATGGTTCTCAACGTAATTCGTTGACTTGTTCTTTCAGATTTCGAAGCGATTGAGACCAAGGCTACTTCTCTCCCTTAAAGAAGGAATGAGACAGCGTGTTCCTCGAGTAGCTTAACCAATAGTGTGATGAAGCGGTGGGACAAACTCAACCATATTAACTCTCTCGTAGTAGATATCTACCTAGATGACAAAGACCAAAGATTTGTAGTTAGGTATTTGTATAATAACGTAGTTTACTTTAGTAATTCTCTAGACGAAGTGGCAAGTGCTATCAATAAAGTTCTTGTTTCAAAATACAATAAATACTGGTAAGATCTTCCTAAAGTATGGAATCTATAGAGGTCGAGAGAGGAGGAAAGGGTATGCTTTCTAAGGGAGTGCAAGTTTCACATTTATCTAAAGTACCTCAACTTTGGACTACGCTTCCCATTTTTTGCTTTTGTCAAGCAATTCTTTAACCATTTCTGAGTTGCACTAAGCGTGTTCTCGCCAAACACTTATCGGCTTCTTATAGCTTTAAAGATAGATTGTAAAGAGGTTGAGGTTAAGGCTATGCCTCAATTATTTAGGTACTTCTTTACAATAAGGAGGCAACCCAATGGTTGATACTTTGCAACAGCTAGGCATAGGTAGAAATTCATGGATGGATTGAAGTCCAAGATCCACAACTGACACAACAAGTTTGTATCGATTATATTAGACAAAGAATTGGACTTTTGGACCCAATAAACTAAACCCATCTATGTCAAAGATATTAAGTTGATGCCAAATGATGTCGCCATGGCAAAAAAGATCCTAGAAAGAAGAAAAACAAAATGTTTTTCTAAGACATCAAGAGAATCATGAGGCACTATGAAAATGGGGAACCAATCTTCTTCGAAAAGGAAGGTATGCTACTGAGTAAATGCCGTCCCGAGTAGAGTTACAAGAGGAAACCTGTTCTTTTGACTTGGGGGAAGAATAATCTAGCCTTTGAGCTTTACTCAACAAAGAACATGTAAGTCATTGATTTCTCTATTTTTATTGTTAATACATTTATCTTTTATTACAGAGATGGGTACAAGGGATGTAGATCTTGCCAAATTGTTAACCTAAGCAAAGGCTAAGGAAACCAAAGTCAACAAATGAGCAGGAGCCAAGATAACTATGACTTGGCTAGTTGCTCTAAAAAAAGTTGTACAAGAGAAGGCAGTAAAGCCAGTAGCAACCTAGAAGAGGGTGTCCCATCCTATCAATAAGCAATAAGGAAGTGAAAGGCCTGTAACCGCACAAGTTGAAGTGGTCCCAGCTCCAAAAAACAATCCCCTAACTAAAGAGCTAAGAGATTCTAGTAAAGTAATCGGCATTTATAGAGGAATTGAAATCACCCGTCATAAGGCTACCGAGGGGTTGTCACTTGGAGTAAATATTGTGCCAAGTCTCGGTAAAAGAAGTAGGAAGGAGCTTACCAACCAACCTCCGTCTAAGAGATCCAAGACTTTAATTGACAGATGAAGGAGGCCATGAGGAACAAAGCTCTCAGCATCAATAATGCTGAATTTGTCCTTAACAGTGAGGTAGGCGATTACTTTATTTAATGCTAGGGCTATAATATTCTCCATAATGATTTGGCCTTAGGTGACGAGACCAAATCCTTAGCTTTGATGGAAGGCATCATTCTTCTGAAGGATAGGGAGATTACAAAGAAGGACGTCAATAAGGTTGGAGGCTGTAACAAGGCACACATTGCAGCTAAATTGTATGATGTAAGTATCAATTAAATCTTTTCACTTTTGGCACATGCCTTATTACTGACATAATCCTGTTCGTATGCAGATCAATAGCCACATTTTGACGGCTTTGGATGAGGCCGATAAAGAGATGAAAAGGGTATTGAAAATAAAAATTTATAGTTTTGCTGGGTCATTTAGTGAATTTATCATTTTGTTGTTGACTTACTATAGAAAATCAAAGATGCGTATAACTCTTCTAAGGCTTAAACTATGATAGCTAAGTGTGCAAGAATCAAGGCCGAGATAGAGGCCAAAAAATATCAAGAGGAGCTAGTTGTCGAGAAATTAACACATTTTTTAGTGGCCAATGAAGTTTGGAGCCTTAAAACCTAATGTGAGGAGCAATATAAAGAGGCCGAAGACCTAAAGGAAGAGCTCCACAAGAAAAGGGAAGAGCACTGAGGGTTAGGTCGAATGCTCAGCTCAATGAGTGATGAGGAGGATAGGCTGAAGGTGCAAATAAAAAATTAGAGACCAATAACTCCAGGCTACAAAGTTGTGTTGTCGAATTAAAGGAAGCAGCAATGAAAGTGCCCTTTGTTGAGGAAGCATTGGAGATCATTACTCTAAGTCAGCAGCATGAGAGATTGTTGAGAAAGAAGTTATTGGAGGAAGTTTAAGCAGCGAGAGAAGAAATTTTAAAGTTTCACCTTGAATATGATCTTTCATGCCTAGATTTTGCTAAGCTTAATGATAATGTCAATAGTAATGAAGAAGCCAGCAAAGATATAGGTGCCAAGGTCCATATTTAAGGTGACGATAATAGAGTTTGTGCTGAGGATCCTAGAGATGACGAGGACCGACTGTCCAAGGAGATCCCTACATACATAAAGAAAAATTTACCTATTCCAAAACCTCTAACAGTGAGAAAGAAATATGCTCCAATGAGGTCCCATCTACCAATCAAGGGAATGTCTCTGCACAATCTAAGAATAACTCAAAATCATAGGATTGCTAATGTGTTTTATTTTACGGAGTTATATGAATAAGGTTTGGCCATGTGGTCGATCGTTTAATATTATATTAATATTATTTACATTTCTTCTCATATGTAATTTAAAAATTTTAGCTCATTTTAATTCATGCACTTTATTTCTAGGCATGTTTTATTTCACATGCTTATTTTCTTTGGGATGTTTTATTTCACACACCTACGTTCTTTAGCATGTTTTATTTCATACGCCTATTTTTCTCGTTATGTTTTATTTCACACACCTATTTTCCTTAGCATGTTTTATTTCACACTCGATATGCTGATTGTCATTTTAAAAATAGTGTCCATTAGTCATTTGAGATGTAGAAACTTCAACTTTCTCGGCACCAACTTCCTTTACCAATTTGAGTCCAGCTATTAAGGCTTCATACTCTACTTCATTGTTGTTAGACGGAAATCTAAATTTCAAGGCATAATTAACCTTGACATTATGGGGTCCCTATAAGATAAGACCCACACTACTTCCTTCTTCAGTTAAAGAACCATCGACATAAAGATTCTATATCAGCCTCTCAGTAATCTCAATGTTATCTTCCTTACTCGTGAATTCAACTAGAAAATCCGCCAACACTCGAGCTTTTAGTATCGTTCTAGGTTTGTATTGTATGCCATAAGTACTTAGCTTCAAGGCATACTTCATCATCCTTTGTGAGGAATTTGGCCATTGCAATGCTTGTCATAAAGGCTAATTAGTAAGGACTATAATTTGATGAGCCTCAAAGTATGGTTTCAACTTTCTTGTCGAGAGAACCACTGCTAACACGGATTTTTCAATTTTTGTATATCAATGTTTTGGTCCTTACAGGACATGACTCGCATAATAAATTGGCCAATGCTCCTTGCCATTAATTCGGATCACCATAAAGGAAAGTGTTCAGCAACTGATTAACAAGTATAAATATAAATCCTCTCCTGAGTTAGGTGTCAAAATTATTGGTAGTGATGCAAGGAATTCTTTAAGCTCGCTAAATGCTCTTTCGCACTCATTCGTCCACTTGAAATCTTTTAGATTCTTTAAAATTTTAAAGATTTATGCACACCTATCTACACTTCTCGGCACGAACCTATTAAGGGAAACCATTCGCCTAGTTAGGTTTTGAACCTCATTGATGATATGAGGATACTTTATGTTTTTTATCGGATCAATCTTTCTCGGATTTGCTTCAATACCACGCCAAGTAACCATGTACCCTAAAACTTTCTAGAAGTAGCACAAAAAACGCACTTCTACGGATTCAATTTCATATTGTATCTCTTTAAAGTAATGAATGTCTCCTCAAGATTGGTGAGATGCTGATTCTCTATCGTTCTTTTCACGTTCACATCATCAACATACACTTTGACATTTCAATGGATCTGTGGCTTGAACATCTTGGTGACAAGTTGCCGATAAGTTGCACCAACGTTTTTTAGCCCAAAGGGCAGCACCATATAATAGTATATTCCAAAGTTGGTGATGAATGACTTGTGAACTTCATCTTCCTCATCCGTTATAATTTGAATAGAGCTAGAAAATGCATCCACAAAAGAGAGCAAAGTACCCCGGTAATTGAGTCAACCATGTGATCTATTTTTGGTAAAGGAAAACAATCTTTGGGATAGGCCTTATTCAGATCTATGAAATCTATGTATATACGCCACTTACTGTTAGACTTCTTGACTAACACACAGTCAGCTAACTAAGTCGGATAAGACTATTCCTAAATGAATCTTGCCTTTAAGAGTTTTTGGGCTTCTTCCTTTATGATTGCTTACCTCTCAGGGGCAAAATGTCTTTTCCTCTATTGAATCACCTTAGCAGTTAGATTAATTTGAAGCTTATGTGCTATTACATATCTAAGGATACTCGACATATTTAAGGGGGACCATGCGAATACATCGACATTATCCTGTAAAAAGTTAATTAAACTTTGACAGATGTCTAGCGGCAAGGGTTTCCCTATCCTTGTCATCTTCTTAAGATCATCTCCCGGTAAAATTTCTTCTGTTTCTTCTTTGGCATTATCTATGGTGATTGACTTTCCATTTGAGCAAGTTTCGACTTGAAAAACCTCCTCTTGTCTTAAAGCCCTTATGTACAACGATCTTGCCAATTGTTGATCCCTTTTGCATATACCAACTATAATAAGAGTAGGAAATTTAGCCTTGAAGTGGGTAATGGAAGGGACAATACCATATAAATGTTGATACAATCGTCCTATAATCATATTGTATGGGGACCAACATTTGACATCGAGGAAGTCCACTTTGTCTTCCGTAACATGGTCATTATCTCTAATCTGGATTAGTAGAGAAATTACTCTAATTACCCAAATCGGTTGCTTATTAAAGGCATACAAATCGTAGCTATAGGATCTCAGCTGTACCTTGATTTTTGGTCTCATCTGATCAAAAGCATGTTGAAAAATAATGTCCACCGAACTTCCTATATCAATAAGAATTTTCTTGACCTTGAAATTGGCAATTCTTATACTAATCATGAATGCATCATCGTAAGGCCTTTTAATGCCTTTGAAATCTTCTTTTCTAAAGGAAATTGTATTGTCAATTTTGACCTTCTTTTCCTAGACATTACAAACATAATGAATGGCATTAGTCAAAACCAAAGAGCTTGATTAGCCTACAGTGGAAAGTTCGCCAACAATAGTGTTAATTATACCATTTGGTGCTTTACTAGTGTTCCCTTCTTTCACATCTTTCCCGGCATTAGTTGGGTGAGTGACATTCTCCTATTCTTCTTATCTCCTTTAAGATGGTCATTTAATATTATTAGCATAATGTGCAAGAAACTTGTTCAAGTGCCCTCACTGAATTGCATCTTCAATTGTGTTCTCAAGTTAGATGCACTCGTCAGTATTATGACCCCTATCGCGATAGAAATTGTAATATTTGTTGGAATTTCACCTTGAAAGATTCCTTATCATCCTTTTTGGCCATTGCAACACACCTCTTTACCCATATACCTCCATCAATATGTCTATAATTAGCCAATTGAGTAGTGAGTGGACTAAATGTGTCGGGATACATAGCCTCTTTTCTTGGCATTATTACATTTATCGTCGTCTATTCTAAGTCGATCTTTCATACTTCTCTTTTTGTTGCCTTTTGTGTCTCCTTTGTTTTGATGGGCTTCTCGACGAGCCTTAATGTTGTCCTCTTTTCAAATGTAAGACGTGGCTTTGGCTTTAGCTTTGAACTCGGTAAAAGTTCTTGGCTTATTTTTTGCAAGAGACTTAAAAAAGTCTCCATAGAGTTTGACACCATCAATAACTACATTGAGAGCAATGCTTATATCCAACTTTGGAATCTAGACCATCTCAACCATAAACTTGGCTAGATAACCTCTAATAGATTCATTTGATCTCTATTTTATTGTATTAAGGATAGAAGAATCCTTGACAGGAAGCTTACTCACAAGGAAGTGTTGGAGAAACACTTCTACTAAATCTTCGAAACATTAAATTGTATTTGACTTCAGGTGCTTGAACCATGTACTTGACACATTCCTCGTTGAGGGAAAAGCTTAGTAGGCTACGGCATCACTTAAGCCATGCAACTTAGCTAAAGTACAGTAGTACCCAAGATGATCTTTAGGATCTCTTATTCCATCATAGGTTTCAAATTGTGGCAACTTAATGTGCCGTGGTATAACCTTATCCAAGATCTCAAGGATGAAAAGGCTCTTCTTAATTTGAAATTGTTTACTTGTTGTAGTACGGGTGTTAACATACGAGGGTCCGATATGGTGCAGCTATTGTGGTTGCTTCCCTCTATCATTTTTCTTAAGTGTAGGTGCTAAAGGTCCTATTGCAACTTCGACTTGCTTTCTCTGTAATTTGGGAGAATAGATTGAATTATCACTGTTCTCAGCATTGTGATTGTTGTGTTCTTTGTTTTGACTTGGGTAGACATTACTATGAAGCAAATTAAGGATCTCTTCATGTTTTTTGTTCAATTATAAGTTTTCTTTGGCTAAGTTGAGGCAAAGTTACTCCAACTTAGCTAAACGTTGTTCATCCATGTACTTACTTCCCCCTTAGTGGTGGTAGGATGAAGTATCAGTAGCCATACACTTAGTTAGTCTAGTTCTTGCCAGTGGATGTGTAAGAAAAAATAGATGGTGCTAAATGTTGTTAAGTGATTTTGGGATGAAATCTTGCTTTTGCAAAACATAAGAAACTAAACGGTACTGGGGCTAGTCTAGTGTAGCCACTCCGATGCATAACTCAGTAAATGTGTTTTAAGAGAAGATAAGTAAAGAGTTACAGATCATCAAAGAGTTCTTATAGTTCTATTTCTTTGTATTAATAAGCAAATGTCAGGTGTCTGAAGCAGCAGTTGATTATTGATCATAAGACACATAGAGAGCTCATAATTAAGCGCATGCATGAAATATAAGAGTGATCGGTGGTTATATAATGAAACTATGCTAGATGATAACTATTCATGCCACTTTTACTAAGTTCAAACTAGATATGAAATTGTCTTAGTCAACGTTATGCCAAGAATAAAGCCTTTATCATCAACCAAATGGTTGAGTGGATAGAAAGGATAAAATCCAACTATCAACATGTAGTATCCTATGTTGTCATGCTAAGGCTTGATTAGCAAAAGGAGACAGACAAGGAGAAACAAAAGGAACAAGTTGAGATAGTTCTAGATGAGTCGAAGTGTATGGTCATAAGTGAAGTTCTATCGGCCACTTAATATTTAGCCAAAAATTAGTAATAGAAATTAATGTAATAAACTACTAGAAGCTTTTATTACCTAGTGACATAACATATACAATTAGTAGGAGAATCTTACAATTATAGATATTTTGTAATTTGTTACACAATTGGGAATCCCTATATATCATTGTAAAGGGTTCCTCAAAAGAACAATCCGAAAAATACAAAAAATATTATTTCTACCAAATTAGAGTTGCATTTGGCTCCATTGTTCTCTACATTTGGAGGACTTGAATTACTTGTCGCTTTAAATTATAGATGTTTCGCTACAAGTAGTATCAAAGCTTATACAGGGTATGATGACTAAGTATGAGGAAGCTGTCCAAGCTGCTTTTGCAAAGTAGTAAGAACATAATGAAGTATTGTTGCGAGCCCTATTGAAAGAACAAAATGAAAAACATGAGATGCTGGCTAAAATGGTCATTGATACTATTAAAAAGACAGATAAGGCATTGGATGACTAAGCTTAAACCATTGTGCAATTGAAGTCACAAATGAGAACTAGAAAAACTATCTCTAGTAGTGTTCAACATGCTAAAGCTAAGGAGACAAATGACCTACCTACTAAGACCCTATTGCCTTAGAAATTCCCCAAACTCAACTAAAGGCAATTAAGATAGACTTTCTTGAATTTAGTGGAGAAGAGTTGAAGGTGTGGATTTACAAGGTAGAACACTACTTTAAAGTAGATGAAACTCTCGAAGCATACAAGGTTCACCTGGCAGTAATGCATTTTGAAGGTAAAGTGCTAGAATGGTAAAAAAAATTAAAAAAAAAAAAAAAGAAAAACTACAGTTACTATGCTTACATGGGATGAATTGAAAGAAGCATTACTAAGAAGATTTAGTAGTAGCATTTTTTATGACCCAATGTTCAATATATAGAAATTGCATCAAGTTAGGTCTCTACAGTACTATATTGATGAATTTGAACATCTCAATACCCTAGTGTAAGTACTCAAAGACTACCAAATCAACTTATTCTTGGTTGGACTCATCCTTAAATTACACTACCCTATTCGCATGTTTCAACCTCAAACCCTAACTCAAGCATACACAGTTGCTAAACTCTAAAAAGCAAGCTTAGCTGCCCTATAACTTAGCTTCAATCCCAAAACTAAACAAAAACACCACCACTACCCATTATTCATTAACCTCACATGCTAACACCAGCTATAAACTACTACCTTGGACCATCCCTACTACTAATGCCCAAGCCTTTAACAAACCACAACCTTCCAGAAACACTACAACAACCATACTTACCTTTCCTAAACTACACAAGAGACTCACACTTAAGGAAATAGAAGAGAATAGGCGAAAGAGGCAATGCTTCACATGTGATGAACAGTCTGGACTAGGGCACCGTTGCAAATAAAAGCGACTTAACCTATTACTGGTTGATGAAGAAGGGACGATGGGAATGTAGGGGTTAATGGTGTAGAGCAAGAGCTTAAACAGTAGCTATCATAGCTAGCACTATACTCTCTGAGTGAGACTTCAGCGTTAATACAAGAATGCATGCATTTCTTTAAGCTTCATAAGAAGAGAAGGTTAAATATATTAGTGGATATTGGGAGTATATTAACTCTAGAGTGGCTAATGGCTTGGGCTATCCTATTTCTAAGGTGCATACACTTCAAATCAGGTTAGCTGATGGGTCAACCATGCTAACTCAAGGGTTCATACCACAATTCTCTTAGAAAACCTAAGGTATTGAACTTGTTGCTGATGTTTATTTACTACCATTAATTGGTTATGACATGATCTTAGGCATGCCTTGGTTAGTGGAGTTAGGAAGTGTGAATTGGAATATCTAATGTATGTGCATGAGTTTCCAATGGCAAGGTTATTAGTGTACTATCCATGGGGAGAAAGAGTATCAAGAGTATTGAGGGCTCACAATTGTCTAAGCTCCTAGCTACTTGTACTACGGTTAAGTTACAATGCTAGGTGGTAGAAATTAAGTTAAAGGATGGTGAAAATATGAAGGAAAGCATGCCAAACCTATTGAACCAATACAGTCTTATGTGATTTTGATAAGAACAAAACTATGTAACTTATGCTAATCTAAATCTTAATACAAATTTCTTTACAATTCATAAAACATAGCTAAGTAGCTTAAAGTAGCTTAATATGATATCTTTCTAATAAACAATTCATTGAGTTGATATTGAAGTGTCTTAAAGAAATGAAACAAGTTAAATTTGTAAGTGACATGAATTTTATGCAATTTTTCTATTCAAGTATGAACTAGCTGGCTAATTATCCTTGAATTGTCTAGTTGGTAACATTAGGTGATCAGTGATCAACAATAAGTGATGGACCGTCTAACTAGTTATAGTAAGTCTTTTGAGGTCAAAGGGATGTATTGAACTGTACGACTAGTTGACTAAAGACCATTCGACTTATGAACCCTTTTAAATGAACCATCTAATGGGTTCTACAGTGGGTTCCACTTGAATCTTTTAGTTGGTTCACACAGAAAATAGCCATTATAGAGCATTAAATGCAAATTGATAAGGACCAATGATTGGAATTTGTTTAAAAGTTATAAATACAAGTTTATAGGCGGTTGAAGTACAATTAATAGAGCCAAAAACCTACAATTATTTCTCTTGTCTACTTATACTTCATTATAATTGTCTTATGCTTATCATTTGTTATCTTTTGTAAACCCTAATATAGTACAAAGCTAAATCATTGCAATTCACTTAAGAGGGTGCACTACACTTGTGATTGACGGTTATTGTGATTGTGAAATTATTTGTAATAAAGATTGGGTATAGTGAGCCACTGTGATTGTGATCAATAAAATTGTACGTAAAGACCTCGATTGAGGCATTGGGTGATCTTGGCAACAATGGGACAATCTAAATTCTACATTAAAATTTTAGCTTGATTTCTCTATCTCTTCCTCTTTAAATTTTGATACTTTATTTATTGCTTAATTATCTCCATATTGCATCCTCTTATCTAATTAAATCAAGATATTGTTATTAAAGAAAAATTAGAGCATTGAACTCAATTCAACCCCATGCCCCCCAACACCACCCCCCCACCTCTCGTTCCTAGTGTAGTTTTTCATTTGGTACTAAAGCTAGTCTTTATATTTTTATTGCTTAATCACATTATAGAGTCAAGATCATGGCACTAAATACATTAAGATTCATGAAGGTTAATCTATCAATAGGCCATCACTTCTAACTAGTGAAAATTATCTCTATTGGAAGTATAGAATGGAAATCTTCATTAAAGCAAAAAGTAGAAAACTTTAGGGTGTAATAGAAAGATGACCTATTAAGATAGAAGGAAAGGAAGAGAATGAATATATCGAGAAAGACTAGAAAAATGTAGACTTAAATGAAATAGCCATGAACATATTGCATTAGGCTATAAGTAAAAATGATTTTAATAGAATTTATACATGCATAAATGCTAAAGAAATTTAGGATGAATTGCAAAGCACGTATGAAGGAACATCTAAAGTCAAATATACTAAAATAAGTTTATTGTGTGATAAATTTGAAAACTTCAAAATGCTTCCTAAGAGACCATAGATGAAATGCATAAGAGATTCATTCACATTATTAATCCAATAATAGTGCCTGGAAAGAAATTCTCTAATTTGAAGTTTAATTCTTAAATCTCTTCCAAAAGAATGGGAAGCTAAGAGGACCGCTATTAAGGAAGTGTACGAACTAGAAACATTGTCCAAAGAGAAACTTCTTGGATCATTCAAGACACAAAAGATGATTAAGAGATATGGAGAGGAATCTAAGAAGAAGGCTGTTGCTCTCAAAGCTACCGACTACAACACTAGTGATGATGGTGATGAGAGTTATGACAATGATGATGAAATGGCGATGATGGTTATAAGATTTAAAAAGTTCATAAAATTCAACAAAAAATTGAAGGGGGACAAAGTTGGTGGTGGCATCAAAGCCAACAAATGAAAAAAAAAAGAAGTTATAAAGTGTTACAATTACAACCAATCGAGAGAAATTAAGGATTATTGTACTCTTCTCAAGAAAGGCGATAGGACTTTAAGAAAGAAAGCCATGGTAACTACATAGAGCAATAGCGATTCAAGTAATTCGGATAAAGATCTTTATCTCATGACTTTAGATGATGAGGTATGCATTGCTTCCCAATCTCATTATGATGAATTGAAAGATATGTATGATAATCTATTACAGGAAATTGTTAAAATGCAAAAGAAAAATAAGATTCTTAAGCAAATCATAAATGATGCAAGAAATGAATTTGATATATTTAAACATAAGTATAATAACATAATTGAGGAAAAAGAGAACTTAGAAGAGGATAATGAATACTTAAGAATTGAGAATGGAAAGTTAAAAGTTGAGTATGAAAGTTTAAAAAGGGGAAATGAAGAATTGAGTAAGAGGAATAAAAAAATCATAAATGAAAATAGAGAGCTAGTGAAGGAGAATAAAGAAGTAAAATCGAAGATCAATGCAATTGAAAACGAAGATGCATGTGTAGATAAGTTCAAGGTGAAAATAATTTAGAAAAGCTCTTAGGTCAACAAAGGTTTGGTTTTGAGAAAATTGGAGTTGGCTATATTAAAAATAATATCAATAAGTCTTATAAAAGTTACTTTGTCAAAGTAACTAATAAAATTTGTAACTATCATAGAAGGTATGACCATTTTGCTCATATGAGCAATAAGGAGAAATGTCAACTTGAATCATAGAGGAAAAATGGTTTAAGACCTAAAGGGACATAGTTATATTGCTACAACTAACCCAAAAGGACCCAAACTCAAGTGGGTACCAAAAGTTTAAATTTCCTACTCATATAGGTACCTTTAAGGAAGAGCAACAAATGGATTTTGGATGGTGGATGTTAAAGACACATGATGGGAGATACTATCAAGTTTACTACATTGACATTAAAGGACGAAGGGAATGTCACCTTTAGGGATAATAGGAAATCAACCATCTTGAGTGAAGATAATATTCTCATCAACAATGATGTTATTATTAAGGATGTATTGTTGGTTGATAATCTAAAGCATAATTTGCTTAGTATTAGTCAATTATGTGATATTGGATATAAAATTATATTCCTAGCAAACAAATGTATAATTGGTAGAATCAACAATAATTAAATTAGTTTTGAAGGGTATAGATAAGGAAAAATGTATAAAATCAATTTTGACAATTTTTCAAGTCAAAATAAAACTTATCTATCTATCCAAAATGATGATAATTGGTTGTGGCATAAAAGATTATGACATAATCATTTCTAAACTTGTTAAAAGAAATCTTGTAAAACATTTACCAAAAATTGATTTTCAAAAGGATAAGATATGCCAAGCATGTCAATAAGGAAAACAAACCAAAATTTTTTTCAAACTAGAAAATGTTATCTCATCTTCTAGGCTACTACAACTACTACATTTGGACTTGTTTGGTCCTACACAAACCTTAAGTTTGGGTGAGAAAAAATATATTTTGGTCATTGTTGATGATTTTTCTAGCACACATAGATCTAATTTCTTGCAAGTAAGGATGAAATAAATCATGTATTCTTTAAATATTGCAAAAAGCTCCAAAATGAAAAAGGCCTTACAATTGCTGCTCTTGGAAGTAATCATGGGAGAGAATTTGAAAACAATAAAATGGATGATTTTTGCAATCAAAATGGCATAGAACACACCTTTTTGACATTGAGAACTCTATAACAAAATGGAGTCATGGAAAGGAAAAATAGGACTCTAATTGAAATAACTAGAACAATACTTTACAAAAATAGTTTATCAAAATATTTTTAGATGGAAGGATTTAATACCACATGTTATATTTCAAACCATGTATCTATAAGACCAATTTTAAAGAAAACCAGTTATGAGCTTTGGAAAGGTAAAAGGCCTAACATCTCTTATTTTCATCCTTTTTGTACTAAGTGTCATGTACTTAATAATGGCAAAGAACAACTAGGTAAGTTTGACTCTAAATTGGATCAGGCTATTTTTCTTGGATACTCTTTGACAAGTAAAGTATATAAAGTATTTAACAAAAGAACCTTAGTTGTTGAAGGGTTAATACATGTTGTGTTTGATGATTCTTTGCCTTCATTGCATGATGAAACAAATAATGAAATGAATGGTATAAGTGCTCATTTAGATAGGTTAGACTTAAATAATGATTAAAACAAAGCTCTTGATAAAAATGCTCCTAAGGAAGGTGGCAATATGAATCAATCAAATTTAGACCTCTTTAGAGAATGACGATTTTTCAAAGATCACTCTAAATAGCTAATCAAAGGAGATCCTTCAAATGGGGTATTAACAAGATCATCCTTAAGAAATGTAAGCAACCTAGTATTCTTGTCTCAAGTCTCTAGAGGATGAATATTGAATACAAGTAATGTAAGAGGAGCTTAATAAATTCACTAAGAATGAAGTATGAGATCTATTACCTAGACCTTATGATAGACTGATTAGAATAAAATGAGTTTATAGAAATAAACTTGATGAAACTAAAATAGTAACTCGAAGAAAGGCTAAATTGGTAGCTAAGTGTTATAATTAGGAAGAAGGGATAAACTTTGATGAGATGTTTACCCTAGTTGCTAAGTTAAAAGTTATTAGGATGCTTTTGATATTTACGACTCATAAAGATTTCAAACTACTATAAATGGATGTTAAAAATGCTTTCCTAAATGGCTATATTAAAGAAGAAGTTTATATAGTGTAACCTCTGAGTTTTGAACATAATGAGTTATCTAATCATGTATTTAAACTTAACAAGGTACTCTATAGACTTAAACAAGCTCATAGAGCTTGGCATGAAAGGCTTAGTAGCTTCTTGATAGACAATGGTTTTATAAGAGGAAAATTAGATACAACATTATTTATTAAGAACCACAAGACAAATATATTGATTGTTTAAATCTATGTAGATGACATTGTGTTTGGAGCTACTAGTATGAGACTAGTAGATGAATTCATAGAGTATATGAAAAAAGAAATTGAAATGAACATGATGAAAGAATTTAATGTCTTCTTAGGTCTCTAAGTTAAGCAAACTGAAAATAGAACATTTATAAATCAAGCTAACTATACAAGAGAGCTTTTGAAAAGATTCAAAATGGATAATTGTAAAGTTAGGCCTACTCTTATGAGCAGTACACTGAAACTTGATAAGGATGAACATGATAAATCAATTTGTGAAAAGCTTGATAGAGGCATGATATGGAGCCCGTTATACTTAACTGCTTCTAGATCAAATATTATGTTCTTTGTATGCTTATGTGCATGATTTTAATCTTCCTCGAAGGAATCATACTTGAGTGCAGTAAAACACAACTTTAAGCATCTTGTGAGCACTATTGACATCGGCTTGTAGTATGCTAAGTATACTTCTTTCGATCTTGTGGGGTACTTTGATGTCGACTTTGCTAAATGCAAAGTTGATTGGAAAAGCACAAGTGGCACTTGTCGCTTTCTAGGAAATTCTCTAGCATCTTAACACTTTTAGAAACAAAATTCCATAACACTTTCAACCACCAAGACCAAATATGTAGTCGTTAGAAGTTGTTGTGCTCAAATCCTTTAAATGAAACAAACCTTAAATGACTATGGCCTTAACTTCTCCAAAATTCCAATCCATTGTGACAATACAAGTGCCATTAACCTTATAGAAAGTTTGATCCAACACTCTAGGACTAAGCACATTAAGATTAGGCATCACTTCATTAAAGATCATGTCTAAAACAATTATGTATGCTTGGAATTGTGGATATAAGTAGCCAAATTGCTGATATATTTATAAAACCTTTGAGCGAGGATCATTTTTGCACTTTAAGAAGAGAGTTAGGCATGATTGTGCAATATGAGTGCTAAGACACATAAACCTAGATAATTACTTTTGGTTATGATGATTTTCTCTACTGGACCACTAGTTTAGCACATGATATTTTGGCTTAGAAACATGGTCCAATAGGCCACTTAGATAATCTCTATCATTTGGCATGGTTTGTGCGTATTTAGAATCATACTTACTTATTGAAGTTCTCCTTTGCACATCCTCCCCATTATAGATGTTTTTGAAGTTGAATGAATGCTCTTACATACTTAATTTAACTTATAAATCATATTTAAATGATTAAAACTACTTCATTATGACTTGATGTGATTTTAACTCCCTCAAACCTCCAAAATCAAGCTAAAGCTAGACACTTAGAACACCTATTTTAATCTAGCCGAAAGTGTACAAGTTGATGAAAATGTTGAGGCAAAGGAAAATGTAGGTGCTAGCAATGATCAAGATGTTGAGGTAGGTAGACAAGTGATTCCTCAAGATGTACCTCCACTTAATCTTTTGGATCAAATGGAGAACTAATTGTGCCATCACATTGATGATGTCATTTATCAAATGGAACAAAACCTCTATCATCAGCAGGATTGCATCTTTTGTCCATTATTCCAACATTTCTAGCTTCCCTATCCTTTTCCTCCTTCTCCTCTTGGACCATATGCTCAACCTCCACCTCTTCCTCTTGATCCTTTTGATTATTCCTCTCTTCCTCTAGCTACGTAGCTTATGGGGTCTTTCTTGATGTTTTATTATCTATGGACTTGGCCTTCAAGCCTCTTTTGCTCTATTTCTCTTATTGTTATCTCCTATTGGTCTTTAAGTAGTCTTTTGCTCTTATGTTTGACTTTATGTTATCTTAATGTACCTATGTTGACTCCTATAATCTTTATGTTATGTTTCCATTATAATGTTTGACTTTATGTTGTCTTAATGTACCTATGTTGGCTCTTATAATCTTTATGTTATGTTTCCATTATATTGCCTTTTGTCCCTTATGTGATTGGGAAGTTCTCATGTAACGGGAAATCTGAAGTTATGTTGTGGTTGATTTCTAGTGTTTATACTTGCTCTTGCTAGCTGTTGTGTTCTTTTTGTTATAGGTAGCAACCCTAAGGCTTAAGTTGAGGCTATACCGAGTTTTTGACTTGCTTCTCTCTTCCCTTTCACCACTTAGAATCTCATCTTTTTAATGAGGCTAAAGAGGGAAAAGAGTTCAAGCCCCATAGATGCATTTATAATAGTTTAAGTTATTGAAATTGCTTGATAAATGGTGAAACTAACAATTTAAGCTTCTAAAACTGGTTAGATGTTTGAAACTGGCCTATAGTTTTTGAAACCAATTAAGTTAAGATTAAGTCAAGCACTTAAAACTTGCTAAGTCAAAATTGATAGTCTTGAGCATAAACTTTTGGCAAATCATTCTTGAGTATCATTTTCACTTAATATAGTTGTCATAGAATTCTCTTATAGTATATTGATGGATATAAGGAGCTCACTCAATTTTATTGACTCTAAAGTAGCCAAAGGCCTAAGCTATCCTATTACAAGGTACAAGCACTTCAAATCAAGCTAAGTTACGGGTCAACCATGCTAACTCAAGGGTTCATACCAAAATTTCCTTAGAAAACCCAAGGTATTGAACTTGTTGTTGATGTTTATTTACTACTATTAATTGGTTATGACATGATCTTAGTTTTGCCTTGGCTAGTGAAGTTAACGTGAATTAGAATTTCCAGTGTATGTGCATGAGTTTCCAATGGCAGGGTTATAAGTATACACATAGGGAGAAAGAGAGTGTCAAGAGTGTTGAGGGCTCACAATTGTCTATGCTCCTAGCTACTTATACAATAGCTAAGTTACAATCCTACACAATGGAAATTAGGTTAAAGGATGATGAAACTATGAAGGGAAGCATGCTTAAAATTATGAGAACAAAACTATGCAACTTGTGCTAATATAAATCTTAATAAAAATCTCTTTGCAATTTATAAAAACATAGCTAAGTTGCTTAAAGTTTGGTTCATCTCAATGAAATTATACTTAATATGGTATCATTTCTAACAAATGATTTGTTGAGTTGATATTGAAGTATCTTAAAGATATGAAACAAGTTAAATTTGTAAGTCGCATGAATTTTAGGCTAGTTTGCTATTTTGGTGTGAATAAGTCAGCTAGTTGTCCTTGAATTGTCAAGCTAGTTATACCAGGAGAACTATGATTAAAAGCAGGTGATGGACCGTCTGGCTAGTTTTCCTTGGATTGTCTAACTGGTTGTAGTAAGTCTTCTAAGGTTAAAGGGATGTGTTAAATCATCTAACCAGTTGGCTGAAGATTATCCCACTAGTAACCCCTTTTAAATGAACCATTCGACTGGTCCCACTCGAACCATTTGGATGGTCCTTACCGAAAGCAGGTTGTATAAGAGTAAATGTAGATTAATGAGGACCACTGGTTGGAATTTTGTTAGAAGCTATAAATATAAGTCTGTGGGTAGTTGAAGGACAATTAATAGAGCTAAGAAATTCTAAACTCTACATTAAAATTTCAAGCTTGATTTCTCTATCCCTTTCTCTTTAAATTTTTATACTTTATTTTAATCTTAGTTGTCTCCACATTATGTCCTCTTAGTTAATTGAATCAAGAAATTGTTATTAAAGAAAAATTAGGGCATTAAATTCAATTCACTCCCCCTCTTATGCTCTTAGTGTAGTTTTTCATAACCTACAATTGCTAGATCTTCTTGAGGAATAACATGATTTGCTTGAAGAACCAATGACATTACTACTTAATCACATGATTACATGATACACTCGCATGAAGGAGCCAAGGTGATAAATAGAAACCCTATGTGCACTTTTCTATACAAAAGAATGTGTTGGAGGATGTAATTAAAGAGATGCTTCGATAATGGATCATACAACCAATCCATTGTCCTTACTCCTCTCCTATAGTACTTGTGAAGAAAACAGACGATATTTGGCACATGTATGTGGACTATAGAGTCGAATAAACAAACTATTAAAGACAATTGCCCAATTCCCTTAGTTGAGGACTTGTTTGATGAGTTGCATGGCTCAAATTATCTTAGTAAATTGGATCTTTGATCCAATTATTCATATGCATCCTTCAAATGTATACAAGATGGCTTTAAAGACTCATGATAAGCATTACAAATTTCTAGTGATGCCCCTTGGGCTTACTAATGCTCCATCAACTTTTCAAGGACTCATGAATGAGTTATTTAAACCTTACTTAAGGAAATTCGTTTTAGTGTTTTTTGACAACGTATTGGTCTATAGTAAATCCACGGAGAAGCACAAGGAATAGCTACAGTTGATTTTTGAAGTATTGAGGCGTGAGAAACTCTACTTAAAACAAAAAAAAGTGTACTTTAGGGCTAAAAGAATAAAGTATTTAGGCTACATTATCGGTAACTAAGATGTTAAGCAATTGTGTGGATTTCTTGGATTGGTGGGGTACTACTATAGATTTATAAAAAATTTTGGTATATTACCTAAACCAATAACCAACTTGCTACGAAAAAATCAATTTTCTTTGGATGAGATAGTTACTCAAGCTTTTGATACACTCAAAGAAGCCTTGACTCATTCACTTGTATTACAAATGCTTGACTACTCCAAACCCTTTGTGACTAAAACAAATGCTAGTAGAGAGGGAATTAGAGCCATTTTGATGTAAGACAAGCATCCTATTACTTATTTGAGCAAGGCACTTTCTCCTAAGCAAAAGGACATGTCTATATATGAAAAAGAGATGATGGCACTAGTCTATGTGGTAGATAAATGGAGGTGCTACCTAGGTAGCCGACATTTTATCATAAAAACTTATCATCAAAGTTTAAAATACTTGCTTGAATAATGAGTATTAACTCTATGTCAACAAAAATGGCTAACTAAGTTTGTTGGTCTCGATTATGAGATTCAATACAAACAAAGTCATGAAAATTTAGTTGTTGACACTTTATCTCATCTTGGATAAGTTAATTTGTAGGCAATGGTACCCTTTACAACTATTTCGATGGTACTTTTTGATGACATTAAGGCTAGTTAACTTGACAATGCATTCTACAACAAGCTGATTGAGAAGTTAAAGAATGAAGAAACTGTCCAACATTATACTTATGACAGGGATGTTTTAAGGAAGAAGGGAAAAATTGTTCTTAGCCTTAATGAGGAGCTAAGGCGAAGGCTTCTATAGTTGTATCATGATAGTATGTTAGGTGGACACTGGGGAAGACATGCAACCTAGAAACGCATTAACAAAATTTTATATTGGCTAAGTCTTGAATGAGCTGTCCAATATTACACTCGTAAGTGCAGCACATGTCAATAACACAACCTAGAGAATGTAGGTGTTCTTAGGTTACTTGAACCTTTACTAGTGTCAGAAGGGTTATGGACTAACATCTCAATGGACTTCATTGAGAGCTTACCAAAGTTGCAAGGAAAGGAAGTAATTCTAATTGTGGTTGATCAATTAAGTAGGTTTGGCCAATTCCTAAGTTTGACACATCTGTATACAACATAGTAAGTGGCATAATTACTCTTAGACGACATTTATAAGTTGCACAGGTTACCTAACTATATCATCAGTGATCATGACCCTATTTTTGTTAGCACCTTTTAGCAAGAACTCTTTAAGTTATAAGGTGTGGAACTCTAACTTTCTAAAGCCTATCGCCCACAAACTAATGGGCAAATAGAAGTAGTCAACAAGTGCCTAAAAAACTACTATCGGTACTTTTCTAGTGACAATTCCAAGAGGTAAAGTTCATTATTGCCCTTGGTGGAGTATTGGTACAATACTAACTATCATTCTAACATGTAGACTACACCTTTCGAGGTTCTCTATGGCTATCCATTGCATATTCACCTACCCTACATACTAGGGGACTACAAGAATGATGCAGTTAACATCATGTTACTAAACAAAGAGGAGACACTTAAGCAACTCAAGTAACTCAAGTTTCACTTATGATACATTCAGGACAGAATGCGACAACTTGCTAATAAAAACTGAAGTGATAGAGAGTTCAACATTGGTGATTTAGTTTGGGTGAAATTGAAATCACACAAGCAATACAGTTTAAAATCACACCATTACAATAAATTATCACCTAAGTACTATGGACCTTATTGTATTATGGATTGGATCGATCACACTGCATACAAACTGGATCTACCTATGAGATCTGGGATCCACTTGACATTCCATGCTTCACTTCTAAAAAGGTATGTTGAATATCACAACCCAATCGGTACCTTCATCATCATAGATTGTCGTATACCATACAAAGGTCAAAGATTAACCCCCTTATCAATCATCGCCCTTTCATATGACATCCTAGGCTACTTCCACTCTTATTTACTTTCGATCATTTGGACAAGTGATATCATAGCAAAATAGATAATACTACCATTCGAGTTATCATAATCCAATCTATAGGACATCACGTCCCCAAAATATCAATAGAATAGATTGAGTAGTTTAAAGAGCTACAAATAGTCTAAAGACATAAGTCAAATAGAACATAAAGTCTTGGTCATAAATTCTAGCAATCCACTCCTTCGCTATATTCTTCCTAAAGTCCCCCCAAGCTTGAGACTAACTTAAGGCATCCCGTAGCCCAGCTCAATGAAGAGATGACCCTACAGCAAAAGAAATCTAGGGGGATGTAAGCCTACGCTTAGTGAGCTAATCCCTCCATCCTTGTCTTACAAACAATATAATTAACAAACATATAAATGCATGGGACAAGTAACATACCAAACAAATAAATGCAGTAGCCTAAGAACCACATGAAACTCAAAATTATGCCTTCTGTAATCAA
Organism: Lumnitzera littorea; assembly: GCA_024138015.1. NCBI lineage: Eukaryota > Viridiplantae > Streptophyta > Magnoliopsida > Myrtales > Combretaceae > Lumnitzera > Lumnitzera littorea. The sequence goes on from JAMXBB010000008.1 coordinate 72,119,490, forward strand.
AGTTGAAGATTATCAACGATACAAACCATCAACCGAGTTCTAGCACTTAGGTTTTTATTCATATATGCACTAATATGCCACATATATGCTTATCATAAATATATAGCTTTACTTTACTTTTCGAAAATATATCTTTTTCAAAATCCGAAAATTCCTAAGTTCACCAATGTGATGGCCCCCGCAGTTACATCATACGCCCTAAGTAGAAATTACAAGACATGGCCCTTAGCCATATAGTTAGCATCCTTTGGCGCCTAGTAAGTCTGCAAGCCAAGACAAGAATTCAATAAATATGACATCACTATATGCTTAAACTAATCCCTTTAAGAGCTCCTACTCATGTGAGCCCCTTCCCACCTTCTGCGTAAGGTGGCAATCAATATAGGTATAATGTAACGTCTTGTCATGCATGATCCATTTTAATTAAAAGCCAAATAAATATTAAGTCCATTTGTTCGGGTGACCAAACAATCATCATTTCATGCCAACAATTCTATAAATATCTAGCATGTAAGCATTCCCAATTCTTACAACAACATTAGGTCATTCAATTAACTAAGTATTACCACACATGCATATCCCATGCCCCATATGCAATAATTTAACAGAATTAAGATATTAATGCAACTAGCTACAAGTAAAACCAAACATGGAATCATCAAAAATCACTTACTAGGCCATGGCTGCTAATCATAGTAGTTTAGCAACTAATCGTCCCAAAAATTGGTGTCTCCTGAACAAATAAATGAGGCAAAATAAAAATTTCTATTTTATGGTGTCATCCATAAAAGTTTACTAAAGTTATATTCTTTGGTTTTACTACTTATTCTTATATTTTTTTCCCAATTAGGTCAAATTCTTCAATAGCATATATTTTTCCCTTTTTAAATTCAATTTTTATGATCTTATAATTGATTTTCATATGTACTTTGGTGTGGAAAAACTTAGGAGGTAAGGCTTGCATTTTTTGGTGTAACCTAGAAGAGTAGTGCATCTCTTAAGTATGCTTCCTTTTAGGTTTGTTCGGATTATCGGCTTTTATCTATTTTGTGAACTCAATTGGTTTTTGGGCCTTAAATCATTATTTGGGCTTTAATATCCTCATATGATCAACTTCTTATTCATTATTTTCAGCTTTAATTCTATCTTTTATTTTTTAAGCTTTTTGGTGAGCTTTTAAGCTATAAAAGAGCTTAGTTCTTACGATAAGCTTAATAGATACTTTGGTGTGCTTAAGGAACCTATAGTGGGCCTTCTACAATTCTTATATTATCCTTATATTATTTTATATTTGTTGGTCATAGGGCTTTCTCTTGCTTGGTTATAGGTTTTGGGCTCGTTTTAGGTCTTTTAGCTTGTTTAGGCTTACTAAGGCTTATTATCCCTATTGTACTTGTATGTTTGGACTTGAAACTTGATAAGTGAAGGTTTTATGTTCACTTTTTCATTATTCCCAAATCTAGTCAGTTGGGTTTAGGGTTCTTATAGCACATCCTAAACTTGTTTTACTAAAGTTTTGGACTAAACATTAACTTAAGGTGCTAAACATTTATTTTTCCTTGGTTGATACTTCTAGTTGGTCACATTATTAAGGGAAAACATGTGGAACCAGCTTGATTCATTCCTTGGCTATGGATTTCAAGGGGAATTATCAAGGCCTTAGATGTCTTTTTGTTAAGTATCATCTCGTACACCTACTATATGATCACTTAGGTGCAATTTTAAGCTTAATTATCTCTTATTAAGTTGTGGAAACATGCTCAAAGTTTACATGCACTTCACATATAGTATGTAAAGAAAGATTTTTTGTTTTGTTTCAACATTTTCACAAGTTATATTTCTTTGCCTACATTATTTCCAAGTATACACCTATTCCTTGCTAGATAACATGAATGGAGCTGCTAAAACTTAATGTATGAGAATGTATTTTTAAGGATATACCACTTTCTATCATAAAAGACTCCTAATATATTACTAGGATACATTTCAAGGAAAAGGATGAAACAAACTATACATGAAGTCCCTAAAGTTATATAAAGATAAAGGAAACTTTACTAGGCCTTCGGGAAGGTGAATGGTGCCCCACTTAGTGTCTTCTTGCTCCAAGTTCGCACTCTTGCTACTTGATGTTTCTTTGATTCCTTGGATCCTTGTTGAGCTAGGAGACTTGTGAAACACTAGTATCCTAAAGTTCCTCAAATAAACTGAGCTTGGATAGTGCTTTGGGGTGAGGCTCTTAAGGACTTTAATTAGTGGAAATGAGGGTGTGTAAGGGTACGGTTTAGTGGCTCAAAAAGTAGTGATAGTAGTGGTTAGGGGTGTTATTTGAAGCAAGGCTTGAGATGTTTAAGAGGGTGAAAATAGAGAAAATGTAAGTAAGCAATACGGAGCTAAATAGCTGGTTGGGTATGGGGATTGAGTGCTTTATACTTGCCTCAATCTAAGTGATCAAATGGGATAAGCAAGGGAGAGTGGTGACTAATTTCTAGGGGTCTCCATGGCTGGTCAATAAGGTGAGCTTTTATTAAGATGAGGAAGTGAAATGATGGCTTTCTTAGGCTCTCTAAAACAGCAATTAGGGTTAAGGAGGGTAGCCTATCAAGCTTCCATTCTTTCCTCTTTTAGTTTTAAAGGAAAAAGATGATTAGTGACTACTTATTCTTAAATGGCATGGCTTGTTTGGGATTTTAAGATGGCTTTGTCAAGTGAACCCTAGGGATTTGCTCATGTTCTACACTATTTAAAAGCTGCATCTTAAGATTTATTTGATTTAAAATGAAAATGAGAGGAAGAGGGATAGGGAGCAACCGGCATAAGGGGTTGGGAGCAAGGGTTTGGCAAGTTACTTCTCATTCCCCCTTTTAGTCGGTGTAAAAGTGACTAAGACTTCTTTTTCTATATATAGTATAGCTTGTTTAGGGATTGGGGATGGCTTGTCTAATTAACCATAGGGATTTGCTGAAGTCCTTAAGGGTTTTACATTAACCAAGGATTGTAACATGAAGCTTTAATTAATTTGAAATAGAAAAGAGAGGGTAAAGGAATGGGAATGTTCGCGGCCCCATCTTCACGTATGGCTTCTCATCCTTCACTTGGCCATCTTGTTAAGACTTGATCATTCACTATAAGTGTTAGGGCTTGAGATACATTTTTAAATCTTCCCATCTCTTAAGCTTGTTTTAAGTTAGGCTATAGTTTTCTATTTGAGTTTAATTAGGGTTACATTAAGTCTAAGATCCTTGATTTAGGGTTTTAAGTGTTCACTGTAGGGTTAGGGTTTTGCAATTATATTTAGGATTTTCAAGCTCTTGCTTTAGGGTTTCAATTTAAGGTCTTAATATACTTAGGGTTTTTGAATCTAGAGTTTTTAAGTATTCTATTTAGTATTATGGTTTTCAATCCTTTGTTATAGGGTTCCAATAAGTTTAAGGGGTTGCTACTACATTTTAGGGTTTAAGGTTTTAGTAAGTTAAGGATCATTATTAAGTTTTAGGGTTTTTATGTTTGATCATGATCAGGAAGTCAATTAGTGTATTCATGATTTACAATTAGTTTGATATTTAAATTGGTTAATCTATGGGAATATCTAAAGAGAGCTTGTGCTATACTTGAACCATCATCTAAAATTTGTAAGGCTTACATTAAACCATCACTTGTTCATGTTCCTTCGCTATTTGATGTGTTCGTTACATCCAATTTGGAACCTGAGGTGATACTTGACAAATGCATGGTTAAAAGGGGGAATGCTACTGATAACTAAGGTTTTGGTTTAGTGGAAAGGAAAATCGAAGGATGAAGCAACATGGGATTGTCACTCTAAGTTAGTCACTTGGTTTCCTTACATACCCTTGAGGTCAAGGGTTTCAAAGGGAGGGGTTGTTGTTACGATGCTAAGGTTTGATCAGCAAAAGGAGACAGATAAGGAGAATCAAAAGGAACAAGTTGAGATAGATCTAGATGAGTCGAAGTGTATGGTTACAAGTGAACATTTGTTTACTACTTAATTTTGGGTAGGTCATGTTGGTAGTAGAGTAGGCTGAGGCTAGAAGCCTCTTAATATTTAGACTAAATTCAATAATAGATATTATTATAATATACTATTGGAAGCTTCTATTACTTAGTGATGTGCCATACACAATTAGTGGGAGAATCTTATAGTTATAGATATTTTGTAATTTGTTACACAGCTAAGAATCCCTATATATCACTGTAAAGGGTTCCTCAAAAGAACAATAAAAAAATACAAAAAAATAAAAATTACCTCTCCCAAATTGGAGTTGCATTTAGCTCCATTATTCTCTATATTTAGAGGACTTCAATGACTTATTACTTTTAACTGTAGATGTTTTGTTGCATCTTACCCATTTGATAAATTGTGTACATAATTCTCTACACTCTTATACTAATCCAAGAGAAAAAGAGAATAAAAACTTCTAAAATAATCTAATAAATAAGATAAGCTATATAATCTACAAGATGCAGTTCAAGTAAACCTAATTAATATAGATAATCAAAATAAAATAACAAAGTTTGGATGGCCATAGATAGTCTTGTGATTGGCTATTCAAACCTACTAAAATGATCACATAAGATCGTAGATTTACCACCTAACTCGCTTTTGTTAACCACCTAACTAATCTATTGACCATATGCATAAGTTGGAGGTTCAAATATGTTTGTACTAAGCTAGTTCAAATGCTTTTCCATAGATGTCAATTTGTCAAAGGACAAACCCTTATTGTTCAACACTAATGATATGCAGTATGCACTTTGATATAAGGAAAATATACTTATCAAATTATATTATTCAATTGTCAATGTTCGCTATGGCTTCAATTCTCTATGGTAAATTTCCTTAATCTTCTACCCTCTCTTCTTCCTTAATTCTTAATAGTGACCCTTGATTTATTGCTTCCATTGTTTGCCGAACACTTCGTCTCAAATTCCTAAAGGGAAATTCTCTCAATTTTAGGGCCAACATGTAGAAGACTTGATGGTTTACTCCCTATAATATACTGCAACAAGAAAAAGGTAAAATTAGTAGTAATTCATAATAAAAATAGAGAAAAAAAAAACAATAAGAAAAGAGATGGTTAGACAAATAAAGTGATGAGCATTCATAATTTCTGGCAACGGTGCCAAAAACTTGATATAAGGCAAATATACCCATCAAATTATAGTATAGCAGATATGAGTCCAAATATTGATTACTCAAAGACTGTAGGTACTAATACTTACTTTAACCCTATTATCTTACTTGTAAAATTTGATCGAGTAAAATTAAAATAAGTATTTATGCTAACTTGCTAATAATTAATGATGTGATGCAACTAAAATTAAGAGCGCAAAATAATCAATAAAACTTAACTTCAAGATGCAACACAAGTATATAAGATGTCAACACTACATAGTAGAGCAGGAGATCATATATGTTGGATCTAGTATTATTATTATGTGCATAGTTGATCTGTAAAACATACTTGTGCGACATGTTCTTGTCTTGACCTTTAGGATTTAGTTGGCTCTAAGGAGTGCCACCCTCTGATTGAGGCCGAGTCGTGTTCGTTGCTTTGGATCTATTGACTATGAGACGAACATGCTTAGATGATACATGTAGAGACTTGGGTCTTAACATGCTTAAATACTTCATAACCCGGGCAACGGTAAGTACAATATCATGCTTTGCACAATTGTCAGCAAACTGTGTATGATGTTGTATTTCATATGCTTGTCTACATTACATATATGTATTAATTCACTTTCTTGTTACTCGTTGTTGGTAGGGTAGGAAGGTTACTCACTAAGTAATTATAACCTACCCTCCTATAGTTTTTTGTTGTAGTAGGATCTTTAGTTGGTGCTGAACTACAGGATGCTTGAGGTTAGTGTTACTAGCTTAAGGATTATTAGTGAGAAGAAGAGAGCATGAGTGGTCACTTATATGTTATTTAGACTCTTTAAGTTTATTTACACCTTTTAGTATCTTAAGTAGCATAGACTACTAATACTATTTTATTTCGAGTTTATATGACTTATGTTAAGGGAAACCTTGAACCCCTATCTATACTTTATGTTATATTGGATTTAAATATTATGGTATAACTTATATTAAATGCTCCATTATTGCTTGATACTAGTCTCTGGGTAGAAGTTGTGATATGAGATGCCTTGTGTTGTATGTCAAAGGTTCCTGATTTACAACAGTGCTTGATCTCAAATCTTATCATATTATACGATGGTACTGCCGTAACTTAACTGCCCTTTTAGGTTGTAACAAGTCCTCTTCTTACACTAAAGAGACTTGATGCCTAAGAGTTTAGACACCTTATCAGGTAACAAGATATGAAGGTTATAGAAGTCAAGTGAAACAGGCTCAAATGATTGCCTTTGAGCCATGTCCTAAATGGGCCTAATAGATTAAAAGTACCTTGTGCAGATGTTGAAGTCAATCAAAGGTACTACTTTGAAACCTTTGCATTCTTTTATCAATTTGTCACTTGAATGCCGTCTAGGTATCGAAAGCTATTCCTTAACTCTCATGTCTTGAAAATATTAAACCTAACAATGGGTAGCTATATTTTTAGGTAATTGGATTCGCTCCTCAAAAGACTTGATGAGATCATACTACTAAGTGAATTCAGCCCAATTAAAGTCAAGCTGATGACTCCTCATGTGACTAATAAACCAAACCAAAATTAGTGCCATGTTGGTCTTGAAATCCCTATGTTTCTTTATTTTTGAGGTGGTTTAAGGAGTGAATTTGTTCAACCAGGAGAATAGGTATGTATGGTTTTCCTTCAAGGAATTGGGCTACTATCTCTACAATTCTGAAGTAAACATGGCACACCCTATCTAAGATTAGAAGGGCACTAAAGATTACCAAACTATAAGCATTAACTCAGTATTGGTGCTAAGTTTTCAGATATGTACAAAAGATATCCCATTTCTCTTTACACTTCAACTTCATAGAGAACCAAATGATGATGTCATCCATCCAAAAAGATTTCCCTTTAATTAAGTTTTGATTTATTTCATTCTTTCTCACTCCCAGTAATTTGCTAAGGATTTTTGGTGCAGCAGCTTCAAGGTCTAGAACATAGATGTCATCGGTGAAAGCTAGGGCTTAGAGTAACTAGGAGTATTCTTCAATGGTCGGGCTTAGATGGTATAGGCCAATACAAAAAGTGACTACTTCAAGCTCCCAAAAGTATACTAAGTCCTAAATCAAGGTAATGTTTAGAGTGATTGTCTATAAGGAAAAAATAGGCCTATTCTTAGTTTAAATAAATTCTTGCTTATTTAGGCTAAAAAGTTACAGCCAATTCTCCAGTAAGTTTTGACACTGATGAGGTAGATAGACATGAATCTCCTTGAAAGTATCTTGAGCAAAGCTAGCCATTTCTACAAAAGAAAAATGTTACAATCAAAAGCCTATACTAATTTTTACGTGTAATCTTTGCAAGGATATTTACAAGGAAATTTACGATGAGTATGATATAGAAATAATTACAAGGAAAAGAAATACAAGGAAAAAGAAACTAAGGAAGCTACAATGACTCCATAGTTACAAGTTCTTTATTAGGTTTGCCACATTACGGGTTCTTACCAATTATTTTAAAAGGGGTTTTATGTATGCAAAAGGATGGGTTCTAAAGATTCTTAAGTTTTGTGACCATATATGTTATTGAAGAAACGATTCTTATTCACATTGAAATTTGAGTAGGGTAACTTGATTGGCCTTAGAAGGTAGATACCCCACAACATTCGAAGCTTATACAATAACTCCCCTATTAAGATCCTAGGATGGCTTGGTTCTGATCGTATTTACCATACATATACGATTCAAATAAAAACCTTCCTTAATAAACCCATAGGGTAGTACAACTATTTATGCCTAAAAAAATGTTTACAAGGATAATTCATGATATAACTTAGGTAATTTCAAAAATAAATCTAACTTTGGAAGGTTCAAGTGGCTAGCTCTCTTGATGTCCCTAATAGAGTTGCTAAATTATCGAGCCTGATTTTTCATTTTTCAATATCTTCCTTAATTCAATTTACATCAAAATTTTCAAAATTTTTTGGAGTTGTCACTCAACTGAAGTTAGGAAAGGGATAGATTATGATCAATTGGGTAAATTGATTCTAACCTTGCCACTAGTCGATAAGAAAATCAATTTTTTAAAAGAATTGACTTTTGAAAACTCGAGATTCATAAATTGAAAGGCTATCCTATTAAACCTTAACAAGTACCATTTTAACCTTCAAAATTTAAATTTATTTTTCTATATATCTTTGTAATTTGATATACCAATTTCTATTTTATAAGTAAAGAAAACGATAAATTATGTTTATTTACAAAAAGGGAACAAATAGAAAAAAGAAATAACTATTTACAAAAGGGATAAAATAAACTTTTATATATTTTAAGTCACCCCATAATTGCATACGAGTACCTATATACCTACTATTCGAGATTAATTATGTGTTGGTTTCTTTTAAATTTGGAAAATAGCTGAATTTACATTTTTTAATGGTTTAATTTTGTTTAAGAAAAATTCTAAAGGATCATAATTTTAATTGTTTTATTTTCTTGAAAAAATATTCTAAAGAAGCACTAATTTTGGAAAGGATTTGTTAGTTTTTACTTTCAAAATCAAGTTTTTCTAAGTGATTAACATCTTTTTTTAAACTAGTTTCGTTTTTATGTAAAGGAAAATTTGAAGAAATTTAAAAGGAAGGAATAAAAGGGAAAAAATTTCTAAAAAAAAAAAGGGTTTTAAAAGTTTTGACATAAGGAGAAGAAAAATCATTTTTATAAACGATTTTTTTTTTTTGGAATTTTTTTTGTTTATTTTTACTTTTATGAGTTCTCTAAAAGGAAATTCAAGAAGGGGTAAGGGTGGGGAAATAATAAAGTAAAATTAAAAGAGAAGTAAATAAATATAAAAGAAAGGGTCTAAAGTGCAAAGATTAAGATCATTTTTTTTATTTTCTTTATTTCCCCCTTTGTTTTATTTAGAAAATAATATAAAATAAAAACGAAAAAGAATACGAAATAGCCGAACTAACCTATCAAGCTTGATATTTTTGGCGGTTTTCTTTTTTTTTATTTTTCTTAACCCAACTAGTATTAAACTCTAACTTGTTTAATACCAACCCTCGATTAAAAGTTTAAAAAAAAATTGTCTTTTAAAATGTCTTTTAAAAAATAATTGGAGTCGCCACCCGACCGAGGTCGAAAAAAGATTTAGATTAAAATCAATTATTAAAACCAATTAAGTAGATTGATTTTAATCTAGACACTACGTTGCGTGAAAATACCAATTTTTTAAAAAAGGGTTTTTTTGAAACCAAAAATTGAGTCCAGAGGCTAACTTTTTACCCTAAATGGGTATTATTTTAAACTTTTCAAATTTAAATCTTATTTTTCAAAATACCCTTTAAGGAATTTATCTATTTCACAAATAAACGATCTAGATGAAAAAGAAAAATTGTCTACAAAAGGGGAAAATAAAATTTTTTTCATATTTTAATTTGTTTCATAATTACGTATGACTGCCTACATACTTGTTATCCACGATCAGACTTTTATAGTTCATTCTCTAAAATTTTAATTTGTTAATTGATTTTAAATTAAGAAATTGACCAAATTTAAATTATTGTCAATTTAATTTTACTTAATGAAAAACTATAAAAGGGTCCTAATTTTGGTAATTTGTTCCTTTTTTGTAAATTCTACAAGAAGTCTTAATTTTGAAAGAAGGGTTAATTCAATTTTATTTTTTGAAAATAATTTTTTTAGGTGATGAAACTCATTTATTTACTAATTTACTTATTAATTTCTAACCGAAGCATAAATAAATAAATAACTGAATAATAAAGCTTTTCCCTTTTTCTTCTTTTTTTCACTTTTTCTTTTCTTCTTTTCCTCTTTTTTTTTTTCTTTTATTACACTTTCTACATGGAATAAATAAGAAAGAAAAAAATAATAATAATACAATAAACCAAACGAAGATACATGCGCAGGTCAGTTAGCAAGTAAATGGGTTGGACTTTGGATTGAGTTGAGACTTGGTTCAAATAGCAAAATTGGGGTCACTTTGGGGAAGAAACTAGGCCGTGCACAAGGGTGCGATTCAAGGCATTTTTTAGCAAATTTCACTTAGATATTCTTGTTTCATGCATACTTTATTGACATCATGGGGTGTAAGAGCAACACTGTGACAAATGGTGGTCGTTTAGGGGTTCATCAAATTTGGGTTGATTGTAGTGGTGGTATGTGGCGCTTGAAGAGAAAGTATGTCACATGGGTGGTTTGTTGTAGGTCAAATGATAGCTATGGAAGGTGGCGAACCAGTTTTGATGGTTGGTTCAACTCTAAGCGATAGCAACGTGGTGGGTCAAATGGTCACATAAAGGTTTCATGGTAGTGGTGGTTAACACATTTTGAGGGCACGACTAAGCTTTTGGTAAATTGGCTTTCAAGACATGGAGAAATTGTTGGTGTTACTAGATTTGTTCAAAGAACCTTGAATTAAAGCTTAACCAGGAGAGAATGTAGTCCAACCTTAGAGAGAGAAAGAGCTACATAATGTGATTCTCAGGTGTTTGTGTGCTAGTTGATGATCCTCCTAACTGCCTCGAGGTCCTAATAATACCGAGAAGCTTTGATTCAATCACTACAAGTTAAGAATGGTAATGAATTCAATCTTGAATGCTTATGGGTTTAAATGGGAAAGAAAAATTAATAATTGAGATTGGGCTCGATAATTGGTCAAATGATATTCCTAAACTTTTGTTTTTTGCCTAAAGCATGACTTAGAAGCTTCAATGGCCATTGATGAGCGTAGACTGAAATCAGGTCTTAAGTCACATATTTATTCTTTTTGCTAATTTTTTATCTAATTTTTACCATCTTAACTCATGAATTTGGATGAGTTCTTGCATTGAATTCAAAGTAAGCCATGCCATCTACACGATTTCACCATTAGTATGGTGAAATGATGTAGAAAAGGTAGCAAAAATGACCCTAAATTGAGTACTCCAACATAGAACACATGGGAAGATGGAAGAAAGAAAGGGAAAGGGAAGGAAAGAGAAGAAAAAGGATGCTACTGTAAAGTTATGTTAGCAATGTAGATAAGTCATCGTCTGCCACATATAGATACGTAATACGTGGTCCTATGGTAGCGTGACAAGTGGCCTTTATTAGGCTAGGAAAATAAAATGTGCAAGCATCCACATAGGGGATTCGAACCTAAGATCTTTAACCCATTCACCTTCTTAAAATTAAGTATATTACCATTAAGCCATTAACCTATGCCTTATTCATATATACAATCAAATTGCATATATGGATTTAGTTAACTTGGGCTAAACTTAAATCTAAGCCCAATCTTAACATTCTTTTTCATATATATATATAATCCAACCTAAACAATATTCAAAATACTAAAGCTAGTTCAAATTTTTTCTATCCTATTTTAAATTATCTACTTATTTATTTATTTTTAATTTTCTATTTTTTATACTTTTTTAAATTTTTTATTATTTTTTCATTTTTATAAATTTTCTATTTTTTTTGTGCTTTTTCTAAATTAGGACTCTTTACCCTATTCTAAAAAAAAATATCTAAAATTATAAGGGGGTAAAAATGGGATGTCTATACAATCTGGAAAGGATATAAACTCAAGTCAACGTACAAATTACGAAGAGGAAACTAGGGATAGATCCAGATTAGCCTTCTTGGATTGAGTCAGGCTTCATAGTTGGCTCCAATCGCACAAGGAGCGAGATAGTAAAGGGGTCAATTTTGATCAACACAAACACCTAAATGAGTAAGGGAAGTGGTTTTTGTGTGTTTCTAATTATACTTAAGGAAAGATTAGGGGAGTGAAGGGGGTGGGGGGTGGTGGTAAAAGAGAGGAAAGGTATGTGGGGTAGACTCGATGCCTTAGCTTGTTGTGGTAGTTTTGAAGGTTTTTAAAGTTGGGTCTACGGTAGGGGTTGCACACACAAGCAGTAGTGGCTGCTTCAACTTAGGGAGACGTTAGGACTTAGGTTATTAGCCACGGGGAGCTCGGCTATAGCAATGGTTTGAAATAATAACCACCTTGGGTTAGCAATTTATGAGAGAGAGAGTGCTCAAAAATGAGAGGAAGGAAGAAACTGAGTGAGTGTTGATGGTTTTTGATGTCTTTAGAGGTCGAGAGTGCCCATATTTTTACTAGCTTGGTCTCGATTAAGCTCGACAAGAGCTCGACAAGAGCTTTAATCGAGGATTCTTCTATGAACCAATTTGACAACATAATCTTCAAATCCATGGAAACTAGCATGATCTAGGTGATATTAGTAACTAAGTATTCGATTTCATTATTCTAAATGATTAGAGAAAGCTTCAAAAACTTCTCAAAATACTCGAATTCAAAGATCATTCACTAGTTGAAATCTTGGTTTTCAAATTTTTTTTTTTCAAGATGAGATTCAGATAGGAAAATACATGCATTTAGTTAAGGTTTTATCATATAATCAAATATCGCCATGTAATCTTTGATATTTGACCTTTAATTTGGTGAAATCTCAAAGGAAAATAGGCCAAAAATCATATTATAGAGAAGTACTAAGAATGGAAGAAGGAAAAGAATTTGGATGAAGAAGATGGAAATAACCTAGGCATACGTGCTTGATACATGTAGCATGCCTGCATGGCATGTATAATGCTCGCACCAGATTCAAATAAAAAGAGAGGTGCATCAGCACCTATTTTACTTGTGGATTGAGCTTGTATGATAGGCTTCGACTTGGTCCTTTATGTTAAATAAGGATCAGGCCTTGCACCTAGTCTAAATCAATCCTCCTTTTTTTCCTTATTATTGTTATTATTATTATTATTATTATTTACTATACTAAACCTAATCTTAGCCTAAAAAAGAAGTGGCTCAAACTATTACATTAAAAATGAAATAATTCCATCTAAGTGGCTCAAAAATTCTAAAAAAGACCTAAGACTCCCTTTTTTATTATTTTTTTATAATCTTTTAAGTTTTTGAATTTCCTTTTTTTTTTTTGTTTTTCTAAATTAGAACCCTTTTCTTTTTGTTTAAAAGAAGCTCTAAAACTATAAGAAAGTAAAAATAGGGTGCCTATAAATGCATTGCAAATTGTAATTATATTTAGCAAAATTACATGGCATAGATTATCATCACAAATTAAGAATCTTGATAAATATTAGGGTATGGCAGTTTTATTTTAGATAGATAAAGAAGATAGATAATTTGATAAAATCTAAAAAATATATTTTATGCATATTACACTTAAATCATCTCAATTAGCATCACATTTTCAATTAAATTTACACCAGGACTAATTACTCAAACTTATTGTTTTACATGCAATAAGAAAAAATTTTGAATCAATATAACTAGATCGAATTTATAATATCTCTTTATTCTTATTGTAATTATTTTGTTTGAAACAAATGCAAAAATATTATAACAAAATAATTTTTTTTTGCAATTAGCAACAAAATTTAACGACATCAAGGACATGAATTTAGATGTGGGAATATGAAAAATGGATTGGGAGGATATGGGAAGTGTAATAGTATTGTAATCTCATAAAATAGAATGTATGGTTGATTAAAAAAAATCAATAAAATAAGCTGTATATGTTTTTGGTCAATACCATGAAGTGTTTATTTAGAACATTATTAAAATATAATGATTAAAGAAAAGGAAAATTTATGTCACCAACTATTTAAGAAAAAAAAAACCATTTACTAAAATCCAAATAAAATTAAAAAATAAATGTCTTGAACATAATTAAAATTGAAACTTTAAGAGTTAAGACTACATTCTCACTTACAAAAGTAAGCATTTGAAGATGATAAGAATATTACTCACCAATATTAAAATCTATAACACCTTTATTATAACATCACATGTTTCATTAAATAGGAATATAGGATCATCAACAAATAAGGAAAATGGGCAAGAATATGTTGTTGCAAAATCAAGCACTTTTTTCCCTTGAATGTAATAATATAATACAAGTAGCATTATGTACATTTCTCCAATTTTCTTAGAAAATAAAATGTAAACTGTTATCTCAAGATCTTTGTTGGTATGGATTTAAGTGAGATTGGGCTTTGCAGAAGTGTGTAAGCCTACAAAAGAGAATATAGTGAGGGGGCGCTAAGGGGTTGTCCGTGTAAACCTTACAACATTTCAACAACCCAAAAGTGAATTAGAATGAAAAAGTCTTCAAATAGTCTCTAGAGCTACTCAGACATAATAATAAAACCTTAGGTAAAAGAATCCAACCCTAAAAGAAGTAAAGCCCTAAAACCCTAACTAAACAAGCAAGAACCTTAGGAACCCTAATACTTAAAAATCCCTAGGATGATAATAAAATCCTAAAAGGATCATTAAGCCTTAATGAAATGATTAAATATCTTGACATGACAAATAAACACCAATCGTAAGTTTAAATCCATCAATAAAAGTGATCAATATCACTAAACAACTAAAACGCTAACTTTCAAGTTTGTACACAAATCAAAGTATTATGAACAAATATCAAATCCTAAATAAACCCTAAGTACACATGTAAGTAGTCAGATTAACTAAGGTGTGACATAAAAATTCAACAATACCCTAAATGTATCCTAATTACACTTAACTAGCCTAATTATACCTAACTACTATCAATTACCCTAATCCATAACCAACTATCATTACATCTTAATTAACTATAAGTTAAACATAATTAAGGATCAAAAGACAAAACATTAATTGCCTTAAAATATCTTGTACCCTAAGGGGACAAGATCTTCCCTAAAGTGGCAATAAAGCAAAAGAGTATATGTTCCCCTTTTTGGCCAAGTCCTTCATTACCCAAAAAACACACACATTGTCCCCACACTCTCTCCTTACAAGTTGGTCATCCATCTCTCCCTCACTCATTTTGTTCACTTTTCCAAACCGTAAAACACTCTCTAAAAATCAAATACTCTCAAACTTCCTATCTAGCCACCCACACACCCACCATTGTCGATCACCACACCACCACCACCACCATACCAAACCACCCACCACTAAGCCTTACGCTACATACACACATATCCCTCTTATTGTTCGACACATACTTATGCTCATAGCACAACCCCTCAATGAGGTCACTTCCACTTTTTGTTCCAATAAGTATTTAGGTTAGTTTTTCTTATAGGATAATGTTAGGAACTTATATTTTCATGGATAAACTTTACTTTACAGCAATGTTCTAGATATTTTAGATTGTTTCATAAAGAGCAAGTAAAGGTTAGTAAAAGAAAAACATACTTTGATAAGAGTTATAACACTAACAAGTAAGGTAGTGTAATGTAATGTTGATTTTAGGACTAAATCATTAAGCATGATGGAAACCCCATTTCCTTTACATGACACCACATCACTTGTCTACACATTTTTATGTTATGATTATAGTTATAGATGAGTAAAAACATAGGTTATTTAAGTGAAATCACCCTAAAAACAAGCATTACATAAAAATGAAAGAAATGACCCTAAGAACACTAGATGGTTGCCACTTCCATGGACCCTTCAAATCTGTAAAATTTAGTTTATATAATTAATAACATCATTATTTAGTATTAAGTATGATTTATAATTTAATTAACCAAGTTATGTTGGCTAAAGTATAGCTAAGGCCCTAAACTAACTTAGTTAGTGATTAAAGGCTTAAAAATGGTGTTAATAACCACTATAACATTAATGACCGGATTCGTAAACTTATTAAAAGTAGACTAAACTTAAGGTCAATATTAGGCTTAAGCCCAAAAAGGCAAGTGAGATTAGGCCCAAAGCCCTAAAACGTAATTTAGGCTCAAAAAGCCCAAAAGAACTAGCTTTAGAGCCCATGTGGATAAGTGACTAGATCTGAACCTTAGGTTAAAAGGCTTAGAATAAGTTAATTAAGAGGCTCACTAAGTTGAAAGGCCCATCCAAGACACTTACAATAGGCCCCTTAGTGATTTAAAGCCTTAAACTTAGAAAAGGGCCAATTTAGACCTAAAAGAGTATCACCAATGCCTACACCAAAAATTTAAAGTATTGAGTAAAAAAAGCCCAATTAAAATACTTAAAAAGAAGCCCAAATTATTGAATATGAGGCCTAACATTAAAAACTAAGCCTAAGGCCCAAAACTAGGCCCAAACCCTAAAGTAACCTAACTTACCATTTTGGCTCACGACCTTGTAACGCCTAAACCAAGAACTTGCTAATCTAAATACCTAAAGATAACCTCACCAAATGAAAGAACATTCGAAAACTACTATAACATCATAGAAAATGGAGTAAAAATGAAGAAAATACATCCAAATTACAAAAACAACTAAAATAGGGTTAATGAGCAATAAGTCTAGTTAGCTAATGCAAATAGAATACTCATAAACTTTAATTATATTCTTTAAGTGATGTAGATATTGAGCTAGGTGCAATCGAGGACTATTAGGAATGCTAAGTGTTATAGCTGAATGAATATACTACCTCCTATTTTACTTGTTGTGTGCTTGTAGCTAATATGCTATCTAAGTACATCTAATAATTGAATCTATTGCATGTTGGGGTATATGGGATATCATATGTATCTACTATGATTGATAATGATTGAAAAATATCTTAAGATAATTCAAATATCTATGCTTGTTGCATTAGAATTCAGGATATTGGAGTATCTAAATATAACTGTTTGGCCACTCATGAATCTAAGCTAATAAATGTTCAACCCTTAATTAAACTAGATATGCATTGCATCTTATAACATAATTTAAGGGCATTAACATCACATAGTAGAATGGGAGATTATGCTTAGTTGGATCCATGTTATATATCGTGTATTGAGATTGTTATCGTACGATGTATTTCATATGACATGTTCTTGCCTTGACCTTTGAGAACTGCTCGGCTCTAGAAAGTGTTGCCTTTTACTTGAGTTCGTACTATGTCTACTATTGAGGGTGATAATATTGTTAAAGAGACTTTGTATTAGACGTAAATACTTAGGTCCTAACATGCCAAAATACTTCCCAACCCGAGCAACAATAGGTGTTAAAACCGTACTATATACAGTTACTGGTTGATTGTATATACTGTTGCATTGCATATACTTGTTCATGTATTCATACGCTTGATTAATAATGATACGAGGCAAGCGCACCTATCAATTTTAATATAGTCGGATATGAGTCCGAGTCGATCCCTCAGAGATTTTGAGTACTAATATTAACTTTAGCTTTATTATCTAACCGGAAAATTATGTCGAGTTGAATGAATTAAAAATACTGAAATTAACAACTAAACTACTTATGACACTTAATTACGCAAATTAGAAAGCAATAAACTATTAACGACTTCAAGTATGCAATGATGTATTTAGGAATTATTTCCCCTAGTGTTTAACATGTAACCTTTTAAAATATATTCAATTCAGTTTCTATAATTCTTGACCGGACGGATTCACAATTAAAGCTAATATCTTTCTCAAGCATATTAACCCTAATTCTAAATTATTTACCGGAATCTCTTCACTTAGTAATATAACTTAGAATTGCGCATTAATGTTTAATGAATTCCCACACAAACAATCAACTTTCCGGAAGAATCATGTATCTTATCTCTAAGTATACATGTAATTCTCTTCAATTATGCTAAGATCTAATTACACATGCAATTT